>CM053765.1:67820080-67858897 GCA_028658305.1 Pachyuromys duprasi | reverse complement strand
AGGGACTGTTTCAGTCATGATCTTGATGGCTGACTCTTTGACCCTCCCCCATACAAGCCGGGGAGTGACAGACTGGCTAGAACCCAGGGGAGGGCATTGCAGCCAGCCCTAAGGAGACAGGATGAGCTGGGTTTGGATGGAAGGGGAGGAGGTCCTCCCCTGTTGGTGGACTTGGAGGGGGAGGGGAGGAGGGAGATGAGGGAGGGAGTGGGAGGGTGGGAGGGAATAAGGGAGGAGGCTATGCCTGGGATGCAAAGTACCTAACCTGTGATTGATATAAAAATAAATAAATTAATTAAAAAAATAAATAAATAAATAAATTACATTAAAAAAAAGAAAAAATAAGAATTATGGTTCCTCTCATAAAAAAAAAGAGCCTGAATATTTTGTAAGTACAACACAAGAACTGGGTATGACAACTTTTAATTTTTGATTAGCTATGGTTTTATGTAATGTTCTGTATCTATTTCGAAAATAAATTTCATTGCTGAAGGATAAATAATTATTTATAGTTATAAGGACAAACATTTATAGATTGTCATTAAGAATTATGTTGGTTTAATAATTTAGTGCTTGTAGACTCTCCAATAACTATGTTTTATTATCACAGATGTATTGACTTCTGAGTTCTAGTTATTTTTTAAAGAATTATTTATTTATTATATATACAGTGTTCTGCCTGCATGTACACCTGAACTCTAGAAAAGGGTACCAGATCTCTTAATGGTACCCTTAGCTCAGATGGTTGTGAGCTACCATATAGCTGCTGGGAATTGAACTCAGGACCTTTCAAAGAGTGGCCAGTACTTTTAACCCTTAAGCCATCTTTCCAATTTTGACTTCTGAGTTACATTTAATACTGGATTCCGATCTAAGTAACCTAAGTGTCCTCACTACTCATCAATGTTTGGTGTTGGTGACATAAAAGATACATTATAGCAAACAGTTCATCCTCTGTAAATTGTAAATACTCACCTAATAAACATTCTGAGCATTCTGAAAGTATGTGTTATAAGTAATTTCTACTTGTGCTTAAATTTTAGTTATATTGAAGCAAGAATTTTGACATTTCAAATAACACAGCAATTATACAAAGATAAAGAATAGTCTTCAAAAACACTTTGTTGGGAAATAAAGAAGAAATTGTTTTTCAGATAATATTGAATTCCCCGAGTATTCTAGTATGAGACTTGAAAAATTGAGCATTTCATGGTGATTTCATTACCTTGATGCTGCAGGAAAGTGACTTTTCTGTATCAAGGAAAAAGAAAAATGTTTTTACTGATATTGAGATTATTGTGAAATTATTTGGTGACTGGCAGCCATGTAAGGTATCTTACTAGCCTCAATGTACTCTAAAAATAATTCTGGCTTACTAACATTTTAAAAAATACATTATCACTAGCACAGCAATCACTGTATTGCCCTAAGACATTATTCATTTTTTCTTCTTACTCAAATACATCTCTTTCTCAAGAAAATAATACACATCGCAAAAGTAATTTCACATAGACTTAAATATTACCATATTACAAGCATCATTCATTTATGTATATATCATGTACTGATTATTTTCTTCAGCAGTAGATTTTTCTTTGACATGTAAATGTATCTGACTGATTTAATTGAATTTAAAATAGTGAATCAAAGACTAAGTACAGCTTCATATTTTAATAACTCTAGGACTATTTTAAGTGTGCAGAACACTACAGGTAGTGTTCATATTTTAGATGAGTCATGTATTACTCTATTGTCATCACAGATATTTCATACTACTTATATTAAATTCAACATGAACATTCTCCAATGTATTATATGGCATACAAAAGACTATGTCATTATTGATCTGTATAACTAAACATTACAGTGCATGTGTTAGGGCATATTCAATAGAAAATTAATTCATACTAAATCTGTAGTATTTTATTTACAGTTGTATTTTCAAGATATTTTAGAATATTTTTAAATGGAAAAAATTTTGTGGCAGAGTTCTAAATATGCAGTTTCTATGAGGTTTCTAAAGAGATCTCCTGGTGTCCCAAATTGGAGGCCAAGTGGGCATGAATTAGTTTTAATTCTTCTCCATTGTATTTAGGACACCCTAGATTCTTTTTTTTTTTGACTTTTAAAAAAATTATCAATTACAATTTATTCATTTTGTATCCCCCCATAAACCCCTCCTTCCTCCCCTTCCAATTCCACCTTCCCTCCCCCTTCTCCACACATTCCCCTCCTCAAGTCCACTGATTGGGGAAGTCTTCCTTTCCTTCCTTCTGATCCTAGTCTATTAGATCTCACCAGGAGTGGTTTCATTGTCTTCCTCTGTGGCCTGGTAAGGCTGCTCCCCATCAGGGTGAGGTGATCAAAGAGCAGGCCAGTCAGTTCACATCAGAGGCAGTCCCTGTTCCCATTATTATGGAATCCACTTGGATACTGAACTGTCATGGGCTACATCTGTGCAGGGGTTCTAGGTTTTCTCCATGCATGTACTTGGTTGGAGTATCAGTTTCAGGAAAGACCCCTGTGCTCAGATGTTTTGATTCTTATCTATACATCTATACATCTATACATCTATGCATCTATACATCTTTATCTATAAGAGCACTAAGGGCACTACCTAAAGTATGATGTTCCTACCTTGGGACCTTCCCTCTGCTAAGCTTGCAATATCCAGTCTCAATTGTTGGATTCGCTAGGATGATTATTTCCCTTTCCAAATCTGCCATTGTTCATTCTCTATATTTATCTGTTTTTGGCATTGCTTCAACACAAGAGATCTGGAAATTGGTTTGTCTTTCTGATATTCCTACCTTGTAACAAACCCATCCAAAAATTCTTACTTTCCATTATTTTGATCAGAAAAATTCATACTTAGGAGTAAAATAAAAAAAGTGGGAATTCCTTTTCTCAAGGTAGAATATGTCAGCAGATAAAAGCTTGAGGTTTTATTCAGCTTCACTGTCCTGAAATGTAATTCAATTTTGATGCCAAATGTTATAAATCATAAAGGCATTTATCTTCCCATTCCAATAGATCAGCAGAAAGCTCAGGGAAACACTTTTACATTATTGTACATTCTCAAAGGTTGTCCCATGATACATCTTTGTCCACTCAAAGTCTTCCTTGTTTCCTTTCATAATTAGACATGTTCACATTATGGAACACATGCCCTGTCTTTTGAGATATGAAAGTAACACTAATATAAAGAATACCACTTACGAAAAAGTTATTTGAATTTCAACAGAAAAGGATATAAGTGAATTGTGTTTTTGTGTTCCAGACAGCATCAGATATAACATTCTGTGAGTATTGTTATGTCTTCAAAGCAAGGATATACATTATTAATTTCTCCATTTTCCAGATAAAGAAATTGACTATATAGAGTAATATGGTCCAAGTTGTTCCATACAATTATTCAGGCAGTGGATACAAGTGCATGTAGAAAATTCAGAGAAATGTTCTCTGTGGTCACCAACACCTAGATATCCTCAACAGTTTCCTTTGATTATATGTATTAGTATATATGTCAGTGATTTGTTTCTGATCCACTCCAAGTTTATTCACATATCTCATACTACCTTAGTAAACATTTCAGAGAAAAACTGCATTCTAAACATGTCACAGTATGTGTTTTTTAATAAAGAAATTCACAATCAATGAAATAGTTAACATGCCACTATAATTATGTGTATGTCCAGCTTTGCTTTGTAGAAACATATTTTACTCAAAATATCTTGTCTCTTACATGCTTTAATTTTAACTTTATATAAAATTAACTTGTTTTCTTCTGTTTGCTTACAATTTTGTCATAACTTTCAAATTTTTTCTCTTTCACCTGATATGCACACACACAATTTTATTCACGTAGTACTAACGTTCATGAATTTTTAATGTCTTGCTTTACTTCATTGCTATCTTTTACTCATTTGTTTCTAAGTATTTTCTATTATTTACTTCAAATTTTCATGATTTCACATGTTATCTTGCAGTGTTTTTTTGTATCATAATTATTGAAACCGAATGTTTTTTTCTATTTTGATAGTCTATTTTGATAAGTTTGCATTGGTCATTTTTATACTGTTGTGTAAAAATATGCAAAGTACCTGAGATAGTTAAGTGAAAAGATAGAAAAGTTGTCTGAGCTAAAATTTCCTTGGTTATGGATTTACCCTCTTACTTGGCATGGGAAAGTGGGAAGAAAAGACAGAAAAGAAGGATTTAAGGAATCAATAACCCTTTCAAAAGCATGCTTCAAGAGCCTAACTCACTTCTCATCATCCATGAACCACTTCCCTGTCAAATCCTGGATTACACAAGCAATGTAGAGAAATGTAGCTGAGTATCAGCTAACAAATGTCCATGTATGTGTTCATCATTCTCTGTTTTCAGATTGTGGATTCAGTATGACCATAAGCTCCAATCTCCTGTTGTCTTGACTTCTGTGTGTTTCTTCATGGACCTTATCCTGAGTTGTGACTGAGTGAAATCTCTTTCCACATGAGATGCTCTTCTGTGGGGTAATTTTATGACAGCAACAGACGTAAAACAAGAATATTTCCTCAAAGAATAAATAAATAAATAAATAAATAAATGTTATGTACATGTATGTTAATTCAAAGATAGATTTTAATGTTTGGAAATACAGTCTTTGACTGTCTTTATAGTGAATGTAATATTGTGCTTGTCTTTATAAACTTGTAAAATTTTCCATACTAACAACTCAGTATCATTCATTAAGACAGATGAACTAAATGATGAACTACACATAAATATGTGAAGATTCACCTTGGCAAATTCAAGGACGGAGGAAATGTTGTGAAAATTATATTATATAAGATACTTAGGGCTGTTTCTTCCTGATTGGAGGCTATATAATAATTAATTCATAGAAAATATAAAAAATAAACTTCTCCATATAAAGTTTTGTTTCCCCTGTGAGAATAAGAATTTCTATCAAAAGAACAAGAAGGCAGCAAGACTAGAACTGTGTCTTGTAGTATTGCATACAGGATTTGAAGATGTTTTTATTGTGTTTCCAATCTGTACTCTCTAGGTAGCAACACAGTGCAGCCTACTGAAAATGTGAGAAGAACAAAAATCAGTAGGCAAACACATGAAATATATCATTTTGATTCATATCTGTGTTATTATCTCAATTATTTCTCTAACCCAGCTATGTGTTTTAAAAACATCATTTCCTGTTTAGCAAAGAGAAAATCTTTACCTTCCCAAAGAGAATTACTTTAAGGAGTTTTATGGGTTTGTACAAGATTTATGATGCAATGCTAAGCTGAAATATTTTAACTTCAATATCTTATAATTTAGTATAATTTGAGGTGCCCCAAAGCATTGCATAAACTTTAATAGAGAAGTCTTTATGCCTCATTTCAGTTGAATGATTCTAAGCAAGCAAAAAACGAGGACTCATTATATGCACTGGTGGAAGCATCCATTTAAGCTCAGTTTTGTTTAATTCCTGTCACCTTACACATGACAGCGCTAACAAATAAAGAAACTGAGGATGAATTCATAGGGATAATTAAGCAGTGCTGATCTTAGGACAGTTGTCTTTTCAATGAAACACTGATTGCATTGTTCATAACAAAACTATCTCTCCATGACAGAACTAATTAGTGACCATCTGAACTTACTTAGCCAAACGAAAAAAGCAATTAAAAACGTCATCATCACTGGATCTACTATTGAACAGCTGGTTATATTGATAAGCAATACAGCAAGTTAAAGCTACTTTAGAACACAATAGAACATAATCTGCTTCCTGAGTAGTAATTAGAGAGCAATAAGAGAATATGAGATTATTGTTGAAAAGTTGTACTTGCAATGGAAACATTTTTTAAAGTACATTTTTCCTGGCTGAATTGGCATAAGAGTAATGAACAGAAACGGCATGTGATCCCTAAAATATTTTATATTATATATTCCTATGGAATGCATATATATTATTATAAAATCTGTCAACAATTAAAAATTTCCCTGATATGTGTTACAATTTTGTGACATTGTAGCTGATTTATCAGGGCAGGTAAAAATAGACATTTCATGCAAACTCTTGGTATATATGGTTGACAGAGAGAGCGAGACTGCATAACATTGGATTGTAAAATTTTAGAAGACAAGAATAAATATTTCCACTGTAGAATGTAAGGAATGAACACTCTGAAATGGGTAAATATGTTTAGACACATGTTTGTGTGTAAATGTTTACATGAGATTTGCATGTTTCTGCAACAGCTTGGGTGATTTTCTCATCTCTGTGGTAATGCCAGGGGATGAAATTTAGAAGTGCCATTTTGGGAGGAGAGTAGGCTTAGGTAATGTCATGGCTATATTAATGAGTGCAAGAGAAGAGTAGGAGAAACCCACAGCAGCAGGCACGCATGGATTGTTACCTGTGGTATCAATTGTCATCTTGGAGCAAAAACACCCAAAAGCAGGGACTGACCAAGTACGCATGAGCCATCTTGAATATTTTAGAAACAGAAATATGAGACAAACATCCTTTTTATTGAAGCTATATTTTTCACCTTTCATATTTATTATTATTAACAATATATTCTTTTTGTGTCCCAGTTGTAATGTCCTCCCTCAACTCCTCCCTCTCTCTTCCTCCACTATACCTGTCCCTAATCAACTGATAGGGGAAGTCCTCCTCCTCTGCTGTCTGACCCTATCGGGTCCCATCAGGACAGCCTGGATCCTCTTCCTCTGTGAGCTGGCTAGTCACTCCACCAGGGAGAAGTGATCAAGGAGCAGGAAACCGAGTTCATATCAGAGACTGTCTGTTCTCCACATACTAGGAAACCCGTATGGAGACTGAGCTGTGTATGAGCTACACCTCGGCAGCGGACCTACGTCCTCTCTATGCATTGTCTTTAGTTGATGCATTGGAGACACAAATTCTTAACAATATTCTTTATAAAGTACTTGAAATCTATAACAAAAAGAATTAAAGAAGGTATTTTTCTTAATTCTTTAACAATATCTATATGTGGGAAGATTGTTTTAATTTTTTTTAAAAAAATGAGGAATAAGATTACATTTTTGTCTATCCTAATTCATACTTAAGACATATAAGACAAAACTCACTTGAGAGAAAAAGTCATGTTTACTATCCCAAATTTAATTAATCAATGGAAAATTTACTATTGCCTACTGAGAATTTATCCCCCTATTTTATATTCCTTGAGTCCTCTCTTTTTAATTCTATTATTATTATCATTATTTACAATTTGTTCATTTTGTATCCCATCTGTGTTTCCCTCCTATATCTCCTCTGGGTCTCACCCGCCCTCAGGCTTCTCTTGCTATGATCCTCCTTTAGTCCACTGATAAGGAAGGTCCTCTTACCCTTCTATCTTACTGTAGCCTACCAGATCTAATCAGGATGATATACACTCACTTATAAGTGGATACAAACCATATAATAAAGGCTAAACAGAGAAAGAGAGAGAAACATAGAGAGACAGACACACACAGAGCTAGCAAGCGTAAGAGAAAAAGTTGAAAAACAAAGAGGACAACATTCAAGGTATAGGACACTAAACCTCGAATGCTGTAGAACTCAGAAAGATGGGTTTTCAGGTAGAAGAAGTTCCCCTGCAGTTTCTCAGAGCAGAGTCCGAGACAGAATCAAACACACAGCAAACGGATACTGCAATGCTATGGACATTTATAGAAAAGGAGTTCCCATAGAAACTTATTACTAATCACTAGGAACTAGATGAACAAGAACTAATTTCTTGTCTCCCATATAAATTCTTGGAGAGTGACTTATTGGGTAATGTTGGGGCTAGTTTTAAGTTCCCAGCTTCTCAAAATAAATACCTTCATTCTTTTTCATCCTATTAATATGGTATTTTTTACAATAGTTACAAGAAAGATTGTCATAGTCATATTCATAAGCATATATGTACAGGAATAGGTTATATTTCACCTATAATTATATACAAGGTATATGAGAGGGAATTTTGTTATGAACACATTATGCTAAACCTATATTAATACTTTAAAATCTCAGTAAGTCCATTGTAATTTTAAATTACACAAACATGAAATGCATTTAGCACAAGGAATCCATCAATCATCAAAGTTTATCAATCCTTGATTAGAAGAAAGTTATTTCCCCTTCTGGGGACTTTTGCTCAGCACTCTGCCTAAAATCTAGAATTCATCACATGTGTTTCTGGCTATGCATGGAACCAGACTCAAATTTTTTGAATTTCTAATGAATTTGTATCATTCTTATGCAATTTTAAGATCCCATAAGTTGAAACATAATAAATTGAGTAGGATTGTCTGTATGTATTCATTTGCCTTTTATTGCTTATTCTTTTTTGCAAAAATGGCCCGTTTCAGTTTCCTTACAAACAGAATAAAAGAATAAAAGTGAAATACTACTGAGCAACACATTCACTGATCTTTGATTCAATGAAAATGAAACAATCCCCTCATTTGCATGGAATTATCATTTCACCTGATATCCAGGCTCTCAGCCATGAAGTACAAATCTTGCTAGACACTGCAAGCATGAAGTACTCTATATTTCAGTTGTTAGCAATCCAGAATAGATTCATGAGAACAGCTTTTGGCGCATTTTAGATATACTTTTTAAAAATCACTTATAAAAGGGGCTAATATCCAGAACATATAAAGAACTGGGGGAGTTAAAAACCAACAAATCAAGCAATCCAATTAAAAATGGTGTACAGAGCTAAACAGAATTCTAAATAGAGGAATATTGAATGGAAGAGAAACACTTAAAGAAATGCTCAGCATCCTTAGTAATCAGGGAAATGAAAATAAAAATGACCCTGAGATTTCACCTTACACCAGAATGGCTAACATTAAAAACTCAAGTGACAATACATGCTGGAGAGGATGTGAAGAAAGGGGAACCCTCCTCCATTGCTGATGCGAATGTAAACATGTCCAACCACTTTGGAAACAAATCTGGCACTTTTGCAGAAAATTAGGAATAGAGCTACCTCAAGATACACCTATACCACTCCTAGGCATATATCCCAAATATGCTCAAGTATACAACAAGGACATTTACCCACTATGTTTGTAGCAGATTTATTCATAATAGCCAGAATCTGGACATACCCCAGATGTCCCTCAACTGAAGAATCATAACAGAAATTATGGTATAATTACACAATGGTATACTACTCAGCAATTAAAAAACACGGAAATCATGAAATTTGCAGGGAAATGGTGGGATCTAGAAAAGATCATCCTGAGTGAGGTAGCCCTGAAGTAGAAAGACACACATGGCATATAATATTCTCACTTATAAGTGGATATAGACATAATATAGGATAAACCTACTAAAATCTGCACACCTAAATAAGCTAAGCAAGAAGGAGGACCCAGGATAAAATGCATACCCCTCACTCAAAAAGGCAAATGGGTTAGACTTCAGAAGAGGGAGAAAACAGGGAAGAGGACAGAAGCCAAACACAGAGACCTCTGAAAGACTTTACCCAGCAGGGTATCAAAGCGGATGCTGAGACTCATAATCAAACTTTGGACAGAGTGCAGGGCATCTTATGAAAGAAGGGGGAGATGAAAAACCCGAAGTGGACAGAAGCTCCACAAGGAGAGCAACAGAACCAAAACCCATACACATTAAATCGGTTAGAAGAAAAAGTGGGGAAGAGCCTTGAATTCATTGGTATAGGAGACAACTTCCTGAACAGAACATCAACAGCACAGGCTCTAAGAGCAACAGTCAATAAATGGGACCTCATGAAACTGAAAAGCTTCTGTAAAACAAAGAATACTGTCATCAAGAAAACCAAACCAAACCAAAACAAAATGAATGGGCTACAGATTGGGAAAGAGTCTTTACCAACCCTATATCTAACAGTGGGCTAATATCCAGTATATATAAAGAACTACAGAAGTTGAAAAGCAACAAATCAAGTAATCCAATTAAAAAATGGGAAACAGAGCTAAACAGAGAATTCTCGATAGAGGAATATTAAATGTCAGAGAAACATTTAAAGAAATTTTGAACATTATTAACCATCAGAGAAATGCAAATCAAAACGACACTGATATTTCACTTTATACCCATCAGAATGGCCAAGATCAAAACCTCAAGTGACAATACATGGTGGAGAGGTTGTGGAGAAAGAGGAACCCTCCTCCACTGCTGGTGGGAATGTAAACTTGTACAACCACTCTGGAAATCAGTATGGTACTTTCTCAGACAACTAGTAATAGTGCTACCTCAAGATCCAGCTATACCATTCCTAGGCGTATATCCAAACGAGGCTCACGTACAAAACAAGGACATTTGCTCAACCATGTTTGTAGCAACTTTATTTGTAATAGCCAGAATCTGAAACAACCCAGATGTCCCTGAACTGAAGAATGGATACAGGCATTGTGGTGTATCTACACAATGGAATATTACTCAGCAATAAAAAACAAAGATATCATGAAATTTTCAGGTAAATGGTGGAAACTGGAAAAGATCATCCTGAGTGAACTATCCCAGACGCAGAAAGACACACACAGTATATACTCACTCATATAGACATATAATATAGGAAAAACCTACTAAAATCTGTACATGTAAAGAAACTAATCAAGAGGGAGGACTCTGGCTGAAATACTCAATCCCCATCCAGAAAGGCAAAGAGGATAGACATCATAAGAAGAAGAAAACAGGAAACAAGTTAGAAGCCTGTCACAGAGGGCCTCTGAAAGGCTCTGCCCTACAGACTATCAAAGCAGATACTGAGACTTATGGCCAAATGTTGGGCAGAGTGCATTGAATCTTATGAAATATGTGGGAAATAGTAGGATTTGGAGAGGACAGGAGCTCCACAAGGAGAGAAACAGAACCAAAATATCTGAGCACAGGGGTCTTTCCTGAGATTCATACTCCAAGTACCATGCATGCAGAAAACCTAGAACCCCTGCACAGATACAGCCCATGACAGTTCAGGGTCTATGTGGGTTCCATAATAATGGTAACAAGGACTGTCTCTGACATTAACTGATTGGCCTGATCTTTGATCACCTCACCCTGATGGCGGAGCAGCCTTACCAGGCCACAGAAGAAGATAATGCGGCCACTCCTGATGAGATCTGATAGACCCTTGAACCCTTAAAAAAAAAAAAAAAGAAAGAAAAAATAGTCATTTCTCTTACAAATTAATGATGTTTGTATCATCTGAGGAAATTGGATAAAACGTGTGAGATTGAATATTGTGTCTGTAAAATAACAGGTTTGTGTTATTTTAATATGTAATATGTTTCTATGGTAATATAATATTTATATATTAATTCACTGTTGCTTAGTCTAGTGATTCTATGTATACTAAAAAATCACACTGATATTAAGCTTTTTGCTGTATCATCACATTTTTATTTTAAGTGCGCTAAGTTATTTTCTCTTTCAATACATTTTTAATAAAAGCATTTTATTGTCTTATTCTAAATTTTAATTTAAAACATATTATATTGTGAGGTTTAAAAATGAATAACATACTTAAAATATCAAGACACTCATATACATAAAAATATAAAAATAATTACAATACAGAAAATAATTTAGAATAATATATGTCAAAGAAATTATAACACAGAATAGTTCATTGAGAATTCAATTCTAAAGTAATGGAAACTTATAAATTAATTTTAGCTGATTAATACTTAACATTTATCTGAGTATACTTTATTAATATATTCCTGAAGGTTCAATGTATTTTAATTATTTTAAGGATATTTTACTTTAAAACAAAATTATCACAAGATTGTAGTCTCTGAAAAACATTCAAGACTTTGAATTAAATAAAATTGGAAGAAAACTCTGATAAGTGAAGGTGATGCTTAGGTGTTGATACTTGGTTCTAAAACAAATTATTTTGCAAAATATTTTGCAATTAAGAATATTGTGAGGTTTATTACTTTTTAGATTAAAAAAGCATTGCTAGCTGTCCAGATATTTAGAACTGAAAAGGCATTTTGTTAAATCTTTGCCATCTCTCGTTGGCATTTGTATCTTAACTACTCTTTTGTGGTGTGTGTGTCTGTGTGAATATATACTGCATATATTACATTCAAACATATACCCTCTATTCCCATCATTTTATATATTGTTTTCTCAATGAATTGGATAAAGTTTCATTTTGATCTCTACTCTCTGTGATTCTAGCTGTTCATGTGTTGCCACCCTTTATTATATTCAACAGCTTTATCAGTTTTTATGTCTCCACATACACAAAGGTAAGAGCCTAGAAAAATAGTCTAAGGAGTCAAAACAAAGGAACTTAAAACAGGTTGGAACAAACCAAGTAATATAGAACAGGCAATGACTTTATCACATTTCAGTAAAACAATGGTACTAAATTGAACTTCCTGTCCCTGGCAGGGTGAAATATTTATCATCATTGTATCCACAAACTAAAATGAAGACGAATAAGCTGCATAACAACTTCTCTTTTCTCAAGGCCCTACCTCAGAGGTGGAAAAGTTGATATATACAGAGACACAACTTGCTGAAAACAACAGCAACAACAACAAAACAACAACAACAACAAAACATGTCCAAATATTCCACAGAATCCCAAATCAAAGATGAAAAACCTAAATAGTCATAGACAAAGTATGGGAGCCTTTGTAACAAAACAAAACTGTAGTATCTAAAAGCTATGGGCAAATCCAAGTGCAAGAAATGTCCCAATTTAGAAGCTTATCCAAGCATTTATGGTTACTATATGCAAGAACTTTAAGAGTAAATTTCTGCACTTGAGGGAGGCAGAATGTCTCTCTCTCTCTCTCTCTCTCTCTCTCTCTCTCTCTCTCTCTCTCTCTCTCTCTCTCTGAGATAAGAGCCAGCCAATGCATTCAGCTCACTCAAGGCCTATATTAAAGAAAACCTACGGATTATGTAACTGTCCTGGGGAGTTTTACCAAGTACTGCCTGACTAGGAGAAGGGAAATACTAACTCAAATGCTTTGTGTTCTTCTTGTCTCATCTCTAAAAGGAAACACAAAAATAAACCAAAACAATAAGAACTAAAACAAAACCAGGAAGTTAACCCATGACGATTTTGGGTAAAAAGAACCCCTTCTACATGCTACCCATTTTTGTATAAACCTAATGTTGTCTTTCAAAGGATTTAAAAATTCAAAATGGAAGCTTAGGCAGTTAGCGTTCTGTATATGAAGAAACTATAAAGAATGAAACATGTAAATCCCTTCTAATTCCATGCTTTGTTGCCCTAAATCCTAAATGTTGCTCAGCAGAATTTTTTTGTGTTTTTTTTTAGGGAGGAAAGGGTTTATTTCAGGCTTACAGTTCCATATTACAGTCTATTATCAAAGGATGTCAAGGTAGGAACTGAAACAGAGGCCATGGAGGGTGTTACTTACCTGTTGCTCCTTGTGGTCTTTTTTACTTTCTTTCTTTTTTTGTCGCCCCTGTAGCGCCCTCCCTCCTCCCCTCTCAATTCCTCCCTTCCTTCCCCTTCTCCATGCATGTCCCTCCCCAAGTCCACTGATAGGGGAGCTCTTCTTTTCCTTCTTTCTGATCCTAGACTACTAGGTCTCATCCAGAGTGGCTGTATTGTCTTCCTCTGTGGCCTGGTAAGGCTGCTCCCCCCTCAGGGGGAGGTGATCAAAGATCAGCAGAACTTTTAGTGGCTTCCAATTAGAGGGAAATCTGGGATCCTTTTTAAAAATAAACAATATGCCAGGGAAAATAATTTTTATAAGTAATTTATTTATTTTTTTATTAATCACAGGTTATGTACTTTGTATCCCAGCCTTAGCCCCCTCCTTCATTCCCTCCCACTCTCTCCATCCCTCCCTCATCTTCTCCCTGCCCCCCTTAAAGTCCACTGATAGGGGAGGACCTCGCCTGCTTCCATCTGACCCTAGCTTATCATGTCTCTTCAGGGCTGGCTGCAATGTCCTCTTCTGGAATCTAGCTAGGCTGCTCCTCCCTCAGGGTGGGGGGGCAGGGTTGAAAAGCCAGCCATTGAGTTCATGACCGAAATAGTTCCTGTTCCCCTTACTACCCAGTTGGATACTGAGCTACCATGGGCCACATATAAGCAGGGGTTCTAGGTTATATCCATACATGGTCCTTGTTTGGAGAAACAGTCTGATAAAAGACCCCTGTGTCCTGACCTATTTGGTCTTTGTGGAGCTCTTGTCCTTGCCAAGTCTTACTAACTTCCCCTCTTTTCAAATGATTCCCTGTACTCTGCTGAAGGCTTGGTTGTGAGTCTTAATAACTGCTTTGATACATTGCTAGTTACAGTCTTTCAGAGACCCTCCGTGGTAGGCTCCTATACTGTTGCTTGTTTTCTCCTACATTCAATGTCCATCCCCTTTGTCCATCTAACAGATGACTGATAGTCCCAGCCTGGATCCTCCTTCTTGCTTACCTTCCCTAGGTGTATAGATTTCAGCATGACCATCCTATCCTATAGGTCTATATAAGTGAGTATATACCGAGTGTTTCTTTCTGCTTTTGGGATACCTCACTCAGAATGATCATTTACAGGTCCCACCATTTGCCTGCAAATTTCATGTGCTCCTCATTTTTTATTGAAGAGTAGTAGTCCATTGTTTAAAAGTACCATAATTTCGGTATCCATTCCTCGACTGAGGGACATCTGGGTTGTTTCCAGGTTCTGGCTATTACAAATAAAGCTGCTGCAAACATGATTGAGCAAATGTACTTGTTGTGTTCTTGAGCATCTTTTGGATAAATGCCTAAGAGTGGTATTGCTGGGTCTTGAGGTATGACTATTCCTAATTGTCTAAGAAAGCACCAAATAGATTTCCAGAGTGGTTGTACAAGTTTGCATTCCCACCAGCAATGGAGGAGGGTTCCCCTTTCTCCACAACCTCTCCAACATATGTTGTCACTTGAGTTTTTGATCTTAGCCATTCTAGTGGGTGTGAGGTGAAATCTCAGGGTCGTTTTGATTTGCATCTACCTGATGGCTAAGGACATTGAGCATTAATTTAAGTTTTTTTCTGCCATTCTACAATCCTCTACAGAGAGTTCTCTTTTTAGCTACATACCCCATTTTTTAATTGGATTACTTGATTTGTTGTTTTTTAACTTCTTGAGTTCTTTATACATATTGAATATGAGCCCTCTGTCAGTTGTAGGATTGGTAAAGATCCTTTCCCAGTCTGTAGCCTGTCATTTTGTTTTGATGACAGTGTCTTTTGCTTTTCAGAAGCTTTTCAGTTTTATGCGGTCCCATTTATTTATTGTTGATCTTAAAGCCTGTGCTGTTGGTGTTCTATTCAGGAAGTAGTCTCCTGTGCCAATGAGTTTTAGGTTCTTCCCCACTTTTTCTTCTAACCAGTTTAGTGTGTCTGATTTTATGTTGAGGTCTTTCATCTACTTGGACTTTAGTTTTGTGCTGGGTGATAACTATGAATTTATTTTCATTTTTTTGCTAATATCCAGTTGGACCAACACCATTTGTTGAAGATGCTGTCTTTTTTCCATTGAATTGATTTGGCTTCTTTATCAAAAATCAAGTTTCCATAGGTGTGTGGGTTTATTTCTGGGTCTTCTATTCGGTTCCATTGATCCACTATTCTGTTTCTATGCCAATACCATGCAGTTTTTATTACGATTGCTCTGTAGTACAGCTTAAGGTCAGGGATGGAGATACCTCCAGATGATCTGTTGTTGTAGAGGTTTGTTTTGGAAATTTTGGGTTTTTTGTTTCTCCATATGAAGTTGAGAATTTTTCTTTCAATGTCTGTGAAGAATTGTGCTAGTATTTTGATGGGAATTGCATTGAATCTGTAGATTGCTTTTGGCAGAATGGCCATTTTTCACTATGTTAATCTTACCAATCCATGAGCATGGGAGGTCTTTCCATCTTCTGATATCTTCTTCAATTTCTTTCTTTGGAGATTTGAAGTTTTTTTTTTCACACACATCTTTCTCTTGCTTGCTTAGAATCACCCCAAGGTACTTTATGCTATTAGTGGCTATTCTGAAGGGTGTTGTTTCCCTAATTGCTTTCTTGGCCCTTTTGTCTTTGGTGTACAGGGAAAATAACTTAATAGGAAAATAAAACATCTGAATATAGTGACCTGTGCTAGAAATCCCAGATGTGGGAAGCAGAGACAGCAGATTTTAGGGCTCACTGCCCAACCAGTTTAGCCTGTTTATTGAGCCCCATGCCAGTAGAGACTCTGTGTCAAACAATAACAACAAAGAAACAAACAAAAACACAACAAAAGTTGTGTTTTTACATAGCAACACTTGAACAACAAAATCTGAGGTTTTCCTTTGTCCTCAACACATGCACATATATACAATGCCCCCCCACAAGTACATGTACATTCATACACACACATTTCTGTTGCTTATTGGTCCATTATAGACTAAGATAAGTCTCATCATTGTTCTATGTAGGAGTTCAGGGTATTTAACCCTGAGGACATTTTTTTCTCATCATGTTATTCCTGATCATATTCGTGAAATATACATCAAAGTGTAAGACAGAGTCTTGGCAACAAATGTAGTAGGTGTTATTACCTGTATTGAAGTTAAAAAAAGTCCCTTTATATTTGTTGTTGTTGTTGTTTTTCAGATGCAGATCATTTTATGTTATTTGTTATGTTTTATAATTTTATACCCTTATTTAAACCCCCTCTTTTGTCTCCTTCTGGTCCCATCCTCCCTCCCTCATCCCCCCATCCCTGTTCCCTAGTCCATAGAAAGGGAGAACCCTTATTTCCTACCATCTGACCACAACCTATCAAGTCTCATCAGGACTGTCAGTATTCTCTTCCATGGAAGTCACCCTTACAGCTGGAAGTGACCAAAGAGCAGTCAACAAAGATCATATCAGAGACAGCCCCTGCTCCCCTTAACTAGGTAACCCACTGAACTGCCAATCACCTATATCTGAGCAAGGGGTCTAGGTCCTCTCCATGCATGGTACTCAGTTAGTACACCAGTCTTTTCAGGCCCCCTCGAGCCCAGATTTAGTGGCTTTGTTTTTCTCCTTGGGGAGCTCATGTCCCTTCATGATCCTTCCACCCCCCACCTAATTTTCAGTAAAACTACCTGCACTCTGCTCAAAGTTTAGTTGTGAATCTCAAAATCTCCTTCGACCCTATGCTGGGTGGAGTCTTTCAGAAGAAATCTGTGGTAGGATCCTGTCCTATTCCATCTCTTAACCTCTTCTGGTGTCTATTCTATTTGTCCTTCTGAATGAGAATTCAGCATTCTCCCTAGGTACCTCCTTGTTATTTAGCTTTTCTAGGCATGTTGATTGCATTATGGTTATCCTGTAATATAAGGATAATATCTACTTATATGTGAGTGTATACCATGTGTGTCTTTCTGGTTCTGGATTACCTTACTCAGGATGGTCTTTTCTAGACTTATTCATTTGCTTGCAAATTGCATAATTACCTTGTTTTTAATAGCTGGATAGCATTCTATTGTTTAAATGTACCACAATTTCTTTATCCATTCCTCAGTTGAGGGACATATAGGGTTTTTTTTTAGATTCTGGCTATTATGAATAGAGCTGCTGTGAACATGGTTGAACAAATGTCCTTGCTGTATGCTAGAGCATCTTTCGGTATGTGCCCAGGAGTGGTATAGCTGGGTCTAGAGGTAGAGCTATTCCCAATTATCTGAGAAAGCACCAGATTGATTTCCAAATGATTGTATAAGTTTGCACTCCCACCAGCAATAGAAGAGCTATCCCCTTTCTCCACATTCTCCCTAGCATGTGCTGTCACTTGAGTTTTTGATCTTAGCCATTCTGACAGTTAAAAGGTGGAATCTCAGAATGAATAATTTTGATTTGCATTTCCCAAATGACTAAGGATGTTGAGCATTTCTTTAAGTGTTTCTCTGTCATTTGATAATCCTCTGTTTAGAACTTTCTGTTTAGCTCTGAACCCCATTTTTATTTGGGTTATTTAGTGTTGCTGTTTAATTTCTTAAATTCTTTATATATTTTGGATATTAGACGTTTGTTAGATGTAATGTTTGTGAAGATCTTTTCCCAGTCTGAGTGCAGTCTTTTTTTTTTCCTGTTGGTAGTTTCTCTTTCATTACAGATGTTTTTCAGTTTCATGAGGTCTCACTTATTAATTGTCAATGTTAGCCCCTTTGGATTAGATATGAAGATATTTCATTAGTTAAACTTATTACTACTAAGAGAGTTATTCCAGTGTATAATTGGGGACATGGAGCTCTCTAGATAATGACAGGGTGTACATTCTTGCAACATGCATAGAAGGGTCAAAGGTAGAAATTAACTGAGGACAAATTACTAAATTCTACAAATAAGAAGACAGGGGTGAAGAGTGCTATGAAAATACACTTTTAAATATCTAAAATGTACATCTCTGAGTTGGACTTATTCTAACGCACAGAAAATAAATGTGCACCAAGGGGATGTTTCTTTTAAGTGATAGAAAAGAATTCTCTGGACTGGATTATGTGCACACATGTGGGGTAGCCACATTCTTAGCCCATTCCCATTCCCTTGAAATACACTATGGTGAGGGCCTTCTTAGAACACATAATGAACAACATGGTTTAACTCAGTGTCACAGTCCTCGGTGTCACAGCAACTCTGCCTCAATCATGTAACCTTATGTGACAGCCCTGCAGTCACAAAATACCCAATGAAAATCTGTTACCCTATTGGAGGGACACAGGGGATAGGCCTGTACATGAGGCAAATTCATGCTGCACTCAGGGTTCAGCTTTCAGATATGAATCTGCAGAGCAAATGCTGGCACAAATAAAGCTGGTTTTTTGGCAGAGTCTCAAAATCCAGTCTCACAATCCTGTCAGAATATGCTCTTTACTGTACTGTTAAATGTGGAGAGATGATAAGAGAATATTAACCAAGGTTTCAGGTTGGGAGTACTTAAAAAAAATTCAAAAGGCCCTGTCTATCTATTAAACACTTGTTTATCACTTTCTTTGTCTTCACATGGCATCCTGTGCTACTCTACAATAAAAAGGAAAAGGAATATCCAAAAACCAAATAATTTTACTGTATATATTAAAGGCATGTACCATGTAAGATTTTTTATAGCCTTACTGTAAAGTATTTGATTAAAATAACAGTTGCTTGTGGATTGACCATTCCAAATCAGTGTTTTTACATTTTATATTTTTGATAAAAATCATGACAGGAGCCTACCACAGAGGGCCTCTGAAAGACTCTAACTAGCAATGTATCAAAGCAGATATTAAGACTCACAACCAAACCTTTGGCAGAGTGCAGGGAATCATATGAAAAAAGGGAGAGTTAGTAAGACTTGGCAAGGACAAGAGCTCCACAAACACCAAGTAAATCAGGGCACAGGTGTCTTTTATGAGACTGTTTCTCCAACCAAGGACCATGTATGGACATAACCTAGAACCCCTGCTTGGATATAGCCCATGGTAGCTCAGTATCCAACTGGGTACCCTAGTAAGGGGAACTATTTCTGTTAGGAACTCAATGGCTGGCTCTTTGACCCCACCCCTACCCCCAGGGAGGAGCAGCCTTGCTAGATCCTAGAAGAGGACATTGCAGCCAGCCATGAAAAGACATGATAGGCTAGGGTCAGATGGAAGGGGAGGAAGTCCTACCCTATCAGTGGACTTGGAAAGGGGCAGGGAGGAGATGGAGGGATTGGGAGAGTGCAAGAGAATGAGGGAAGGGGCTATGGCTGGGATACAAAGTACATAACCTGTGATTAATATAAATATACATAAAAATTTTTAAATGTTATTAAAAATCACAAAGATCACAATTATTTACACAATGAGCATAAGTTGAAGCTCAATAATGTGGCTTGAAATCAGATTCTCCACTCACTGTAAAGTGATTGAATTAAATTATTCTTGACATTTTATGTCCAAAAGATCCTTCAGTGTTTAGAAGATTTCATTATTTTAAAATGTACTGTCAGTTAAATGGGGAAAAATGCCAAGTTCACTCAATTCAGCAATATGTGTATATTATTTACACTTTACTGGGCCTGCATGTATATTTTGGGGGGTAGTTGATTCAGCATGAAATTATTTGTGCCCTCTGTTTTCAGTGCTTTTTACTTTGGTCAGGAAAAGTAAGCTCCAGAGTCTTTATTTAGGGGACCCCACTGACATTCCTTTGTGTTCTGCGGACCAGAACTCCAGCTCTGGCCTTGTACTTCGGTTCCGTTTACTTCAGACTTTCCCACATGGTGATCTTTCTAGAGTACTGTTGTTCAAAATCCACTATTTTGTCCGAAACTCTAGCCTTTCTACACATTGATCCAACCATGCTATTCACTCAAAAATTCCTCCTCAAAATCCTCCATTATTAACTGAATGATGATTGTATATTTTTAGTGCACTCTCCACTCCTGATCCTACAACTCAATACTCTGTTCTTTAATGTCAGTTCTGTCTGCAAGTATATGTACTTCAAAAACCCAGGCTTTATTAAAATGACTTAGGAAAGGTCAGGTTGTCCTCCATTGGGAGCTACATTTATCTATAAACTAATGGATTCTCAATCCTCTTTAGAAAGTCTATTACAACCCCAAAGGGCATACTTTTTATCCTGAAAGGAAAATCTACTGTGTACAAATAGTTTGGTACCTCTATAGGGAAAGGCTTGTCTAAAATTTTATAGGAGCTAAGGTTACAGCATAAAAATGTGCACCTCATGTCATGATACAATTGCAGCCATTTGACTTTAAATGTACTACTCCGCTTTATACCAAGTCTTTTCTCAGGCATTAGCTTTATCTTGGTCAGAAGGTGAGAGAACTCACCATACATTATTAACTGACTTAATAAAGCATGTTGATATGTAACTACTTTCTTGAATGGATTATCTCTCTTATTCTTATCTATCCCACCTCCATATCTCTTGTATCTAGGGAAATTCCTGTTTTGGTGGTATTTCATTAAGTCTAAAAAGAATTACTGCAATGCACACTTTTGTACTCTTT
This sequence comes from Pachyuromys duprasi, assembly GCA_028658305.1. Classification (NCBI taxonomy): domain Eukaryota; kingdom Metazoa; phylum Chordata; class Mammalia; order Rodentia; family Muridae; genus Pachyuromys; species Pachyuromys duprasi. The sequence continues at coordinate 67,837,903 of CM053765.1, read as the reverse complement.
ATTTTGATAAGATGATGTTAATATGCAATTTGCTTTTGGTTTCTGGTAGAATTGTGCCACATTATTTTGCTCATCCTTGTAGCACTTGTTTGTAAAATCTACTTTATTTGGGGTGTTTAGGCCTCTACCTCCATTACACCTAGCCCCTAGCCCTAAGTAGAGAGAGATTAGTGGGGAAAGGGGACATTTACTTCTCTTGGCTGTTTAGCATCAAAGGCTCTTTGGGGGCTGTATACTAATCTCCATCAAAAGCAAACTCAGCTAGCTCTCTTCCAAGCTTCTGCACCCCAAAGCATTTCTCTCTGTCTGCTCCAAACTGACACATTGTCTGACTGCAGTCTCCAAACTGCTACATGCCTCATGCCAACATTGTATGTTGTACCTTTTCTTTCTGGGTCTCAAATTAAAATCCTCAGAGTCCTACACCACACCCCTATCCCTGCCTTTACCAGCTGGCAAAAGTCATGGCCCACAGGAGACAATTAACAGCTGTGAACAAACTAAAGTCCCATATTTGGGATTGGAAAAAAAAATAACATAACTGAGTTTCTAAAAAGTCAAAACTTCCTATATATATATTTATATATATATAATCGAATATATAATTTTACATAATACAGTATAAAATTTTAGCATGTGTTTCCTGATGTCCAATTAGTAACCTTCTCTAGAACTTTAACTCTCTGTAATGGCACTCCCGTCCTATGAACCAAATTCAAGGTTCCTATACTTCTTTCTTATAGTATAATTCTTGCATGTAATACAGAGGCATATCTTTCTAAAGCCCAATTAACTATATTTTTACTCATCAATGTAATTCTTTCCTTTAAAACATAAAACTTACAGCTTATGTTTGTTTGAAAAAAATGTAGCTTATTTAAAACTTTTGAACTACTTTAGTTTCTCTAATGCATGAATTACCAAAAGAATGAGTGGCCCAAGGGCAAAATTTACATGTCTTTATTTAGCCTGCTATAGCTGGATTATTTTAAATCTAGGCTTTTAAAAAGTCATTACTAATGGTATGGCATGCCAATATTAAAATACAATTTCAACAAACAGAACTTACATGCTGACTGAACATTTATAGTTCTGAAGAACAAATTAAAATTTATTACAGTCTTTAATTTTCTCCTTGAGTTATCTTCTTGAATCTCATTTACCTTAAGGTCTTTAAAGAAAGAAAAATAATAATGAAACTGGCAGAAAAAGCAAATCTTAATATATATATATAATATATATGTATGTATATATGTATATGTATATATATATATATATATATATATATATATTTCATACTTAGTACTATGGAACTTTCTGAAAGAAATAAATGTAGAAATGTAGATATAACAGGACTGTCCAAAGATCACATGCTCAGTGATCTTTAAACTCAGTGGCATCTTTTGAAAAGCTGCAAGAATAAACATTGTTCCACGGAGGAAGTATTTTTAAGAAGACAGAATAGATGTTTCAATCTAGGACCATTTCACATTCACTGTGAACAGTTGGACATTATTGAACAGGCTTTGCCCTTTACTAGTAAATCCTGTAGCTAATCTTATTAAGAACCACTGGAAACGGAAGTTATATAGAAATCAGAAGTCAGCTCCACAGTAGAAGGTTCAGAGGCTTTCTATTGTGTTAAATGTCCTTTCTGTGCTTGTTTTTGGAAGTCAGCTCATTGAATTAATTTTATTTTAGGTGGATATAAAGGTAATCACATGGGTTATACACCCCGGGGCTACCATGTGGAAATATTCACAGCTCTTGTTATCTATCTGACCCCCTTTCCTTAATATGATTTAGATAATATTAAGTTGCTTTGAACAATCCATGAAACGATTAAACTATATCCGTAAAATGATTTGTCCTATACTCACAAATAATTCCAATGAAGGAAGAATAAGAACTGGGCGCATACACTCTCAAAAAGCCTCAAAGTCTTGTAAAACATTACATGTGAGGGAAGAATATGGTGTGGTCTTCACACTAAGAAAGTTTAATTGAATTTTCTGATGATAGATATTGTTTATGACTCTGTCAAGGATCTTTATTGATTTCTGAACCCATACCAATTAGAAAATGTTAAATTAATCACTATCTTGCCTATTGTCCTAAAAGTCTCTTAGTTTCATTTAAAACGGTAAAACTGTCCTTTGAACACATCTGAGATCTTTTACGATCTCCCTTTCTCAACTAAACTCAGTTCATTTTGTACCCCTATTCTTGGTAATATTCCTAAAGATTTAGACTCCTATAAACATCCTGTGCCTTTTCTGAAGGTTGGCTATGTTATTGTTGCTTTTCAAAGGCAATGTCGCCTGCTTCATACTGTTTTCCTCACTGTGGTCACCATGCATATGATTCACAACAAATGTTGAGAATTACCTAAGGAGTTGTAATTTAGTGATGATTTTTACTGCCTCATTTTAATGGATTTTTACACACTTTAAAATCTTGGAAAACCATTTCTTATTATTAAGTTTCAGTACTGAAGAGAGATAAGACAGGAACGAAAAAGAGAATGGAAGAAGAGAGGGGGAGAAGAAATTAGCAAGATATTTGATTGTTAAAGGCATAGTGTATTGATAAAGGAATATTAGTTATAAGAGGTATATTAATAAAGTATAATGTAGAAAAATATAATCATCCACTTAAAACTAATTTATGTATGATTTAACTTCAGAGTAGGATCTGAGTTGATGTAGTGCTTATATAATGAATAAATGTATCACTGAATATCCACAGAGATAAACATGAATCATTTTTTTGTAAACTAAAAGATATATCGTTAATTTCCAAGTCTCACTAAGCGTTTCAATGAATTGCCTTCAAATGAAAGTACTTATTGGGATTATTATCTTATAAAGGTTCTGGTAACTGTCTAAGAAAACAAATTTACTATATCGATATACTAGCAGATAAAAAGTTAAGATTTAGGATAATCAGGAAAATTATTTTATTGATAATGTAAACTGAGGAGCTTGGAATCACATAAATAGTTGGGTATGGCAGCATGCAGCTGTTATTTCAGAATCATAAAGTAGAGGGGGTGGGGAATTGATGGGCTTGCTGGTCACCTAGTCTCTCCACTTGCTCATAAGTCTCACAAAAGCCTCTTTTTAAAAATGGTTTAGATCTGGGCACAGGGGTCTTTTCTGAGACTGATACTCCAACCAAGGATCATTCATTGATATAACTTAGGACCCCTGCTCAGATGCAGCCCATGGCAGCTCAATATCCAAATGGGTTCTCTCATACGGGGAATAGGGGCTGTCTTTGACATGAACTCAGTGGCTGGCTCTTTTATCACCTCCTCTTGATGGGCAAGCAGCCTTATCAGGCCATAGAGGAGGACAATGCAGCCAGTCCTGATGAGACCTGATAGGCTAGGGTCAGATAGACTTGTAGAGGAGCATGGGAGGAGATGAGGGAGGGAGGTTGGGATTGGGAGGGAATGAAGGAGGGGGCTACAGCTAGGATACAAAGTGAATAAACTGCAATTAATGTAAAAAATAAAAAGTTAATTAAAAAGAAAGAAAAAGAACAGGAGGCAGAGGCAGGAGAGTGCAGATAATCAAAGCCATAATAGGCTAAACCAAAAGGCCCTGGTTTTAAAAACAGAATAGCAAACTCTCATATACCGCTGACAGATAAGTCAGGTAAAGTAAACGCTAAAGAATGACCATCAAAGGCAGATGATCCATCTCATTCTTGCCTGGCATGTGAAGAGCCTTAGTTTCATTGAAACTACATTGAAAAAAATCACATCAAATTTATCAAAATCTAGGTTATGACTTTTCCTGGCAATCCTTCTAAAAATAAAATCAAGAGAGATTTTTTTTAATGATTTAAACCAACAGAGAAAGACAAATGACATACAATTTGGCTTTCACATACACATGCACAGAAATGCATATCCACATAGACACATTCACACACTTGCATACTTAGTAACACAACATTTTCCAATCAAACAAAAATAAATTTTAATTGAATTTAGAATGAGAAGCATGGCACAAGCTTTGTTGGAATTATAGAGCATTTGCAGTTTCAAAGCATAGAAGAAAATGTATGTTTAAAATTGTAAAAGATATAGAAAATATAAAGCTTAATTTCTGATACTATTTCTAACTTTTACATTTTTATACATTTAATTGGTAATGTGAAATGTGTTTCAAATAAAGCTTCTTTTGTGGTTTGAGAATTTTACACACACATAAAAGGTGTTTTGATCACTATTCCCCATTCCCTCTGCTCCAATTCAACCACACACCCTCACTCCTATTCTTTCTCAATTTTATATTTTATTTTGTTTCTTTCAAGTCCACTCCTTACAACCAACATTTGCATGTGTCTAGGGATCAACTGAGGAGGGATTGCCTTGGGGGATGCATACTTGAAGAAAACCAACTTTATTTCTTTGCTTCAGGAAGGTTTCCATTGCCAAGAGCTTAGGTAAGGGTGAGAATTCATGATCACCTGTGCTTTCCATGCTGGGGATTGTGTTTGTTTTGATCTTGCACATGTTTTATGTATTTCTCTATAACCTCTGCAAGTTCACATTGCAAGTGTTCTGCTGTGTCCAAAGACACTGTTTTGTTGTAATGATGTAATATCTCTAGATCTTACCATTTGCCTCTTCCCTCTTCTCTAATTATCAATGTGCTGAGGAATAAAAGGATATGATCTAAATGTCACATTTAGGGATGAATGTGCTAAGTTTCTTATTCTTGCACATAGACCACTGGTGGTGTTCTCTGTTAAATATCTTCTGCTACTAAAAGAAGCTTCTCTGAAGAGACACCTGTAGGTATGCTTATGAGACAGTGGAAGTCAGTCATTTGTTAACAATGTGATGATATTACAGAATAATAGAATCATAGTGTTCCCTAAGGCTTGTCACCTGTTTATCAAGAGGTTCTTGGTTCAAATGTTGGGGCCAGATATGTAGTTTTGTAACACATTGTGTGCCCCTAGTCTAATAAGTAGTGGTTAGTTAGTCCTGTAATATCATGTTGATTTTATTTTCAAATGAAGATTTTTTATTAAATTCTTTATTAATTACACTTTATTCACCTTATATACCCCTGTAGTTCCCTCCCTCTTCTCATCCCAATCCCTCCCTTCCTACCCTTTCTGCACCCACGTCCCTCCCCAAGTCCACTGATAGGGAAGGTCTTCTTTTCCTTCCTTCTGATCCTAGTCTATTAGGTTTCATCAGGAGTGGCTGTGCTTTCTTCCTCTGTGGCCTGGTGAGGCTGCTCCCCTCCTCAGGGGGAGATGATTAAAGAGCAGGTCAATCAGTTCATGTCAGAGACAGTCCCTGTTCCCATTAGTATGGAACCCACTTGGACACTGAACTGCCATGGGATACATCTGTGCAGGGGTCTTAGGTTATCTCCATGCATGGTACTTGGTTTGAGTATGAGTCTCAGGAAAGACCCCTGTGCTCAGATTATTTGGTTCTGTTGCTTTCCTTGTGGAGTTCCTGTCCTCTCCAGATCTTACTATTTCCCACTTCTTTCATAAGATTCCCTGCACTCTGTCCAAGTGTTGGCCATAAGTCTCAGTATATGCTTTGATAGTCTTCAGGGCAGAGCTCTTCAGAGGCCCTCTGTGGCAGGCTCCTGACTTGTTCCCTGTTCTCTTCTTCTTCTGATGTCCATCCTCTTTGCCTTTCTGGATAGGGATTGAGCATTTTAGCAAGAGTCCTCCCTCTTGATTAGTTTCTTTACCTGTACAGATTTTAGCAGGTTTAGCCTATGTTATAAGTCTATATGAGAGAGTATATACCATGTGTGCCTTTCTGCTTCTGGGATAACTTATTCAGGATGATCCTTTCCAGTTCCCACGATTTACCTGCAAATTTCGTAAAAAATCAACATGATATACTACTCAGCAATTAAAAACAAGTATATCATGTAGATTTTTTTAACCCCTAGGCTTATCTTTTCAGGTAAGTCATTATTGTAAAGCATATGGTCACAGCTTGCTACAACTGATGATAACTTTTGGTCTTAGATCATTAAGAGTAGTGATTACTTTTCTCCTTAGTAACATTAATAGTACCAGAGCACTATGAAATATATTCAGTGTAGAGGAGCCTTCCATCTTAAAACCACTTGATTTATCTATGTTCAAGGATTCAGATATGTGGTGTCTTCAGCAAAAAACCTGCTCCACCAGGTTTTGGAAGGTAACAAAGAGCAGTCACAGTGCTCTCTAATGTTTGGCTATTTACCTCGGGAAGATACTTAAATCTCATTCAGAATGGCAAACAGGACAGACCCCAGAAGTGGTGGAAGATTGGAAACAGGATGGGAGTCTGCCATAGAGGGTCCTCTGAGAGGATTCACCCAGCAGGGAATCAAAGCAGATGCTGACACTCAGAGTCAAACTTCGGGCAGAATGCAGGCAGTCGCATGGAGAATGAGAGGGGTGAGATTAGAGGGACATGGAGGAGATAGGAGCTCCACAAGAAGACCAACAGAGGCAACAAATCTGAGCCCAGGGTATCCTGTAGAGGCTGATGCACCAATGGAGGACAATGCATGAAGAGGACCTAGATACCCTGCTCAGATGTGGCCAATTGGCAGCACAGTCTCCATATGGATCTCTGAGTAAGGGGAGCAGAGGCTGCCTCTATCATGAACTCACTTGACGGGCCTCTGATAATTCGCCCCTGATGTTGCAGCCTTGCCAGGTCATGGAGGAAGAGGGTCCAGACAGTCCTGATAAGATTTAACAAGCTATGCGCAAATGGCAATAGTAGAGAACTCCCTATTTCTTTGGACTAGGGGAAGGGGATAGGGAGAAAAGGGAGGGAGTGGGACTTCAATTGGGATAGATAATGACTAAATTGTGAAGAAAAAAAATTAATAAAAACAACTTCTAACGAAGTAATATTCCTGGTACAATGCTTTTTATTTGATAGCTTATAGTGTGTAAATTGAGGTGTTCTCTCCCCATTATAGGTTAACTGCATTTAAATACTTTATTATTTTTTAACACATATACACTTTAGGGATATACAGGAGTAGGTATTCCCATTATTTTTGTCAAGATCTTTAGTGTGTTTTTTCTCACTGTTCTTTCTCCTCTACTCTGCCATCATGTCCTCATGCTCCATTTTGTATTTTATGGAAGACAGAATGAGTAGAATAAATTTATTAAACTATGAATACTTCTGAATGAAGTGAAAGTAGTAGAAAATGATAAAGGTAACACCACATAGGGTTAAATCTGGAAGTGCTAAAAAACATGCATAGTCTTCAAGTGTGAATGGACACAAATGCAATGAAATGAAGCTTTGTTTCTTCTTAGACAATATTTGTGAATGGGAGAGTCACGTATTAATTAACAGGAGAGTTTGAAATCTGTGTATGTTATGAAGTAGATGCTAAAGGATTTGGTTTTTTTTTTTGAAAATGTAAAATTAAAATTCTGTTAAACATCCGTGGATGATATCATAACTATACCAAGAATATAAACTAAGACTAAACACGTAGTTTAAGAAGTATAAATAGCTTAAGAAAAAGTTCAATTTGATTAGGTCTAGAGACAGAATTAGTTTATTACTTTTTTACTTTATTGATTGACTGATTGATTTATATACCCTGACCACAGTTTCCTGTCCTTTCTTTCCTCCCAGTCTGTTTCCAATACCTCTTTTCTAACCTGTGTACTGCCCCCATCCACTCCTCCTCTATTTCTTTTCAGAAATGAGCTGGACTTCATGGATTTAAACCAGCCATGACATATCAAGTTCCAATAAGACCAGGCACCTACTCTTCTATTAAGGCTAAACAAAATAACACAGTCGAGAAGAACAGTTTCCAAGGCAAGTAACAAAGCTATAGATAGCTCCTGCTCCCACTCTTAGAAATCCCACAGGAAGATCAAGCTACATAACTGTAACACATGTGCTGAGGGCCTGGGTCAGGCCCATGCAGGCTCCCTGGTTGTAAGTTCAGTCTTTGTGAAAGCCAGGTTCTTTAGTTCTGTAGGTTTCCTAGTGGTATGCTTGACCTCTCTGTCTCCTACTAATCCTTTCCTTTCCTCATCTACAGGATCATTCCCCAATTTCTGCCTATTGCTTGGCTGTAGGTCTCTGCATCGGTTTGCATCAGTTGTTGGGCAAAAATCCTCTGAAAACAATTGAGATAGTCAACAATCTGTGAATATGGCAAAATATTTTTAGGAATAATTTCATTGACTTTTTTTTTTTGCCAGACATGTTTGGTTCTCTTCTAGGTCTCTCAGATATCCAGGTTCTAGGTCTTGGCCCTCCAGGGAATGTCAGAGGTAGGCTTGCCCTCATGGCATGGGTCTTAAGCTGGACTGATCACTGGTTAACCACCCCCACAGCTTCTGGGGCACCTTTATCCCTTTTAAGATCTCTCTTTTTAAAGTTTATTTTCACACAGTGAGTGAAATTCTACATTTTCTTTACTGGGAAAGTACATATATTTGTTTGGAATCCTTACTTTGTAATTGGTAAGTTTATGCTTTCTCTTTATGGAGTCTTTATTGATTTCAAGTTGACCTTAAACATTTCCCACTGAACATGCTGTATAGACTTCTGTTATTGGGCATTCATGTTTCTTTGTTTTAAAAAGAGAGTGTTTTCTTCTACTTTAAATTATTTCTCATACCTTCATTTCCTTTCTTCTAATGGGATGCTTAAATATTAGTGCAACTCAATACAGCAAGACTCATCTCCATGCAAACACATTAATAAAGATAGTCATACATTGGTGATGAAGATCTGTTGGTCTCCTTTTGGAGCTCCTGGGCTGTCTCTGACATGAACTCAGTGACAGGCTCTCCGATTACCTCCCCTTGGGGGAACAACCTTGCCAGGCCTCAGAGGAAGACAATGCAGCCAGTTCTGATGAGACCTGATAGGCCAGGGTCAAATAGAAGAGGGGGAAGACCTCATCTATCAGTGGACTAGGGGAGCAGTATCTGAGGAGAAGAGGGAGGGAGGTTCGGATGGGGAGGAGAAAGGGAAGAGGGACACAGCTGGGTTACAAAGTGAATACACTGTATGTCTATTATATATATATATATATATATATATATATATATATATATATATATATATATGTATGGATCAATAGGTTATCAATTTTGAAAAGAAAAAGTTTCCTTGGGCTGACTAACTAGGATGTTCTTAGGATACATCAGTCTGTTTATGCAATGCTGACATAAAGGCACCTGCAGAAGTGCATAGCATTTTACATAGTTACTGCGAATTGATTTCTGAGTTCGTCTTCTGAAGCACCATGTGCTCTTAAGTACCAACTTACTACCCTAGCACCTCCACATAGATCGTATAGAAAATCCCTTTGTTAATTATGGAATTGAGTATTTATAGACAAGGGGATGTTCAAGACAGCCCCCACCTAAAGGAAATAAACTGATACTCCTGCATTATTAGTCAGCATGACATTTTTGTCGCTTTTAGAACAATTCTTTTGGCCTAAATGGTCAGAATCACTACCCTTTCTAGCAATTTCAATAGTCTAGAATTTATTACAGAAATTTCTGGAAACTAAATACTTCTTTTTGTCATGGAATTAATACCATGAGATACTAGATGTAAGATGTAGACAATGGCCAAGCAGTAGTGGTGCATGCCTTTAATTCTATCACCTGGGAGGCAGAAGCAGGCAGATCTCTGTGATTTAAAGCCTGGTCTGGTCTACAGAGTAAGTCCAGTACAGCCAGTGCTACAAAGAGAAAGCCTGTCTCAAACAAAAAAAGAAAAGAAAAAAAAAAAAGCTTGCATTGGTTTTGTGCCTGTGGCATTGACTTACTCTGACTCTCTTTGTCATAAAATAGAGTTCATTTTTCTTAATTCCCATATATATATATATATATATTCCTATATATATATAATTTCCATATATATGTGTATGTGTGCATATACATTTATATTAGCTCAAAATAGGACATAATACTTGTGTTTCTTAGTTGCCTTTAAGTAGCATATAATAGTTGTTTGCCTTCATTGAATTCAATGTGTACTTCAAATGGTTAGGTAAATTTAATGGTTATTTATGGTAATTGATGTAGCTATCCATCAAATATTTATCACTTTTTGAACTGAGAACATTCAAATTTCTCCTTAGTGTTCTTTTGGAAATACACCGTTGCCATGAATTATGGACAGTAGGTTATGCTATACAACATTAGATGTTTGCTCTTTTCAACTCCTTCTCTGCAGTTACTCACCCTCCCACCTATGGTAGCAACTGTCTCCTGCTCTTCCTCTTTTCTCTGTCCTTGCACTTCTTATCTTTGCCCCTTTTTTGGTATATAGTAATTATCATTATTACACATATTCATAGGTATTTTACAATGTGTTATATCTCTACATATGTACAACGTACACAGGTTCAAATAGAAAAAAAAACATTTAGTATGTATAGGTCTTTAAGATCTCTTTACACTATTATCTATTATCTATTTTATTAGTAGTCTTAATTTGTATAATAATTTATCAAAGAATAGATATTTTAGCAAGAGTATTTTCAAAGTGCCAGTATATATTTTTGTTTGTCTGCTTTAAAACCCAATAACAGAAATAACCAACTCTTGAATTATCTTTCATAAAACTAAATTTAGAAAAATGACAGGGAAACATTTGTTGGACCTGGGGTAAATTATTCCAAGTTTTCTGATGCAAATATACTGAATTGACAGGTATTAACTTAACATGAAGTATGTTCCCCAGGCAACACAATCTTGACATGCCTGGAGGAATACTAAACATAAATGTACCAACACTACCAAGAGAGATAGAAAAGGAGACAAAGAAGAAAAAACTCAATTCATAATTCTACGTATTCTTTATATGGTAATTTAAAACTTAATTATAAAAACTTATTTTCAGCTCGTGTCAGTCGAATCAAAGAAAAAGAAAATCAGTGTGGCTTTTGTCTATGCCAAAAGCCAATTTTGAAGATTCGACAAGAAGGCAGTTGGATGAAGGAATGGTTTGTTATGTAATACTCCATTTTGTCTCTTCTGTTCCCTTTCTCCAATTCATATATGTATAAAATGTGTTTTAATCAAACCACCTCCATAACTTCTCCAATTTCTCCTCTATACCCTAACACAACATTGATATCTCCAAACTTCATGTACTACTACTACTATTATTATTATTATTATTCAACCATGGAGTGCACTCTGTGTGCCTGTACGCACATGAATATTCAAAACTCTAGTAAAGCATGGACAACTTCTCAGGGTCCACACCCTTCAATAAGACTGAAGATCTGTCCCTCGGCAGTTATCAGTCCCAAGCAGCTCTTTAAATAGTGATAATTTATTGAATTCTTCACCCTATTCATGCTGAGGATTTTGTGAGTTTCATTTTGGACATGACTTATACATACAGAGCATGATGCTATGAGTCCTTTTGTGAAATATCCCTGTTATGTCTTGTAAATATTGTTTCACTATACTTAATTACAGCTTATGGCTATTATTATCTTTTATCCCCATATTTTGAAATTATCCCTAAATTCTCACACAACATCTAATTCAGCCACAAATAATTGTTGTATACCTGCAGCTGGGCTTATGTCTTTTTATATTTACTACATTTTGTTGTTTATCATAAAACCTACATAACTTGGATCAGACTTGATTATCTCTAAATGTTTGTTCCGTTTTATAATTACATAAAATATTTCATTCAAATTGGTGGGTTGGAAATTAAATGCTAAACAGAATTCTTACCCCGGTAAACTTTTGGCTTATCTTTAAAAAGCAGAAATATCACAACAAATGAATATAAAGAAATTAAATATTATGACATGCAGGAATGAATAACGTTTACAAATAGGAAAGCCTAATTATTCAACATAAAATATGCAAAAATGACAGTTTTGGTATAGGCGTATGTGGATTGTGTAAAGTATATTGGGACCCTAGAATTAGTTTCCATTTTCATATATTTGGTTTTTTTTTTCAGATCAGTATTATGAACTAGAAAATCTGCTTTGCAGTACAGAATGAGAAGTAAATGATGGGGGAAAATCGCATGAAAGTTATAATTCATGTTTAAATGAGTCTAAAAAATATGCCAAACAAGTAGAATAGGCATGTTTAGAGAATGTTTATTATAGGAAGATTTCACAACCATAATGATTATAAATAGGAATGTGAGCTTTAGAGATTAATAATTAATACTTGAATAAAGCTGAGCTGTTGAAAGCAAAATTAACAGCCAATTAAACTGCAAATATTGACATTGGCCATGCTTTTAAATGCTGTTATAATTGGGCTGTGCAGTTTGGATTTTGTATAGTATGAACAAGGAAAACACTGAAAAGTTCTGTTTAATGGAGGCAGATTCACACTGCAACCAGCTGTCCAGGAAGGCCAGACATTGTACAGAAATCTACTACAAACACTAGAGGCCAGTGAACCTAATAGTGTTAAATAATGCAAAACTTCAGTAATGGTTCTTTGTTATTAAAAAAAAAACGTTCATTAAAAAGTTGTCAGAGAACACTTTTTAATTAAAAAAAAAGTCACGAAGGACAGACTTCTTCTCATGGTTTGGAAACATGGCGGGAATATATGGAGATTTGCCTGGAAGGTAGAAATCAGGAAGCCGAAGACCTTATCTAGTCTCTTACTTATTCATTCAATTTATTGACTCCTTTGTTTAAAAGCAACTCATTAAATCCTGTGTGAGTTCCTGTAGCATGCCTGGGATAGTAGCCAGAAGTCTTTATCCCAGAGTGGCATGTGAGGACAAGCAATTCCAAGTGGAAGGGAGAGGCAAGAGAATTAACAAGATTAAGTCAATGTGTGTATGTAGTTATCATTTGAGTAGAACTTGGTTTTACAGTAAGATATAATTTAAAAGAAAAAATAAAATACGACCAAATAAAGAAAGAGGTACCAGTAGTATTATGCAAATCAAAGAAATGGAGGAAAAGGAGCATTCACTGGTTTTCCAGCAAAAAAAGATGATCAACGGACCTGCCCCAAGGTACTGATTCAGATGAGCTTTTTAAGACAGAAAAAGTAGAAGATTTTTAATATTATAAAGAAAAGAAAAGTGATAATTAGAAAAAACAAAGGATTTAGGAGAAGACATAACAGGAGGGAGGCCATGAAAAGAAAGAAGATAAAAACTAACAAGGCTTAAGTTGATCTTGAATGTGAATGAATAACAACTTTGTCATAGATATTTATTAAAACAAATAAATAAAAATAAAAACTCCAAGGAAGGATTAACCAGTGACAGGTATATCTCTCTCCTGGCAAAAACCAAACTTTTGTTTGGGGTAAGTGAAGACAGTTGACCTTACCTGTGCAGGAAATTCAACTGAACTCCCAAAAGTTACAAATGTACAACTAAAGGAAAATTTTCCTTAACCTATTAAATTTATCTCTGCTATTATAATTGCCAGTATTCTTCCAGACATCTATGACAGTGCCAAAGCAGCTACCCACAGATGTTCCAGTTTAACTTCACAGACTGCATCAAGCAGGGCCTGCACTATCCCTCCAAGCCACGGATGTCCTCATAGGTCCTGACCAGCATCAACACTGCCTGCTCTTCCTGGACTTGGCCAACATTTAAAACTTTGGACCTCCCTATGTCACCATGAAGTAGACAGAAAACTTTCTTCATGCCTTATCTATTTATTATTGCCAAAAGGCTGGAATGGTGTGCTTCAGGCCCTGGACAAACAGCTTCTTGTTCTCCCTGCCTTCCTCAGTCCCTGTTTGCTGCTGGGCATGGCTGGCAAATGCATCCTCTACCCTGAACTTTCCAGGGCAGGGGCTTCCTTTCCTCACCACAAAATCCTGACATTTTGGTGCTCTTAATTCTCTCCTCTGCCTTCTCTCTTTCGCTCCCTCTTTCTCACCCTCTAGCATGACAACCAAAAAGCTGCTTCCACTGAACCTACATTTATATAATTTAACTTGCCTTGCATGAGAAACAGTTCAATATCCTCATTCCCACATCACCTACCTAGCTCCTCATATTTTTAATTAAACAAAATGGGAAGAATGTTATGTTGTGCAGGCAATTCGAAAGGCCTGTCCTCAGGGGGCTTTAGGGTCTTGACAAAGTCCTATGTCACCACCTGGGCCAGGTCCTCAGCATATAACCTGTTCTCTCTCTCTCTCTCTCTCTCTCTCTCTCTCTCTCTGTTTTGATTTGTTTTCCCTTTCCTCTACCCCCACATCCCCTTCTTTCTGTTCTCCTCTAATTCCCCTCTTTTCACTTCCTCCAAATATATCTCTTTATATTTAGATTTGTGGATTGCAGGACATTTGAAACTATATCTTAATACTACTACTGAAGTTCATTAAATATATTATAATAACGAGGAATTTGAACGGAGGAATTGGTAATTATGGCAAGGAACAAAGGAAAATAATTGTTCCTTTGTTTGTGTTATTTTTCTTTAAATGAATTAATCTCCACTAATACTAGAAAACATTGAGATTAAGTGAGATTTTCAACTATAGTTGGCACTGAGAAAAGCTAGCTAGATCTCAATATCAACACAGTGGGGTTTGTGTTTGTGTGTGTTTAACTCAGAAGAAAAAGAAAACAGTTATTTTACTGTGGTTTATTGCCATACTGTCAATGTAGATAAAATTTATTGCCATTCTCTAGACTGTACTCTGACATGTTAAAAATCATACTTCAGAATATTCCATAAGATAAATAGCTAAGTAGGATAGTCTTCCTAGGTATCTTTGGTTTATATAAAATTTTGAAGACTTATTATTTTTCCTTATTAGTAATAAATGCATATTTAATGAAAGTAATTTCCTAAAGTAAGTATTCAAGTCACCAAAAAAGATTTCTTCTGTGTCTCTCCTGGAAGTCAACAAGTGCTGTATTTAATTTAAATACCATTCAAAGATAAAACGGGAATCTTCCTGGGGTACAGAAAGGTTCACCAGGGAGAAACAAAAGATGTTAAAAGCCCATGGTGACCTTTAACAGGGCAGTACTCTAAGTGAAATTATTTCTCAACATTACTCAAGTTGTTTGGAGATAGGTCCTATAATTATCTGAACTCTGGCTCTTACAGTGTAAATCTTTAAGATTGGGCTACATTGTGATGCAGTGTTTCATTAAGAGATATTAATGAGCAAAATAAATATTGACTCCCAAGGAATCAAAATAATCTTCTTTCTCCAGGGCTTGTGTGATGTTTGGACTAAAGCACAATTATTTATTTACATTCTGTGTGTCTTTAAGGTAGAGAACATTTCAGGCATAGAAGTCAAAGTGTTTTTAATTAAAATAATCAATCGAAATCTCGATAGCATATTTATGGAAGGGTAAAAAGTGTTTGTAGTTATTTTTCTAAAATATCACAAGCTGGAAAAAAAGTTTCTTAAACTGACAAGTGTGTCTTCGGATTAGGGTAAAGCTCTTCAGATACATGTCAGTGTGTGACCATTTTTTACTCTATTCATGGTACACTAGAAACATTTTATTGGTTAGTAAACAATATTCTTTATATGGTTTAGTGAAGTTAAAGAATGTGAGGCAATAACTGGGGTAAAGAATGTCAGTATAGGGACTCTTGGAATAACTTGTAGGTACCAGTTAATGGTTAATTGAACAGAGTCAAATGCTGAGGGAAATAAATGGGTGAGTCAGGGTATTCTAGACACCGAGCCAATAAACTTTACATGTCAATTAAATATGTAATGGGAAGCAATGAAGGGCAATTATCCCTAAATTTGTGGCCTAAATAATTAGGTGCAAATCTGAGGGTGTGATGAGGGATATTCACTAACTGAAAAGTGAAAATGTTAATTTTTTCTTGTTGCTGTTGTTTTATGTTTTGTTTTATATCCTCTAAGCCTTGGGTCTCAGACAATATCTAATAGTCAATGTCTCTCCCTCTTTGATAGACATCCTTGTTTTTTAAATTTTTATTGCAATTTATTCACTTTGTATTTCAGCTATAACCCAATCTCTAGTCGCCTCCCAATCCCATCCTCCTTCCCTCTTCTCCTCCCTGCCCCTTCCCCAGTCCACTGATAGGGGAGGTCCTCCTCCCCTTCCATCTGACCCTAACTTATCAGGTCTCATTAGGACTGGTTGCATTGTCTTCCTCTGTGGCCTGGTATGGCTGCTGCCCCCTCAAGGGAAGGTGATCAAAGAGCCAACCAATAAGTTCATGTCAAAGACAACACTTGTTCCCTTACTAGGGTACCCACTTGGACACCGAGCTGCCATGGACTACATCTGTGCAGGGGTTCTAGATTATCTCCACAAATGCAATCCTTGGTTGGAGTATCAGTTTCAGAAAAGACCCCTGAGCCCAGATATTTTGGTTCGGATATTCTCCTTGTGGAGCTCTTATCCCCTCCAGGTCTTTCTATTTCCCTCTTCTTTCATAAGATTTCTTCTAGCCTGTTTAGTGTGTCTGGTTTTATGTTGAGGTCTTTGATCCACTTGGACTTTAGCTTTGTGCAAGGTGATAAATATGGATCTATTTTCATTTTTCTGCATATAGATATCCAGGTGGACTAGCACCATTTTTTGAAGATGCTGTCATTTTCCATTGAATGGTTTTGGCTTCTTTGTCAAAAATCAAGTTTCCATAGGTGTGAGGGATCATTTCTGGGTCTTCTATTAGGTTCCATTGATCCACTTTTTTGTTTCTATGCCAATACCATGCAGTTTTTATTACTCTTGCTCTGTAGTACAGCTTGAGGTCAGGGATGGAGATACCTCCAGATGATCTGTTGTTGTAGAGGATTGTTTTGGAGATTCTGTGTTTTTTGTTTCTCCATATGAAGTTGAGCATTTTTCTTTCAAGGTCTGTGAAGAACTGTGAAGGTATTTTGATGGGAATTGCATTGAATCTGTAGATTGTTTTTGGCAATATGGTCATTTTCACTATGTTACTCCTACCAATCCATGAGCACGGGAAGTCTTTCCACCTTCTAAAATATTCTTCGATTTTTTTCTTCAGAGATTTTAAGTTGTTGTTGTTGTTGTTTTTTTTCCATATGGGTCTTTCACTTGCTTGGTTAGATTTAACCCAATGTACTTTATGTTATCAGTGGCTATTGTGAAGGGTGTTGTTTCCCTAATTTCCTTCTCGGTCCTTTTGTCCTTGGTGTTCAGGAGCCCTTCTGATTTTTTTGAGTTGATTTTGTATCCAGCCACTTTACTGAAGGTATTTTTCAGTTGAAGGAGTCCTCCGGCTGAATTTTTGGGTTCACTCATGTATATTATCATATAGTCTGCAAATAGTGATACTTTGACTTCTTCTTTTCCAATTTTTATCCCCTTGATCTCCTTTAGTTGTCTTAGTGCTCTAGCTAGGACTTCAAGTACTATCTTGACAAGATATGGAGACAATGGGCAGCCTTGCCTAGTCCCTGATTTCAGTGGGATTGATTTTAGTTTCTCTCCATTGAGTTTGATGTTAGCTATAGTCTCGTTGTATATTGCCTTTACTATGTTTAGGTATGTGCCTTGTATCCTTGATCTCTCCAAGACTTAAAACATGAATGGGTGTTGGATTTTGTCAAATGCTTTTTCGGCATCTAGGGAGATGATCATGTGGTTTTTCTCCTTCAGTTTGTTTGTATGGTGGATCACATTGATGGATTTCCATATATTGAACCACCCTTGAATGCCTGGGATGAAGCCTACTTGGTCAAGGAGGATGATATTTTTTATGTGTTCTTGGATTCGGTTTGCAAGTATTTTATTGAGCATATTTGCATCAAAGTTCATAAGAGAAATAGGTCTGAAGTTCTCTTTTTTTGTTGGATCTTTGTGTGATTTAG
>CM053765.1:67780016-67819580 GCA_028658305.1 Pachyuromys duprasi | reverse complement strand
ATCTTAGCCATTCTTGTGGGTGTAAGGTGAAATCTCAGGGTCGTTTTGATTTGCATCTCCCTGATGGCTAAGGATGTTGTACATTTCTTTAAGTGTTTTTCTGCCATTCTATAATCCTCTACAGTCAGCTTTCTTTTTAGCTCCATAACCCATTTTTTAATTGGATTACTTGGTTTCTTGCTTTTTTATAACAGGGAAAATGAGTGCCAATCTTTATAGTGGATGCATACACAAATTCTGAAAATTCAGTGACTTCTTTCAGTACTGCATGCATACACTTCTCTTTAGAGTTCACAAGCTCAATTTTGTCTTCAGAATTACTTCAACAAGACTGCATGGAAATCTTATTTTGAGAATACTTTCGTCCTGAGTCATTACTACTAATCCAATTCCCTGTATCCAATTGTCTAAGCAAATATCTATGACAAGTGCTCTGCCACTTTTTTCTCTTTAACTTGTTTAAAGCCGTCTGCTATTCCCTTTCAGTGCACATTGTTCTGTTTGCTAGATACTGAAATCATGTTATGATAATTAACATCTGTATAATTTTCTTCGTACCAATAAATTTAGGAAAAACAAAATATTTTTTGTTGTGATTCACCGTGTTTTCCAAACAAACAAAAGCAATAATACAAACTAAATCTTAAATATTTTAGAGTCCAAAAAATAAATATTGTTAAGAAATGTAATTGTAGCATTGTGACATAATAGAGATTTTCAGGGGAGCTAAATAGGCATTGAATGAATATCTCTATAGTGCATTTTCTTGAATCACATATAATAACTTTTTAGATTGTTGCCATTTGTAGGAACTTGTGCAAAATTATTTTCAAGGGAAAGTTTTAGGTCATCAGAGAGCGATGAAAGAGAATTGCATTAGACTTATGTAAATCGTCAACAAGATGATTGCTTAGGACAATTTTAATGCTGGAAGGATTGGTCAAAATTCCATTTTGTTCAGTAAGATACTGTGTAAGAATCTGAAGTCAAATCCCTTGCTGATCATAAAGAATATATTTGTCCAGTGATCTTGCAAATGTATACTTGGCATACTTAACAACTGTGGAAAATTGATAGAAACTGTAGGCCATGGGGATAGTGGTCATTTAACAAACGGCATTGCAGCATGTATAAATTATATCAAACTTAGAATGCATGAATTATATTCTTCTGTGGTCTGGGATATATGTTTACAATTCTTTGTAACTACAAGTATTTGGCAAATAGCTTAGGTACTGTAATTTCACTTTTATGAGTTTCTATTTTGGGAGCTGTTTATTACCATAACAAACACATTAATAGATATAGTGCTTGTCTTATATGATCCTTTGTGGAAGTTATATTTTGAGAAATAAATAGTTGTGCTGTGGTAATGTAAAATATGCCCTCTTCATAGTTTCTGAAACTTGTTACACATCTGGGAATAATATTTTTATTAAAATATTTCTGAAGATAATATAAAGTCTATATATATAATTACATATGTTTTAAATTCTATATATAACAATCCTGAAACAAGTGTAGAATAGCATTTACTGTTTCTTTTTAGTTTGTTGAATTTCACACTCGTATATTATTTAAATTTATTATTTATGCCAAAATCTAAACATATGTCATTAATCTAAGTTTGAAATTTAAGTATTTAGACACAATGTCTGAGACATTAGAGAGAATTGCAAAATGAATACCCACATATAATTGCATAGTATATGAATAATATATAATATTACTATATAATGCATAAAATTTGAACAATTCTGAAAAATATTCAATGAGCAGTCAAGTGTTCTTTAGTGGTATACTTTGTTAATTTTCTATACCTCTATGAACTTCAAACAGCCTTTTTAGGAACAAGAAGACTGTGTGGTGCCAAGCAAAATATATCTATATATTTTTACAAAGAGTATATAGTTGTCAGAAACAATGGTTTAATGCTGCAAGTATTGTACCTTGCAGAGATACCCAACCAAACTTATCTTCTTGGCACCCATTTCCTAGAGGAACATAGGTTGCATGTAAACAGGCAACTCACTATCATAACAGATGGTTTTCAAGTATTTGCAGCCAAAAGACCATGAGTGAACATCAAATGTGTTTGATGAGGGCAGGAATCCCAATAAAAGACAACCAAACAGCTGTCAGTATGAAGGTTATATCCCAGAGTTGAAGACACATGCCATTCTTTGTCTGTCTTTTGGTGAAAATTAGTTCTCCTAAAACCTAACCTGTACTCATCCTTTCATAATCAATAGTCAATGAAAATAATCTTAATACATGGATTTTTGTGCAGGTAGGATTATCTTTATGTTTGTAAGTATGCTGACTTTAGTTGATATCTTGTATTTATGCCCACAGGAAATAGCATTTGTATACTCAGGTTTGATATTTGTTAAAATACAGTATAATCATTGCTATAATAATTATATATGGTCCCAAGTTTTTCTACAGTTAGGACAGATCTATTAAGTATGACAGCCTGTTGAAAAATGGCCACCTTCTATTTCCTTTGTCAGCCATACTTAAAACTTATCTCTTCTCATCTAGACATAGTTCATTGTATTTTAGAATTTACCACATAGAGTGATATTCATTATCTTTTTTCTAAGTTCTTTGTAATCAGTTTCATGTATTATAAGTAACATAATTTCTGTGAGAAAATCACGCTAAAGAAAAGCATGTTTATAACATTTTATTTTCAGTCAGATTATTGCATTATAATAGTTAAATTAGAAATAAATAAAAACATGATTTTTAAAGAAAACTTAAAATATATTATCATGCTAATTATATTTTCGATTGAAAATGAATACAGAAAATATGACAAAAGAAAAATATATCAAATATTAATGTCTTTGAAACATTTAATATATCTAAAAGTAATTGTAAAAAATTAAACATTTAGAAAATTCACATTTGATCAAAAATTGAATTTTATTTATAATCATTAAATTACTTGACAAGATGAAATACATAAATTTGTGTAAGATTTCAGAAATGATATATAACATGCTACATTCTTTGAAAATAAGATGAAGCTCAATTTCCATACTAATATTTATATTATCCTTTATTCACTGCTATTAACAAAACACTATGAGAAATAAAAAGTTTGGAATAGAACTCTATCAATTTATATGTTATTTATATAATTAAAATTTAAGAAAACTGTCTAAAATTTTAAAAAAGACCATTATATTTTATCAATTTATTTATTTATAAACAAAATTCAAACACATTAATAGAATATTCATTTTACAATGTCATATTAATACCTTTTTATTTGTAACTAAAATATTCTTTTTCTAAAATTTATTTATTTTTATGTTAATCACAGGTTATGTACTTTGTATCCCAGCCATAGCTCCCTCTCTCATTCCCTCCCACTCTCTCCATCCCTCCCTCATCTCCTCCCTGCCCCGCTCCAAGTCCACTGATAGGGAGGACCTCCGCCCCTTCCATCTGACCCTAGTTTATCATGTTTCTCCAGGGCTGGCTGCAATATCTTCTTCTGGGATCTAGCTAGGCTGCTCCCCCCTGATGGGGGGGGTGTCAAAGAGCCAGCCATTGAGTTCATGACAGAAATAGTCCCTGTTCCCCTTCTTGTATTTCTTGTAGTTGCTGAGTTAAAGAAAAGCGATTACTGCATTGAACGGCACCTGTGCTGTGCACTTTTTTGAATTTCTGAAAGTTCTATAGTGTCATTCTCACCGCACCTTCTGCACTTGAATTGCAAAAGTTTATAATGTTGAAATTTTAATTCTTGTTAATAAGAAAGAACTAGATGATAGCAGGAGGTGGGGCAGAGAAAAACAATTACTGCTTGGTCTGTATGACATTTGCCAAAATATAATGAAACCCTACAGATAATTCTACTAAGTTCTAGTAAACCAAGTTATTCTGTTAGTTGGATAGTTAGACTTGGGAAGAGGGCAACTATTTTTATTCCAAAATTTAAAGAAAGCTGGACAAGAGGAAAATGAGTAGAATATGTCGATTTTCTGAGGACTCTGGTGGGATGGAGCTCAGGACAGGGATTTAAAAACAAAACACAACAAAACAGCTTGCTTTATATGCTCAACATCTGCCTGTTCTGTAACCTTGGGGAAATGATCTGCTTCAAGCTCAGATTCCTCAACCAGAGAGTGGAAAGGAGAAATGTAGTTGGAATATCCGTCTCTTCATGACCCCCTGAGCCTAAGATTTTTGGCTCTGTTGTTTTCCTTGTGGAGTTTCTGTCCTCTCCAGGTCTTCTTTTTCTTCATAATTTATTTTTCAATTGTAATTTTTTCATTTTGAATCCCAGTTGTAGCCTCCTCACTTGCCCCCCCATCACACCCTCCTATTCTCTTCTCTCTACAAAGAATTCTCTGTTTAGCTCCGTACCCCATTTTTGCATGATTTAGTGATTTTTAACTTCTATAGTTCTTTATATATTTTGGATATCAGCTCTCTGTCAGATATAGGGTTGATGAAGATCTTTTCCCAGTTTGTAGGCTGTTGTTTTGCTCTGACAACAGTGTCTTTTGCTTTACAGAAGCTTTTCAGTTTCATGAGGTCCCATTTATTATAGCCTGTACTGTTGGTGTTCTGTTCAAGAAGTTGTCTCCGGTGCCAATGAGTGAGATTTCACCTTATGCCCATCAAAATGCCTAAAATAAAAAACTCAAAGGACAACACATGCTGGAGAGGTTGTAGAGAAAGGGGAACCCTCCTCCATTGCTGGTGGGAATGTAAACTGGTACAACCACTTTGGAAATCAATTTGGCGCTTTCTCAGACAATTAAGAATAGCGTTTCCTCAAGATCCAGCTATACCACTCTTAGGCATATATCCAAAAAATGCTCAAGTACACACCAAGGACATTTGATCAACCATGTTTATAGCAGTTTTATTTGCAATAGCCAAAACCGGGAAACAACTCACATGTCCACCAATGAAGGAATGTATACAGAAATTGTGGTACATTAACACAATGGAATACTACTCAGCAATTAAAAACAAGGAAATCACAAAATTTGAAGGCAAATGGTGGGATCTAGAAAAGATCATTCTGAGGGAGGTGTCCCGGAAGGAGAAAGACACACATGGTATATACTCACTTATATAGACCTATAAGGTATGATAACCATACTGAAATCAATACACCTAAAGAAGATAAAGAAGAATGAGGACCAGGGGTAATATGATCAATCCTCACTTAAAAAGACAAATGGGATGGACATTGGATGCAAGAGAAAACAAGTAACAGGACAGGAGCCTACCACAGAGGGCCTCTGAAAGACTCTACCCAGCAGGGTATCAAAGCAGATACTGAAACTCTTAACCAAACCTTCCACAGAGTGCAGGCAATCATATGAAAGAAAGGGGAGTTAATATGACCTGGAGAGGACAAGAGCCCCACAAGAACCAAATATATCTGGACACAGGGGTCTTTTATGAGACTCTTTCTCCAACCAAGGTCCATGGATTGATAAAACCTAGAACCTCTGCTGGAATGTAGCCCATGGTAGCTCAGTATCTAAGTATCTACACTAGTAAGGGGAACAGGAACTGTTTCTGACATGAACTCAATGGTGGGCTCTTTGACCTCACCCCTCCCTGAAGGGAGGAACAGCCCTGCTAGGCCACAGAGGAGGACTTTGCAGCCTGTCCTGAAGATACCTGATAAACCAAGGTCAGATGAAAGGGGAGGAGGTTCTCCCCTATCAGTGGACTTGGAAAAGGGCATGGGGGTGAGATGAAGGAGGGTGGGATTGGGAAGGAATGAGGGAGCGGGATACAAAGTTAATAAAATGTAACTAATATTTAAAATAATAAAAAATTAAAAAATATAAAAACTTAAGAGAATTGAATCTAAAAAAAATGACCCTCAGTTTTTACCTTACTCCCATCAGAATGGCTAAGATCAAAAATCTCAAGTGACAGCATATGCTGAAAAGGATATGGAGAAAAGGGAACCTTCCTCCATTGCTGGTGGGTTTGTAAACTTGTACAACCACTTTGGAAATCAATCTGGCATTTTTCAAAAAATTAGGTATAGTGCTACCTCAAGATCCAGCTACATCACCCTTCCAGGTATTTCTATCTCCATCTTCCATAAGGTTTAAGAAACTCTGCCTAAAGTTTGGCTATCACTGAGGGACAAGCATGGGTGGATGTGTGGAGAGGAGGGAGGGAGGGTGAGATTGGGAGTCTAAGAGGGAGGGGACTACAGCTGGAATAAAAAGTGGATCAATTGAAATAATAAAAAATAAAAATGAGACAAAAATAAATAAATAAAAAATGTTTGGCTGTGAGTCTCTGTATCTCCTTCAATGCCCTGGTGGATGTAGTCTTTCAATTGAAAACTTTGGATATGAAGAATGATGAGGGAAGTATAGTCTTAACATATCTCATCATATTTTTATGTTATCAAAATCTAAAATAGATAATATTGATAAGTTAAGAGGTTGAGTATGTGAGGCAAAAAATAAGTACAACCTTTTTGTGTATAGAATTCTTAAATGAAAAGGAAAATGACTCAAAGCGCTAAACATAGCATTTGGCTTAACAAGTACATAGGTTGCTTATTGGAAATCTTCATAGACAGCTTGGAAACCTTAAGATACAATCAACAAAATTTTTCTATTAGTTAACAACAGCTCTTTTACACCGCAGTTACAAAATCATTGAACACATAATGGATCATTCGGATCAATGATATTCATATTTAGTATGGGAGTATATAAAACCATAATACTACTTAAAATTTCTGTAATCCAGTGTCATCATAACTAGCTTAATATTGTAGGACACTATATTATGTATGTTTTCAGTTATTCTGTAGTAATCAGACCTAAAACTACCAAACGTACAGATTGCTCTGGAACATAGTATACAGCTGTGGATTGATGATGATGATAATAACAAAGTATGTTCAAGGGCTATATATTTATTATAGCTAAATGCATCCTCATGATTTTAACATATATTCCTTCTTCTTTTATGTAAAAAATGTTCCTAAACAAGTTTTATATAAAAAAGTAGTCTGGAGGGTTAACCTGAGGGTACCCTCATATATCTCATGTTTACTGTCTCTGTAATGCTTCTGTAGGTTCTATCCAGAGACTGATTTCACAATATTGACCAGATTTGAATCTATGATGTCTCTATAAACAAAACCCTCTGTCTTTGCATTTCCAAAGGTAATTATCATGGTTAAGTGATACATGATTGTATTCAGTGTCTTGGAAGCATAACAGTTAGATAAAATGCACAATTCTTGTATTATTTAACGGTAGTTTCTATAAATAGCAGTTACAGTCTTTCAACACATAATAACATTTGGGTCAATGGCATCTGCATTTAGTCCAATAAGGCTTGATAAGCATGCCAACTTATGTCTAAGGGTTTCAGGCTGTGTCCCTCCCACTGCTAGTATCTTTGCTAGGTCATCATGATTTCAAGCATGTTGTAATCTATATCTGAGTAAGGCAGGAGATGTAGTGAACAATTAACTGAAATAACAGACCTAAAAAGAAACTGTGCTAAGTCTACTTACATTATAAAACTCATAAGCATTCATTTCCCTCAGCATAACTCAAAGGCTGGTGAAAAACATAATCCTTTCCTGAGAGTTGTTTCTCAACTCCTCCATTTGAAAGGAGGATTGTATATCATTTTTGAAAAATAATCATATACATATATATATAATTGATGAATCATATATATGGTTATATGCATATTATATATATACTATGTATATATGTATGTGTATATATATGTATATATACATATACATATATATATATATATATATACATATATATATAAAATCTGGGATCTAACATTCCAGCATGGACAGAGTGTATTTTGGATGCCACAAACCTAACTGAAACTATTGGAAGTTGAGAGCCACTGAAGGAGGTTCACTTTTTTTTCAGCAGACTGATCATGGAAGATCTCTCATGATCCTGGGGAGGGAGGGAGTTCTACCCATTTCTGCATCTGTACACAATACTGGGTTATAGAGTTTGTTCAAAAGCCAACAAGTTTACAGAGTTGGGAAGGAGATCTTGTGTGGCTTTAGGAAGGAGTTTGAAAATATATGTAGGTGCATAAGATCTAAAAGCAACTTATTCATGTATGAAATTACCAAGAATTTAAAAAGATATAGTTTTTTAATCACATATGTAAACATAGACATGTTGTAATTTGAAAATGAAACAACAAATCAAATACTTGAAATCTCACAAATGTGTATGATAATGTATCAAAAAGGATTTCCTGATAAATAATGTACAAAAACAAGTAATAAAAGAATAAATTACAAATAATCATGTAATATTTAAAAGCCTGTTAAATAATATTTTAATTAAAAATTATGCTTTCAGTTGAAACGCTTTTTTATTTATAAAAAGTATTTGCTCCAAAAATGATAATGTCTCTTAATTTTCATACCCATATTATTGTTTTTTTAACATTTTTATTTTATATTAATCACAGGTTATGTACTTTGTGTCTGAGCCATAGCCCCCTCCCACATTCCATCCCTATCCCCAATCCCTTCCTCTACTCCTCCCTGCCCCTTCATATTATTGTTAATAAAAAAAGAGAGAGAGTTATTCCATAGTCATTTTACACTGTTCATGAAAACAGTAGAGTTGAAAACTCAAATCATCCTTGCTGTTAGGAATTTAGTTTTATCAGAATTGTAAAATGTGTATGTTCACAGTGTAATTAAAAAAATCCTGTTTTTCCATATATTATATAAATGTTCAGAAAAACTACATAAACTTTTGACAGTTACAGTTTATAAATGAATTATTAAGTTTGAGTGATTATTAAATATCATCACGTAATAGTTTGTTTCTCAAATTTTACTTTGTTAAATGTAGTAATAAAAGAATTCTATTACGGGAAGAGCCTTGAATTCATTGGCACAGGAGACAACTTTCTTGCACAGAACAGCAAGAACTGAGACTTTAAATTTAACGGTTAATACATGGGACCTCATGAAACTGAAAAGCTTCTGTAAAGCAAAGGACATGGTCAACACAACAACAACAACACACTGAGAAAAGATCTTCACCAACCCAACATCTGACTGAGGGCTAGTATCCAGAAAACATAAAAAATTATGAACATTTATGAGACTCTCGAAAATATGTAATTGTAAAATGAACAGGAAGAGTGAATTTAAATTTTTGCTGGGATATGCATGCAGATAGAATAAAATCCCAATATATTTACTCTTAATTTAATTTAATTGTATTTATTGCACACTCCATTACCTCTCTTGTTATGCCTTGGGACTTTTCATGGTAAGAAATGAACTCCCAGCACTTCGTCCTCTTGTCTTCGTCTCCTATAGATGTCATTTCTCCTCTCATCAGTCCTGACTTCATTATTTGCTTATGTTGGAGAAGAGAACCTCAGCGAATGTTCTAAATCGTATGGAACATATCTGTCTATTTGTGCCTTTTTTGATAATTACGTGGTTTGATGCTACATAAAACAATACTCAAAAGCAGAAAAGATATTTTGATTTGTACCTTACTTAGTTAACTTTCTACAATTTTATTCATATTTGTAATGTTCCTTTATCAAAGACAACCACTGTGTTTTTTTCTAAGTCTCCCTCCTGTTTTTACATCTTTTGCATATATGAATATTTTTTATTTAACAAATGCTCCCTGCATTATGATTATGATAATCATAGGCATAAACAGAAGATTGAGGGGAATCAATATACATTGGATAGAATACTACAGATATGACTCTGAAATTCCTGCAGTTTTAGTCTATACTTCTTCCTGGAAAAAATGGTGATTGATTAAAGCTTCTCTTATTCATGATTAAATGCTGATGGACATTACTATATCAATCCTGTGCAAATTGCTACTGCTTCTCTGAGCCCCTGTGCAAAAGAATAATTGCATGTCCAGAAGACAGAACTCCTTCATCTTCACCCTTTCTACTGTCTCGAGTACTTTTAAATAAAGCTTAGGTGTGTGATATAGACATCAAATTTTGACACATTCCACATCCACGTATTCTAGACACAATTAATTCTTTTCATTAAATATTTGTATTTTTATTAATTACACTTTATTCACTTTGTATACCACCTATAGCTCCCTTCCTAATCCCACCCTCCCTCCTTTCCCATCCTTGATCCTCCCCCAGTTCACTGATGAGGGAAGTCCTCATCCACTTCCCTCTGATCTGATCCTAATCTAACAGGCTTCATCAGAAGTGGCTGCATTGTCTTCCTCTGTGGCCTGGCAAGGCTGCTCTCCACTCAGGAAAAGGTGATCAAAGAGCAGGCCAATAAGTTCTTTTCACAGACAGTCCCTGTACCCATTACTATGAACCCACAAGAACACTGAATTACCATTGGCTAACTCTATGCAGGGATTCCAGGCCATCTCCACGAATGGTCCTTGGCTGGAATATCAGTCTCAGAAAAGACGCCTGTGGCTAGACTTTATGGATCAGTTGCTTTCCTTATGGAGCTCCTGTCCTCTCCATGTCTTACTATATCCCATTTCTTACATAAGATTCCCTGCACTCTGCCCAAAGTTTGGCTATGAGTCTCAGCATCTGCCTCTGTACCCTGCAGGGTAGAGTCTTTCAAAGGCCCTCTGTGGTAGGCTCCTGTCCTGTTTCCTGTTTTCTCCCTCTTCCAATGTCCATCCCGTTTGCCTTTCTGAATAGGGATTGATTATTTTAGCCAGAGTCCTCCTTCTTGATTAGTTTCCTTAGATGTACTGATTTCAGTATGTTTATGCTATATTATATATCTAATATCCACTTATGAGTGAGTATATACCCGTATGTCTTTCTGCTTCTGGGATACCTCACACAGTGTGATCTTTTCCAGTTCCCATCATTTACCTGCAAATTTCATGATTACCTTGTTTTTTATTGTTTTTTTATTCCATTGTGTAAATGTACCACAATTTCTGTATCCATTCCTCAGTTGAGGGGCATCTGGGCTGATTCCAGCTTCTGGTTCTTACAAATAAGGCTGCTACAAACATGGTTGAGCAAATGTCCTTGTTGTATACTTGAGCCTCTTTTGGATATATACCTAGGAGTGGTATAGCTGGATCTTGATGAAGCACATTTCCTAATTATCTGAGAAAGTGCTAGACTGATTTCTAAAGTTGTTGTACAAGTTGACATTCCCATCAGCAGTGGAGGATGGGTCCCCTTTCTCCTCATCCTCTCCAGCATGTGCTGTCACTTGAATTTTTCATTTTAGCCATTCTGATGGGTGTAATCTTAGGGTCATTTTGATTTGCATTTCCCTGATGACTAATGAGGTTGAACATTTCTCTAAGTGTTTCTCTGCCATTGGATATTCCTCTATTAAGAATTCTCATTGGTACAGGAGACAACTTCCTGAATAGAACACCAACAGCAGAGGATCTAAGAGCAATGATCAATAAATGGGACCTCATGAAACTGAAAAACTTCTGTAAAGCGAAGGACACTGTCAACAAAACAAAATGACTGCCTACAGATTAGGAAAGAATCTTCACCAACCCTTTATCTGATGGAGGGCTAATATCCAGTATATATAAAGAACTACGGAAGTTGAAAAGCAACAAATCAAGTAATCCAATTAAGAAATGGGGAACAGAGCTAACCAGAGAACTCTTGATGGAGGAATATCGAATGGCAGAGAAACGCTTAAAGAAATGCTCAATGTCATTAGCCATCAGGGAAATACAAATCAAAACAACCATGAGATTTCACCTTACACCCATCAGAATGGCCAAATCAAAAAATTAGTGATAACGCATGCTGGAGAGGTTATGGAGAAAAGGGAACACTCCCCCAATGCTGGTGGAAATGTAAACTTGTATAACCACTCTGGAAATCAATTTGGTCCTTCCTCATACAACTATAAATAGTGCTTTCTCAAAATCCAGCTATACCACTCCTAGGCATATATCCAAAAGAGGCTCAAGTACACAAAATGGACATTTGTTCAAACATGTTTGTAGCAGCTTTATTTGTAATAGCTGGAAGCTGGAAACAACCTAGATTCCCCTCAACTGAAAAACGAATACAGAAATTGTGGTACTTCTACACAATGGAATATTATTCAGCAATAAACAAGGATATCATGAAATTTGCAGATAAATGGTGGGAACTGGAAAAGATAATCCTGAGTGAGCTATCCCAGAAACAGAAAGACACAGTCATACTTACTCATATAGACATATAAAATAGGATAAACCTACTATAAAATCTGTACACATAAAGAAACTAATCAAGAGGGAGGACTTTGGCTAAAATGCTCAATCGCCAGCCAGAAAGGCAAAGCAGATTGACAACCGAAGAAGAAAACAGGAAACAAGCTAGGAGCCTGTCACAGAGGGCCCCTGAAAGGCTCTGCCCTACAGAATATCAAAACAAATGCTGAGACTTATGGTCAATTGTTGGGCAGAGTGCATGGAATCTTATGAAAGATGTGGGAAATATTAAGATAGGGAGAGGACAGGAGCTACACAAGGAGAGCAACAGAACCAAAAAATCTGAGAACAGGGGTCTTTCCTGAGAATGATACTCCAATCAAGTACCATGCATGGAGAAAGCCTAGAACCCCTGCACAGATGTAAGCCATGGCAGTTCAGTATCCAAGTGGGTTCCATAATAATGGGAATAGGGACTGCCTCTGACATGAACTGATTGGCCTGCTCTTTGATCGCCACTCCTGATGAGAATTGGTTGACTAGGAATAAAAGGAAGGAAAGGAAGACCTCCCCTCACAATGGACTTGGGGAGGGGCATGTGTGGAGAAGGGGGAGGGAAGATGGGATTGGGAGGGGTTTATGTGGGGATACAAAGTGAAGAAAGTGTAATTAATAAAAATTAAAAAAAAAAGAGGGAGGAATCTGGCTAAAGTGCTCAATCCCTATCCAGAAAGGCAAAGGGGATGGACATCAGAAGAATGAGAAAACAGGGAACAAGTCAGGAGCCTGCCACAGAGGGCTTCTGAAAGGCTCTGCCCTGCAGACTGTCAAAGCAGATGCTGAGACTTATGGCTAACTGTTGGGTAGAGTGCAGGGAATCTTATGAAAGAAGTGGGAAATAGTAAGACCTGGAGAGGACAGGGATTCCTCCCATTTCCTTATTTAATGTGGCTATTACAAATTTTTGAGTTATGTATTCAGATTAAAAAAAAAGAAAATTATCACTTTTCTTTCAATAGTAATTTCCAAGATTCATATTAAGCACCCAACTGTTAAAGTACAATTTCTCTAACACTTTACATTTTTTCAAATAATCTAGGTAAATCCATCTCACTAAAATTTTCTTGACTCTATTTAATTTTCTATGCTTTGGTTATACTGGCAACAGAGATTTTTCTTGGGTTTGGGGTTTAAAATTGAGTAAGACTTAAGCTAACCTTTGGGGTACTTCAGAAACCTCAAGAATATCTCCTGATTGTAATTTCACTAACAGATTTCTTTAATATCAATTCAACAACAAAACTTGAAATTAAAGGATATTTAATTCTATATAGATGCTTCTGCCTCATTGAAAAAGCATTCTTTGTCAATATTTTCAATTTACAAAAGGCCTGGATCCCGCATGTGTCTAAGCACCTATATTCAATGGCTCAAGGTCAAAGCATAGCTCCATAATTGTTCCCAACCTTCATTAAGAGATACCATATTAAGCTGACAGAAAGCTTTTACTTAATCAGGCTTTGCTATAATCTCTCAGGTAGGACATCAAGATGAAAGAGTAGGGACGCTGGAAAATGCCTGAGGGATAAAAGACACTATGGACATCCATCTTCCTGACACCAGATCCAGGTAACATTGCTAGATATTTAAGAAGCAAGGACCAGGCTATTTGATTTTATTTTTAAATTTTAGACTTCAGTGTTTTCATATATTGAAAAATGAATAAGAGATTTACAGCAAGTCAAATCCGGTGATGTTATCCTATTTCTTCAAATATAACACTGAAGTTTTTGTATAATTCTTTAAATGGCTAATGCCGCTTGGATTTATGTAGATCACATTTTTATGGCATTAATCCTTCAAAATGCAGATATATGAGACATAACTCGGTACATAAATTAAAGGATAGGTTTTATATTATTGATATGTAGCAATCTATCAATCTATTAATTCACACCTAATGGTACTCTAGCTTCTCCGAATATTATGAAATAAAAGTAACAGAGCACAAAAATGTTAAGTACTTCATTTTAACTGCTTTGATATACAACTTTTATTCATAACAAATCATTTTGATCAAGGAGAAAAGTATGTATGAATACTTCTGGCTTATATGTATGTGTATGTATGATAGAAAAACATATGGTATAAATGAGTATTTATTCAATTCAGAATAAAAGTTATATTATTCCAAACCCACAAAGTTACTAACTTAAATAATAAAAATTATAATATGTTAAATCACAAATATTACTGAAATTGTCTATTTTTGAGCATACCTAGTATATAGCTAAAAACAGGCAAGAGGAAAAATTATTCAATGATATAAAATTTTATATAATGCAGAGAAATGACCTGTTAATTTAGCTGGTAAACTATAACATTTAAGGTTATTTTCTTTAAGTCAAGTAGTATTTGGGACAAATATTTAAAATTGATTTAAACCATTATAATGGTTTTAGGCATCCTATTTTTTTCTGTATTCTAGATCACTACATAAAAGGATATTTGATACTAGACATATGCAATTAGATATATAAGAGTGTTTACCAAACCGCTAAACATAGACACCTCTACATGTGCATTAATGAGTGAAAAATACAAAAAAAGTACAATGATGATGAAACTTTATATTTATTATTTTTATATACACTTTTCTTTATGACATTGTGGAATGATTCTAGAAGTTACTGTATGTTAGACCAAATATTTCCTGGTTTGGTATCCATCAGTCCTTATTAAAAATACTATTCTTTCTTTTGAGACAGAAACTTCTTAATTTGGATGTGCAGGGCATAAAAATATCTACCTTTAACCTTCAACATACATAGAATTACAAGCATGTACTTACAGATTTGTTGAAAGTTAACATTTCAGTTTTTTGTGAATGCTATTATTTAAATATTCATGTACAGGTTCATCATATTTTTTAAACAGTGGGATAGCATGATGCCTATCTAGTTCTTCAAAATCTGCATGCCACTGTTACAGAGTGTATGCAACAGAGATGAAGACCAGAGGATAGCTTTCAGTATTGTTAACAACTTGCCCTAAGGTACCATGAGTAGGAGACAGCACATTTAGGCTAAGGGTAACAGGCAACAAAACAGTTGGAACTTGGAAGTTGAAGCTAAATACTTGATCATAATCACAGGAAAGCATTCACTCTCTCAGATCATGTTTTAGGGTTTGCTCTTATCCCATTATTTGCATAACTAGTTTTGCCTTTCATCTTGAATCTGTAGTATAACTGATCTTACATTTCTGAAGGAGAACATCAGTTTGTATAAAAACAATTGGGGGAAAAGTTTATAAGATTAGATTACGGTGCAAGATCCCAACAATATATATATTCACATATATATGTATGTTTATATACTGATATATAATATGCATAAACTTATACCATATTATATAATATGTATGTACATTTATGAATATATATTCATTTATATCATTTTTTGTATGTAGATACTTATCTCTACATTTATTTATTTATTTATTTATTTATTTATTTATTTATTTATTTATTTATTTATTTATATCCCGTGTGTGTGTGTGTGTGTGTGTGTGTGTGTCACCTACCTTAAATCAGACACCTGCATTGAATCAATAAGGATTTGGTTAGTGGCTGTAGAGAGTTAGATTTTTAATTACTACAACTCTTTTTTACAAAGACCTCTTTTTTACCTTATGAATATTG
Source organism: Pachyuromys duprasi (assembly GCA_028658305.1). Lineage (NCBI taxonomy): Eukaryota > Metazoa > Chordata > Mammalia > Rodentia > Muridae > Pachyuromys > Pachyuromys duprasi. The sequence goes on along the minus strand of CM053765.1, from coordinate 67,803,689 downwards.
AGATTATATGGTTTTTTTACTTGCATTATATTTAATTTAAAAAATAAAGTGATGTCATTCCATCATCACTACACTCATCTCCTTGCCTCCACTAATTAACAGTATATAAAGCAATTAAATATCTGAAACTAATACTTTGTTTAAAATTACATGAAACTGTTTATGAAGTCGGTAGAGAAATATTCTTTGTCACAAAGTTAAATGTGTAAAGATACGGTTTGATATGGTGTCGATGTATCAAAATAACACATTTCATGCTGTGTGATAAAATTTTCACCACTGTCAGACTCAGAAAAATAATATTTTAGCAGGTTTGCAAGAAAGCAAAACATGCTTCATTATCACTTTGAATATTTCATGAGATCAAAGGAAGTATGTTATTTTTTCCTCCAGGAAGGATCCATTTCATCACTACGATAATTTGTTTGTATTTGAAAAGGTCAACATTTCAGGGATAAATGCCATATTTTCACTTAAAACACAAGACTTTCATTTTTACAGAAAGAAAACCTGCAATTTAATAATTATAGCATTTTATTTATAGTTCTTTTCTGGTAATCAATATCATTTGTTTGAAAAGTCTCTGCATATTTTTAAAAACACAGGTAAGAAAAATTAAGGTTATTTTATAAGATTTGTTGTCTTCAGTACATAATCCATTTAAGCTACTGGAAAATGGTGTAATCCTAATGGAATGTAGGGCCACCCCTTCAGTCTGTCTTAACTTGATCTTTATTTTAACTGGCTAGGAATTTCATACAAAATGTTTCTGAGTTGATACCATAAAGAATACCATTTTCTCACAGTGACAGAATCTGCAAGTGCATGAAGGCAGTGAAGCAGGGTTTGATTCTACTTGAGTTCTGTCTTGTTTCAAGTATGCTACCTTCCCATTGATTCCTCCCACGATCTTTATTGTGTCCACTTGTTGACATTCTCTTTTCTCTCACTCTCTCTCCTCCTTTCTCTCCTGCTCCTTCTCTGTCTCTGTCTTTGCCTCTCTGTCTCTCTTTCTGATTTAAAATACTCTTTTATTGAAATTAGTCAGATTTTCCTAAAGAATACTTTAATAACCTTAATTTTACTTGTCTCTTTAATAGCTTTATGTCCAAAAACATTAATGTTCTGGGACATTAAGTGCTTGGTTGTCAACATGGAGAAGGAAGAGAAACCAAAAGACTGAGAAAGACCTAGCTTGCTCTAAATACAAAGCAGCCAAATATAAATCACATTGTTCAGGAAACAAACAGAAATGAAATAGCTTCCAGTGACATTAGATATGTTAAAAAATGTCTTTAGTTATGTGGAACATCGATTCTTGTATTTTGAAGTAAATATTTTTGTATTTCAATGTGTAAGGTTTATAATCCCAATATTTGTTGTTTTCTTCTTTTTCTTCTTTCTTGTATACCTCCTATTTCTAGTCTCAATTTCACCCCACTCTTTATATTGTTGACCTTTTTTGTCACCTGGGTCTATTTTTCGCTCTGACTCCGTACTTTCCTCTGCCTCTATAGGGGTATTGCTCACCTTGCCTATGCCTCTTTAAAGTTCCTGGTGTAGTATCAAAGGGTTTTCTTATTATAGTTTGTCCAGTTACCCTTGGTTAAAGCCCATCTGATTTTCCTTTTTCTCTGGCCTTCCAGGAAATTTATAGCTATTTTTTGAGTTGAGTTATAGCAATACTTCTCTCCGAAGTATTCTGATAGAATTATCCTGTTCCCACACACCATCCTTTTTTTTTTAAGTGACTTGGCTCTTACATGCTTTATTTTCTGTTTGATGGTAAATATCACTATTTTGTTACTCCACTCCCTTACTATACAATAATGATAATGGTCCTACCTCATAAGGATATTGAGAAGATGCTTCTGTTATATTTTTTATATGTTACAATTTATTTAGAGCTATGGATTTCAGTACATTTATCCTATATTATTTGGTTAATATCCAATAATAAGTGAGTATATACCATGTGTGCCTCTCTGCTTCTGGGCTACTTCATTCGGGATGATCTTTTCTAGTTCTCACCATTTGCCTGCAAATTTCATGATTTCCTTGTTTTTATTTGCTGACTATAGGAGTGCTATGGCTAGATCTTGAGGTAGCACTATTCCTGATTTTCTGAGAAAGCGCCAGATTAATTTCCAAAGTAGTTGCACAAAATTACATTCCTACCAGCAATGGAGGAGGGTTTCCCTTTCTCCAAAACCTCTCCAGCATGCATTACTCTTTGAAATTTTGATCTTAGCCATTCTGATAGGAGTGAGATAGAATCTCAGAGTTGTTTTGTTTTGCATTTCCCTGATGTCTATGGATACTGAACATTTCTTTAAGTGTTTCTATGCCATTGGATATTCCTCTATTGAGAAGTCTCTATTAGCTCTCTATTCCATTTTTTAATTGGATTATTTGAGTTGTTGGCGTTTAACTTCTTCAATTCTTTATGTATTCTGGATATTAACCCTCTATCTGATGTAGGGTTGGTGAAGATCTTTTCCCAGTCTGTAGGCTGTCATTTTGTTCTGATGACCGTGTCCTTTGCTTTATAGAAGCTTCTCAGTTTCATGAGGTCCCATTTATTGACTGTTGACCTTAGAGCTTGTGCTGTTGGTATTATTTTCTCCTGTGTCAATGAGTTCAAGGCTCTTCCCCACATTTTCTTCTAATAGATTTAGTGTGTCTTGTTTTGTGTTGAGGTGTTTGGCCCACTTAGATTTTAGTTTTGTGCAGAGTGATAAATATGAATCTATTTACATTTTCTACATGTAGACATCCAGTGAGACCAGCATTATTTGTTGAAGATGCTCTCTCGTTTCCATTGTATGATTTTGGCTTCTTTGTCAATAACTAAGCTTCCATAGGTGTGTAGGTTTATTTCTGGATCTTTGATTCTATTCCATTGATCCACTAGTCTGTTTCTATGCCAGTACCATGAAGTTTTTGTTATTGTTGCTCTACATTACATCCTGAGATCTGAGATACAGATACCTCCAGAAGAACTTTTAGAACAAGATTGTTTTAATTATTCTGGGTATTTTTGTCTAAAATTGAGAATAATTCTTTCAAGTTCTGTAAAAATTGTGTTGGCATTTTGTTGGGAATTGCACTGAATCTGTAGATTGCTTTTGGCAGAATAGCCATTTTCACTATGTTAACCCTACCAATCCATGAGCACTGGAGATCTTTCCATCTTCACTTCTTTCCATATTCATTTTCTTTCTTCAGAGACTTGAAAGATATATCTGCACACACACACACACACACACACACACACACACACACACATGTCTTTCACTTCCTTGTTTAGAGAAACATCAGATACTTTCTATTATTTGTGGTTACTGTGAAGACTGTTGTTTGTTTCCTTAATTTCTTTCTCAGCCAATTTGTCTTTTTTATACAAGAGGGTTTCAGATTTTTTTTTTGAGTTAATTATGTATCCAGCCACTTTGCTGAAGGTATTTGTCACCTGAAGGAGTTCTCGACTAGAATTCTTGGGGTCACTCATGTATACTCTCATATCATCTGGGAATAATGATACTTTTACTTCTTCCTTTCCAATTTGTATCCCCTTGATCTCCACTAGTTGTTTTATTGCTCTAGCTAGGACATCAAGAGGAGGACTAAGGAGAGAGTGGAAATACTTGCATTTTCCCTGATTTCAGTGAGATTGATTTGAGTTTCTCTCCATTTAGTTTGTTGTTGGCTATAAGCTTGCTGTATATTGCTTTTCCATGTTTAAGTATGTGTCTTGTATCCTTGATCTCTCCAAAACTTTAAACATGAACGGGTATGAATCTTGTCAAAATAAACAAATTCATCATTTAGTAAATGATGTAACAAATCAAAGACTTTCTGTATATTGGATGTTCAAGTAATATGATTTTTTTTCTTTTTAAGTACCAATAAAATGTGCACTGTTTCTTTAAAATTATATTTAAAAGTTCAATAACTCTGGATTAACCCAACAATTACAATTCCTTAGCTCCCAGTGTTCCACTATCTATATTTTAAATGCATGCCACTATACTTTCAAACTTTTAAATGGTTTATGATGTTGTAGACCTCTACATGGATTTTAATACACTCCTTCTTTGGATTATGACTCCTTTTCACCTCCTGTTTTTCCTCCTATACCCATGGACCTCCCAGCTTTCAGCTTCCTACCCTTTGCATTCCATCTCTTTTCTTTCATCTTTCTTATAATCTAGAATCTCTCATCCCTTGAAATACCTCCCTTCAAAATAAGCCTCTTTATAGCTATCTAGGTTCTATATGTTGTTTTTCTTTCTTGACCTGAATGACTTCATTCATAAGATTTTTTCTAATTGCATCCATATAAGCAAAGATCATGCTTTCATTTTTCTATGTTGCCAAGTAATATTCCACTTAGTTTTGTATGTCCAGTTTTATGTATTTTTAAATTATTTTTCATTATATTAGAGGGGTATCTAAGTTGATTTCATTTCATAGCTTTTGTTAATAGGGCAGTAATTAGTATGGATGTGTGAATGTCTCTTCAGTAGGGTATATTTATGAATAATATACCTGGGTTGTTTTGAAGAAATAATGGCATTTTCTAAATGGGCACACTGGTTTTGCTGCAAAGAAACAGTGCATAGAGTCAAGCATAACCATATTCTCAAAATAATTTGTCATCATTTATTCACAATGATGACAATCCTGACAGGAAGAGATGGAATATTAAAATAATTTTTATTTTTATTTCTCTAAGAGTGCACACTTCACTTTCATTTCTTGGTCATGGAGAACCAATAATCTCTAAACAACAAATTATTGTCAATGACCTTGGCTACACAACAACCTACATGACAAGGCTTTATTTCTAATGACAACATGTACTTTGACTTCAAAGTTAAAAATTATTTTCAATTCTGGAAATACTCTTCCATATGAGTAGTGCTTAGAGTTCTGTAAGGTGCTTTGCATACTGCAATGGATAAGATATATACATGTTCACCTCCTGCTGGTGGATGCAGCCTTGCCAGGTCACAGAGGAAGATGATGCATCAAGCCTTGATGAGACCTGATAAGTTTAGGTCAGATAGAAAGGGAGGAGGTCCTCCCCAATCAGGGGACTAGGGAAAGGGCATAGAGGGAGAAAAGGGAGAATGGGTGGATTTGGGAGTGGTTGCAGAGGGGATACAGAGTGAATAAATTGTAATTAATTAAGTAATTAAAAAAACAAACAAAAAAAGAATTTCAATAAGAATTTAGAGAGATATTCATGATTTAACCCAGCTCTGGGTAGTGCATGCAGTGATACAGTCCTATTTGGTAAACTGCCCAGTGGCACAAAAGTAGCAGGACTATTTTGGGTAGTGAACCACATTCTTATTTGATTTGGGGCTTATTGTGTAGTAAGGAATTTCATGCCTTTTACTGTGATCCTGGTTAAAGATCAGGATAGCCATGCATAAGAATAAGAATATGTGGTGTAGGTGATCTTCAGGCCTCCATTCTCTTACTAATCAACTGATAAAGGTGAGAGTTCCATCCTTTGAGGATGTGGTCCCTTCTAGGATACCCATGGTCCAGAGGCTAGTCCCACAACCAGTCATGTGTCACTGGGGCTGAGTGCTTATGAAATAAATAAGTGTAATGAAGTTTAGAGAGGAATTTGATGAGGAAAGATGAGATGAGTTGCCAAGGGATGGACAGGGGTAGACATGTTTATATTTCATTATTTACATTTATGAAATTTCCAAACATAAATAAATCATTTAAAAAATTAAATCTATAAATAATAATGTAACACATTGTGTCAAGAATGTTAGGGAATAAAAAATTAGGAAAATTTGGAGCACACTCATATTAGTAGAAATTAATGTCTATATTAAAATTTCAGTTACTATCCAATTGTTGTCATCTGTCCCAAGGAGGGAGATGAGGTACATTTTCAAAATGAAAGCCAATAACATGCATCATTGAGTGAAAACAAGCATTTACTTCCTTCGGGGTCTTATAAATTTGTTCTATAAGTCTCGTCTGCCAACATCACAAAAAAATGTTGAAGCTTATGGTTTAAAAAAATGCCTACTCTTTTACTTTTATATTCTCCTTTTCTTTAAAAGGGGAATTATATTTTATAATACAAGTGAGCAGAAATAAAAGCAAGAATGTGATACCTGAAGTTTATCAGAAATATAAAATGTGCTTATCTACATTTGTTAAACATCCAACATTTTAAAAAGTAAGGATGTTTTTCTGACTATATATAGAAACTCTGTTTACAAAAAGTAGCAAAGAAATCTTGACTCTTTCCTGTTGTTACCTTATAAAATAACAAAGTGTATATTTCATTGAAATGGTATTTTTCAAAAACAATAGGATTGGATTGTCCAATTCTACATGAAAACAGAACAAATAAATAAAAACACATTATCTGTAGCATTTTCTTATTTTGTATTTCAAATAATATGGATGATATAAATCAAGAGTAAAGACAAATGGCTTCTACTATCAAAATTGCGATTGCAAATATGTGCACATGAATATATATGACATGTTTATATGAATGATCTTGGCATAGCAAGTTTTTCTTAATTACATTAGAAATATATATATATATTCGTGATTAAAATGTTTCACTGTATTACATTCTGCAAAATATAAAAATAAACTTATTAAAGCATCAGAAGCACCTAGGTGAGAAAATGCATAGACCACACCCATGCATACATACACCATTCTCATCTTGAAATATGTCAAAGCTGGGAGCAAAACAGTGCCTATCAAGGCAGAATCGTAATGTAATGGTTTTGTGTACTTAGTGCGATGCTAAATTCATTAAAGAAATCAGAGATATCTATTTTCAGTTTTGTTTTTGTCTTAACAAGTAAATGCTATTCCAATATGTTGTTTTCCTTTAAAATATTCAGCACACTAAATCAAAACCTCCTGTCAATTAATAAGCTTTGTACATTATAAAATACTTTATGAAAGGTAATAAATTTGTTTCCACTAAGTAGTTTGGCTTTGTGTTTATTTCTCATAAAGTATTCTTATTTGTACTAAGCTATAATAAATGCACATAATGAATTAATAGTTTTTTTTCCTGAGATCAAATATTATCATTTGTTGTTCCAAGTATCTTTCTGACTCTACCTTTGACCCAGTGCTGTAGGAGGATTACAACTATCTATTTGAGGGCAATGAAGGTCAAGTAGAAACAAGGCAATGCACTAATCCTTCTTTGTCCTCTTTCCACTTAGAATAAGTGGATCTTCTCATAACATGCCACTTCACAGGCTATGTGGGGGGTAAGGGTGTCTGGGACCTACCCAAACCCTCTGTTCAATGTGAACGCAGAGCACCGCCTCAACAATGTCATGTCCACATGGTGATGTTTATCTTTGCATTCTGGCATAGACACACATCTTTAAATTTTTATTGATCCTAATTTGATAAATGATGTCACAGGTCACAGAAAATAGTGTGTGAGAACTTTTCTTTTCTTTTCCCATATTTTTTTGCATTTTTGCATTATAAAACACTGTTGTCCATAAATGATAAGTACTATCAACAGGAAAAATATCTGATTCTGCCCAGGTCCTTTAATAAGTACCCACTTCACAGATCCAAGAGCAGCTCATTGACACCAAACTTGTCTATAATATTGAGGAATTACTAGTTTAAGGATGTAATTGCCCTCTTCAGAAAGCTTACAAAATATTTGGATTTTGCAAAAATGTATAGCAGTCATGGAATAAATTTTATGGCAATTTCTATTTTAAAAAATATATTAACATTTACAGTGAGATAAATGGATTGAATTGATAAATCTTTAATATAGTTCAATAAAAATTTAAAATATAATTAGCATTAAATAGAATGAGCTTACTTTATGACCATGATATATGGATTTTATGGGGAAAATATTTTAAAATTATAAATTTTGTAACCTTATAAAACTGTATTTCAATTTATATGCATTATATTTATGACAGTTTTGCTAAAGTATATTTAAAATTCAACTGAATATTAAAACATTAATATCCATAAATAGTATTAATTATATAGAACAAAAAATAAAGGATTTTATGTTTAACTGATGATGTATATAGGAAAATGATTTTCATCAGTAAGCATGTGCACAACTTCTGGCTATAACATCAGTGACCCTCTTCTAGGTCAGTGACTCACGAAAGGACCCTATTTTAAATTTTTATACTATTTTTGAATAATATAAAAATATTGATTTTATAAGTTATAACCTTTGTAAATAAATTCTATACAATTCTTAATCTCACAGATTTGTGTTCTGTAGCCATTTTGTCAGAGTTTACATTTAAACAGCAACTTCTTTAATGTGTAATTGTTTTATATGTTTTCAATTCCTGAAAGATACATTATATTGCAAAATAAAAAATAGTTGGGATTAGTAGAAAATATTCAGGAAAGTGTGTTTGGGCCCTGAGAAATACAACCTAATCTATAAGTGGTGGAAACATTTTTTTTGTTTGTTTTTTTCAGATCATTGTGTCAGACCATTCATTTTCATTTTACTGTGTAAGACATATCATTTACCTAACATATAATTTGTGTCATACTAGAACTTTGTATCTGAAGGATTAATAGGATGAGCAATTCTGTTATAAGGTTCTACATTATACATTCAAACCGTGTTTGAGAACAAATTCACAACATTCTTCAGAATTAAGATAAATTATATAAGTGTAAATATCTGTCTTTGACCCTTGGTACTATCCAAAAATATTTAAGGAGGGTTAGATTCATTCAGTTTTACATATCCACTTGAAAATCAAATTATCTAGCACCTTGAGAATTCTTTACTATGAGTGGTTGGACACTTCCTATGATATTTGGACTAGAAAAATGATAGGGTTAAAAATAAATAGAAGAGCTTCTTCTTCTTCTTCTTCTTCTTCTTCTTCTTCTTCTTCTTCTTCTTCTTCTTCTTCTTCTTCTTCTTCTTCTTCTTCTTCTGCCGATAAAGCTGGTACAGCAGGAGGGCCCAGAGGACCTGGGAGCCCAGGATTATGCAGTTTCAGTGGATTCTGCAGAGGGGGGAGGATTCAGCAGGTCTTAGGGTCCACAAAGCCTTGGGAATGGTGAGGCCTTGGGGCTCTTGGAGGTAAAGAAGAAGACAAGGAGTGGATCCTTGTCACCAAGTAGGGCCAGCTGGCTGATGACATGAAGATAAAGTCATTAGAAGAGATCCACCTATTCTCCATGCCCATTAAGGAATCTCCCATTATTGGCTTTTTTCCTGGGTCCATGCCTAAAGGGTGAGGGTCTAAAAATCATGCCAGTGAAGAAGCAGACAAGGACTAGACAGCACAACAGGCTTTTGTTGCTATTGGGGACTACAAAGGTCATGTTGGTCTTGGTGTTAAGTGCTCCAAGGAGGTAGCCACTGCCATAGGAGGAGCCATCATCTTGGCCAAGCTTTCCATAGTCCCTGTTAGGAGAACCCATTGTGGCAAGCCCCACGCTATTCTGCGCAAGGTAACAGGCTGCTATGGCTTTGTCTTGGTGAATCTTATCCCTGCTTCCAGAGGCACTGGCATTGTCTCTGCTCCTGTGCTCAAGAAGCTACTGATGATGGTATTGATGACTGCTACACATCAGCCAGGGGTTGCACTGTCACCCTGGTCAACTTTGCCAAGATCTGGGCCCACCCAAGGACCATGCATAGAGAGGGCCTAGACACCCTGCTCAGATGTAGCCCATCATCAGATCAATCTCCATGGGTGTGTTCTAGTAAAGAGAGCAGGGGATGTGTCTGACATTGACTCCATGGCGTGGCAGGCTCTTTCATCACCTTCACTTAATAAGGTAGCCTAACTAGGCTACAGAGAAAGAGGATCCAGACAGTCCTGATGACAGGAGGGAGGGTGAGACCGGTAGGAAATGAGGGATGTGCCTACAGCCAGCATACAAAATGAATAAATTGTAACAAATAATAATAAAAAATTATTTAAAAAATAATATTGTTAATAAGCATTTTGTGAACGTCTTCTGAGCCTTAATTACTATGTGTCATTAAATTGGAGAATGCATACTCAAGTGCAAATTGCAATAAATTGTTTTTAATTGGAAAATTAAATTAAATCTAACCACTGATCCCAAGTGTAAACAATTGTAAACAATTTTAAAGCAGCTTAATATTGCTACCAAAATGCTGGAGTATCTAATATTAGTACTTTTTGTGATGTAAATTCAAGTTTAAGTCTATCTCCAGTTACTAATATGCTTAAACCCAACTTTCCCAAATCATGCTAAGAATATCTTAAATACGAAAAAGAAAAAAGTAAATTAAAATGTTCCTTGTACTCTGGTGCATAACATATAAACCTGTATTATTATCAAGTTCTTACTCATGCACTACCGTTGTTACATTTTGTCTGCTAAAACTCAGTTCAACCCTAGGCACTCTACTTAGTTTTAGTTGTTTTCTTTGCAGCAAAGGGGCAATGCTTGCAGCACTGTAGTGAGATATAACAAACTCAAGTTGAAAGCTTACCTGAGGACTGTGTTTATGAAAGCTTTCACAGCTCTTGGAATGAACAGGGTCAGTACTCCTGAAGCAGAGATGGAGCTTCGGTAACAACTGCGATTTTACTGTTCTTTCAGTTTTCAGAGTTTACTTAGAGGAATAATAAAGTGTGGAAAATATCTGTACTACCAAGATAGATCAAATGGCTACTGGGGTAAGGTGGCTGTCAGGTTCTGCTCATATAAGCTAGATATGAAGAAATGGTCCGTCAACCAACAGTACACATGACTTCTTTGAATTTTTTTTCATTTAATTAAAAACAATCAAAACAAATTAAAAGATGTTTACAGTAAAGATGTAGAAAATCAATGTCTTTTGTGTCTTTTGGGGTGCCAATAAAATGTAAATGCCCCTGGTCTGGTACCTCAGACACTGTATTTTTTATCTATCTATCTCTTTTTGATCGTTAATAAATAAGCTCTGTCCAGTTCTAGATATTACCACTTTTGTACATGTTATACCCTTTCTCGAAAGGCACACAGACAGTTCATGTAATAGCAGAGACTGTATGAGTTAGAGGCAATAACTCTCTTAAACAAAGCATTGTTTGACAGACACAATAGAGCATTTGCACATATGAACTTGTCATGATAGTGAGAGCCTGCATAAGATTTGCACACATGTAAGCTCCTCATAATCCCAGCATGGAGAAGAAAAGATGGCTTTAAATTTCAGTACTAGCTGAGGAGCTATGGACATGTGATAGCATCTGGAAGAGAAACTGGCTTGTTTTGAGGATATGGCCCTTAGTAAATTGTCCACACCTTGGGAAGTTCCTACTACCAAGAGTAGCAAGCAATTATAAACTGGACTTCATGGAAGTAAACAAATAAATAAATGAACAAACAAACAAATAGAAAATCTCCAATTAGTTTAGGTAGAGAAGAACTGAGAGAAGCATAATATGAGAGAATTTAGGAGTGAGGTTAAATATGAAAAAAATATATTGAAAATTCTCAAGGAACTAGTAAAATATTTTAAAAGGTGGGAAAAGATTCAGAATTTTTAAGAGAGTATAATACTAATAATATTTAACCCTCAGTGGAAGGCTCTTATCCTTTTCCTTCTCTTCTACAACTTCGGCAACAAGTGTCTATCCTGTTTTCCTTCTGGATGAGAGTTAAAATCTTCCCTAGCCTCCTCCACGTAGTTTAGCATCTTTAGGACTTCAAATTTTAGTATGTTTATTCCATATTATATGGCCAATAAACACTTATAAGTATATATCATGCACGCCTTTCTACTTCTGGGTTATCTCACTCAGGATGATATTTTCTAATTCCATCCATTTGCCTAAAAATTTCAGTTTTCCTTGTTTTTAATTGCTGAGTAGTATTTCATTGTGTAAATGTGCCACCATTTTTGTATTCATATTTCAGTTGAGAGACCTCTAGGTTGTTTTCATTCTGGCTATTATGAATAAAGCTATTATGAACATAGTTGAGCAAATGTTCTTGTTGTATGGTTGGACATCTTTCGGGAAATTTTCCCAATAGTGATATATCTGGGTCTTGAGATAGCACTATTTCCAGCTTTCTGGGAAAGTGCCAGACTTATTTCCAAAGTGTTTGTACAAGTTAACATTCCCACCAGCAGCAGAGAAGAGTTCCCCTCTCCACTTGAGTTTTTTTTATTTTAACCATTTTTATCGGTGTAAGGTTGAATCTAAGAGTCCTTTTGATTTGTGCTTCCCTGATGACTAAGTGTGTTAAGCATTTCTTTAAGCATCTCTCCACCATTTAAAGACCCTACCCAGCAGCAGATGAAAGCAGAGGCAGAAACTCACATCCAAATTTTGGACAAAGTACAATTGAGTCTTATGGAAGATGGGGGATATAGAAGGACACAGAGGGGACAGGAGCCACACAAGGAGACCAACAAAACCAAAAAAAGAAAAAAGAAAAAAGTTGGGCTCAAGAAGACTGCAGAGACTGATTGATCAACCAAAGACCATGCATGGAGAGGACCTAGACCCCCTGCTCAAATGTAGCCGATACATGTAGTTCAGTCTCCATGTGGGTTCCCTAGTAAAAGAAGAAGGAACAGTCTGTTATGAAATAGGTTGCCTGCTCCTTGATCACTTCTTTATGGGCTGACCTAGCCAGCCCACAGAGGAATAGGATCCATGCAGTCTTGTTGGGACATGATGGACTAGGGCCAGACAGTGGGAGAGGAGGACTTCCCCTATCAGTGGACTAGGAGAAAGGGTTAAGGGATAAAGAGGGATGGAGGGTAGGACCGGGTGAGAAGAAGGAGAGATCTACTTTGGGGTACAAAGTGAATAAATTATAGAAAATAATAGTAATAATAATTAACCTTCAAATAGATACCTTCAGGGAAAGGTTGATTTGTTTAATCTGGTTCAGAATTAAAATAAATTTCTTAATTATGGCATATGACAACTTTGAATATCCAATATGATTTGAGCACAAGAAGGCTTCTCAATATGTAGTAAAAATTATTAAAAAACAAATGTGAAGTTTAGAATCCAGTATTTTTACACATGAAGAAAACTTTATGAAACTTTTCTTGTTTCTTTATAATGAAACTTTAGAGAAAAAATAGTAGGAATACATAATCAAACTGAAAGGAATAATTTTAAAAAGCAGGAAAAATTAAAACCTAGTATACTTTACCTGGTCATACTGACCTTCATAGTTTGACAGAAGCACTTTTCAAGAAATTTATGAAGTAATTAATTAATACTTCATATTTTGTTTTATCGAAATACTTAGTGATAATTGCAACACACACATATGCACAAAGTTCAATTAAATGAATTGACTTATTCAACCTTAAGGGGACACAAAGTCTAGAGGTGAAAAAATATGAAAAAAAAAGGAACCAAACCTCTAAGTTCTGAATAGTTAAACATGAAAAAGAGCAAGCAGTTATGCCTACTTTACTAAATTATATGGGCACACATTGGGAAAATGAAACAGTACATATACCAGGGATCAAAATAAAAAAAATTAAATCTTTACACATATGATTGGATTGTGTTTAGCAATTATGAAAAAGTATGTGTTAGGGACATCTCCACATCATGTTGCAATTGTAATAAAATATGAAGCTCATTGCTGAGTTACATTTTCATGCATTCTCCCTTAATCCTACCCTTCTTCCCTGTGTTGTCTATTGCAATGGACCCTGCATAAAACGTGCTTTTGTTTTTTCACCTATCAATTGTGTCCTTAACATTATGCAACTATAATTATTAATTTGCCCAAACATAAATATAAACCTTGCATTATTTAGTAACCCAAGCAAGAAATCCTCATCTCTATAAAATGATGATAATATTATCACAATGGTTTTTAACTGAGTTTGTATGCATATGTTATTTACTAAAAAAACATTTTAAGGCCCACAAAACATTGTAAGTATAAAAATAGAAATATCTCTTTTATAACAAATCTGATCCTGTCAATCTGGTGAAATGCATAATGAAGTTTGTTGACATTTAATTCCTCATTATCTTGAAGCCATTTGTCAACTGATCTAATGTGACTATGAGTATGATATAATAACCAACTTTAGGACAGAAAAAATGAATCCTTCTTTGTGTTAAAAGAGTATGTATATTAAAACAACTCATATTCTCTCATTGTTTAAAAAGTGAAATACAATTTTATTTTTATTATTACATTGCACTTGACTTCTTAATACCTACAGTTTTGAAATACAAGGAGATGTTGATCTGGGGAAGAAGGAAGATAAGGAGGAGTAGGGAGAAGTTGGGAAAGGGGAAAATGTGATCAGGATATATGTATGAGGGAAGACTCTATTTACAATTTAGATAAGGAATACATAAGAATTGATTCCATTATTTTTATTTAATGTATTTTTTCCAATGAAAAGCTGTGTAGGTGAGAGGGGATGTCATGTATTTTCATAGATATTGCTATGTCTAGAAATCAGAAGTGATTTAATTTTCTGCCATTGAATGTATAAAAGAATAAACTTAGATCATTAAAGTTTTGCTACTTCTTTGCTTTTGCTTCTATATTCTTGTTGAAATTCTCCATAGTGAGTCACTCAGCTTGCTATAATCTGTGTTTTCATACTCTTTTTACTATATCATTCATATCTCCCAAATTTACATATGTAGAATGTCAAGATGCCATGATGATTATGTGTATTCTACTATGTAGCAGTTTCATTTAAGATGGAAATAGCCTGCATTGAGCTTCTGAGCTCCTATAAACAGATAATGAGCAATTGAAACACTCTTCAGGAAATCCCTGAAACTGACCAGATTTGTTATGATCCTCCCATTTGTGTGTAAGTAGTAAAGTTTGCTGAGAGGCACTTTCAGGTGAGCCAATTTTCTTTCTTTTTATATTAATCACAGGTTATTTACTTTGTATCCCAGCCATAGTCCCCTCCCTCATTCCTTCCCTCCCTCATCTCCTTCCATGCCCCTTTCCAAGTCCACTGATAGAGGAGGTCCTCCTCCCTTTCCATCTTACCCTAGTTTATCAGGAATCTTCAATACTAGCTGCCATGTCTTCCTCTGTGGCCTAGCAAGACTGTTCCTCTGTGTAGGAGGTAAAGAAGACTTCCAGACAAGGCCAGTCTGAAATAAGCCAAACTGCACAGATAAAAAGGATACCAGTTTAGCCACATGTAAGTGTCTCAGAGCAAGTGAACCATGTAAAAAGGACAATGTAACTTTGTGTCTTTTCCAGGTTGTGCACTGTGCTCCAGATTCCCAGCTTTCAAAAGCTCTTAAACCTGCTGAGGTAAGTTTTAGAAATGCATTTCTTCTTGATTCATTTCTGAATCTTAAAATTAATCTTCCCCTATATTCCTTTAAGAAACCCCAGTATAACTCATTGGTTCAGCAGGTTGTGCTTTATAGGCATCTGAACTTTAGTCTCTTGTTCGTTCCTTTCTGGGATGACAAGAACTTTGTTATATCTTTTCAAAATGAGTCATTCACAGGATAATTCCTAGCAGCTTGAAATTAGGAACAGGAGAATCCAAATTCATCTGTATAGCAAGCTGAACACCAGATTAGAGTGAATGAGGCTCTTAAAAAATAATTAATGTTTTTTATTCACTTTATGTCCTGGTTGTAGCCTCTTTACTGCTCTCCTCCAAGTTCTACATTTCCTTTCAGCCCCACCAACCCTTCTTTCCTCTCTTGCTTTCTTCCACCTTCCTTCTCTCCTCCCCGCTTGCCTGTTCGTAAGAAAAGGAGAACTCCCTTTCCCATTCACCCTCTTTCATAAAGTTGCATCAAGTCTGAATATGTCCTCTTCCCCTGTGGCCCTGTAAGGTAGTCACACAAGTAGGAAGTGATCAGAAAACCTAGCATGTGAGTCCTTGTTCCAAGCAGTTCCCAAAACTTCTCTTACTAGAGGACCCACATGAAACCTAAACTGCCCATCAATTTGAAAAATAGAGATCAGCTTCTTTAGGAACACAGATTTAATATGTTTATCCTCTATTATGTGGCTGGGAAAAATATTCAATCATCATTCAGAAGGACAAACGCAATAGACATGGGAAGTATGAGAAGAAAGGGAACAGGGAAGGAGCCTACCGTAAATGGTAGACTGAAAGACTCTACTGATCAAGTTATTGAAGCAGAGGCTGAGACTCATAGTCAAATTTTGGGCAGAAAGCAGGGAATCTTATGAAAGACTTAGAAGGGGACAGCAGCTCCAAAAGGAGGCCAGCAGAGCCATAAAAACTGAGCTCTGTGGGTCCTGAACAGAATGATAGCCCAACCAAGGTCAATGCATGGAGAGGACATAAAATCCTGGCTCAGATGTAGCCCATAGATTAAGTCTAAAGTGGGTCCCTATTATGGGAAGCAGGAACTTTCTCTGGCATGAACTCAGTGGCAGGCTCTCTAATCACCTGTCCCTGGGAGTGGAGGGGTGCAGCCTTGCAGTCCACAGAGGATGACAATGAAACCAGTCCTGATATGACCTGATAGAATGGGGAGGAGGACGTCCACTATCAGTAGCCTAGGGGAGGGGAATGGGAGGAGATGAGGGAGAGAGGGTAAGATTGGGAGGAGATAAGGGAGGAGGCCACAGCCAGGATATAAATTCCATAAATTGTAATAAATGATAATATTTTTTCAAAAGATGAAATGACAAAAGCACAGAACTAAAAAGAGCATTTTAAACAGAAGTATCTATAATGGCAGAAAATACTTAAAGAAATGCTCAACTTCCTTAGTCATCAGGGAAATGAAAACCAAAAGAACTCTTAGATTCCACCTTATACCACTCAGAATGGCTAAGATAAAAAACTTAAGTGACAGCACAGGATGGCGAGGGTGTGGAGAAAGAGAAACTCTCCTCCATTGCTAGTGGGAATGTAAACTGGTAAAACCTTTTTGGAAATCGATCTGGCACTTTCTCAGGAAATTGAAAATAGTTCTACCTCAAGACTCAGCTATATCACTCCTGGGTATATATCCCAAAGACGCGCCACTATACAAGGCCACTTGTTCAACCATGTTTATAGCAGCTTTATTCGTAATAGCCAGAATCTAGAAACAACCTAGATGTCCCTCGACCAAAGAATAGAGAAAGAAACTGTGGCATATTTACACAATGAAATACTAACCAGCTATTAAAAGAAAATAAATCATAAAATTGGCAAGCAAATGGATGGAACTAGAAAAGATGATCCTGAATGAGGTAACCCAGAAACAGAAAGGTACAAATGGTATGTACCCACAGATAAGGGGATTTTGTCCAAATCATACAGGATAAGCATACTATAACACGCAGAACAAAAGAAGATAAATAAAAGTTCTAAAACCTAAAAGCAATAAAAAACAACAGCAGAAGAAAGCACAATATAATATTCTGTGTAGTTGAATAGTTATAAATTAAATATAACTTTTAAAGTTCTATTTTTATCATATTTATATTAACTTCTAAAAAGGTAAATGTGTTTGATCATTTGCATATACTGATGTTTAGATGTATGTGGACATTGGATATATTTTACTTTCTTTGTTGTAGTATAGTTCTCCACTCAGATTTGAATTCACTGTCATTTAATCTGATTAATTTTGTATCCAACACTCCCAACTGATTTACAGTAAAGTTAATACATTTCTAATCAACCCATTTTTACTATTAGCATAGAAAATAGAAGAAATACATATCTAAATGTCAATCTTTTTGAAGTTCATCAAAATTGATAAGTTTATATTTGATTATAGTCAGGGGGCTAAGAATACATTGATAAATTCATCTTTTATCTAAATGTTTCATATTTGGTTAAAGCATCACATAGAAAATCTCTGTAAACAGAACTTCATCCCATAGATTACCAGTTGAAGTTAAAATTTAGAGTAGTTATCCTCTTACGTAGAGTGCTTAACACTGTTTTAGGTGACTGATGTGAAGGGCATTTTGACAAATATATTTTTATTCCAACACTTGGCAATCACAATCTTTTAGATCTCATTAGGAAGTTGGAGTTACTTTCATAGTATATGCAGAAGGTGCTGTGTAAAATGATTATGTTCATAAGAAAATTCCTGCCAGTCTCCAGCATAGCAATTTCAGATAATAAATTTTAAATAATTTCATGCAAATAGTCTTAATAACAGGGACAAATAGTTACCTTATATCATGGATAAACAAACAAAAATAAAAAATTTGCAATTTTTCTGAGATATTGTTCCAAAATTATCTTATGTTCTCTTATCCTTCTATTTATCTTGGCACTATTTTCTGTTTTTTCTTTATATTATTATTATCTATAATTTATTCACTTTGTATCCCAGTTGTAACCCTTCCTTCATCTCCTCCCACTCCCACTCTCACTCCCTCTTTCACCTCTATCCTTCTTCACTAGTGCACTGATAGGGGAGGTCCTACTCCCCTGCTGTCTGACCCTAGCTTATCAGGTTCCATCAGGACTGTCTGCATTGTCTTCCTCTGTGGGATGGCTAAGTAACCCCACCAGGGAGAAGTGACCAAGGAACAGGCAACCTAGCTCATGTGAGAGACTCTCTTTTCTCTCCTTACTAGGGAATCCACAGGGAGACTGAGATGTCTATGGGCTACATCTGAGCAGGGGGTCTAGGTCCTCTCTCTGCATGGTCTTTTGTTGATGCATAAGTCTCTGCAGTCTCCCATGGGCCCTGCTTTCTTGGCTTGATTAGTCTCCTTGTGTGGCTCCTGTTGACTCCTGGTCTTTTTACATACCCCTTCTTCCACAGGAATTCCTGTGCTCTCTCCAAAGTTTGGCTATGAGTCTCTGCATCTGTCTCTTTGTCCTTGTTTGGTCTGTTATATTTTATTATAACTATTTAGCTCATAAATGTTGAATTTCTGGATAATACATCTCTCATACCCTAAAAACCAAATACCCAACATAATATAGTGTTCAATAGTTGTAATATGAACTAAATGAGGTTATGGTAAATATTGAAGCATGTTTTGTAAATTTTTTCTCCTCTTAATTTAATATTGAGGCTTGTCACATATGTTGCATCTTACGTCAAAATACGTCAAAGCTGTAGAAAGTTTTCATACTAACTGACAGTGGATTTGGAATAGTCAGATTTAAATATATTACTGTTCAACTTTTGGTTTTCAAAAGTTCAAATAGTGTAATGCAACATATGAATATGTGACCCAAAGTAGTAGAGAAATCCAAAACAAGTTAGGAAAACGAAATGAATGGTTTAATAATTGTTCTATTAAAATGTTATATTCAATTATTACTAAATTTGACTTTCATATTTAAGACAAAATTTTGCTTTTATAATTTTCCAACCCAATTTTATTTGAAGTAATCCAGTTTGGCTTTCATTCCTCAGGGGAAAAAAAGCTACCATTTCTCTAAATGGCTAAAAAATATTAAAAAATAAAAACCAGCCAGCTAATTATTTATTCAAAACACCATATCTGAAGAATTCAAGTCGAAGAGCTAAGATAACAACTCACAGATGCCTATTTTCTGTTACTGAATAATGCTGTGGATGATAGTCCATAGTGAAGGAAGTTGTGAGATGGGAGATTGGCAAGTGACAGTCTTCTACATTAATTTTGTATTCCTCATTTCACTCTATGTTACTCCCTCAGGCTGGAGTCCCAATATGAGACATGTCACATTCTGTATCTGTCACCACAAATGAAGGAACAACTCTTGAATATGTTCCTGACAGCAAAACTTCAACCATGAGAGAGGATGAAGAGTCGTTTCTTGATTGGCACTTTAAAAATCCCTCATCAGTTCCACAGTGACTTGATTTCTGCTCAAGAACTCAGGGGCCCCAAGGTGGGGATATAAACTACTTCTTAGTTGATTGTTTTTTTATAAGTTTTGGGAAATTATTTATATTTTTTCTAAAGTGCGTAATGAAATAATGCAAAGTTGAAATTTCTTTTGTTTCTCTTTTTTATTAGTTTACAATTTTCTCCTTGTAGTTATGTATTTTCTAACATTTATATAAGAACAAATTTACCTTGAAGATGTTTCGAAGTTGAGGATGTTTACAGGTTTATGAAATAATCTTACATGCATATATCATTAAAAACAAATCACTAAGAAAAATCAGATAAAGTGGAAATCACAATTTCCTTTCTCATCTGTACTGTTTATAGCTATATAAATGTACTGAACTTCTAATTAGTTAGGGAGTTAATGCTTTAGTTTTTAAATATGTTTAAAGACAGAACACTCGAATAAATCTAGAAAAACCTAAAGCAGGCACAGGAATTTAAATATCTAACTATGGTTACAATTCATTTCTTTATGCTAACTCTATTATCATTAACATTTACCTTATGATAGTGAATGAAAAAAAGAACTGGGAAGTGAAAATGGTCAGATATCATGAAGATCCTGTGGTTAGTAAGAGCTTAGAACCTAAGAAATAACAATACAATTATTGGGTTAAGAAATAACTTAATACAATTATTGGGTTAAATGAACATAATATGATGCCAAATCCTAAGAACCTATCATTTTACCCATATACTGAAACATTTTTCAGTGTTCATCAGAGGAGATTCTATTTGTAGTAGATGATATATAAGCAGAGACTCACAACTGTCCAGTGTACAGAGAGTAGAAGATTCCATTTCCTAAGGCTCAAAAATGATTGCGGCACAGGCAGTGGGAAGAGTGTTAATTCTAGAGGTGTTAGATGATTAAAAGGAAATTGTTTTTGCATACAACTGGGCAGGTGCGTATATGGGTTTATAATAGGTGTGACACCATACACAAGATCTAAACAAGATTAAACCTGGCCAAATTTTAATATGAGGAGAGGATCTGGGTATAGAGCATCTCTTTTCTAACATGGGAGCTACTGCCAATTCCAACAGTAGGCAGAGGCCCAGTTTTCTCTAAAAGTCCTGTCCCTATTAAGTTGAACACAGCCCAGTGATAGGCCATACATCCATGAATGACTGGCCAGCACAAATGGACTGTGAAAAACAACAACAACAACAAATACACAAAGTTTGTTGAGGGGGAAGTTGTGAATGGGCACCTAGGGAGTCAACATAACTAAAACACATTATACGTATCAAATTCTCAAAGACTTAAGAGAAACACTGAAAACTAAAATGTAGTTTTAAGTAAACACCATGATAAATTCATGGGTGGTATCTAATGGAATGGAAATGTTCACATAGTTTTCATATATCTTATATTGTGAGATTTAAGGCTCACTTGCACGTATTTAGAGTTTGTATTTATTCATTGTATGTAAAAGGTCATCATTGTGACTAATGTGATTCAAAGCCAAATATAGGAGTTAGAGCATCATACAATTTATCAACAAAGTTTAAATAAATATTTGCCAAATACTAAGCTATTTACAATATTTCAAAGTAAATATGTTTATTATACAACCACAGACTGTAAGCATGGTATATTTTAAAGAGAAGCCATTATTTTTCTTATTGCTCACATAAAAATTAATGGGGATAAGCATTACTTTATATATTACTTACTATAAAACATATAGATAAGACTGACTTGTTCCACTTAAAAATAGATTGAAAACAGAATGTTGAACATGGAGATAATAAAACAAAGTGATCCTTAATTTTATGGTGCCTTTGAAATGTGATATTTCATGTAATAAATTCACCAATAGGGTGCAACTATCATAGAAGGAAGTGTCCAGGAGTGGTTATAGCTAGAGTGGACAAAATTTAGCTCATCACTGTATTATTTATGAGCTCATGACAATAATTATTTTTTAAAAAGAATAATGCCTACAGATTTTTTGGTGTTTCAGTAACTATGATTTAAGAAAAAAAACACTCTTGTTATTCCTCGTATCAGTCTTAAATTTGACCCTCAAAATATATCAACAGATACAAAAAAGCCTCAGAAGCTGTATTTCAATGAATTTTTTTCTCATACCTGTTAGAGATGTCAATTGCTATAGCATTACTATTAAAGTTGTATATAAAAATCTTTTAATAAATCAACCTAAAATTTTTGTTTTTCCTTCTCATATAACTGGTATTGAAAATTCTGTTCCCCTTTATGCTACAGATAGAGTTGTTTTAAACTCTTGGGTGTTAACACTCTAAGGAGATAACACAAAGTAGGAATCACATAACAAACAGGAGAATTTGTATTATGATCATTTTAAGGATTATGGAAAAAGAAAAGAAGACCTTTCATGTACTCACTACTTCTAAAATAATCTTTTTATTTCTTTTCTTTTCTTTTTATATTAATCAGTTATGTGTTTTGTATCCCAGGCCTAACCCCCTCCCTCATTCCTTCCCAATCCCCCCATCCCTCCCTCATTTCCTTCCTTCCCCTTTCCAAGTTCACTGACTCCTCCCCTTCCATCTGACCCTAGCTTATCAGGTCTCTTCAGGACTGGTTGCAATGTCCTCTTCTGGGGTCTAGCAGGGCTGTTCCTCCTTTGGGGGGGGGGAGGGGAGAGTGTCAAAGAGCCAGCCATTGAGTTCATGTCAGAAATAGTCCCTGTTCCCCTTACTAGGTACCCACTTGGATACCAAGCTACCATGGGGTATATCCGAGCAGGGGTTCTAGGTTATATCCATACATGGTCCTTAGTTGGAGAAACAGTCTCATAAAAGACCCCTGTGCCCTAATCTATTTGGTCCTTGTGGAGCTCTTGTCCTCTCCAGGTCTTGCTAACTCCCTCTTCTCTCATATAATTCCCTGCACTCTGCTGAAGGTTTTGTTATGAGTCTTAATATCTGCTTTGATACACAACCCCCTAAAATAATTTAAAAGTCGAAAATGGCAGAAAGGTTTGTAAGTGAACACTTAAAAATATAACAGAAACCTTGGTTTACTTCTATTCTTTAGGAATAATTTGTCTTAATAGTTTTGGTCATTATTTATTGATCAGCATACCACTTTGGTTTAAAGCCATGTTAAAGTTTGTCCAGTGGTATTATTTAAAAAAAAAAGAATTAATGGTGTGAATAACACGTGAAACATTTAATGTGTTACCTTAATGAAAGTCCTCACAGGAGTGACTCTTCATATTTTATACTGAGTCATTATAATAATGTCCCAGACATTTAATGGACAGAGCCATCCCTGAAGTCATGTCACTGGCTTATCAGATGACTAAGAGTTGTATGAGATGATGTCTATAAGTAAGTAAAATGAGAAAATAAGCTGCACCATTGCAGTGAAGGAGAAGTGAGTGAATCAGAAATCCCCAACATAAAAACTGATTGTAGTCAGAGAAGCAAAAGAAAACTCACTCCCTGCTGAAATTGATAAATAGATGTCAAAATGGCCTTCACATTACCAGTGGAAAGCATGCCAGTGAATGCTCTCCCTTTACCCAGCAAAATAAAATAAAAAGGAAGTAGATATCTCAATCTGCCAGAATTCTACTGTCTTTTCATTTTGAGAACCCACAGGTTGTAATGTATGAGAACATAGTGTAAAAGTTGAGAGTATTGAACCACATATTTTGTGTGTGTGTGTGAAATACACTTTTCACTGTGATATGCCTTGGGTTCTTATGTTTTTATACACTTGAAATATCAATTTTAACCAGTCTAGTAATGGTCTAATACTTACTATATTATTTAAATCAATTTGATTTAATATTATCAAAATATTTCTTGCATATGATTCATATGTTAAAACCTACAAAATACACATGTATATTT
>CM053765.1:67748944-67771153 GCA_028658305.1 Pachyuromys duprasi | reverse complement strand
GGAAATTAGGGAAACAACACCCTTCACAATAGCCACTAATAACATAAAGTACCTAGGGGTGACTTTAACCAAGCAAGTGAAAGACCTATATGAAAAAAATTTCAAATCTCTGAAGAAAGAAATTGAAGAAGATCTTAGAAGGTGTAAAAGCAACTTTCTATTGATGGTATAAAAATATGGACCCTCCATAGTAGGCCTCATACTATGAAGGCTGCCAAATAAGACTGTAAGAGATTTGCAGACCAACAGATGTGCACATTGCATCACAGAAACAGTAGAAACATAGAAAAGCAAAATCTCTCAGAGACCCTAATCGTCATTTTAATCCAATGACAATGAATATCAAAAATTCGAAAGCACATGTACAGAATGTTCTGTTCTGTCTTAAAGCGAAATGAGCCTCAAACTATTCTGGTAAAATTAAAATAAAATTTAAAGGAAAAGCACACTATTGAATCCCCTTTATAAAGCTATTATTAGACTAATAAGAAGGATTAGGAAACAAGATTACACACACACACACACACACACACACACTGACAGATTTCACTCATGAATGACACTCAAAATCTCTAAATATAATACTTGCCATCTGATTTTAGCAATCTATTAAAAAGATTATGTCTTATAATTTATTTGGCCTTTTTCCAGGGAAATAAGAATGCTTCATCATATACAAATAACTAAATAGAATACTATACATAAATCAACTCAGGACTAGAATTCACTTAGTAATCTCAATAAACGCTGGCAATGCCATGGACAGAGTTCAATATACTTTATAATAAAATACTTAATGAAGGTAGAAATAGTTGGGATATAACTAACCATAGTAAATGGTGAAGCTATATCCAATGCTTACTAAATGAGGAAAAAAATTCACTGAAAGCATTTGTCATAAAAATAGCAAATTGATCAGCAGTGTTAGTAATGTGATAATGCTTATGTACTTAGAGAAAAGTTTAGATTCGCTAAAACCTCAATCAAAATTATATAAACCACACTAGAATTGATAAACAATTCAAAAGACTATGTAAAGTTAAAGAATTCGAAAAGGAAAGACCAATGTTGTGTCACAATACCTGATTTTTAACTATACTGGAAAGCCGTATTTTTAAGGATAATATTGGCATAAAATATACATGTAGCTTCAGGGCATAGGAAAGAGAAGCCAGAAACACACAACAGAATTGTGCAGCCACTAGATTTTTTTAAAACAGTATTGTCCAAAATACATTAATAAAAGAGACAGTTTATTCAACCAATAGTGTCAACATAAAGTAGATATCTACTTCAATAAGTAGATTGCTTTCTTTCACACCAAAGAATAGTCAGTTTAAAATAGATAAATGACCTTAATGTAAAATCTGAACTTGGAAAATGGTAGAAGGAAACATATGTTCACAGGCCAGGATTTCTTGGACATTCTCCAATAACTCAGCAAACAAAAGCAAGAATTGACAAATCGGATTAAATGAAATTAAGATACTCCTGTACTATGAAGAAAATAATACAAAATATGAAGAGACAAACTACAAAATGCCTGGGAATCTTATCCATCTATATGTGTGCAAGGGTATGAATATCCAGTTTTATGACAAACTAAGAAACCACAAAAAAAAAAACAGTCCACAAATCTTCCAATGTTTCTAACAGTATATTGCACTGACAGTTTGAAACACTATAATAGAAATGATAATATATGAAAATGCTCAAAATTCTTCACCTTCAGAGAAATGCAAATTAAATCTGCTCTGAGCTTCTATCTAAGAACAGTCAGAGTGACTATCATCAAGGATGTTAAGAGTGTGAAAAACAAGCCTGTAAGCAGGAGCCCTTGGGGAACTCTCTGCTCTCTTCTGTCACCTTATTTAATATCACATATGGATGGTGGTTTCAGGTAAACTATGTTATTTGAATACTTGATGCACTCAAAAAGATTAACTGAAAGTAAAGTCTAAATAATGTGTTTCCTCCCCTTGGTGTGATTTTTTATTTAAATGTATTCTAATAATAATAATAGAAAATAGATACATTAATAAATACATTCAAGATTAAATAGTGTCAGTATACACAGCTATGTACCATCGAAGCATTGTCAGTGTGACAGTGAAACTCCTGTGTAGTTTTCCCAGGGACGTGGACTCTTGTGGTCCTCCACACTTAACACTGTTTCCTAAGATTTTAAAAGAGTAAGAAAATCTTCGAACTATGACAGTCACTACAGAGTATATAATTTCCTGGGGGAAATTTATTTACTGAATGTATATCTGTGCTACTCAGTGAATGGTCCACATTCATGTACCAGTCAAATATGTTGTATGGCCATAAGGAGGTACAAAATAACGTGCCATAAATGTAAACCAAGCAATAATTTCTATATAAATGTATTACAATTTATATGCATCCCCACCACCAAATTTGATTAAATTTTCCAGTGTGTATTTGTGTTTTTATTGTTTGACAGGAAATGATTTGTAATCCAGTAAGGGCTTTCAATCTCTTTGGGGACCAATTATGAACACTTGGAGACCAGTCTCTCTGAGTAGTTCTAATTACGACAAGAGCATTTGAGCAGAATTCAGAGGACTCTTTGACAATGATACATTTATGTCCACTTACTCAGAACTGAAATGATTTCAAAAAGATTTTTTAAATTATTTAAGTAAAAACCTTGATTTTCAAATTTTTTAGGAATTATTTATTTCCATTTGAGCCTGCTTTTAGGAGAAAAAATAATGCTGTGCACATGAAATTAATTATTATTATTATCTAATAACACATTAGTATAGTTTGTGTTTTGTCATAGCACTACACAGAGGATATTTTATATGGTTGATGTGGTACAAATATATTTTAGTAACATTGTCATGTAGGTATAGACAAATTAATCAACATTGATCTACAAAATAAATTCTATAGTTCCAAAATAAATAATGTAATCGTTTTAGTAGTGTGTTAACCAATCTGTTGATACAAAAAATTAATAACCCTCAGGGTTTAAGAATTTGTTAAAACCTATAATTTCTACATAATCCCAACACTTTCCTCTACCATTTACAGATCATGAGCAATACAAGCTTCCAGTCAAATATTTCAGGCATTGTACATAGACATAAAAACTCTTCAAAGATACTTGGATGGTATATTACTTTCTTTCCAGTATCAGAGCTTAATATTTTTACAAAAACCGATAAGATAAAAAGGTTTAATTGGCTCATCCTTCAAGATTATAGTTCATTACAATAAGGGAATTATAGGAGCTTGAAATGGCCATGAGATGAGAGCAATGAATACACGCACATTCTCAACTTCATTTCTTCAAATTTCAGAACAGCAGCAGTCAGGAACTTATCCCCCACAGGAGGTGGGTCCTTTCATATTAGTAAAGCAATCAAGTGATTACCTAACGGGCATGGCCAGAGCCTATCTCCCACATGATGAATTATTCTGTCTACTTGACAGATTCTGTCTACTATACAGGTAGTTCATGCTCTAAAACAAATGTTAATTAGGAACTTAGGTTTTGATCCATTGGATGTATTCATGATACATCATTATGTGTATATATAAATACATATATTTTGATATATATGTATACACAAATTATATATATATATATATATATATATATATATAATCTTATTCACTCAAATATCCCTTCAGTGAGTACATACTAATTATCTATTGCTTATTGCAGGAATAATTCTAGGCTATGAAGAAGTTGTAAAAGAAACATAATAAATCTAAAGAGGTATGGGAACCAATTTTATAATTAAAATATTGCAAAGTAATTTAAAAAGCTATATTAATATTGTTAAAAACAAGAGTGGGAAAGATAGCTCAGTGACTAAAAGGATTTCTCATAACACTGTTAACCTAAATTTGATCTCTGGAACCCATTCCCTCTTACAAGTTGTCTTTTGATCTTTATATATGTGCCATAGGAAGCACACAGATATCTACACACACTCACACACACAAGCACTAAATAAATGAACAGATGAATAAATAAATATCATACAATTTAAAAATAGGATAAATGATTTGGTAAAATAAAGACACTCTGGTAAGTCTATGTTTAGCCTTGAAAAACATCAATGTATAGCTAGGTTCCTTTGATATTTACCCATTTCAGACAAGGTGAAAGTTTTATTCACATCATTCTGCATACCTTTGAGAGTTAAGGATTATGAATTTTGTAAAGCATCACTCTGCTAAGGAGTGATACATACAGAAGTGAGAGACAGAAGGCATTCAGAAGAGAGGAAAGAGCTTGTTCTTAGAGTTTCACTTCCTTTTAACCTCCCAATGAACATAAAACAATATGTTTCTTGTTGCTGTTTCTGATTAGTAATTAGCAAAACCTGAACTAACACTAAGACCCTCAAAGGGATGGAAGTGAATGACTGCACATTAGTTTATGCAGAGGTTGAGGGTGTAATTTATTTATAAACTAATGAATTAATTCATGAGAATCTGGATTCAGTTAGAAGATTAAGCCTGTTCACCATGTAATCTTTGCTTGGAGAACATATAGTTTAGAGGTTTTTAACCATCTGGTGATTGAGATCATTAGACAAGAGCTGGGCTGGTTTTCTTTTTTATTCTCAGAATTACCCTGAAGCCAAGTATAAGGACTACATTTTACCTGTCAAAATTGATACATATTTTTAGAACAAATATAATATGTGGAAAATGGTTGAGCTTTCTCCAAACTACCTTGATGTTGGTTTTTCAGAAAGAAAAAAGAGACAGTTTACTTATTAAGCATCACTAATAGAAACATAAACGTATATTTAAAGGAAAAAATGCAATTTATTAGTCAGTGGAGAAGAGTTTTAAAATATAGTTTTATGTAATTAATAACAGAAATTTAATATGTAGGCCTAAACTGAACTGCAGGAGATAGTCATTCAAATAAGACTAATATTACTAGACTTCTTTGAAAGTATTAGAGAGTACTTTTTCTTTTAATTTTTATATTAATTATAGTTTATTCACTGTGTATCCCAGATGTAGCCCTTTCACTCATTTCCTCCCAGTTCCACCCTCCCTCCCTCATCTCCTCCCATGACCCTCTCCAAGTCACTGATAAGGGAGGTCCTCCTCAGGTTCCATCTGACCCTAGTCTATTAAGTCTCATCAGGACTGGCTGCATTGTTTTCCTCTGTGGCCTGGTAAGGCTGCTCACCCTTCAGGGGGAGGTGATCAAAGAGCCAGACATTGAGTTAATGTCAGAGACAATCCCTGTTTCCCTTAGGAAGGTACCCACTTAGATACTGAGCTGCTGTGGGCTATATCTGAGCAGGGGTTCTAGGTTACATCCATGAATGGTCCTTGTTTGGAGTATCAGTCCCAGAAAAAAAAAAAAAACCCTGTGCCGAGGTATTTTGGTTCTGTTGTTCTCCTTGCGAACCTCTTGTCCACTCCAGGACTTTCTATCTCCCCCTTCCTACATAAGATTCCCTGCCCTCTGCCCAAAGTTTGGCTATGAGTCTCAGCATCTGCTTTAATACTCTGCTGGGTAGAGTCTTTCAAAGGCCCTCTGTGGTAGGCTCCTGTCCTGTTACCTGTTTTTTCCCTCTTCTAATATCTGTCTCATTTGCCTTTCTGAGTAAGGATTAATCATTTTACTTAGGGTCCTCCTTCTTGATTAGTTTCTTTAGGTGTACAGATTTTAGTATGTTTATCCTGTATTTTATGTCTAATATCCACTTATAAGTGAGTACACAGCCTGTATGTCTTTCTGCTCCTGGGATACCTCATTCAGAATTATCTTTTCTAGATCCCACCATTTGCTTGCAAACCTCATTATTTCCTTGTTTTTAATTGCTGGGTAGTATTCCATTGTGTAAATACTGACTAGGATGAGAAAGTGTAGAATTCGCACAGATACTGAAACCTTGAATGGGTGGTACTTTATATTCTATGTGGTTGTGAAAGAAGAAATTTTAAAGAGGAGGCACAAATTTTAAAATGACTCATGTTGTCTTCTTTACTTGTACTTTAGTTTGGATCTCAGTTCATCCAAGGGTCCCTCAGTTAAAAGGCTGGGCATGAGGGTAGACCTACTGAAAGGTAGTAAAATTTTTCTGAGCAAAGGACAGCAGGAAGTCTTTGGGTTGCTGGAAGTATGTTCATGAAGGGAAGCATGAGTCTCTGGCCCCTTTCCTCTTCCTTTTTCTCTTTTTGCTTCTTGGCCACAGGGTGAGAAATAAAGCTTCATTAAACATTGAAAATCAACTGTCATTGAATAATCCCTAGAAAGTATTAAACAAAAGTAATGAGTGTTCCCTCTCATATCAAGGACAGAAACTTCAGAAACCCAGAATCAAATGTAAAAAATTTTTTTCATTATTTGCTTTTTCAGGTGTTTTCTTTAACAAGAAGAGCTGACCAACAAATCTTACATTTTGTAGTGACTTGATGCTGCTTACATTCTCAAGCTTATATTCACAATAATCCTCACTACATAAAAACATCATTAATAAGCAATGGCCACAGAAAGCTTAGACCTTAGTAGATTTTTTATATTAAAATCCTGCATGAATAAGAGAGCCCTGCAAATGACATGAATAAATATAAGAGTAATATGTGCATATATATATATATATAATTAACCATGGATTAAAATGCAAATATTCTTCCCATTTCTACTCTAAAGTCCCTCTGTTAAAATGCTTAATTTTAGTCAAAGTAGCTCCTTTTTTTCCCCAAATTCTACAAGGTGTCAGCTGGCTTTTCTTTTTGTTGTTGTTGTTGTTTATTTGTTTGTTTTTAGCTGATACCTTTCCTACAGATATTATGAGAAATAATTATTGACACATGTTCTACAAATTCAGTCAGTCAGAGCATTGTTTCAGGAACAACACCAGTTCTCTATCTTCCATATTTGGAAACCACTAAATAAGCATCAAAATAAGAATATTCTGATTGACTGAATAAATGTATTGAGCAACAAAGTAGACAGCTTGTGGATCTGTTGCAAGACTCCTGTTTCTATGCTCATATAGAAAGTTATATAGAAAATACAGAAATACAGGAGATATTATATTTTGAGAAATAAGTAAACATTGCCTGTGGTCATTTTAGTCCTAGTTGTTTGAGTCCGACAAAGGCAGAATTGGGGCTTCGGTTGCCTGAGGGGAGGCTACTAAGCATTAGAGAGAAGAGTAGCAGAAAGAAGTGAAGTGATGTAATTTATTTTAGGTGTTTCTCCTTAAAACAAGTTATAAAAATGGATTTTTAAAATGCCAGGAATTATACAATACGTACAACAATACTGATAATAAAAGTAAAAATGTTAATCATTAAACATTATTGACCAAGAAAATTCAAAACTGCAATTTTATTTTGATCCTGTTGAAATGAATAAGAGAATATGATAATTTCTAGTATATGAGTTTTTCTTTGTGATATGTTCAGTCTCTTGGGATGGTGGTAAAACGCCTATAGATGAAGAGCATAGATTCTGGATTTGGGATGCTTCAATTCCACCATAGCTGTTGAGTATCAGACTCAACACAAAGAATTTCACAGTTGGGATTCGTATGAGAACTCATGTTAGTGCTGGGTCAGGGAACACTAGTCAGCTTCCACGTAGTACACGGAGAGTGAAGACAGGTGTGTTTGTCCAAAATGCTAATACTAAAGGACAAATTGATGTTTGGCAGACCACCAAGAGTGTGGAATACATTGTGCCCCTCTCTTCTCAGCAGGGCCGAACACTGAGCATAACAAATATTCATCATCTACACAGCAGAGGCTCCCCCAGGCGCTGACTTTCCTCCTTCCATTTTCCTGAATTCCATAAAGAATAAAAATGTACCTTTCCTCTCTTATTAGAATGTAAAGCTTCATGTATACCCAATAACATGTGTATTCTAAAGACATACAGATGTTTCTATCTCTATCAGTGTGCTAAATACCTCTGCACTATTTATCATACTGCAAAAAACTAATGTAATACATTTTGTGTGCCAGGGTATATTAGTATGGATCCCTTAATTTCTACTAATACTTTGGCAATTTTTAACATTGCTTTTGTAAATTTTAAATATTAGCATCATATAATCAATTGAAGCTGTAATTATATAGTATTTTACATATTTTGGAAAAAAGTTTCTTCTCATGTCATTCATATTTAAGACATATATGAACATGCAGTAGACACAGATAAGTTTTCATAGGAAAACATTTAAAAGTCTTATAAATATATTCATGTTTAACTTTTTACCAAAAGTGTTTTTCTTTCTGATCTTTAGCATAGGCTAAAATATTATGCAATCATGTTTTAAATGCAAATTATGTTTTACTCTTACATATGAACAGACATTATTTTGTTTGGTTTTTATTACGCTACTGGAATATCAAAATTCAGTTGGTCATTAAATTTAAACATTTTTGTAAAAGACCTTTCTCAGCCAAAGTATTTTTCACTGTATCTGAGGATCCATGCTGACATGAAAAATACCATTTAATAAAGGACTTGAAGAATTTCTAGAGAACACCTATTCTATTGCCAGACATAAGATTAAATATCGAGAAGTCGAATGCAGGATGTCTTTCAATCAGGAATTAATGAATAAGTTTAACAACAGCATTTTTTGTATGTGTGATTAAAAAAACACAGTCAAGGTCTCCTGTACACAGCATTTCATTATTTGTCTCCACAGGCACATACAGTAAATTACACTGTTGTTCTCATTTAAAAGAACTAGTGCATAGAGAACCTTGAAAACTTCCACCAGACAATGGCATCAAGAGATGGCAAATTGGTGTGGAACACTGGTTAAATCTGCATTGTGTTATTCTGGTTAAGTCTGAATCAAACCTCAAAGAAATCATGTGTGATAACCAAACAAATGTAGAATGTGGGCTGCCAGTCTTTTCTTGTTAATTAATATATATACAATCATTCTAATGAATACAGGCTCTAATTTCAATTCAACTAATCTCTGTAGGTTAATCTATCCTTAAAGTCAATTATTTTTTTCTTTAACTGCTCTCCAAAAATTGATTTTATTCCCTATTCTTTTAAATTTCCTGTAGCTATTTGCTGAAATTTACATTTAATCACGCGAAATAGTAAATTTTGCTCTAACCAGTGCACTGAAAATTAGTAGTATGGGGTTCACTTATGTATACTGTCATATCATCTGCAAATAACAAAACATTGATTTCTTCTCTCCCAATTTCTATCCTCTTGAACTCCTTTACTTGTCTTAATGATCTAGCTAAACTTCAAGTACTATATTAAAGAAATATGGTGAGAGTGGGCAGTCTTGTCCCTGATTTTAGAGGGAACATTTTAAGTTTCTTTCCATTTAACTTGATGTTGGCTATTATCTTGCTGTATATTAGCTTTATTGTGTTTAGGTATGTGCCTTGAATCCCTGATCTCTCTAAGACTTTAAACATGAAGGGGTGTTGGATTTTGTCAAAGGCCTTTTCAGCATCTAATGAAATGATTGTGGGGTTTTTTGTTTGTTTATATGGTGAATTATTGTTGACAGACTTTTGTATACTGAACCGTTCCTGTATTCCTGGAATGATGCCTACTTGATCATGGTGGATGATATTTTTGATATGTTCCTTGATTGAGTTTGCAAGTATTTTATTGAGTATTTTTGTATCAATGATTTGGTCTGAAATTCTCTGTTTTCTGTTGGGTCTTTGTGTGGTTTAGGTATCAGGTGACTGTGGCCTCATAGTATGAGTTGGCAGTATTCCTTCTGTTTTTATTTTGTGCAAGAGTTTGAAGAATGATGGTATTAGTTCTTCTTTGAAAGCATGGTAAAATTCTTTTCTAAAACCATCTGGCCCAGGGCTCCTTTTGGTTGGGAGGCTTTTGATGCCTACTTCTATTTCCTTGAGCGGGTTATAGATTTATTTAAATTGTTAACCTGTTCTTGACTTAACTTTGGTAAGTGGTATCTATCAAGAAAATCATCCATTTCATTTGGATTTTCCAATTTTGTAGTGTACATGTTTTTGAAGTATGATCGCTTTTCAGGTGACCAGGCATAAAGCACTCATAAATATAATTGCACCAGGGGGAAAAATAGTCCCAGCTCCTTTCTGGTCCCATTACAGCCTTTCTCAATCTTTTGTAATATGATTCCTGATAACAGATAAGAGACTTAGAGTCCCCAGGATTGCCTTGACCTTAAGTATTCTTTGTTTCATTTTAGAAAGTGAGAGCCATTAGAATGTATTAAAAAGTAATACACTAAATGAATAAATGATTCTAAGTAGCAGTTACATGTCCAATGATCTGAAGTCCATTTTTGGAAGGGTCAGGAGGCAGGTGTGGTACAGAGGCCACAGATTTTGTTCTTAGAGGTAAGCTCAGAAAGTTGAAATAGACTTGCCCAAGGCAACAGATTCTGGGCAATGAAGAGCCTGAAGCGCACCCTAAATTTCTGTCTATAAAATATAGGGATTTTCTTTAAGCACAGTGACTTAAGATGAGTAATGCTATTTTATCTCGTTTTGCTCATCACATCAATTTTGCCAAATATGAAACTAGCCCCTATAAGGAGGATAAAGCTATACTTACTCTTCATGTCTTTTTGCTTGCCATTTCAAACACAGAACCAATGTCAATGTTGATATATTCCTAACATTTTTCTTAAGTGCTTGTTGAAATACTTCTTGTCAGTAATAATCTACAAATCTGATCTAACTGAAAAGGTGTGATACAATAGCAGGAAATGGAGTGTCTGTAATTGCGAGGTGACGTTCATGAGGATCAAGCTGCCCATCAGCTGTATATGAGTAGGGGACTAGATCTAGCATGAACTAGGTCTAGGTCCAAGCATGCTCTTTGGTTGGTGGCTCAGTTTCTGTGAGATCCACGGGCCTATGGTAGCTGACTTTTCCTCTTCTTGGGGAGTTCTTGTCCTATCCACGTCCCTCTCTCCTTCCCTCAACTCTCCCACAAAACTCCTGGAACCCTACCTGTTGTTTTGCTGTGGGTTTCTGGGTCAGTTTTTATTCTCTGCGAGCATGGAAGGGTGGTACCTGGAGGAGAGGAGGACGGGTTGCAATAGAGATGAAAAGTGAATAAATAAAAAATTAAAAACAATAATTATCAAGCTAAATGGGTATTTGAACCAGTGATTCTAAAGTAAAGCGTATTTTATTCTTAGAAAATAAAACTGGATACAAGCTTTTCAGCTCCCTTCTACTTCTTTGCCCCATCAAGACATCAAAAAGCTCTTGATATCTTCCTTGTTCTCTAAGAAAAGGAATGATATGTCATGGTATATTTCAATAAACCAATGCGAATGACTTTTATTAAATTACCATTTATCAAAGAGTTCTTGGGATTTTACTCTGGCTTTCTTTTAGTTCCCTGGTCATTGGTATCTCCATCAAATAACTGAAAATGCAATATGGAACATAGTATAGAATTCAGAGCTTATTACAGAACAATGTACAGTGTTATTCCCATGTGTAACATAAGGTTTCAGGACCATTGTGAGGAGAGAGTAGCCAATGGCTTGAGAGAGAATACTGTGCTGACATATTTGTGTAAAAAGGCTTCATGTAATTTCCCAAAAGTTTCTGCAAAAGTTTCTCTGAGGGGAGCTTTACTCAAGGTGATTGACACCAAAATGGTTAATTCTTAAGGGAAGGGACAGTAGTTCTATCTATTTCTTAATTTGATATTCAAAAAAATTATGACATTTATCAAGCAATGAAAACATCTAATACAACACACACACACACACATACATATGGTTATATAAAATTGAGAGATAAGGACAGCCATTTGTAAACCAAAAAGATATAAGGGTTTAAGCACAAGACAAAGAGGATTTTACGTTCAGACACTGAGTCATCCCTGTTACAAAGCATGTAGACAGCAGTGGGGGATGAGACAAATGTAACACTATTATACTGGCACATACTGTGAAAATAGCACTTTGAAACCCATTATTTTACATATTAAAACTTATTAATGTTATCATATTTATTTTGTCTTATTTTATTTTAGAGATTAAAATTATTTTATGTTTTATAGTTCACATAGTAATCTGAATGATATCAATTCTGTAAGTTACTTTACTTAATATATTTATATTTGGTTTTATATCATTGGCATTTCCTATATAATAAATAACAATTTATTCAAGAAATATTATCAGACATTTTCACATAGTACCATCTTAACTTGTGGCCAATTAATCTATCAGTTTTTCTTTGTCACTCCTCATTTAGTTGATGTGAAAATCAATAGATCTGATATTAAAACTAACTCCCACATCAAAGGGTGTATTTAAATAAAAATATGTGTGTTTTGTGTAGGTGTATATATTGTCTGTATATGTACTTCATGTGTGTTTTGTGTATATGTGCGTACTGTGTATGTGTGTTGTATATGTGCTGTGTCTGTGTATATATGCTGTGAAAATAAAAGCAGGATCATTATGGGAGGAAAAAACTTTAAAGGGGAGTGCAAAGAAAAGGTTGTGGAATACTTGTGACATGGAAGCAGAATCACAGAATGTCTAAGGGAAGACTAGAAAACAGCCAGGGAAGGAACAGGAATCACGGAGGTGAGTGGAAAGAGACATGAACAAGAATAAACTATAGTGACATTTAAAAATGAAAATAATGCCAGATGGGCATGGTGGCTCATGCCTTTAATCAGAGCACTCAGACAGGTAGAGCCAGGTACATTGCTGTGAATTCCAGGCCAGCCTGGTCTTTATAGAAGCCCAGAACAGCCAAGGCTACACAGAGAAACCCTGTCTTGAGTGTGTGTGTTTATTTATTAGACTCATTTAAAGTCTATGGTCCAATTTATCCAACAATGGCAGATATGAGCTGAAAGTTCAAGCACTCCAAAGTTGTTGGATATCTCAGCTAGTCCTGAGTTGGAATCCCAAAGAAGTCAGCCCTATCTAATGCCAATGAGGAAAGAGCTCTGTAGAAAGAGCAAGCAGGCAAAGAACAAAGCTTCATTCTTCCATATCTTTATTAAGGCTTCCAGCAGAAAGTGTGGCCCAGATCAAAAGTGTGTCTTCCTGCCTCAAAATAGAACTTAAGACTGTGGCTTTCTATTTCAAAGGTCGGGACTAGAAGTAGATTCACCCTATTCAAACACACACAACAAACACACACAAGCATACACACACACACACACACACACACACACAAAATCTCTCTCATGTGAGAGCTATAGATCTGGATTGTAGTTCATTCCAGATGTAGCCAATTTGACAACAAAGAAAAATAGCTATCATAGTGCTAAAGTTACATAGATGAATATTGTCTAAGACATGGACAGCAGGTTGTCTTTAAAAAATGTAAAATCTAAGATATGGAAAGATAAACAGAAGGTGCTTGGACATAGATTTTATTACCAACATAAAGAGTAAATTTACTTTTACTGTATGATTTTTCTTATAGAATGTTCAAAATGTTCGATGTTCAATATGTTGACTTATATTACTTTTAGGAAAAAAGATAATTTTAGTACTTGAGTTTTTCTAATCTTAATTACTTATTTATCATTCATTCATTCATTCATTCATTATTTAATCAATTTGGAACCTGATCTCTATTCCCAGTCCCACCCTCACATTCCCTCCCCCCATCCTCCCTTGTTCTTCTTTTTAGAGGAGAGGCCCTCATGAACTACCAACCCATTGATGAGGTCATTAATGCATATACAATATTGTTCTTTTATATACTATTCTCAGGCAAAAACAAATAGTTTTATAAAATCATAATAACATATATTATTTGTTTTTATAAAATTTTGCATATTTATTCACATGCATCTTTCAGAGAGTAGTTAGAAATAAGCTGGTATTTTTTTTTTTAAATGTCCTTCTATATCAAAATGGAACTTCTGGTGGCAATGTTGCTATGAACTTCACTTGGGAAGAAATTTTCTGGACAGAACTGCCCTCTGTGTTTTATTATAGAGATGAAAATTACCCTTCCCCTGGAACATTTGCAAGCAGCAGATCTTGGAAAATAAAGTGTCTCTGCAGGCTATTGAAAGGAAGCACACTGATCTCATGCTCAGAGCCACACAGCTGGTGCCACGGGAAAAGACAGTCAGATCCTTTCTAATGGAAAAATGAAGTCAGATCAGGCTTGCCTTTTTCTTTTACAGAATGTAATTATGTAAACTACAAAGCTCCATTATAGACAATGTTTATAATTAGTACCATTTTCCTCTTAATTTTAAATAAAGCATGTTAGTTGTGAATGTCATGCCAACACATTTCCTACAGATGCCATAAACAATGAACAATCAGAAATCCATTTGGGGTGTTTTTGTGGTTATTATTTCAAATTGTGAAAACTTATAATAAAAATCAATGTAATGAACAAACACCATTATATGTTGATAAACATCACACTCTTTCAATTTCAGACAAAGCCAATGAATATTAATCAGTGTGGACTGTAAACTGATTACATCAAATGGAATTTCCAATACCTATTAGGTTTCTCTTCACTCTTCAGCTCTATAAAAAAGCCCCACGCAAATGATTTATTTCATTGATAGCTCCATAGTTTTCAAAAATAATATTTCCATATTTGTAAGTTACAAAAGGAACTAAAATAGCAATTGATAATGAATTGGCTTGATTTTAGAGCAGGTTAACCCTAAGGTAACAATTGATTCTTCACAACCTCATTACGGGACATGCCACATTTCCTTCTCTTTTGGTGTTAAAGAAATTACGAAATGGCATTAGGAGATGCATGGTAAGATGTGTACAATACTGTATATACTCACTCATATAAACATATAACATAGGCTAAACCTGCTAAAATCTGTACAGGTAAAGAAACTAATCAAGAGGGAGGACTCTTGCTAAAATGCTCAATCCCTATCCAGAAAGGCAAAGAGGATGGACATCAGAAGAAAGAGAAAACAGGAAACAAGTCAGGAGCCTAAAGCTCTGCCCTGCAGACTGTCAGAGCAGATGCTGAGACTTATGGCCAACACTTGGGCAGAGTGCAGGGAATCTTATGAAAGAAGTGGGAAATAGTAAGATCTGGAGAGGACAGGAGCTCCACAAGGAGAGCAACAGAACCAAATAATCTGAGCACAGGGGTCTTTCCTGAGACTCATACTCCAACCACATACCATGCATGGAGATAACCTAGGACCCCTGCACAGTTGTAGCCCCATGGCAGATCAGTGTCCAAGTGGGTTCTATAGTAACGGGAACAGGGACTGTCTCTGACATGAATTTATTGGTCTCCTTTTTAATCACCTCCCCCTGAGGGGGGAACAGCCTTACCAGGCCACAGAGGAAGAAAATGCAGCCACTCCTGATGAGACCTAATAGACTAGGATCAGAAGGAAGGAAAAGAAGACCTCCCCTATCAGTGGACTTGGGGAGGGGCATGTGTGCAGAAGGGGGAGCAAGGGAAGGATTGCGATGGGAGGATAAAGGGAACTATGGGGGGGAAACAAAGTGAATAAAGTGTAATTAATTAAGAATTTAAATAAAAAAATAAAATTATAAAAAAGAAGTGAACAACAGGCCTGTAAATACAGGTTCCAAACAATAGAAAGCATAGTTTGCATTTAAAAAACACTGTCCATTCATATAATGGAGATATTGTGAACATTTGATTGGGTTTGTTATTCATTGTGAAATTACAGCCTCATAGTTCATTGCCTTTGATTCTTAGTTTTCTCATCTGTATCATGAGGACTCAGTACTCTAAAAAATGAATTATTTTCTATACCATTCCCTCATTCTTATATTAAAATAGAAAACACTACTTTAAAAACTTTGGTTGTGGGTATGGCTACACTAGAAGTTCAGCTGTTTAAAAGTTACTTATACATCATTAGTTATGAGAGGTACATACTTATGAAAAATAACTGGGTAATTATAACAGAATAATGGTTTCAATGGGATAAAATTTTGGGCAGAGTGTAGCGAATCTTATGAAAGAAGAGGTAGATGAAAGACCTGGAGGGGTCAGGAGTTCCACAATGAAAGCAACAGAACCAAATAATATGGGCACAGGAGTCTTTTCTGAGACTGATACTCCAACCAAGGACCATTCATGAATTTAACCTAGAACCCCTGCTCAGATGTAGCCCAAGAAACTCAGTTTCCAAGTGGGTACACTAGTAATGGGAATAGGGACTGTCTCTGACATTAACTCATTGGCTGGCTCATTGGTCACCTTCCCCTGAGGGGAAAGCAGCCTTGCCAGGCCACAGAGGAAGATATTGCAGCCAGTCTGGATGAGAACTGATAAGCCAGAGTCAGATGGGAAGGGAGGAGGACTTCCCCTATCAGTGGACTGGAGGAGGGGCATGGGAGGAAAAGAAAGAGGGAGGGTGGGATTGTGAGGGGACAAGGGATGGAGCTACAGCTGGAATACAAAAGGAATTAATTGTAATTAATAAAAAAATAATTTAAAAGTTTGAAGATATTTTAAAATAACTATATAAACTGCTTAATATAGCAAAATAACTCTACTGAAAACAATCAAAATCTGTTCAAACCATTGTTTCATTAACATTTTTCTTTCATTTGGACATTATGACTGTGAATGATTCTTGTTTAAAACTTTAACACAGTTTTACACATAGGCAAATTTTAAAGTTTTACTCTTTCATAATACAAATTAGTTCTACGTATTTTATGAATTTACAGTTGTCTTATGATGCATTTAGCACCTTTCCCAGAATGTGTTTAGGGATAATTAAATCAGGTGAAAATTAAATCACTCAATGCTGCTTCCTGTGATAGCAAAAACGACAGAAGGGTCATGAAACCATAGCTAAAAATAATTTATCTGAAACTTGTCACTTCCAAATATATCAAATTGACTATGTGCCTATTCACTTTAGAAGATCAATATCTAGATAATATATGAAATTTTTATTGAATTTCCAAGTGCTTGACAAAACAGAAATAACACAGCATGCAATTAGTTTATAACTGACCAGTTCATCAAAAAGCTCCATGAAATAATAATAGTACCTATTAACCTCCTAGATATATTTACAATTTTGATGCACTGAATTTTTCCATAATATTTTACAAATCCCTTGATGTTCGTTATTTCCTTCGTGCTGATGTTTTTAAACCTAGTACATAACAAAAATGATTACTCAAGGAAAGACCGAGAACAAGTTGGCTGGCCCCAACTTTTGTATTATCTCTCTTAGAAAGTGGTGCAGTAAGAACAGAGGATACAAAAGCTGTGCTTTAATTCAACCCTTATTATTCTACTCCGCTATGATTTCTGATTTCATTTATGCAAGTGCAAAAATGTTTATTTTAAAGAATGAAAATAACACCTTAAAACCTACTTTTTGGTTAAACCCAGAGAGTGGCTGACATACCCAGGCACATACTGGATGCACTAGGTGGATTTACAGATTTTAAAGGAGTATATGAAGATGGGAGAGAAAATAGATTGCTATCATATGGGAAGAGTTAGAGGCAGAGAGTCGTATGAATTTGTCAAAACATACCATATGCATCCAAGAAATTCTAAAATAATGATTTTTTAAATGGCAAAGAAAAAAGGAAAGGCAACTCCCCATATGAATTTTAACAAAAAACTATGTTCCTCCTCAGAAATATTTGTAATTAAATAAGTGTAATTTTCAAAACCCATAGAAAATGAAAATTTATGTTAGGTTCATAAATTTAGTTAAGTAATTTCTTTAAATATGCTCCACTTATTCGAGGTACCATGAATAAATAACACAGATTTTCACAGGTCTGCACTGGAATATTTTAGGTGTCTAGATTGGGAGTCAGTATGTCTTCCGCATTACCACCTACAAAGATGTTCAGCTATAGGGAGATATATTTTAAGATAGGGATGCCTGCCTTTTCTCATTCTGACAATCCATGAGAAAAACTCTTGCCTGTCTGTCACCATCTTCACTTAGTCTCTATGGTGGGATATTACAGATTTAGGCTTGGGATGGGACATTTAGAATAGCTATAGATATGACGGAGAAGGTTATTTGAACAGATATGACTTTGGAAGAATCCTGGAAATTGTACAACAGAGAGAAAGAGGGAGAGAGAGAGAGAGAGAGAGAGAGAGAGAGAGAGAGAGAGAGAGAGAGAGTTAGAAAGCAGTTCCATGAACACATGATCAGATTCAAAGTTACAGCCCGTGGTTTTCTTTAATTTCATTTACAAAACAAAAGTTGAAAGATGAAATCACTGACTTTCAGATAAAAGCAAAACCTTATACTGAAAATAAAAAGAAGCCTTTTGGAATAGGAAGCTTTGTGAGAATCAAAGGTACAGAAGACCAAAACTGTTAACTCAAGACCATATTTATGATAAAAGTCAATGTCTGTGATCCTGGACTGGAAATATGTATTTTTCTTCTCTATTCCTCTGATTTACTTTCATCAAATTTAGCATGTTACTTATTCTTATTCTTCAATATCATACCGTATTTTCAGTGTCTATTTCTGTTAAAAATGACTGGAAATACTTTTATTATTATAGATGATAAATTAAATTTAGAATCATTATTGTAAAGTATGTTTACTTGTTTGCATGTACAAGTGAATGCAAATGTCCACCAAGGTTCTTCTTCTTCTTCTTCTTCTTCTTCTTCTTCTTCTTCTTCTTCTTCTTCTTCTTCTTCTTCTTCTTCTTGTATGCTACCTGCTATGTTTGCTGGGAAACAAAATTAGGTCTTCTGCAAGAACACTGTGCCCTCATAACCACTGAGATGTGACTCCAGTGTCTACATCTGCCTTAATTGGGAATATTCCATCAATGTC
This sequence comes from Pachyuromys duprasi, assembly GCA_028658305.1. Taxonomy (NCBI): domain Eukaryota; kingdom Metazoa; phylum Chordata; class Mammalia; order Rodentia; family Muridae; genus Pachyuromys; species Pachyuromys duprasi. The sequence continues at coordinate 67,752,378 of CM053765.1, read as the reverse complement.
CATGTAATCTTAGTAGAAACAGAAGAAACTTATCACAGAGTTTACATTTTTTGAGAAAAAATGGTTCCCAAATGTGGATATAATTTTGACATGGGGAACCATTAGAATTCTTTTCCTCACATGCTTCTTCTTCCTGTAGATATAATCTCTTTTAACTGAAGACTTTGATTTAGCAGAATATCCTTCATAGTGTGAGGGGTTGGGACTCTCATATAGGGGAGTGTTTGGCTGGGCCAGGCATCAGTTGGGTATTCTCTAAATCTTTGCTCTACCTGCTCTATCTTTACCCTGCAGATCTTGGCAGGATAATTTTTGGGTCAAAGTTTTAGTGAGTAGGTTGTCGTTCCCCACCATTTACTAGTAGACTAGTCCACCAAGGGGATGTCCTCTTCAATCTCTATGGTCTCTGATATTTGGAGACTCTGAATCCCCCCTCATATCTTCCAAGGAGCCTACCCTGACTTAGGTCTCCAGCTTGAATCAAAGATGTCCCTATCCTCAGTTTCTCTTTCCTCTGCAGTCCTTCTGTCCACTGGCACTGTCTCTTTCAGGTCTGATCTCCACCCTCTTAGCTCTCTGTGTCCTCTCCTGCCTTGTTCTTCTTTAGCCACTACCTCTGTCTGTTCTACCTCCTCTTCCAACTGAGACTTATGCATCTTCACTTGGGTTCTCTACATTATCTTCTATGAGACTGTGCCTCATAATATGCTTATTTTGTACTACACGGCTAAAGTCAACTTGTAAGTGAGTACATACCATGTGTGCCTTTCTAGGTCTGGATACCTCACTCAGGGTAATCTTTTCTAATTCCGTCTATTCACATGCAAATTCCACGACTTCCTTGTTTTTAATTGCACAATAAAAATTAGTATTCCATTGTGTAAATGTGCCACAATTTCTGTATCCATTCCTTGGTTGTGGGACATCTAGGTTGCTTTAGATTCTGGCTATTACAAATAAAGCTGCTAAGAACATAGTTGAGCGAATGTTCTTGTATGGTGGAGCATTTTGGGGGGTGTTGTCCAGAAGCAGTGTAGCTGGGTCTTGAGTCAAAGCTATTGCCAATGTTCTGAGAAAGCTCCAGATTGATTTCCAAAGTGGTTGTTCAAGTTTACACTCCCATCAGCAATGGAAAACTGCTCCTTTCTCCATGCCTATCCAGCAGGTGCTGTCCCTTGAGATTTTGTTCTTGGCCATTCTGACTCATATGAGATGGAATCTCATGGTCACTGATTTGCATTTCTCTGATTACTAAGGAAATTGAACATTTCTTTCTGTTGTTATTTTTCTATTTTCTAAATGATTATTTAGTTATTACATTTTATTTACTTTGCATTTCTTTTTTAAATTTAGATAGTTATTATAATTTATTCACTTTGTACCATTGCTATTACCCCCTCCCTCATCTTTTCCCAGTCTAACCCCGCTCTCTCTTCTCCTCCTATGCCCTTTCCCTAGTCCTCTGATAGGGGAAGACCTCCTCCCCTTCTATCTGACCCTAGCTTATCAGGTCTCATTAGGACTGGTTGCATCAACTTGCTCTGTGGCCTGGTAAGGCTGTACACCCCAGGGGGAGTTGAACAAAAAGCAGACGGTTGAATTCATGTCAGAGACAGCCCCTGATTCCCTTACTAGGGAACCCCCTTGGAAAATGAGCGGCCTATGGGCTTCCTCTGAGCAGGGGGTCTAGGTCCTCTCAATGCATGGTCCTTAGTTGGAGTATCCATCTCTGCAGGGCTCCCTGGGCCCAGGTTTTTTGGCTCTGTTGCTCTCCTTGTGGAGTTCCTGTCTCCTGCAGGGCTTTCTATCTCCCACTTCTTCCATAAGGTTTCCTGCATACTGCCCATGAGTCTATGAGTCTCAATATCTCTGATACCCTGTGGGTATCATCATTCAGAGATCCCCTGTGGAAGGTGAATATTTCTTAAAGTGCTCTTCAGCCATTAGAGATACCTCTGTTGAGAATTCTTTGATTAGTTCTGTGCCCATATTTTTAATTGGGTTACTTTGTTTATTGCTATTTGATTTCTTAAGTTCATTATGTATTTTGGATATTAGTCCTTTGTTCTATGTAGGATTGATGAAAATCTTTAGCTCGTCTTTTCATTGTATTGGCAGTGATCTTACTTTACAGAAGCTTTTTAGATTCAAGAGGTCCCATTTATTTTTGATCTTAGAACCTGTCTGCTATTTGATCACCTCCCCCTGAAGGGGGGACAGCCTTACCAGGCCAGAGAGGAAGACAACACTGCCATTCCTGATGAGACCTGACAGACTGGGATCAGAAGGAAGGAGAGGAAGACCTCCTCTATCAGTGGACTTGGGGAGGGGCATGCTTAGAGAAGGGGGAGGAATGGTGGGACTGGGAGGGGGAGGAGTTTATGGGGGGATACAAAGTGAATAAAGTGTACTTAATAAAAATTAAAATTAACAAAAAAAGATTGGGTAGCCCCCAAAGTTATCTTAAAACTCTCACCTACAGCATAAACAGTTAAAAGGCTAACTGAATGTAACTGTACTTTTAAAGTTTTTTTAAATTTATTTATTTTTATATCAATCACAGGTTAGGTACTTTGCATCCCAGGCTTAGCCTCCTCCCTCATTCCCTCCCACCCTCCCACTCCCTCCCTCATCTCCCTCCTCCCCGCCCCCTCCAAGTCCACCAACAGGGGAGGACCTCCTCCACTTCCATCCAACCCCAGCTCATCCTGTCTCCTCAGGGCTGGCTGCAATATCCTCCCCTGAGATCTAGCCAGTCTGTCACTCCCTGGCTTGTATGGGGGAGGGTCAAAGAGTCAGCCATCAAGATCATGACTGAAACAGTCCCTGTTTCCCTCACTAAGGTCTTCAGTCCAACAAAGAGCTATCATGGGCCCCATCTGAGCAGGGGTTCCAGGCCATATCCACACATGGTCCCTGATTGTAGAAACCAATTCATACAAGACCCCTATGCCCTACTCAGTTTGGTCTTTGTGGAGCTCTTAATATCTGCTCTGATACATCGCTACATTGACCCCCCCAGAGGTCCTCCTTGGCATGCTCCTATCCTATCCTGTTGTTTGTTTTCTCCTCCACTCAATGTCCATCCCATTTCTTCATCCAAACAAGCATTGATCATACCAACCTGGGTCCAACATCCTGTATATCCTCTCTATGTGTGTAGATTTCAGCTTGACCTTCCTATCCTATAGGTTTATATAAGTGAGTATATACCATATGTTTCTTTCTGCTTTTGGGATAGATCACTCAGGATGATAGTTTCCAGGTACCACCATTTGCCTGCGAATTTCATGATTTCCTCCTTTTTAATTGCTGAGCAGTATTCCATTGTGTAAAAGTACCACAATTTCTGTATCCATTCCTCAACTGAGGGACATCTGGGTTGTTTCCAGGTTCTGGCTATTACAAATAAAGCAGCTACGAACATAGGTGAG
>CM053765.1:67714491-67748444 GCA_028658305.1 Pachyuromys duprasi | reverse complement strand
GAACTGTCAGTCTCTTGTGTCAGGAGTATTCTTCAAGAAGATCAGGGATTTCTGGTTGTTTGTTATTGTTTGTTGTTGTCTCAGTTGAACTCTTTTGTGGGCTCTGTGTGTCCAGCTTTGTGCTCTGTGCTAGAAGCTGTGAGCACTGCAGGCTGGTCACCCCTCTGGTCCTCAGTCTTTTGAGATGTCAGCTGGGGTCTTTGCGCTCAGCCCTGAACTTGTTGCTAAGGGCTCTTCCCTGGAATGGAGATTTGGCTCCCCCTTCTGGGCCAGGAGCTGTGCACCATGGTCTGAGATGATATTTGGGGCACACACAATGGGTTTGGGTTGGTGTGCCTCTGCTGAATGCAGGCCTGTCTGAAATGGTGCCTGAGGCCTTCTCTGTCTGTCCTGTAGACACACACAGGGACTGAGGTTTTTGCTGGCAGGCCCGTGCTGTGGTGGCCTCAGTGTGTGATCTGGTCAAGATGGTCCCCGGACTTTCTCAGTCTGGGTGGCTCCTGCGATCCGTGCACGCCCACCATGCACCTGTGGGTTGAAGCAGAACTCAGGTCCCTTCCAGACTTGCCCGCGGACTAGCACAGGGACTGAAGTTTTTCTGGCAGAAGCGTGCGGCGTGTGTCTGCAGAGTGCAGACTGGTCAAAATGGTCCCCTGCCTTTCTCAGACTGGGGTGGTTCTGGCGATTGGTGCGTGGCCACTGCACACTGGTGGGTTGAAGCAGAACCCAGGTGCAGTGTGCGCTTGCAGGGTGCAGATAGGTGAAAACGGTTCCCGGTTCCTCCTCAGACTGCCTGCGAGACTGTGTGATCCAGTCTATTATGGCAGGTGCGGACGCCCAGAGTGGCTTCTAGTTCAGATCAGAGCTGTGTGCCGCTGGTCACCTGGAGATTTTTCCGGGCAATAACTGGGTGTCCCTAGGGGTTTCCCACTTGATTTTCTCACCGTGGGAATTCTGCTCACCTGGCAATCAGGAATGCTGGCGTTTTAGGCCCCAGAGTTCAGTCTCCTGCTCGCTGCATTGTTTCTGCTGTCCTACTCCTCAGACACAGTGTCCTCTAGTGGCAGCCGTCTTGGATCTCCCTTTTAAAGTTTTTAATTAAAATAAAAGTGCATCTCTCTTCCTCTGCCTTCCCTCCTCATTTCCGGATAAACATTCCTGTTGGAGCACAGAATTTGGTTGCTCACCTCTGCAGTTGCAATTGTCAGTCTTGCATAAGTGAATAGATCCTCACTGGGTCCTAAAAAATTCTTCAAATTATGGTGTACTCAATGTATATGTCCTCATTATGTTTATTAAAATTAATTCCGATTATATCTAGTTTTAAAATGGAATGCAATGATATCTTTCTATCTACTGGTTCTTAAATACAATAAGACATGTAAGATACACTTATTTCTTTTTTCTTATCACAGTATGGATATCTCTTGCTCTATCTCTATTGCCATTAGTTAGCTGAATATTCTCACTACCTAAGCAACCTCATCTCTTGTATTCCCTAATTCATGTGCTTTACATTCGTTGAAAAACTGTATTTTCTAAAATACTGGTAAGCTAGGGTCAGATGGAAGGGGAGGAAGACCTCCCTTATCAGTGGACTTGGAGAGGGACATGGGAGAAGACGAGGGATGGAAGGTGGGATTGAGAGGGAATGAGAGAGGGGGCTGCAGCTTGGATACAAAGTGAATAAACTGTAATTAATATAAGAAATAAAAGTGTAATTTAAAAAATGAATAAAATATTGATATTCTTTTGTTTCTTCTACAAGCTCATCCCCTTGATGCTTTAGAGGAGAAGCCTTTTGATCTGGTTTACTAATTGCCCTCTCCAATTAATGAATATTATTTCTTCTTTGGCAGAAAAATATGAAGACATTTATTTATGAGTACACATTGTTCATGTACCTAAACAGGATCAGACAGTGATCATGGTGCTTCAACAGCTCTTAAAAACATACAAACAAACTAACAAAAAACCTAAACATTTTCAGATTCTTAAAAATACCATTTTATCTCATGGTAAGAGGTTAATATGAAATTTTTCAAATTTCAAGGAAATAATTCCAAAAATGGACTACAACTAAAAAAATAAGCAAAGCTTAATAAATACAATTTATATTAGTTCCCCGTTAGGAAATGATACCAGGAAACATATTTGTAACCAGAAAATATTTTCTCCCCGTAAGGCACTCTCATTTTCAATCCACTTGTTTCAATGCATTTGTTTCTCCATTATGTGGAATAATAGATCTGTTTTGTTAAATTTTACATCGCTCTTTGAAAACAGGTTTTAAGATTAAAATGTTACTTCTGAAGTGACATCCTACATTTTCTAACCTTCATCAAAGGAAAAAAAAAACCAATGTGGGCTACAATCACCACTGTCACATCTTAACATCCTTCTGACTAAATTTTAAGTACACCTAAAGAAATTAATCAAGAAGGACTCTGGCTAAGTTGCTCAATCCCCATTCAGAAAGGCAAAGAGGAAGGACATCAGAAGAGGGAGAAAACAGGGAACAGGACAGGAGCCTACCACAGAGAGCCTCTGAAAAACTCTACCCTGCAGGATATCAGAGCAGGTGCTGAGACTTATAGCCAAACTTTGGGCAGAGTGCAGGGAATCTTATGAAAAAGGGGAAAATAGTAAGACCTGGAGAGGACAGGAGCTCCACAAGGAGAGCAACAGGAACAAAAAGTCTGGGCACAGGGGTCTTTTCTGAGACTGATACTCCAAACAAGAACCATTCATGGAGATACCCTAAGACCCCTGCACAGATGTAGCCTATGGCAGTTCAGCCTCCAAGTGGGTTCCATAGTGATGGGTACAAGGACTGTCTCTGACAAAAACGGATTGGCCTGCTCTTTGATCACCTCCTCCTGATGGGGGAGCAGCCTTACCAAGCCACAGAGGAAGACAATGCAGCCACTCCTGATAAGATCTGATATACTAGGATCAGAAGGAAGGAGAGGAGGACCTCCCCTCTCAGTGGACTTGAGGAAGGACATGGATGGAGAAGGGGGAAGGAGGGTGGGATTGGGATGGGAGGAGTGAGGTGGCTACAGAGGGGATACAAACTGAACAAAATGTAATTAATTTTAAAAAAAAGAAGAAATCAATACAACTCCTCCTCAGAAAAAAATAAATCTCCAGAAATACAAACCAACACCAAAACCAAAACCAACCAACCAAAAGAGAAATAGAAATAAAACAAAACACAAAACCCACCACAATGCAACTAAATAAAAAGCACACAATGTGCTCTGCCTTTTATTATAACTTTGTCTAATACTCCTAAACATTAAGCCTATCCTGGAGTAGTTGACCTGTATGCACAGTGTCACTGCATTGGTGAAAACTATTTTTTTTCCTTTCTAAATGGTTATACATGACAGTTCTCTTGTTAACCTTTACTAGAGTGGCTAGGTTTTCATTCATTCATTCATTCATTTTTTAACAATATAATATAATAATATGAAATAAGATTTATTATCAAAATTGGACAAGACACTCCAACAGAAGAAAAAAGCTAAGAGAAAGGACAAGAATCAGCATACCCACTCATTTGCACCTTCAGGAGTCCCATAAAACAATATAATAGAATACATAATAGAAATCCAGAGGGCCTGCTGCAAACTCATACAAGTCTTGTACATGCTGCTTAGGTCTCCGTGAGTTCATGTGTGTAAGCAACAGCACTTATTTACTGTGCCAAGGTCTCCTGATATGGCTGTGAGATGAAAACAGGCTCCAGATGGAGGGATCACAGCACGACTGAGAGTAGCACAATTTTATCAAGAACAATCAGACTTTTTATACCTCTATCAGAAACAGAATATAATGACATGTACAATTTTAGTGGTCAAGATATAATGATGCTTACAAAATTGTCCTGTCAAGCATCCGTGTTTTCATGAATCCCCGAAGGAACAGACAGACAGACAGACAGACAGACAGACAGACAAGACAGACAGACAAAAAGAGGCCTGAAGGCTTCCTTGTGTGAAGGAGTGAATCAGTCTCTCAGGACTGGAAGCACACTGTGCCCAATGAGTCAATGGACTCTGACATGAAAAACCTATGACACATGCTGCTCAAGGTAACTATGCCAAGTCAACTTCATGGTTCCCTGAAATGTGAGCTTTGTTCTTGTTTATTTACGGGAAGCCAAGAGTGTTCTCATCCCCTCTGGCTCTCATGTTCTTTTTTGCCTTCTATTCTTCAGGGTTCTCTGAGCTCTGAGAGGAAGGATTTGATTGAGACCTTCCATTTAGGGTTGAGTGTTCCAAGGACTTTCATTGCCTATGTAATGCTGTTTGTGGGTCTATGCATTTTTCCCCATCTGCTGTAGGAGGACGTTTCTCTGAAGATGGCTGAACAAGCCATTGATCTTTAAGAATAGCATATTATCCTTACAAGTCATTTTATTACTATACGTCTTTTTTTCACTTTTTAAAAGAATAATAATATTAGTTTTATACTATGTCCCTGAGCTAGCCAGTCTCAGGATCTTGTGACAAGCAATGCTGACTATGGGTTGTATAGCATGGATTGGGGCTTAGTTATTGGGATCAGTAATTGGTTGGTTACTTCCACATGCTTTGTACTTGCATTATGTTAGCATATCTTGCATGTAGTGCACCATTATATACATAAAGGCTTTTGTGGCTAGCTTATCATTTCTGTTTCTATTTTGATAGCATGTAGAATGTCATTCTGTACTAAAGACTCTAGAACATAGGCATGAAGGATCTATACAGGCACCACTTCAACTTCTTCGATTTCATTGACTTGTATAGGTGTTGTTTTCAGGAATGGGCCCTTGCTGTCAGATTGTGGTAAGTAACCTATAATCTTTGCAATAGCTTGATTTATTCAGAAATTTTTGGTCTCCCCTTTGTCCAACAACACAATTAGATTTAAACCAGTATGGTAGTACAAACTTTGTTTGTAGATAAGAGATGGTAAGTTGAGACTATGTCTCCTCAATTATTTGGAGAATTCATTTATATGATTTTCAAATATGTAAATATTTAAGAAAGTTTCTACTGTAAAAGAAACTTCTATGTGCCTGTTTCAGTTGTCATCTCAAAGGGTTGCTACCTCATTTTGCTATCCTAGGCCTACTCCTGAAAGCTTCTACCCTTAAAAATCTAACCTAGACCTAGAACATTTTCAAACTCTGAGACTTACTCTGAATAAGCTCACCTTTTCTTGTTCTTTCTAGGCTCTGGGCTGGCTCTGTGCTGGCTTATTCAGATCAGGTGTTCTGGCTCAAACTCCTCTCCCAGCTGACTTACTCCAACTGGCTTTTGTCTCAGCTTCTGATTACTCTGCTTGGTCTCAAACTAACTCCAGCCATCTGCTCTAATCTTCTAGCCTTTTCTCATTTTCTGGCCCATTCAATCTTCATCAGTTCTTTCTCTGCACACTGTCTGTTACTTCCCTGGTAAAACTGCCTCCTCTCTCTCTCTCTGCTTTGCCCCTTAAGTAGTTTCTCTTTCCTGTCTCTTCTCCTGAGATTTGACATATCCTATTCTATCAAATCTTTCTCTGATTCATCACTGTTTCTGCCATTCAATTAGACAGCACTTTCAAACATGGCCAATTATTTCTACCTTCATTGTTTGGGATTAAAGGCGTGTACCATCATGAATGCACCTAAGCTTTTCTTTACCTAAAATTTTCTCTATACCAAGGTGGCCTTGAACTCAGGCCTGCTTGCCTCTTTCTTCTGGATTAAAGGTGTGTGTGTGTAGTCCAGCCAGATCACACCTACCTAGAAAGCCTTTGGATGTGGTTTCTTGCCAGAACAGCCGTGTTCTGAATTAAGATTTTTCTACAATTAGGTTTCCATATTACCTCTCACATGCACCTTAATTTTAGCTTTCTATTACTCTATCCCTCTCACAATCTTTCCTAGTTCCTCATCTCCACTTGAACCTCCCATTATGACTTTTTCATCCATATCTACCTATTATATTTCCTTTTCCTAACGAGATCTATCTGTTCTCTCTAGTCTCTTACTCTATACCTACCCTCTGCTGTCCTATGAATTGTAGATATGTTATCATGGAATTAAAAGCTACTTAATCTCTTTATATAAAAATTTAAAGTGAAAAAATGTGATTAGGTAAGCATTATTTTCAAATAAATGTAAAAATACACATACAATTAGAAAAATAAAATATGCAATAAAAACTCTCATGTAAAAAGTGCATGAAGATCATACCATTTTTCTTTTTCATTAATAATTTAAAAGAAAGACTACATCCCATAAGTCCTGTTTACTTTTCAAATAACTGAGCCTTACTATAGTCATATTTGTGTTGTGAAAGACAATGGAAGCAAGCAATACTCTTTTTCTCCAACTTGGTGCTCAGCTGAAAACAATCTGTTTTATTTTGTTCTAATGCAGAATCTTAGAGACCGCAAGTTTATACAGAATTTTCATGTCGCCTATCAGGAAAAAGTGATCGGAGATTTGAATGTAATTTAATATGATTTGAATATATTAAAAGAGGGGTCACTACATAAAAATCTCAATAATAAATTTTCTATAATTTTCACAAGTTAAAAATAAACTAAGTCTGTGAGAATTATAATAGAGTCACACCTGAGTTTTTAGTTTCTTAATCAAAGACGCACCTTGTGTTGAAAGAGATATAGTATTATTTGCTTTAGTAAAGACATAGTATTACAGGCTCTATATTGGCACCAGCTTGACTTTTCTATGGTCAATGAATTGTATAGGTGTTGTTTTTGGCAGTAGGGCATTGCTGTTGGATTGTGAAAAGCAACTAAGTAGGAGAATTAATTTATTAAAATGCATAAACAAATAAAATTTCTCTCAATTTTATATTAATTTATTCTACATATTCTATAAATGATAATAAAAAGCAACTACTTTCATGTCAGAAAAATATTCTGGCTTTGAAACATTGTATAGAGTTCATTCATTCCATAGTTCCTTGGTGTTAAAGAAGGAACAATATAAAATTAAGCCACATAATTTAAGACATTAGAAAAGATGAAGACAGTAATAATATTTAGGAGCGCTAAACAGATAAGCCAACTGTGAACTGATTCTACTCCCATATCTATATATCAGAACACATGGCTTGGAATCTTTCCAGCTTGTATGTATATTTAAAAGAAAAGCACAAAATGACTGAGAAATACAAATCTGTAATTATGTCACACCAGGAACACAGTGTATTATATGCTCTGGATGCGAAAGAAGACTAAAGTCCTAAAAGGAATGTCTGAATTATATAAAAGCCGTCTGTTTACTCCTCCACTCTGCCCCAGGTTTTGATTCTCTGAGATTCTTATTTTTATCCTCTTTTGGAGTGCTAATTCACTCTTTCTCATCCCAGGTCCTGTCTGAACCAGGAGAGATGGTTATTTTCAAGCTTCACAGTTTATATTTTGAATACACGTTTACTCCCAAGGGAATATGAGAATTTTGTACAGGTGGGAAAGATGACAGATTAAAAATAATGTTTTGGAACCAGGTCTATGTTGGTCATTTTGCCAGCTGTGCCTGTATGTCTGAAGTGTAAAGCTGTCTGATTACCTAACTCTGTTCAGAGATTAGGGCAGTCACATTCTATAATAGTTGAAAGATGCATTGATGCTAGCATTAAGACCATTATTACGAGCTGTTTTTCCAAATCAAGACCAATTATTTTCACCCTGTAGGTATAATGGAAAGTATGATCTGAGAATAATAATGTAAATTAAAACCTCACATGAGTAAGCTCATGTTTTCCTGTAGAGACTGAATATTGCTTGCAGCTCATTAAGACCCTTATTTGATCTTCTAAACAATAGAAGAGACTAAAGGCCCATGGCAATTTAAGGTAAGGTGTAGTTACACAGTATGGAACTTTATGCTATGAGAACAAATATTCTACATAGAATAAGTCCAAGAAAACATATGTTGCTGCATTTATTCATTCAATAAGTACATTGACATTCACTCAATTAAATAAACTGAAGTAAAAGAACATCAAAATTTCACAAAGAAGGAGTGTAGAACAAAAGTAAGTAATTAAGTCATGATTTGAAGCTGACATACACTGTTGCTGAGGCTTCTGGGAGAACAGAAGGAAAGAAATTAATTTCTTTGATGTTGTAAACACTGGAACATTTCATAGAAATTTTGGTAGTCAAAACATTTTAAGGATGAAAAGAATTTAAAGGAGAATGTGTTCACTTTGAAATTCCCCCTTAAAAGTAAATGCTAACAAAATTACTTTAGAAGTTCAAATTTTCACTGGAAAAGTCATTTTTTAAACATAATTTCTGAAAACATTCCATAAATGTGTATAAGAAACTTCCTGAGAATAACCTCATATAAATATATGAGCCAGACAAGGTCAACCATATTCTCTTTCCTTGAACTAGAGTACTATTTAGAACAACTCAAGATAAAGTGTGGAATTTAATGCATACTGGGAAAACAAATTATGAAGTGAACAACAAGATTATGAAATCATACTAGATTTAAATATAATTTGATAAAATACCCATTATAATTCTTTCTCCCTTATCTTTACAATAGTCAAGTGTCAAAACTAAAAACATAAAAAAAACCTAAGAAGAGAGATGAGGAATTTTTAAAATTGCATCAGTAGATCAGGTGGCTCTGAGGAAAAAAAATTCAACTTGAAGTTCAGTAAACAGAAATTGTTCATTAAACATAAAACAAAACAATATATCAGTTTTGCTCCTGAGAGCCAGTTCCTCCAGTTCTCACCCAGCTCTGTAGCAGAAAATTCGCTGTGTTCTCCATTTACTATCTGACATAGTTCTCAATGGATCACAAAGATCTTCTTCCCCAACCTCCTTCTCCCAAAACACCTTATTATATCTCAGCCCCCAACACCAGTAGGAATTCACTGGGAACATACTAGCTAATCAGAAAATTGAAATAGGTACACAAACTGAAGACCCTCAGTACTCTCCTCTCCTCTAAATCCAATAGTCCAGTCTCATCACAAGTGTTAGAATAGAATACCAGAGGCTGCATTACTTTCTCCTCTGTATCCCACAAGCTGTTCCTTCCTAACATCCTTAAGCCCACTCAGCTGTGTATCCCAACCCCACATTCCAGCAGGTATCTCTTGCCAACCCATCAGCCACTCGAGGCAGGAAATCAGAGAGGCTGCCTTCAGACATAATCTCTCTTCTATTCTCTTAGATCCAGTTCTTCAGTCTCATCCTCAGATGTACAGCATAATACCCATGCCAACCTTCACTGGCCCCTGCTCCAGTCCCCTGTGGATACCATACATCTTCTCCTTATAACCCACTCATTGCTGAGTTCCAGACCGGAATCCCAGCAGACCCTACCTACCAACCCCAAGAGCCACTCCTCAGGATAACAAGAGGGCTGAAGGTGGACCCACATTCCCTGTGGATCTGCTACTGAGATCCAACCCTTCCAGACTCATTCCAAAATTAATCTAGGACAGCCTGCTGTAATCTCCCTTTCCTTTTCGACCCCATCACCAATGCTCACCAGGACCTTATCCCCCAAGCTTCTATCACCAACTGTTCCCAGTACCCTAGACATCAAAACCAGCAGGCCTTTCCTGTGAATATACCATCAGGTCAGTAAACCAGGAAACACACAGGCATTGCACTCTCCAAAAATCCAAAGAGGAAACAAAACAAATCTCCCAGCCAGCAAAGACTAAACTGGAAATCAGAACCTAGACAAATAATCATCCCAAATTCAGAAGCCTAAACACCACGGCAACATGTGTCCATTAGATTCCAGCTATCTTAAAAAAAAAAAAACAGATCCTGAATATTCCAACATAGCTGAAACACAAGAAAAAGGCCTTTAAATCAACTATATGAAGATGATAGAGGTACTTAAACAAGAAATGAGTAAATACCTTAAAGAATTTAGTAAAACACAAACAAGTAATTGGAGGAAGTCCAAGAAAACACAAAAAGTTGAGGCAAACAAGTGAAACTATGAAAGACCTGAAAATGGAAATAGAAGCAATACAGAAAACACAAACTGACAGAATTCTGGAGATGAAAAAATTAAGAATTCTAACAGAAACTACAAAGGCAAGTTTCATCAAGAAAATACAAGAGACAGAAAGAATCTCAGCCATTCATAACACCATAGAAGAAATGGATACACTGAACATATTTAATGTTAACCTAACAAACTCTGAGATAAAACATACTAGATATCTGGAACAAGCTGAAAAGACAGACAGTAACAAAAATAAGGAAAAGGGGAAATAAAGAAAAAATCCAGCTCAGAGGCCCAGAAATTGTCTTCAACAAAATGCTAGAAGAAAATTTTCTTAACCTAAAGGAGATGTCTATAAAGGTAGAAGGATTGTAGAAACACAACATAGATTGGGCCAGAAAAGAAAATCCATTGCCAGGTGATAATAAAAACACTAAAGATACAGAACAATAATAACAACAACAAAAGGATGTTAAAAGCTGCAAAAGAAAAAAGACCAAGTTACATATAAATGCAAACCTATTAAAATTACACTAACTTCTCAGTTGAGACACTAAAAGCCTGAAAGACACTAGAGGACATCTGTCCTGTAGACTCTGAGAAACAACAGATGTGAGCAAAAAATACTACACCCGTCAAAGCTTCCATTTAATATAGATGGGGAAATAAGATATTCCATGATAAATTAAAATTTAAACAAAATCTATTAACAAATCCAGCTCTACAAAAAGTGCTATAAAAAAATCCAACCTAAGGAGGTTAACAACACTCCGGAAAGCACAACTTATAAATGATGTCACAGCAGACAAAATCAAAAGAAGGAAAGGACACATACATACACACACAACACCACCATCATCATCTTCATCATGAACAACAACAACATCACCATCATCAACAACCAGCAGTAGCACCACTACCACCAAGAACACCAAAAACACAATCATTTGTTATTGATATTTCTCACTGTCAATGGACTCAATTTCCCAATAAAATGAGAACCACTAATGGAATGGATGTGTAAGCAGAATCCATCCTTCAGTGCCGTACAGAAGCATGATTTAAAATCAAGGACAGATGTTACCTCTTAAGTGAGTATATACCGTGTGTGTCTTTCTCCTTCTGGGATACCTCACTCAGGATGGTCTTTTCTAGATCACACCATTTGCCCGCAAATTTAATAATTTCCTCATTTTTAATTGCTGAGTAGTATTCCATTGTGTAAAAAATATCATGATTTCTGTATCCATTCCTCCACTGATGGACATCTTGGTTGTTTCTAGGTAAAGGCTATTACAAATAAAGCTCCTACAAATATGGTTGAACAAATGTCCTTGTGCCTAGGAGTGGTATAGCTGAATCTTGAGGAAACACTATTCTTAATTGTCTGAGAAAGCACCAGATTGATATCCAAATTTGTTGTACAAGTTACATTCCCATCAGTAGTTGAGGAGGGTTCCCCTTTCTCCACAATCTCTCCAGCATGTGTTGTCACTTGAGTTTTTGATCTTAGCCATTCTGATGTGTGTAACGTAAAATCTCAGAGTAGTTTTGATTTGCATTTCCCTGATGGCTAAGGACATTGAGCATCTCTGCAAGTGTTTCTCTGCCATTCTATATTCTTCTACAGAGAATTTTCTGTTTAGCTCCATACCCTATTTTTTAATAGGATTTCTCTAAATAAGATAAACAAGAAAGTGGGCCCTGGGTAAGATGACCAATCCTCACTTAAAAAGACAAATGGGATGGACATTAGAAGTAGGAGAAAACAAGTAACAGAGGGATACCTCAGAGGGGCTCAGAAAGACTCTACCTAGCAGTGTATCAAAGCAGATACTGAGACACATAACCAAACCTTTGACAGAGTGCAGGGAATCATATGAAAGAAAGGGGAGTTAGTATAACCTGGAGAGGAGAGGAGCTTCACAAGGACCAAATATATGAGGACACAGGGGTCTTCTCTGAGACTGTTTCTCCAGCCAAGGACCATGTATGGATACAACCTAGAACCCCTGCTCTTGCCCATGGTAGTGCATTGTCCAAGTGGGTTTCCCTAGTAAGGGGAATAAGGACTATTTCTGACATGAACTCAATGGCTGGCTCTTTGACCTCCCCTCCCCTGCCAAGATGGCAGAACAGCCTTGCTAGGCCACAGAGGAGGACATTGCAGCCAGTCCTGAAGATACCTGATAAGCTAGGGTCAGATGGAAGGGGAGGAGGAACTCCCCTATCAGTGGACTTGGAAAGGGGCAGGGAAGAGATGAGGGAGGGAGAATGAGACTGGGAGGGAATGAGAGAGAGAGAGGGTTACGACTGGGATAACCTGTGGTTAATATAAAAAAATATAAGAAAGAAAATTATTGGACATAAAAAAAGAATAAAGCTTGTGCAGCTATTTAAAATTAGACTTCAAACCAATATAAATCAAAAGATATAGGAAAGTAAAATATATAGCTATGCAATAAAAAATCCAGCAAGATTATATTTCAGTGTTTAACATCAATGGCCCAAGCACAAGGGTACCCATATTTGTAAAAACCAAACCAAAACAAAAACAACAATAAACACCCTGTTCCAGCTTAAATCACATGTTAACTTATCGTCTGCCCTTTTACCCCAGTTTCACCCTTCCCCATAACTCTTCATATCAGTATATTCTATTACCATGGACTCTTTGAAACATCCTTGCCAAATGGAGAGTTTAAATGAAAAAGAAATTTCAAGATTCAATTTAGCATCAACAAATGAGATGGAACATGTGACTTTTTATGTTTGTATTACCTCAGAATAGTTGTTTCCAGTTTCACATATTCATCTGAAAATTTTGTATTTTGATCTCTAATAACTGAACAATATCCTATTGTTTTGTTTTAATATCTATTCACCAGTTGATGAATATAGAGGTTATTTTCATTTGTTAGCCCTTGTGATTATTTCAGTGACAATCATGGATGAGCAATATTCTGAAGTAGAATCAGGAATTCTTTAGTGACATACCCAAGGATGGTATTGCTCGATCATATGATACATCTATTTTGAAGCTTTTAAAGGAACTTCTACAGCTATTTACAAAGTGATTGCATAATTTAAATGTACAAAGATTCGATTTTAGGGAATGTTAGGACCAATGAAGTGATGATGCACCCAGATTTTATATGAAAGAGATTTATTAGATGGAGATGGAGAGAGGAGAGAGCAAGACATGAAGGGGGAAGGGAGGGACAAGCCCTGAGAGAGAAAGTGGAGAGAGCAGGTGAGCAAGTGAGTAAGAGGGCAAGAGAGAGGCAGAGTGGTGGGTTGATCCTATGAAGGATCTATACCAAGCCTGCCAGGTGTGGCTACCTGGCTGCTACATATGATGACATCATAGGTTGCTAGGCAACCCCAAACAGGCTGCCTAAATACTAACAAGGAAAGTGTGACTGTAAGAAGAGTTTGGGGGACATATCTGAGAAAAAATAAACTTTGCAGGAATTTTTAAAAGGAGTAAAGAATTTAAAAATAGAGAAAACAAAGCAACAGCAATAAAAAAAAAATACCAAAACAACAATGTTCATCACTTGCGTGTTTTGCCAGTCCTTAAAAAGCTGATGCTCAAGGATCAAAAACTCAATGGAGATCTGAGCTGAATAGTCAGACCCAGTCTTAAAGAAACCAAAGTCTGGGAGGTAACCAACAGGTAGATAACTAAGTCAATATGCACTATGACCTGAGTTTAGTCTTTACTATTTCAAAATCAAAACAAAACAAAACAGCCAAATAAAGGCAACAAAAAGTAGCTCAATATACAAAATGAAGACTTAAATTTCAATCAAGAAATAACTAACTAAAAAAAACTCAGCAAACTTTCACTAAAGAAGCAATGCTACCAAGTAAAATAAGGCAACTTGAAAAGGCAACATAACCTATGCTTGTAATGATATGTTAGATATACAAACAAAACTATAAATCTATTCTGTAAATACAGGTGATTGTCAGTAATAAAGTAGTGAAACTCAACTATCACTTATCTTATTTATGACAAGCTGCATTAATGAAAAAGTGTTTCCTAAATAATTTATGATTCTATAGTTTCATCACACCAAGGCCTGGATAACCAAGGAAAAGATATTGCTGGTCATAAACTCTGAAAACATAATGACTAAGAAATTATTAAAAAATCTTATTCATAAAAACTGGTAATTTTTTAATCCCAGTGTCTGCTATTACATGAATGTAAGACTGTTTTCTAACACTCAATGCAAATAAGTCTGCTAATCTAACTCCTATTCTGCAATGTGCTTTAATGTGGAAGAAAGCTCCAAATATTCTCCGTGAACAGCCATCGAGTGTCATGGGATTGAAATCCATTGAGCAAGCAACTCATATGGTTTATTTAACCAATTTACTTATGCAGCATATAGGAAAGAGGAACCGCACGGATAAATTATTCCACTGAGATATCTAGTAAATCTTAGCTGTATTTTAGGATGACCAATATATAGATTTTATCTATCACTACACTATCCAAATATCTTCTGCGGCTAGTACAGTTACAAAGGTTAGTATTGTGGTATAAATGAAGGAACTCAAAATAAAACATGCTATTTTCTCTACTTAGAGGGTTAAGAAAAATTGTATCTAGAAGAGACTGTATTTCCAAATTAACCTTTGATCCATGTCAGTTTGATTTATATTCATGAACTGAAGACACACTGGGCCAGAAAGAAAGCACCACGGAGACCATCTTATAACCCCGTGCATAATGAGTGTCTCAGGTTAAAATGTCAAGTTTACTAATTGATCTATTCATTTACCAGGAAACAGATCATGATCTCTGCAGGGTTTGTTATAGTTATTGACAAGTCACTTCTATAATTCATAAGGAAATAAAATGATGAAAATTACCAATACTAATTTTTAAATTAAACAGAAATTTACTCTAATTTGTTTAATGACAGAATGTACTAGAAATAACTTAGTGAGGTATGATCAATTTATTTTCAAAGCAAAGGTTACTAATAGAGAAAGGAAAAAGGTTTTTTTCAATAAATTATAATGTATTGATGAAATTTTCTAAAAATAGAAGAAAATTTTATGTATGATGTATATTTTACAGCAAAATAAGAAAAATTTCAATGTAAATAATCCTGAAATTTAAATATAAAGCTTTTAAAACAGATGTTTATAAATTTCAATTATTAAATGCACTTTATAAAGGGGAGAGAAATAACTAAATATAGATAAAATCAATATATCTGATTCCACAAAATCATAAATTTATTGTATTGACCCAGCTTTAAGAAAATTAAATAGACTTGTGAAGATCACTTAACTTCAATGTATTTCATATATAAATAAATATATGTAAAGAATTTGTCAATCTTTGCAAATAAAAGACAATAACGTTTCCATATATGAGTAAATTCTTAAGCAACAGTTCACATGGAAGGTAAATATCTGAGAAGTAAGCATGGACAGTCATCTAAAACTATCTCAGTACACTGAGAGATCTTTTTTTTTTTATTTTTTTTAATGCAGGATCAAGTAAAAGACTTACAATCCCAAATTTTACTGACCATGAAGAGAAACCAACATTTCCATCCTCTCAAATGACTCAGTCTTGATTCAGGTTCACATTAAATAATAATAATAATAGTAATGTTACCATTGTATTTTAAGTGTTGATGTGATGTAATATAAGTACTTAGCATCACTAAATATGCCTTATGTTTTTCTTTGATGACATATATGATTTTGACCCACATTGTAATATGTACAAGGAACACTCCGTGTCATTTAAAATGTATCCGGTACCTCAAAAAGCAAATGGGAGATGACTCCTACCACTCTCAATTAGAACCGGGAAGTCTAAGGTGGTTAAATGACATGCACATGTATACATCACACTAGTAAGAAGTTACAAACATTCAGACTGTATTCCTTGGCTCCTTGATTCATTAGCAAATTGCTTGCATCATCCCTATCACTGCTTCTATTTTCAAAACACTCATGTCAGTGGAACCATTATATACTTAGCAAATAAATAAAATGAAAGCACAGACAGAACCATACATAGATTCCATCAGTAAAGCTGAGAAAAACATATCTTCTTTAATTTTAGAGAAAATATGAAATAATTAGCAATGATTTAATGAAGAAAAATTTAAAAAGAACAATATCTAGAGCTAAATCTTTTCTTTTAACTTCTTGCTTTTACCTCAATACTACAACTCCATCATAGATATTTGTTTGGCGACCAGACTGAATTCAACTAGGAACAAGGGAGTAACAAAATTCATTTAAGTAGGAAGACTGTGTTTGGGAATATGATGCAAATGTGTCTGTAAATGTGTCTCAAGAAAACTAAGATGCTGTTAATTTTTTGAGGTCAGGCACATGAGATATTTTCCTCTTCCATGCATGTCAAATGCCTTGCAGCTAGTTAGAGGGTTTTCCATGCTAGACAAATGCTTTACAACTGTCATAAGATTTCCACTTTTGGACCCTTTCTTTTTCTGTCTTATAAATGCTCAGTTTAAAGACATATGCCACCACTCTTGGCTAGTGTTTTGAAAACTATCATACAATGAAACTGATTTTCTTTTTCAGTTCTGATTTTTTTTTTCCTTCTTAGTTTCCTGGAACTTCCCTAAATAAGTTGACATTATGTCTTTCTGAGCTAATTTATATAAACCAGAACAGCTTTGTTTTTCTCTGCCAGGCATGTCCATATATGCCACATAGCAAGCGTCTGTACAATTGTGAATTGCATGTGAAAATATTAGACTACCCTGGATTATAAAATTGAGAAAATGATATTTGAATGCCAAAAAGAACGTACTTAAATGTAAATAAATATTAATTATGAGAAATAATTTTGTGATAATTATACTTTAAAAATTACTTAAAATAAAACTGCATAAATCGTGTGAGATAGAAATGTAAGAAAATATATGACTCAAAGTATAAAGGAGAAATTAATTTTAAAACAAAAGAAAGAAGATCAGACAAAATATATTATATAATATATTGGAAAGATAAAGCAAGCCAAACTTTCACACTGAAACAAGAAGGAACCACTGGGTGTTCTTGCTCAAAAGTTGGAACCACAGAGACATAACAATGAGAAAGAATTGAATTACAGAAAATTGCTGCTACTGAAGAGGAAAAACTAAAAAGTGAAACCAGGAGCAAAAGCAAACTAAAATGTAAATATATCCTGAACATATAATTATGGCAAGGAACTCCACTTGGTATAATCATCCAGGTACAGTTTAGTTAAACCATTATGAACACAGGTAATATATGTAATGAATTTTATTTATGAGAGGTAGAAATAGACCCAATTTAGGAAATTATATCCATTTTAAAAAGAAGAAAACAGAAATACACTGATGGTAAAATAGAGATTTTAGTGTGGCAATTTTATAAAGAGAGGACATAACTCTTCCAAGATGTGGTTGATGATACGGTTTTTATTGTAGATATGAGGGAGAGTGTAGCCAGAGGCATCTGGAAAAGCAAGATGAAAACGTATCTGGATAAACATGACCAATAGATTAGATGGACCCAAGTGAGAAGAAGCAGAAGCGAAGACCAGGAAAGAAAAAAGAGAGAAAAGGAAGAAACAAGAGACAGAGGTGAGGGGCCAAGAGAATTAATCAAGTAGAGTTTTATAGAAATGAAAAGTTAAGAAATGGACAGCCTGTGACCTGGAGACATTCATGGCAGGGATCAGAATGGAAAGAGCTAATAGGAGCAAGGATGTCAGAGTGCTCTCTGAGTTAGGTACTTGCTATGCTAAGAGAACCTGGAGGACAGCATGTTCTTTGTTATACTAATAGACACCAGAGTTAGTCAGTTTTCCCCAGTTTTAGACCAGACAGCAGTCGCCCTAGGGGAGTAAATGGAAGTATGTCCTGATTAGAGAGGGAAATATTAAAATGACTGGTATAAACATAATGCCATGAAATACACAGCCTCATTTTGCAAACAACTAAATGTCAAAAAACTACCAAAAATCCCACTGAAAATAGCTGTGTAGTTAATAAACTATTCCAAACAATTTAGCATTATATGAGTAACCATTTAAAACACTACTGTAAAAACCGTAAGGTGTTGTTTATGACATAGATTTAATATTTTATTTTATTAATAAAATGTATGAAACTGTTATCAAAGAGAGTAAATGAATAAAAAAGAAATGAAACGGAGGACATAATTGTTTTTAAGTATGGTGAAAAAGAAGACTTACTGTTGATATGAGGGAGAGGATAGCCAGAGACAACTGAAAAGAGTCCAGAGTGGACAGGTCATACTGAGCCTGGAAATATAAGGAAAAAGGTGGAGGGAAAACAAGAGAGGAGATGACAACTGAAACGTAAAATTGCCCAAAAGATCATGTAACCAAATTGTCTGTATTATAGAGGGAAGAGCCCCTAGCAGAAAGCCAGCCCAGCCCATTTGCTGAGTGAGAGAGGATTAGGGTAGGGGCAGGTATGCCAGCCAGGAGGACCTTGAAGGCCAGGGCCAGCGTTAATATGTTAATAGGCACCTCATTAGCCATTTGGCCTGGTTTGTAATCTAACAGAAAGTAATAATTATGTTTTCTGAATAAAATAATTAAATAAACTGGAATTATATCCTTGTCTTAACTTTTTCATTCAGTGCCTTATGTTCACAGTCTCCTTCCTTTTACTTCAGGCACTGTATTGTCTTATGTCTTATTGCCTTTATGGATATTGATACATATGTCTATGATTTATGTAAATATCTTCTTGAAAATCTCTACTTAATTTAATCACAATTGAAAGATTATTAGATAACACAGGCCCAGGAGGTAAGTTGTAGGTATCATTGTGTACCACTATAAGATTTAGCAAATTCATATTTCCAACATGTTATGCTAAAAGCCATGCAAAGTTTTATAATTACTACTTTTTAAACATAAATAATGAAACTTAAAATTTAAAAGTATTATATAAATTATCTCTACAATAAACCTGTTTATTGTTTAGAATAAGGAATAAACCTGTATTTCTCTGGGAGAGTGAAAAAATTATTAGTATTACATGACTACTTAGAATGGTAGAGGAAAATACCTTCACATAAAATATTCACCCTATAATCATTCTTTAAATATTGTTCAAGCAGGGTGCAGTTGTGCACTCCTGTAATCCCAGCACTCATGGGAGCAGAGGCAGGTGGATTGCTGTGAGTTCGAGGCCAGCCTGGTCTACAAAGCGAGTCCAGGATGGCCTGATCTACAAAGTGAATCCAGGACAGCCATGCAACACAGAGAAACACTGTATCAATCAAATAAAAAATCTGTAAATATTGTACAAATACTAGACAAATCTTGAGTGTGTGTGCATGTATGTATGTGTGTACTATCACATTTTTTTCATTTAGGATATATTTATCTTCATTATTAAGCCCACAGCAGAACATTGAACAAATTTTCCCAACCCAGACAGTTTTCTTTTCTTTTAATTTTCTTTTTTAAATAATTTTTAGTTTTTTATATTAATCACAGGTTATTTACTTTGTATCTCAGCGTTAGCCCTGTCCTTCATTCTGTCCCAATGTCACCGTCCCTCCCTCATCACCTCCCTGCCTCTTTCCAAGTCCCTGATAGGGGAGGACCTCCTCCCCTTCCATCTGACCCTAGCTTATCAGGTCTCTTCAGGACTGGCTGCAATGTCCTCCTCTGTGGCATAGCAAGGCTGCTCCTCCCTCGGTGGGGCAGGGAGGGAGGGGGACTCAAAGAGCCAGCCATTGAGTTCATGTCAGAAATAGTCCCTGTTCCTCAGGAATAGTCCCTGATCCCCTTACTAGGGTACCCACTTGGATATTGCACTACCATGGGCTATATTGGAGCAGGGGTTCTAGGTTATATCCATACATCGTTCTTGGTTGGAGAAACAGTCTCATAAAAGGCCCCTGTGCCCAGATATGAAAGAAAAATACACTTAAGTGGGGAAAGTTCCACCTTGCTAGGGGAAGCATTTCACTTGTCCTTTAAGAGTATTTAGTCTCCCTCAATTTACAGCTCTCTTCCTCTCCCTTTCTCTCTCCTTCTCTCCCTCTTCCCTCCTCTCTTTCCACTCCTCCCTTCTCTGTGTATCTGTCTCTGTCTCTCTCTACCTCTCTCATCTTGTCATTGCCTGCTTGTGCTCTTTCAGGTTTATCTCCTATTTCTACGCCAGGCCTGCCACTTGCCCCTTTGCCATGATGGTCTCTTACCACCCTGGACCTGTAAAGGAAGATAAACTCTCTTCCCTAAGGTGCTGTTGGTCATGGTATTTTGTCTTAGAAGTATAAAAGTAATTTCTCTGTTGAATTTCATAGATGTGTTTAGTATTACTGTTTCTTCTAATGTAATAAATTATAGACTACATATGCAATTATCTTGAAGTTTAGTTTACTCCAGACAAAATCATAATCTCATTTTAGTTAATGTATGTATCCATAAATTAATATGAAACTATTATTAAAGAAAAGGAGGCCATGAATTTATAAGAGAACAAGGATAATCACATGGGAGGGTTCGGAATGAGGAAAACGTAGGTATGTAATCATACTGTAATTTTAAATGTAAAAGAAATAATTAAAAATAATACTAAATAATGTTATTTAATTTTATTTGAAAAAATGAATTGTTATTTCAAGTGTTTTGTGATAAATATTTTGCTTTTATTGGAGAATTTAGTTATAGTGACAATGTATGGGTGGATTTTTACTTTTATGATAGTAAGGCACCATAAAATATTTCATAATATTGGTCATATTACAATAGTGGCAATCACAATTTTTTAAGTATTATAATTATAAAACTGTTAAATGATTATTATCTTATCTATATTTTTCTGTTCTATGTTTGAAAAAATAATGCATTGTGAGTAGATATGGGTATAAATGCCAGGAATAGTTTGTTAACAAATACTTAACTCAGAATTATTTATTTTATTTTTAATAGGTAAAAGTACAAAATGAATTGTCCAAGAGAAAACAAAATTTACTTTCAACAATAATTTCTGTTGCCTTGGAGGACATTTCAGTTGTAAAGTGCTTTCCACGACAGCTGGGGACCTGCGTTTAAATTCAGAACTTATGTACATAAATCTGTATATCTGGCAGCCTTCTAGTTATCCCAGCACTGGGGAAATAGAGGCTAAGAGATACCTGAGGATTGCAGGCTAGTCAGCAATTACCTTGACATTTTCAGGCCAATGAGAGACCTGCTTAATTTTAATAATAATAGTTGTTATTATTATAATGAAACAAATCTGATCAAGCATGAACTTGATATCTAAGACTGTCCTCTTTTTTCTACATAAACTGGTACTCCTGAATTCAAGAAAACACACACAATATCAATACTTGACAGAAAAATACACCAGAGCAAAATAATTATGCGTAAAAGCAATAAGTTCATGAATATTTATAAATAATTTAGAACATTAAAATAATGTAGAAACACATTCTAAAATATATTTTATTTCCCCATGTTCAAATTATTACAAAGTTAGACTTGTGTTCTACAGAAAAAAATTATATTACGTTTTATTTCCTTCATATATGAATTTTTACATTTCCAAAATTTCTTTTTTAATTTTTATTCATCCAAAAGATTGCATTTTCTTTCATGAATTTATGTTTATATTATCTAATTCTCTTAAGATTCTATTTCAGTAAATTAATTGCCTCCTATTTCGAGTTACATGATTAATCTCAGTAAAGCTAATTGGCCACAAGATTGCCATTTTATTTCATGAGTTTATATCTAATAGTGCCTTCTTTCAAGGGTAACTCTGTGTATGTGAATTATGTGTGTTCAATTGCTTTCATGTGTTTATGGGGGGTGAGGGATATAATGTGAGACACAGGCGAAGAAAGGAGGTAAAGAGAAATGTTTTGTTCTTTTGTTCTTGTAGTTAATTTGTTGATATCTTAATATTTTACCAGAAAGGTGCTGTGAGAGTTTTTTTTTTCCTATCTCTGATCATGACTTGGTTTATGACCAAGGAAATCCAATTTAAGCATCATAATTCTCATAGTTTTATTTGATGGCACTTAATATTAACAGTCACCTTCAGACCCATGGGAATAAAACCAAACTGCAAGAAATCCTGAAGATCGCAGTAAGGAGCTGTCATTTTTGAGCTTGCGAGTTTTCTTTACACTTCCACAACCTGATTGTCTTGCTATTTGATAAACTTCTACCATATGTTTCTAGATTTAGTTACTGTTGATTGTTTTGTTTTTACATGTACAGTAATACAATTTCTAGTGATTAAATGCTTGTGAACTGGTGAATTATATGCGGCCTATTACAAGTGCATATGTAGGCATGTATATGTAGAACAGAAGTTACATGAAAAAAAAAATCAAGAGAGTAAGATCAGTTGTTGATAGAGTTAAAGATGGTACCAGAGTAATGACAGTTGCAGTGTTCCCCCTCCTGCCAAGAAAAGGCCTAATGTGTAATGAAAAGCTTTAAACATGCATGGTCTACAATCAGGGAGTAGTGAAAAGGATCGTAAATAATAACATTGAGCATGCAGTAGACAGCACACAGGCTAATTATCCAGTCTGTGCAAAAAAAAAAGGAAAAGCAAGTAGGCTCAACCACAGTTTTCCATAACTATTACTTTTCATGAAAAGCTGAGGATATGTGCAAGAGGTATTTGTTTGAAATTTTTCTTTAAATGTTATCATGAGAGTTTAATGTTTTCAAGTGTGAAGCAAAAAATTCTGCCAGTTTCGTTTGCTATATAACTCCATTATTCTTACAGCCTTCCCAATAACACCATATAACAATATTCTGATGAGTGATAATATTTCAGAATTTTTGTCAATATTACAGTGTACTGCTCTAGGTTACACAAACAAATTTCATGGAGGGTAAGAAGAATAAAGAAGAATAGAAGAAATGAGACAGGCGAAAAATTCAGTTGTGCAGTTCTAATGTGGCTGAAACGTAAAAAAAAATAATTGCTAGGATTTGAAATAATGCTAACTCTAGCTGAAATGAGGAATTAATTTCAATAGATTCAATGCTTTCACAATCTCCATCCCCTAACATTTTAAAATCCTAAATGCCAAGAATATTATTAAATATATTGACTTTCATCTTTACTTAAAATCATTTGAATAACCTCAGAAATTGACAAGCAAATGGGGTTAGAGGTCTTCCTACAAGAAAATGCTTATGGAAAATGTTAAGTTGGTGTAGTAGAAAACTGAAAATGTCTTTTGTAAGACCTCCATTTCTTTGCAGGATAGCTGAGACTCAAAACGCTTCTTAATTCACGTAAATGATTGTTCAAACAATCTTACGTTTATGAAAATATCTACTATCTAATCTATTATATGAGCAGCTTTCTTTTACCGTACCAAAAAAATAACAGAATAATACATTTAATGCCAAAATTCATACTGAAATATCAAGCTCAAATTTATTTCTTTATGCATCAAATATAATTTAAAAATAAATGATATAGGTTATATCCATACATGGTCCTTGGTTGGAGAAAGTCTCATAAAAGACCCCTGTGCCCAGATATATTTGGTCCTTGTGGAGCTCCTGTCCTCTCCAGGTCACACTAACTCCCCCTTCTTTCATATGATTCCTTTCCCTGTGCCCAAGCTTTGGTTATGAGTCTCAGCATCTGCTTTGATACGCTGCTAGGTAGAGTCTTTCAGAGGCTCTCTGTGGTAGGCTCCTCTACTGTTAATTGTTTTCTCCTACATCCCATTTGTCTTTCTAAGTGAGGATTGATCATCTTACCCCAGATCCTCTTTCTTGTTTATCTTCTTTAGGTGTATAGATTTCAGTATGTTTATCCTATCTTATAGGTCTAGTACCCACTTATAAGTGAGTATATACCATGTGTGTCTTTCTCCTTCTGGGATACCTCATTCAGAATGATCTTTTCTAGATCCCAGCATTTGCATGCAAATTTCATGATTTCCTTGTTTTTAATTTGTGAGTAATATTCCACTGTGTAAAAGTACCACAATTTCTGTATCCATTCTTCAGCTGATGGACATCTTGGTTGTTTCCAGGTTCTGGCTATTAAAATAAAGCTGTATACAGACATCTCTGTCTGTATACATTGTTTGTGTATATCACTTAGTGACATAATATTCTTAGGGTTTTTTATCTCACTTATTTTTTAATTAAATTTTTATTTTTAATATTAGTTACAGTTTATTAACTTTGTGTCCCAGCTGTATCCCACTCTCTCATTCCCTCCCAATCCCACCCTCATTTTCTCCCTACCCCTTTCCAAGTCTACTGATAAGGGATCATGGAATAGCCCTCATCAAAGCCTTTAGTTGCTATTTATACTTATTACACTAATACATATTTGTTTAAAACTACCTTTCTTTCTGAGAGCTTTTAATATGTCTAGTAATCTTAGCCTCAATGATTTATCTTCCATTAATCAATGTGACATGAGCTGAGCAACAGGATCTGGCAGTGTCTAAAGTAGCATCATAAGTTTGAAGATAACACTTAACTATAAACTTTACTCATAATAATTGTTGCTTATAAAGCAGATTCAAGGAGTAGCTGCAGTGTTATCTATTATTAACAGTATTTTGAAATGCTGAACCCTAATGAATAATCCACCACCATTGGGAAATTAATATCCTCATTTGTGGCTTGCAATGTCCAGGTGGGAAAGCAAAGGCCAAAGAACTTGTCACTAAACATGGTTAAATATATAACGCTAAAATTTCTGCGTATAAATATAATTACAAAATTATCAAGGAAGTAAGGACAAATTGATCAATGTCAATAAAATTGTTATTAAGTCTATTTATTTAACCCAATTAATTAAAGTGATATGTTTAGTAAATTAACTCTGCTGTGCACTTAAAAGGTTTTAAGCCTTCGGTAAACAACTATGATGACTTCTTTGTAAGATATTACACTCTGACACAAATTTTTGTGCATCAGCTTTTTCCACAAATAATACTATAAATGTATTTTGTTTAAATATTCTCAATTTTTAAAACATGCCAATATTGCATTATGAACTTTTGAAGAATTTCAGGTTTTAGATAACTTGTAAACAAACAAGTTGGCTAGATATTTTGACCAAGGTGCTGGAAGTACATATAGGACATGCAAAATTTATTTGTAATGCCAATACATGTCTGAGCCATTGCTTCACTAGTTACTGTTGCTTTCCAAGTCCAGTAAACAATTCAGTAAACAAGTCCAGTCAACAATTATTTGTTGTTACACATGCAATGGTTTTGCCCAAGAACTGATGGTCTGTACGTGCCATTTTTTTTCTATTGGATAGCTTCAAAGAACTTCTCTTTCTCCAAATAATAAAAGATACCATTTCTGTTTTTTTTTCAGGACTGTTTACTACTCAGTTATTCTATCAAAAATAGTACCAGTCAAAATAAAATGTGTGTCTCCTCAATAAATGCAGGCTCACGTGAGTCCTAGAATCACTGTCTCTTAAAGAGCTATATATTCTGAAAAATAAGCAGACTCATATCTGAATTTGAATTATGTTCTTGTTTAGTTATGCTACTTAATATTACCATCCTGAACTACTCTAAAATCTTCAATTATGTCACTAAGTCCAAAACAGATCTTCACAGAAGTCACCGTTCCTCTTAAGTCTTTTTGACAGAAGCAGGGAAAGAACCAGTCTCCTTTCACTTGACACAGGAAACTTTCACGGTCACATTTAGCTTCAAAGAGTCTGAAAAACAATATTTTTACATGTGTTACCAAAAATAGTCAACAGTAGTGAATACAACTCTATAGTTGAATAAAAGAAAAAGTTAAAAGTCTTATATGGTGGTAGGATCTGGTATTGACCAACAATTTCCTCAAATGTGACTCCATCATAGTCAATAGAGGCGGAAAAATAGAAAGTAATTCATCATTAGGAATGAGACTCTTTTTTCTGAGGATGAAGAAACTGTTATTTTTCACTAATTATTTTCAATGAAAACGATGCCAAAGAACTAAAACTGAGTAAAGTAGAAGAGCTATTTAACAATCAGCTCTTCAGATACAGTTTGTTATTATTATTCAGATTTGGTAACATAATCTGTCTTTTCCATGCCTTCTATTGCCATATGTTCTTTCTTTTTACCTCAGAGAAATATTGAGAAATAGTATCCAAATATGTAGCACCACTTAAAATTTAAGACTATGAGAAAATTTATTTTCAGGAACATTAGATAGAGTAGACATCTTTTCTTAAATCTTTATTTAAATATAATAAAATGTATTGAAATACTTTGTCTTAAAATATAAACAAAGTTCAATTTCATAGCAATCATGAGTTGAAAAAAAAAGAGATCATTATTTACCCGATGAAGAGTTATTCCACAGGTACCAATAATGTGTTTTTCAGTTTCCTCACCACATGTAAGATAAGACGTGAACGAAGAGCAATGAAAGGAACATTATCTTCAAAGGTATGTCCGTAATAATCAAGTTACTGCAGATAGGCCATGCCCTCTAAAGCTCCCATGTCCTCTCAAAATAGTGCTGCCAGGTGGGGCTCTAGCATCCAAAGCCTGTGACACATGGACCACTTTTCATATTTTAAAAAACAGCATTGTGTCTATGTTGTATCTATCTACTTACCAGTAGAAATAGATTTTTAAAGGAATTAGGACATGGTTCTGAAAGGCCTGATCAACCTGATCTGTAAGGTAGTTTGCTATCTGTAGTATATTGCAATGAAATGAACTGTTATGACGTGAAGGCTAGAAAAAAGCTGGTGACTCAGCTACCACATAGTTCAAATCCAAAGGCAATTTCTGTTCAAGGTCCTTATTTGACAAGAGAAGTCAGTTTTGGTTCATTCATATATTACAATTAATAGATTAGCTCATTCATGTTATAAAGTCCACTATTTAAATAGTAACATTTGTAAAAGCTTGGTATAATTATTTTTAATAAATATCTAGCCATTATTGCTAACCTAATTTGAGATAAAATGAACATTTGTGAGAGATGTGTTACATGTACAGTAAAAGCTTGCTCTTGTGAGAAGATGCGTTACATGTACAGTAAAAGCAAGTCCCATTGGATATTCAGTGTTCTTGTATCTTAGAGTTTCCCTTATGCAAACACTGTTGTAAGCCACTTCTAGTGGATACTGCTTCTATTAATGCAGTAAAGTCTATGGGAAGGGGTGAAGTCATAGTTTTCTCTTCAGAGTACATTCAGCAAATAATCTACATTATGCTACATGAAGCTACTATCCAAAAGATCGTACGATATCTGAGTATGATAGAGAGTGCTAAATGAAAAATATATATTTCATTTTTCTTGTCCCTTGTTTTTTTCTGATAGCACTCAAATAAAATCTGTGGATGTGAACAACAAGAAAAATAAGTGATGAACCTTGCAGTACGTTACAGTTACTCCTCTTAGCATAATGAGGGCCTTTCTTATTAGACTCACCTGACTGCACAGCTTCTCCTTTATGATGAGCTGCCTAGCGGATGCTCACCAGATCTTCATCACCATGGGCTTCAGGAGTAAGCACCTACTCATATAGATGTGTGTCTGCATCCTGCGTAGTGCACAAACTGCAGACTACAGCTCTGCCAATTTTTTTTTCTCGCACACTTTTCCTACCTTTACCTAAATGGGTTTTGTTCATTATTTTATAAAATATAAAAATTAATCATGATATTGCTAATTCTTCGAAAACTTTTCAAATATAATTTATGGTGTTAATGCCCATGGAACAGTCCAGACACAAATTCAAAGCTTGTAAATGTTTCGTTATGCAAAGGAAAGCTGTGAGTGTTGTATTCAATGCCCCTTAGAAAATTCACATGATAAAAATAAGACTTTACTTACTGAAAACTATTTTTGAGGAATAGAATTTTAATTTAAATTTCAGTCTGTAATCATGGGTACTATTTTTCAATTCCCTATTATAATTATTATTCACCACCTGAAAATATAAACAGTGAAGAGATTATAGTTTTATCAAAGTTAGATTAAGAAAACTTTCTACAACAAAATAGAGTGGGTGATGACAAACCATAAAATCAAGTCTGAGTATAAGGGTATTAGGAGAAGAGTGATAGAGACAATAAGAAAATGATGGCTATAGTAGCACGTCATCCAGATGTGTTAACGTATGTTGTCTCTGAACATACAAGTATAGCAATCATGCAGGTCATCAGTATTTGATAACTGGAAATACTTGAAAATTAGTGTCTTTTAGGCAGAAAGATAATAGACTGTTTTTTCTTTTTTTACAATCACTTTCTCTTTATTTTTAAATTTTAATTTTTTATATTAATTACAGTTTATTTACTTTGTATCCCAGCTGTAGCCCCTCCCTCATTCCCTTTGAATCTCACCTTCCCTCCCTCATCGTCTCCTTCTCCCTCTCTAAGTCCACTGATAGGGGAGGCCTCCTCCCCTTCCATCTTACCCTAACTTATCAGGTCTCATCAGGACTGGCTGCAATATTCTCTTCTGTGTCCTACCTAGGCTGTTCCTCCCTTAGGGAGGTTAAAGAGCTAGCCACAGAGTTCATGCCAGAGACAGTCCCTGTTCCCCTTATAAGGGAAGGTAGTTGGATACTGAGCTGCCATGGGCTATGTCTGAATAGGGGTTCTAGGTTATATCCATGCATGGTCCCTGGTTGGAGAATCAGTCTTGGACAAGCCCTGTGCCCAGATATATCTGGTCCTTTTTTATTTTCTATTCTTGGTAATTTTTAATTTAATATTTGTTTTGTACAAAGCATTGCAGAATACAGAAAACCAGCATCCATAGCCCTTTGCAAGTAAATACACTCATTTCTTTTCTTTTCTTTTTTAGTAATTTATTTATTTTTATATTAATCACAGGTTCCGTACTTTGTATCCCAGCCATAGGCCTCACCCTCACTCCCTCCCACTCATTTCTTAGGAAACGACTTTGCATTGCTGATAAATTGCTTTACTGATAAACTTCATTTTTGTTAGCATTTACTTGGAAAAATAAAATGTAGTTTCTGCAAGACAGTTTCATTTACCATAGTTTCCTTAAGTGTTTCTACTTCCACACCCTCGAATTACCTAATTAACTCTTATTTAATATGAGTACATGCAGATAATGAATGGAATGCATTGCCACTCACTAAAACTCAAATATTGTCAATTAAATAAACATTTGATAAAATTTTAAGAACTTTCTGAAGCTGTTTTATATAAGCACTTACAAAGCAAGACTCTAAAAGCTAGTAAATTTCAAGTCTCAATGAAATTAACCAGCTATTTTTTCCAAGACTCTTTGGTGTCCCAACATGCGTTGTTAAGGTAAGTAAGCAATCTCTTATATCTAGAGTTACCAGAGATCAAATTTATTTTCTGACTCTTTTTTTTTTTTTTTTTTTTTTTTTGGTCATGATAGACCAAAGTGTTGGCAAAGACTGTTCAGGTGAAGCCTTTGTTCCTGGCTTCTAAATGTTTGTCTTCTCACTGTGACTGCCCAGAATCATTTCTGCGCATGTCTCTGTACTTCCACTCCTCCTAAGTGATTCAGTTCTACCAGATAAAGATCTCAAATGTATGTCCCCATTTGCCTTAATTACTTCTTCAAAACTACTAGCTGTTATATTTCATTGTTATCATCTCCGTGCAAACCATGGTCTGATTGATCAAAAAGTGATATCTGCTAGATGGTTCAGGGAGTTGAAGCACTCAGCATATGTCTTACAACATTTTGAGATTCAAACACGAAATATCTTAGGAGCAGAATCAAACTTCAGTCTATTCTCAGAGATGGTATTGTAGTGTGTTCTCTGTAGTTTTCAGAATTTTATATAAAATCTCAATATTTGAAAGAAGAAAAAAATAGTACCTGAAAAACAAAGTAAATAAAAATAAAATGAAAGAAAAATGAAAACATTGGAACAGTATTTTTATACCCTGCAACACCACAACCTAAAGCATGCTACATTTAGGAACAACATACTCACAAATAACTATTCTTAGAGATTTGCCAGGCACTTTAAATAAAAATCATTTTTACACTACTAAGAACTCGTAAGAATTTTGTGGCTTTCTTTTTTCTTTTTGAGGCACCCAACCAAACATATACATTCCATTTTGGGACTCCTAGACAGTTTTCATTGTTCATTAGGAAGAACTGTTAAGGAAAAAGTTCTTTATTTTGAAATGTTCTTATGCAAATGTTGCCTACACATGTAGGTTTATTAATAAACAATATGTGTTTCATTTTCAGTTGCATTAATATTTTACACCTAAAATTGCAGTCATAGCAAGTTTACTAAAAACACTTTCTGGTTAGAATTTAAATGAAAGAACAAAGAAAAACATTTAACATATTGGCTTTAAAATCTTCAAAATGAATTATATTTTTAGTTTAAAAATAAAAATATGGAAAATAAGCTCTCTTCCTGGAGCAGCATCTCATAATAATATGCAGTTACTTCAAAACTGACTAAATAATAAGTTTTGTTTATTAATAAAGGAAAGCAAGTTTTATACTATTTTCATAATGTTAAATCACATATTTAAGCAAATTTTGAGTTAACATTTTAAATGAGATTAATAATATTTTATCAATATTTAAAAGGATCCACTTGAATTTTTAAACTTGAGTCTTCTATGAATACTCAAAATAACTACTGTTTA
This sequence comes from Pachyuromys duprasi, assembly GCA_028658305.1. NCBI lineage: Eukaryota > Metazoa > Chordata > Mammalia > Rodentia > Muridae > Pachyuromys > Pachyuromys duprasi. Next base: position 67,717,795 of record CM053765.1, on the reverse strand, counting down.
AAGTTATTACCAGTTTAGAAATACAATACTTTAAAAAGTTCTGATAAGCTAGGGTCAGATGGAAGGGGAGGAGGACCTCCCCTATCAGTGGACTTGGAGAGGGGCTTGGGAAGAGAAGAGGGGGGGGGATGGGATTGGGAGGAAATGAGGAAAGGGGCTGCAGCTGGGATACAAAGCGAATAAACTGTTATTAATATAAAAAATAAAATAAATTTTAAAATGTTCACATTGTGTATTAGTAGCCATTTTAAATCCCAATACTTTAACTTTACTATTAAAAAAAATGACAGTCTCCTCCGATGCTTAATCTAATATTTCATTAACTTAACGTGTAGTTGAAATAACTAATTCTAAATAGGTGAAACTTTTTAAGGATCACCCAATTCTTCACTGATGGAGAAATGGTTTGTGTCTGTCATACCAATAAGGGATTGATGAGACCTGACAAAGTTGAAGGAAATTCCTAGCTGTCTTCCTCCAGCTTCTGGCCACTGAGAGAGGATCACTGTTGCACAGACAGTGTGTTGAGACTTCAATTGTGAACACAATCCCATTAGCCATAAGAAGTTTGATTTAGTTTGTTAATAGCTTTCCTCTCAATGAATTTGCTTTGTCTTTGATTAATGGGAATACTGGGTTCCATCAGAATGTAAATTGTCTTGAACTCACTGGCACAGGAGACAACTTTCTGAAAAGAACACCAACAGCACAGGAACTAAGATCAACAATTACAAAAATGAGAACTCAAAAAGCTGAAAGGATCCTGCAAAGAATATTCTTAATAGGACAAAACAGCAGCCTACAGAATGGGAAAAGGTCTTCACCATCCCTACATCTGAAAAATGGCTAATATCAAGAATATATAAATAACTGAAGAAGTTAAACACAAACAAACCAAACAACCCAACTTAAAAAATTGAGTATAGAGCTAAATATAGAATTCTCAACAAAGGAATCACTAATGGCCATAAAGCACTAAAGAAATGTTCAAAGTCCTTAGTCATCAGTGAAATGCAAATCAAAATAACTGAAATTCCATTTTATAGGCATCAGATTGGCTAAGATATAAAACTCAACTGACAACACATGCTGGAGTGTATTTGGAGAAAGAGAAACCCTCTTTCATTTCTGGGAGGAGTGGAAATTTGTACAATTTTGGAAATCAATATGGAGGTTTTTCAGATAATTGGGTATAGATCTACCTCAAGACCCAGATATAGCACTTCTGCTAATACACTCAAAAGAAGCTCCACCATACCACAAGGACACTATGTTCATAGAAGCCTTATTTGTTTTTATATCTTTTTAATTATTTTTCCTTTCAATTACTTTTTTAATTCATTCACTTTGTGTTCCAGCTATAGCCTATCTCCCTAGTCTCCTCACAATCCCACCATCCCACCCTCTTCACTTCCTATGCCCTTCCTCCAGTCCACTGATGGAGGAGGTACTCCTCCTCTTTCATCTGACCATGGCCATGCCTGGTAAGGCAACCACTCTCTCAGAGGGAGGTAACAAAACAGCCAGCCACTGAGTTCATGTCACAGACATGCCCTGTTCTCCTTACTAGGGTACCCACTTGAAGAAAGAGTTTTCATGGGTTAAATCTGTGCAGGGGTTCTAGGTTATCTCCATACATGGCCCTTGGTTGTAGTATCTGTCTCAAAAAAGATCCCTGGAGCAGAATTTTTGGTTCTGTTGCTCTCCTTATGGAGCTCCTGTCCCCACCGGTGGACTTTTATTTCTCCCCCCATTCATAAGATTCCCTGCACTCTGCCCAAAATTTGTCTATGAGCCTCAGCATCTGCTTCAATGCCCTGATGGGTAGAGTCTTTCAGAGGCCTTGTGTGGCAAGCTCCTGTTCCCTATTTCTCTCTCTTCCAATGTCTACCCTGCTTGCCCTTCAAATGAGGGTTGACCATCTTAGCCAGGGTCCTCCTTCTTCCTTAGCTTCTGTAGGTATACAGATTTTAGTATGTTTATCCTACATTGTATGTCTAATATCCATTTAGAGTATATAACATGTATGTCTTTCTGTTTCTGGGATACCTCACTCAGGATGATCTTTTCTAGTTCCCACCATTTGCCTGTAAATTTCATGGTTTCCTTGTTTTTAGCCGCTGCATAGTGTTCCAGTGTGTAAATATACTACAATTTCTGTATTCATTCTTCCATTGAGGAACATTTGGGTTGTTTACAGATTCTGACTATTACAAATAAATCTACTACAAACATGGCTGAGCAAATTTCTTTGTTGTATACTTGAGCATATTTTGGATATATGCCTAGGAGTGGTATAGCTAAATCTTGAGGTAGTGCTAGTCCTAATTTTCTGAGAAAAAGCATGATTGATATCCAAAGTGGATGTACAAGTTTACATTCCCAACAGCAATGGAGGACGGTTCTTCTTTCTCCACTCCCCTTGCCATCATGAACTGTCACTTGAGTTTTTTATTTTAGCAGTTCTGAGTGGTGTAAGGTGGAATCTAAGGGTCATTTTGTTTTTCATTTCCTTGATGACTAAGGATGTCGAACATTTCTTTAAATGTTTGTCTGTCAATACACCATTTCTATTCAAACTTGTCCCTAATCACCCACCTAGCAACCTGGGATCATCTTCTTGCTTAAGGCTGCATATGCATCTGACTTAAGTGAGGGGAATAAGTTACACCCCATAGCAACCCCTTGACAATACCCTATTTCTATTCAAACATGTCCCAGAATAGTTTGTGAAACCAAGAGAAATGGGGCCTATCTGCCCTGAACTGGTTTTGGGTATATGCCTAATAAGACAAACAATAGCTTCTGAGTTATCTTGTAAGGAGAACAACATATATATATATATATATATATATATATATATATATATCTGAGCATATATATATATATATATATATATATATATATATCTGAGCATATATATGTTTAAAATCTGAGGCATTATGGGAAAAGACATGTTTTTATAACTTGAAAACTGTCCATAAAAACAGAGAACCACTTGTATTACACCTCTAAGCAAACAAATTCTTCCTTTCCTTAAACTCTGTAAAGGGAAGAACCATAAAAATTGGGGTCCTTCAGGATAGCTCGGTGTAGGACTAAAGACCCTAGTGAGGGAAACAGGGACTGTTTCAGTCTTGAACTTGATGGCTGACTCTTTGACCCTCCCCCATACAAGCCTGGGAGTGACAGACTGGCTAGATCCCAGGGGAGGACATTGCAGCCAGCCCTGAGGAGACAGGATGAGCTGGGGTAGGATGGAAGGGGAGGAGGTCCTCCCCCTTTGGTGGACTTGGAAGGGGCA
>CM053765.1:67697842-67714391 GCA_028658305.1 Pachyuromys duprasi | reverse complement strand
CCTTGAGATGAGGGTTGGAGATACCTCCAGAAGATCTGTTGTTGAACAGGATTGTTTTAGCAATTATGGATTGTTGTTTTTCCATATGAAATTGAGAATTGTTCTTTAAAGTTTTGTATAGAATTGTATAGGTATTTTGATGGGAATTGTACTGAATTTGTAGATTGCTTTTGGCAGAATGAAAATTTTCACTATGTTAATCCTGCTGAGCCAGCAGCATGGGAGATCTTTCCATCTTCTGATTTCTTCTTAAATTTCTTTTATCGGAGACTTGAAGTTTTTTCCACTGGTTTTTCACTTAATTAGAGACACACCAAGGAACTTTATGTTATTTATGTCTACTGTGAAGGGCATTGTTTACCTAAATTCTTTCTCAATCTTTTGGTTTAAGTATACAGGAGGGAGGGCTTCAGTTTTTTTTTTTTTTTTACTTGTTTGTTTGTTTTAGTTACCAACCACTTTGCTGAAGGTGTTTATCAGCTGAAGGAATTCTCTGGTCTAACTTATGGGGTCACTAATATATACTATCATACCATCTGCGAATAGTGACACTTTGACTTCTTCCTTTCCAATTTGTATCCCCTTGATGTCCTGTAGTTTTCTTTTGCTCTAGCTAGTACCTGACATACTAGGTTGAAGAGATACAGAGAGTGTGCAGCAGTGCCTTGTCCATTTCAGTGGGAGTGATTTAAGTTTCTTTCTATTTAGTTTGATGTTAGCTATAGGTTTGCTGTATATTGTCTTTACTATGTTTACATATGTGCCGTGTATCCCTGATCTCTCCATGAAATAAACATGAATGGGGATTGGATTTTGTCAAATGTTTTTTCAGCATCTGAGAAGATGATCATGTCGTTTTTCTCATGTGGAGTGTTTGTTTATATGGTGGATCACATTAATGGATGTCCATATACTGAGCCAACCCTGCATGCCTGGGTTGAAGCCTACTTGGTCATGGTGGATGATATCCTTTACATGCTGTTGCATTCAGTTTGAGAGTATTTTATTGAGTACTTTTGCAGCAATGTTCATGAGAGAGATAGGCCTGAAGTACTCTTATTATGGAGGGAGTGGTTCTTGTGTGGTTTAAGTATCTAGGTGAATTGGCCTCATAAAATGAGTTTGGTAATGTTCCTTCTGCTTCTATTTAGTAAAATAGTTTGAAGAGTATTGGATTGAGCTCTTCTTTGAAAGTCTGGTAGAATTCAGCTCTGAAACCATCTAGCCCTATTTATTATATTTTATTTTATTTTATTGAAGGGATATTTTGATGATTGCTTCTCTATTTCCTTGGGAGATATAGTACTATTTAGTCTATTTACCTGATCTTGATTTAATTTTTGTAAATGTAAACTGTTCATTTAGATTTTCTTTTTTCTTTCTTTTTTTTTTTTGGAATATAAGCTTTTGTAATAAGACCTAATGATTGTTTGGATTTCCTCAGTGTCTGTCATTATGTCCATCCTCTTCATTTCTGATTTTGCTAATTTCGATAGTTTCTCTCTGCCTTTTAGTTAGTTTGGCTAAGGGTTTTTCTATCTTGATTTTTCTCAAAGAACTAGCTCTTGGTTTCCTTGATTCTTTGAATTGTTTTATTTGCTTCTAACTTATTGATTTCTGCACTGAGTTTGATTATTTCCAATCTTCTATACCTCTTGGATGTGTCTGCTTCTTTTTTATCTATGACTTTTAGGCATGCTATTAAGTTGCTTGTATGACATGTCTCAAACTTCTTTCTTAAGACATTTAGTGCTATGAACTTTCCTCTTAGCACTACTTTTATTGTGTCTCATAAGTTTGGGTAAGTTCTAGACACAACTTAATTTTCATTGAATTTTAGGAAGTCTCATTTCTTTTTTTTTCTTCCCTGACACATCTGTCATTGAGTAGAGAGTTGTTTAGTTTCCATGTTTATGTAGGCTTTTTGTTATTCCTGCTGTTGTTGAGGTCTAGTTTTTGTCCATGGTGGTATGATAGGATACAAGGGATTATTTCAATGTTCTTGTGTTGAGGCTTGTTTTGTGTCCAACTATATGGTCAATTTTTGAAAATGTTCCATGAGGTGCTGAAAAGAAGATATACTCTTTTGATTTGGGGGGGAAGGGGAGAAAGTTCTGTAGACGTCTATTAGTTAAATTTAGGACCTCTGTAAGTGCTTTTATTTCCCTATGTAGATTCTGTTTAGATGATCTGTCCCTTGGTGAGAGTGGAGTGTTGAAGCCTCCCACTATTAAGGTTTGGGGATCTGTGTGTCATTTTAAGCTTTAATAATGTGATTTAACAATAGTGCTCTTGTATTTGGGCCATAGATGTTCAGGATTGTGATGTCCTCCTGGTGGATTTTTCCTTTGATGGAAATGAAGTGTCCCTCTCATCTTTTCTTCATTAATTTCATTAAAATAGAAAGTCTATTTTATTAGGTATTAGGATGGCTAATCCAGGTTTTTTTGGGGTTCCATTTTCCTGAAAAGACTTTTCTGAGCTCTTTACTCTGAGGTAGTGTTTATCTTTATTGCAGAGGTATGTTTCTTGGATGCAGCAGGATGTTGGAACCTTTTTCCACAACCATTCTGTTAATCTGTGCCTTTTTATTGTAGAGTTGAGTCTGTTGATGTTGATAGATAATAGTGACCTATGAATTTTATTTTCCTTTATAGTGGAGTTGGTCATAATACTATGTTTCTGTGCTTGTTTTCTTTTATTTTTTATTTTTTGAAGTTATCTATATCATGTGTTTTCTTGGGTGAAGTTGATTTCATTGCATTGGAGTTTTCCTTCTAGTATCTTTTATAAAGCTGGGTTGCTGTGTAGATATTTTTTTAATTTTGGTTTCTTCATGGAATATTTTATTTTCTCCATCTATGTTGATTGAAAGTTTTGCTGGGTATATTAGCCTGGGTTTGCATCTGTGTTTCCTTAAAATCTGCATGACATCTGCCCAGGTCCTTCTGGCTTTCATAGTTTCTTATGAGAAGTCCGGTATGATTCTGATAAGTCTACCTTTATATGTTACTTGGCCTTTTTCTCTTGCTACTTTTAATTATTGTTTGTTGTTCTGTAGATTTTTTTGACTATTAGGTGATGTGAGGAGTTTCATTTCTGGTCTAGTTTATTTGGTGTTCTGTAAGCCTCTTGTATGTTTCTGGACATCTCTTTCTTTAAGTTCTAGAAATTTTCTTCTCTGATTTTCAAGAAAATATTCTGTGGACCTTGGAACCTGGAACCTTCTGTTTAATCAATTCCTATTCTTAGGTTTAGTCTTTTCATGCCATCCTTGATTTCTTCCATGTTTTGTATCAGGACCTTTTCTGATTTTATGTCTTTCTTGAGAGATGTAGTGATTTCTTTCATTGTGTCTTTAGTGCCCTAGATTCTCTCCATATCTTGACTTCTGTTGGTGATGTTTACCTCTGTGGTTACTGAACTCTTCACTAGGTTATCAATCTCTAGGAGCTTCTCTGTACATACAAGGGATTTTATCCACAGATTCTCATTCTGTTTTCATGTCTCGTACCATTTCCTTCCTTCGTGTTTGGATTCCTGTCTGTTTGTGATGCCCTCTGTTTTTTGTTCCTTTCTTCTCTATGTGACTCTACATGTGCCTCTATTTATTTGGCTGTATTTGCCTGTATTTCTTTGAGAGTTTTGTTCACTTCATCTTTATGTGCCTCTAAAAACTGGATAAGGATAGATTTGAGATAATTTTCCTGTCTTTCCAATGAATTAAAATATCCATTGTTTTGGGGGGGGGGTGCTGGTGAAGTCATGATGTTCTGATTTTTGTTGGATATGTTCTTATACTGACCTCTAGAAATCTGGTTATCAGTAGCCTTCGCTCTTAGTTCCTGGAGCCTATATACTGCAGGGTGAGTCTGTCTCTCACTGGTATGCTTGCAAAGAAGAGCCTAACATAGTTGTCTTCTGAGAGGCTTCATCCAGCAGCTGATAGAAACAGACGCAGAGATCAACAGCTAAACATTAAGCTGAACTCAAGGAGTTTTGTGCAAGAGCTGGAGTAAAGACAGAGGGTGTCAGAGAGGTCAAGGACAGCACAAGAAAACCTACAAAGTAAAGGATCTTGGGCCCATGTGGACTTACAGAGACTGAACCACCAACCAAAGAGCATGCACAGGTTTGACCTAGACCTCCTACAAATACGTTGCAGATATGTAGCTTGGTCCAATTTGGGTCTCCAAAGAACAGGAGTAGTGGCTGTCTCTGACCTTATTGTCTGCCTCTGGATCCATTCCCCTTGCCAGGCTGCATTGTCTGGCCTCAGTGGGAGGGGATATATTTAGTCCTACTGTGTCTTCAGGGGTCAGGGTGAGTTGATATGTCTTGGGGTCCTCCCCTTATCTGAGAAGAAGGAGAAAGGGAATGAGAGGAGGGATAGGTGAGGAAGGGACTGGGAGGAGAGAAGGCAGGGGCTGGGATCAAGCTGTAAAGTGATTAAATATACACATTTACATATATATGATATATAACATATAAGATATATCCATATCTTATAAATGTAAATATATGTTTATATCCTTTACCTTCAATCATTCCAGGCTGTTTCCGAGCTAGGTTTTCACATCACCCATGAAAAGCCCACTAATTTCAGCCTTCTCTGCAAGCACTGTCTTTTCTACCTCCATTTATCCCTAGCTCTTGTCTGTATCCACTCCCAATCTGCCTGTAAAAAAATATTCTATTTTTCCCTCCCTGAGAGAATCCTGACTCCCCAAGACCCTTTCTCTTTACCGAACCTCTTTGGGTCAATGGATTGTAGCTTATTAATAATTTACTTTAGGGATAATAGTATCAACTCATAAGTGAATACATACAATATTTGTCTTTCTGGGTCTAGTTTTCTCAGGATGATTTTTTTTTTCATAGCTGCATTGACTTGTCTGTAAATTTCTTGATGTAATTTTTTAATAGCTGAGGAATAATCAATTGTGTAAATGTACCACTTTTTATTTTTTATTCTTTTTAAATTTTATTTTTATATTAATTAGAGTTTATTCACTTTGTATCCCAGCTGTAGCCCCTTCCCTCTCAATCTCACACTCCCTCATCTTCTCCCATGTCATTCTCCAAGCCCACCAATAGGGGAGGTCCTTCTCCCCCTCCATCTGACTCTGGCTTATCAGGTCTTATCAGCCCATTATTCTGTTGAGAGACATCTAGGTTGTTTCCAGGTTCTGGCTAATATGAATAAAGTCATAAAGAACATGGCTCAGCAAGTGTTCTTCTGGTAGGATGGAACATATTCTTCATATGCTCAAGAGTAGTGTAACTGTATCTTGAACTAGTTTGATCCTTAACTCTCTATGGAAACTCTATATAGATTTCCGTAGTGGTTGTACAAGTTTTCACTCTGACCAACAATGGAGGAGAGTATTCCCCTTGTTTCATATCCTCACCAGCATGAGCTCTCATTTGTGATTTTGATTTGAACCATTCTGAAAAGTTTTGATGTACACACATACATAGTTTTGATTTGCATTTCCCTAATGCCTAAGAATGTTGGACATTTCTTTAAATGTTTTTCACCTACTTGAGATTTCTGTATTGAGAATTCTCTGCTTAGGAATATACCCCATTTTAACTGCATATTTTATATCTAGTTTCTTTAATTGTTTATATATTTTGAATTAGCCCTCTATCTGATGTGGAATTGTTAAAAAATCTTTTCCCATTGTATTGTTTGCCACTTTGATCTATTGAAAGTGTCTTTTGCCTTACAAAAGCTTTTCAGTTTCATGAGATCCCATTAATTAACTTGGACTTGAGTTTCTTGCAGGGTGTTAACTTTGGCTCTATTTGCATTCTTCTACATGCAAACATCTAGTTTGACAAGCAATATTTGTTGAAGAACTTTTAAAACAAATTTTTGATTCAGCATTTCCTTAGTTTTCAGAAAAAGCTCTCTGGGTTTCTATGTCTGTGTAGGTTCGGTTATTGTTTTTTTTTGTTGTTGTTTTGTTGCTTTGATTTGCTTTGAATATTTTACAAGGTCTTACTCTGCAGTTCTGGATGGCCTGAAACTCATCACATTGACCAATTTGCTTAAAATTCACAAGGATCAATCCTCTGCATCCTGAGTACTGTTCAATTTGATTCTTCCATCTAATTATATAACAAATATTTTTAATTAATTAATAATTTTTATTTATTGCAGTTTATTCACTTTTTATCACAACTGTAACCCTCCTCCCAAGCCCATCCTCCCTCCCCCTCTCCAAGTCCACTGATAGGGGATTCCTCCTTCACTTCCATCTGACCCTAGTCTATCAGGTCTCATCAGGACCAGCTGCGTTTTCTTCCTCTGTGGCCTCATAAGACTGCACTCCCCCCACCCCACCCCCGAGAAGGAGGTGATCAAAGAGCCAGCCACTATGACAAATCTTATTGAAAGCAGGAGTTGTGATTGAAGGACTCACCACTCAACTAGGACTGGAAGGAGAGGGAAAGCCTCAGAAACATTCCCCACAGAGGTTAGTTTTGTTTCATTTTTTTCATTAAGCTAATCATACACTTCATAATCCCCAAAGCAGAAATTAGAGATCACCAGAATAAAAATTTCTAATGTAATTAGATTAGCCTGGGAAATAAGTGACACTGTTTCAGATTTGTTCTCAAAATAAATTCTAGGCAAGCGCTCCTTATGCAGAATTATGCTGCTGCTTTCTGCACAGGTTGGTCTAAAGTGCTTTTTCTACAGCACATGTTGTGTTAGGGAAGGAACAAACGTGTATGACGCTGGTGCTCAAACTCTGCTTCTTGGGCTCTTTGGAGCATATTTTATTCACAGAATTCATTTAATTTTTTAGTAGAAAATGATTTCATATTCTTGAAATGTTATGTAAGTCATTATCCCTAATGATTTAACCAGCTGCTGTGCTTAACTGTATTCCTCTGTATGAAAACTTGGTGATTAATGTGGGTAATGGAACAGTACAAGTGCCGCTTACCTACTTCTAAGTCAAGAAACTATGTTCTCTATTCAAGCACAGTTCTAATTTTCAAATATTAGCTTTCACAGCTCAGTGTTTTTGTGTAGCCCTTTTCTTTAGAGATCTCTGATTAACGGCACCATCCTCGCAAAGCTTAAACATTAGTTTTATTAGCTGTATTTTTAACAGCACCCAGGAGTGTTGGAAATTATTTTTAAAGTTAAAAATGAGTGTGTTTACACACCTGTTCTTTGGAGACCTAATTAGCTAGGTAATTTAGGTTGCAGCAATCCAGTTTTATAAAATAAAAGAAACTGGGCTACTTTATAATCATTTTCCAAAGGAAATAGCATTGAAATAGTGCTTGATTTATGAATAAAATACGGCTTGACATGCAGATTTAAATAAGAACTCTGATGCCTTATTACCAGAGTTAGTAAAACTAACTTCAGAGAAAAAATTTTATAATACTACAGGTTTTTAAACATTAATTATTAGGTAAATTTATCTCTTATAATTAATTAGGTTATTAATCCCATTTCTTTATTTAAAGTATATCGATGTACAGATCAATAGATTCCACTGTGATGTTCTATATATCCATTTTCTTCTCTTTCTGTTCTTCAGGTTTATTTCCAGTCAACAGAGTCCTTCTACTTTCAGTTCATTTTCTTTTGTTTCTGCCTATGAGAGAAAACATGCGATAGCTTTCTTTCTTCTTGATATTTTATTTAGCACAATTTTCCTGTAAAATACAGGATATATTTTCTTCTTGGTAGTTGCATAACATCTATTATACATATAAGCGATATTTTTTTCACTTACTCATTTGTGGACAAATGTTCAATCTGATTGGCAGTAAGAGATAATAGGAATAATATCACGATAAACATATTTGTTCAGGTATCAATTTTGAGCTGACTTCATTTTATTTTGAGGTACTCAAGAGTAGCATAGTAAAATGTTGGTGTTTCTGTTTGCATCTCTTTCGATGATCCTGCTTAGAACTTCCCATAATTTCTATTCTTACCAGAAAGAACATACAGGTTTCTTCCACTCCTCCTCTGCTAATAGTGTTATGAGCATACTATACATGTATGATATGTAATCACAATTAAATATTGACTTTCATATTGCTCATTTTTTCATGCATACATGTTGCCATCAATCCTTCTTCTCTTAAGAATTGTGTATTTAGTTTTTCTGCACTTTAAAATAAATTATTTGTCTTTTGTTGATATTGTTGTGAGTCAGCATTTTGGGAGTTCTTTATATATTCTGATTGTTAATCAGGCAGATGAAATACTGGTGATGATATTATTTCATTCTGCAGGTTGTCTCCCAGTGTTTCCTTAGCTTTATCATTTTTATTTTCAACATTACCTTTCTTTTTCTAGCTCTTGTTTTTGTTTCCTGAGGTACTGGAGTCTTGTCTTAGAAATCTTTGCCTGAGCAAATATATTGAATTTTTCTCCTTTATTTTCTTTCAGTGGGCTGTCTACATTTTATATTAAAGTGATCAATTTACGGTTACTATATGCACAGGGTGAGAAACAAAGTTAAACATTCAATTTTCTACACCCAAATATACAGTTGGGCAAGCACCATTTATTGAGGAGGCCATCCTTTCCTCTAATGTATATTTTTACACATTCGCGGAAAATCTAATGGGCTATGTGGATTTACTTCGTGTTTCACTGTTTTGTTGCATGGTCTAAGTATCAATCACTGTGCTTTAGATATTCATACTATGACTGTTCATGCTGTAGTTTATCAAGCTGTATTCACATTCATGCTATGGGCACACATGCTATGGTGAGTCATGCCACGGACCGTCACAATATAGTTGTTCATACTATTAATATTCGTACTATAAATATTCATATCTTGAAGGTGTATAGAATGTCCTGAATTAGAATTGATTCTTCTGATTCACCGTCTAATGGATTATGTCACCCAGTTAATTCACTTCCACAGTTTAGGTCAGTAGCATCTTTCATACTATCTCTAAAATACTATTTCAACTGACTTTCCCAGGATACTGAAAATCAGCACTTCTCTCCTACATAAGAATAAGATTAATTAAGTCTCCATAATTTGTAAGAACATGGATACAGGGGTTCCCAAGGAACACCTCTAGTCAGCTTACATGAAGATAAGGAATTTTCTTTTTAAACAGCTGAGTAGTATTCCATTGTGTAAATTTGCCACAATTGCTGTAACCATGCCTCCACTGAAGGACATCTAGGTTGTTTCCAGATTCTGGCTATAACAAATAAAGCTACTTATGGACATAGCTGAACAAATGTCCTTGTTGAATGGTGGGGCATCTTTTGGATATACACCTAGGAGTGGTATAGCTAGATCTTGAGATAATGCTATTCTCAATATTTTGAGAAAGTACCAGATTGATTTCCAAAGTGGTTGTACAAGTTTGCACTCCTGCTAGCAATGAAAGAGGGTTCCCCTTTCTCCACATCCTCTCCAGCATACGTTGTTGCTTGAGTTTTTTATCTTAGCCATTCTGATTAGTGAAAGATGGAATCTCAGAGTTGTTTTGATTTGCATTTCCCTGATGACTAAGGATGTTGAGTATTTGTTTAAGCATTTCTCTGCCATTCAATATTCCTCTGTTGAGAATTCTCAGTTTAGCTCTGTACCCCAAGGAAATCATGAAAATTGCTGGCAAATGGATAGAACTATAAAAAGATCCTCCTGAGTGAGGTAACACAGAAACAGAGAGACAAGCATGCTATACACCAACTTATAAGCAGATATTAGCCATGTAATATAGACTAGCTATAGTAAAATCTACAGAACTAAAGAACATAAACACTAAGGATGACCCTAGGGAGGATGCTTAAATCTCCCTGGGGTCAGAATGGCAAACAGGATAAACTACAGAAGTGGCAGAAGAGAGAAAACAGGATGGGAGCCTATCATAGAGGGTCCTCTTCAACATGGGGTTGAAGCAGATGCTGAGACTCACAGCCAACCTTTGGGCAGAGTCCAGAGATTCTTATGGTAGAAGAAAGGATTGGGTATAGAGGGACGTGGAGGGGACAGGAGCCCCACAAGGAGACCAACAAAGCTAAAGGACCTCCAAGTTGTCCTGCAGAGACTGATGCACCAACCAAGGACCATGCATGGAGAAGACCTAGAACCCCTACTCAGATATGGCCAATTGGCAGCCCAGTCTCCATGAAGATCTCTGATTGAGGTGAACAGGGGCTGCCTCTATCATGAACTCAGTTTACTGTTCTCTGATCACTCCTCCCTGATGATGCAGCCTTGACAGGCCACAGAGGATGAGTATACAGGCAGTCCTGATGAGACTTGCTAAGTTATGGGCAGATGGCAGAAGAGGAGACCTCCCCTTTTCAATGGACTAGGGGAAGGGGATAGAGAGGGAAGAGGAAGAGAGGGTGGGGCTGTGAGGAGTTGAGGGAGGGGGCTTCAATCTGGATATATAATGAATAAATTGTGAAAGATGATTAAATAAATGAAAGAAAAACTTTTAAAATTTTAATAAATTAACTTTTTATTCACTTTACATCCTGGTTGTAGCCTCATCCTGCCTTCCCTCCAAGTCCCACCCTCACTCCATCCTCTTTCTCTGCTAGTCTAGAGAAGAGGATCTCCCTTTCTCATCCACCTCAGCTCATCACGTTGAATCAGGACTGAGTGTGTCCTCTTCCCCTGTGGCCTCGAAATGCAGTCAGGCAAAGGGGAAGTAGTCAAAATGTTTGCAAGTGCATCTGTGTCAGAGGCAGTCCTACTTCCCTTACTAGAGGACCAACACAAAACCTAAGCTGACCATCTGATGCATCTTTGTAGGTGACCTAAGTCCAGTTCATGCAGGGTCTTCGATTGATTCTTCAGTCTCAGCAAGGATGAATATTTGAATCCATAATGCCAGCACCCATTTGCCTGTTTGTTGCAGCTGAAGATAAGAACTTTTAAAGACATGTGAGTCAAGCAAACATAGACCATCATTTCTGTCAAAGTGTATAAAGGAGGATTGTGTGTGTGTGTGTGTGTGTGTGTGTGTGTGTGTGTGTGTGTATGGCAGATAAATAGGATTATATATTTGTCCTCCAGGTAAACTTCTTTCCCAAATATTCTCCACAATTGCACTCCCTGTCATGCCAAAATTACTACAATCTGAAGAGAAAGACAAAATTGGCTTTGTTACTGGCTTCAATATGATGAATTACAGGTACAGAAATTGCTGAATCATACCTTTTAGATGACTTTCCTGGGAAAGAATCTGAGGTATGTGAAACCTAGATGCTATATAAAGGAATTTCCTCCTCATTGAAAATTAAGGTAGAAGAGCTGATATTCCTGATGCCTGTCAAGGTTTGAATGCAACAGCATGTTCAATCATATTTTCCTCACTAATGTTTTTTTATATTAACAAATATAAAAATCCCAAGAAAAAAATAACATTTCTAACTGAAATAAATATCACAAAAAATTAAATAACTACCTAAATAACTCAGTTTTCTAGTACTATTTTGCAATATTATAAAAAAAATATCTGTTAGTAAGAATCAAACTCAAGGCCAAGACAGTTCTGCTACCATAAAGTCTTTCCTCTCTGGTCTTTAAAGAGGTGGGCTGGACTGTTATTTCTGTAGTTTAAATTGTGGACATGGTTTTTTATGGTGTCAGTGAGGGCCATCATCTCATTCTGTATAACACACCAAACAGCTATTTGAAGTTAATGAACTTTCTTTATTAACATATCAGGAGCATTTAAACCAGTGATCTAGAGAAAGAGCACTGTGTAGACTCTATAATAAATTTTGGAGCTCCCAATCACCGTGATTAATACTCTCTTTAAGATTTGGAGGAATATACATAACATGAACAAGTGTAATAGTAGTTTTGGGGAAAACTCCTTTTATTATTATGTTTTGGAAGTGAATCAGTAAATATTGTCCATAATTTTATTGGTGTAAATTGTTTCAGTTATATATGCTATAAATGCCCTGTGAAATTTTACATACTACCCATTATATAACATGTATGATGACAAATGTTTTATAAGTAAACTATAAATCTTATAAGATTGATTGTAAACATACAAATACACAAAACTTCTCATATTTGAAGACAAATATTTATTCATTATTCATATCTAAATAAACATTGTCAAAATATAAGAATGTGCAACATTCACTTCTCTATATTTTTTATATTTTTACTTTTATTGATGTATGTGTGTGGGTGTGTGGGTGCCTTTATCTGTGTGCGGGGGAAGGTTAGATATGTGTGTTGGTGTCTACAGAGGTCAGAAGTGTTGAACTCTCTGAAGTGAAGCTCCAGGCAGTTGTGAGCCATTTGAAATGGATGCTAACACTCCTGATAGGTAACCCATATCTACAGCCCCTCCACTGAAAACTTGTCCCTCTGCAAATAAATGTTATTTTGGCTTCTGTCTCATAAACTATTTGTTACATTTCTTTAACTATTTATGCTTTCTTTAGCTCTCATCTCCTAAATATGCATATTCTGTGTCTGTATCCATATTGCATGATACTTTTTGTTTCTCATTTCTCTATGTGTCAACATTCTCAAATCTTGCGTTTGCTTCTTCTGCATTTGATGTGCACACATGGGTTAGTTAATTGTTTTTTACTACTATTAAATTATTTCTGTTATTTTGTATCAGAGGAACATATGTATTTGATTATACTGCATATTAACTGAGAGTCGTTTGTAAACGTATATGTATGTTTCTGCTGTCTCAGAAGTGGTGATGCAGAGTGATCATGGGCTCAGCTCCAATTTCCCAAGTCAGAAGAGACTACAGTTTTCTCCTAGCTGCTATCTGACATCTCCAGGTGCCTTATCCTTTTCTAGAAGTTGCTCTTCTCTCTTTCTTGTGAGCCATAGTGTGGAGCCAGTGGGATGTATAAAGCATTCACAGATTGGAGCTTATTCTCGTTTCATGACCTACTATCATTAAATAATTGTTTTTTGTTCTTGCATAATAAATTCATTATTTGTATCTAAATAAACATTGTCATACACATACAGAAGTGTGTAACCTTCACTACACTTCTATATATTTTTATATATTTGAAATCTCCTTGAAACTGTACCTAGTTGTGTTTTGGTTTGTGTTAAATATTTCAATTGTATTTCACATGTATCTATAGAAATGACCCTTTTCCTATAACTTATATTTGATTATTATAATGGCATCTTTAATAAAGACTTCTCACACCTTCCATGAGAATATATAGTGTTAATTTTGTTATATTTAAATGTGTTTAATATATTACAATATTTCCAATAGTTCTGTTTTTATGATTTACTGGTTTCAACACATATTCCAAAATATGTTAATGTGTTCACTCTTTATGTTTGTGGTGTATGTATGTCCCTGTGTGTTCTAAATGCATTTGTGTTTGTTAGTTTTCATGACTGGGCATAAATTCATGGAGGCTACTGGAATATATTCAGTGTCATGCTGAGTTTTTCTTCACTTTCTCCTGTATGAAATAGTCTCTCACATATGATATATGAATACATACATATATACATAAATAAGTACACACACAAACACACACACATGTATTTTGTCTATCCAACGTAATAAAAATATCATGATACTTTCTGGTACCTTTATTGATATTCATCAGAAAACTGATTTAGTATATACTTAGTAGAAGATAGAGTCATGGTTTATTTTTTTTACAAAAATATGAATATAAATGCAATCTGTTTAAAATAGAATACCTCTTGTAATAGGGAGATCTTTCATTTTTAAATCTCTAGACTCTTTAATTCCTACTTGTATGTTTCTTCACTTGTTCCTTTCTTGATTAATATAGTTTTACTATAATTCTTTAGGTATGTCCAGTAAAAGTTTCCAAATTTCATTTTTGTTTAACTCCTTTGTACTTACTAATTTTAAAACATATCACTGGGAGCCAGACATTGAGTTCATGTCAGAGACAGCCCCTGTTCCCCTTACTAGGGTACACACTTGGATACTGAGCTACCGTGGGCTACATCCGAGCAGGGGTTCTAGGTTATATCCATACATAGTCCTTGGTTGGAGAAAGTCTCATAAAAGACCCTTGTGCCCTGATGTATTTGGTCCTTGTATAGCTCCTGTCCTCTCCAGGTCTTACTAACTCCCCCTTCTTTCATATGATTCCCTGCACTCTGCCAAAGGTTTGGTTATGAGTCTCAACATCTGGTTTGATACACTGCTAGGTAGAGTCTTTCAGAGGCCCTCTGTGGTAGGCTCCTGTCCTGTTACTTGTTTTCTCCTACATCCAATTTCCATCCCATTTGTCTTTCTAAGAAAGGATTGATCAATGGCTGGTTCTTTGACCTCCCCCCCCCCCCCCAAGGGAGGAGCAGCCTTCCTAGGTCACAGAGGAGGACATTGCAGCCAGTCCTGAATACACCTGATAAGTTAGGTTCAGACGGAAGGGGAGGAGTGCTTCCCCTATGAGTGGACTTGGAAAGGTGCAGGGAGAAGATGAAGGTGGGAAGGTGGAATTGGGAGGGAATGAGGGAGGGAGGGTGAAATTGGGAGGGAATGAAGGTGGGGGCTACAGCTGGGATGCAAAGTAAATAACCTGTGATTAATATAAAAAATAAAAATTATTAAAAATAAATAAAACATATCACTAATTTAGGTTTACAAATAACACACATGAGAATATACACCCTCATAATTATGGCTGTATTGCTTTACTGGATTTTCAATATTACAGAGAATAAATTAGCCTTTTCAATATGATATATATTCTTATATTTTAATAATGCATGTGGTCTAAAATGTTTTATTAATATAGCTATACAAATTATTTTCTCTTACTTTTCATATTCATATCATTCTTTGAAAATTTTAAAAACTTTTATTTTTTATAATTTATGTTCCTATTATTCTCATCTATTTTAAAATCAGTATGCTAAATTCATTCAACGTTATAAAAAAGTATTGTGGGTACATGAAAAATATCTCAAAAAGTAAAGGTGCTTGCCCCCAAACTTAGCAACCTGAGTTTGACCCTTGACACCCACACACCTAAAAGAGAGAACTGACACTCTTTTTTCTTTGACTTCCACATTCACACCATGGCAGATGAACACCACTGCTTACATAAGCTACGTGTAAATATAATGGACATCAATTGTGTGGTTATTTATACTTCCAAGTTTTTGCTACTTGAATACTGTATTTGAGAGCTGGAGAGATGACTCAGTGTATAAAGGGATGAGCACCCGAGTTCAAAACACAACATACCTGTAAACCTCTGGATTTTTAAGTGTAAGTTTGTGACTATAGTGTTGTGATCTATCATTCTCTCTTTGTCTCTGTCTCTCTTTATGTGTGTGTCTCTCTCTGTATCACTGTATCTTAATTTCTCTCTATTTGTATGTGTTTATGTTTGTGTTTATACAAAGACAAAAATTATTTCTTTCAATGGGTAGATTATTTTGAATAATACATTCACATCACTGAGTTCAATTTACTAAAGTCTAAGTCATTTGCATACTGACAGAAACATTTTCAGCACGTGTTCAGTCCATATTTCTAAATGCACACCCATATGCACAAATGGGTATTTTTGTAACATTGATAGTTTGTATTTTATCTTTCTTCTACCATGTCTGCTGTCCTTGTTTTTTCAGGTCATGTATACACACTCACGTTGGCAAGATGTGACATTACATGGAGATACAGTCTTTCAACAAACACCTTGTTCCTCTGGCTCTTAAAATCTTTCCACTTTCTCTTCGGTGATGTCCCTGATCCATGTATGAAAGAATTGTTTGGTAGATGTATCTATGGGGCTGAGCTCCACATCTCTGTATTTTGATTGGTTTTGGTTTTCTGTCCTCATTTTCAAATATTATAAAGAGAGGTTTCCTTGATGAAGCATGGCAACTACTCTTGTTTGTGGCTATAAGGGCAGCTGTTTAGAATACAGTTATAAATTACTGTGATTCAGTAAAGTGGTGTGGATCACCTTGTCTCAGCTCTAGGTCAAAAGACTACTTTTTTTTGACTGGGACTACCTTGTTTCTTAATTTATGAATAGTGTTTTCCAGTTATATTGTCAAGTATTGTAAAGGGTGGAAGTGAGATTTATAACAAGATGCTATTTCTGTGAGCACTTCTTTAATGTGACCAGGAAATATCAAGCCATCCTAAATTAAATTATAACTTGTTTCTTGGGATGATCTGTCAATTCTGGTTTTACATACTTAAAAACCATTCTATAACAGTACCTATGATACTAATATCCAGCTCAACTCCATATCAATCAAAAAATAGACGGTAAGTGGGATAAGTAAATCTGCACACAGGTAACCTGAACTGGTGTTGGAGATAGTGGCATCACAGTAAACAAACGGTGCTCTATGGAAAATATGTTATTAAAGAAGAAATATCTGCATAGGATATTCTATGCAAATTAAGTCTTTTTTTAATTAATTAATTTATTTTTATCTCAATCACAGGTTAGGTACTTTGAATCCCAGGCTTAGCCCCCTCCCCCATTCCCTCCTACCCTCCCACTCCCTCCCTCATCTCCCTCTTCCCCGCCCCTTCCAAGTCCACCAACAGG
>CM053765.1:67676754-67697342 GCA_028658305.1 Pachyuromys duprasi | reverse complement strand
ATGGTTTTGGCTTCTTTGTCAAAAATCAATTTCCATAGGTGTGTGGGTTCATTTCTGGGTCTTCTATTCGGTTCCATTGATCCACTATTCTGTTTCTATGTCAATACCATGCAACTATTGCTCTGTAGTACAGCTTGAGGTCGGGGATGGAGATACCTCCAGATGATCTGTTATTGTATAGGATTGTTTTGGAGATTCTGGGTTTTTTGTTTCTCCATATGAAGTTGAGTATTTTTCTTTTAAGGTCTATGAAGATATTAGAAGGTGGAAAGACCCCCCCGTGCTCATGGATTGGTAGGATTAACATAGTGAAAATGACCATATTGCCATAAGCAATCTACAGATTCAATGCAATCCCCATCAAAATACCTTTACTGTACCTTTTAAAGCAAATTGGTACCTAGCAACTGTATCCCTTACCCTTTCCTTCTAGCCTGAAGAAAATAATTTTTTCATCAATAGGCTCTTGACTTTTATGCTGAGCTTAGAAAGCAGAAAGACAATTAATTATTGATTGAAACCTATAAAACTCTTCCCTATAGCCAAATTTTAGACAGAGTGCAGGGAATTTTATGAAAGAAGTGGGAAATAATAAGATCTGGAGAGGACAGGAACTCCTCAAGGAGAGCAAAAATCTGGGCCCAGTGGTCTTTTCTGAGACTGATACTTCAACCAAAGACCATTAATGGAGATAACCTAGAACCCCTGCACAGATGCGACCCATGGCAGTTGAGTGTCCAAGTGGGTACCCTAGTAAGGAGAACAGGGACTGTCTCTGACATGAACTGATTGGCCTGTTCTTTGATCACCTCCCCCTGAGAATGAAGCACCTTACCAGGCCACAGAGGAAGACAATGCAGCCACTACTGATGAGATCTGATAGACTAGGATCAGAAGGAAGGGGAGGAAGACCTCCCCTATCAGTGGACTGAGGGAGGGACATTAGTGGAGAAGGGAGAGGGAGGGGAGGATTGGGAGAGGAGCAGGGAGGGAACTACAGGTGGCATACAAAGTGAATAAACTGTAATTAATAAAAATAGAAACAAATTAAAAATAACTCTTCCCCAAACAATTCTCTTTTGAGTTAATTAACTTGTATATTTTGTCATTCTGACAGTAATTTGACTAACAAATTTTCTTTTCTCTCTCTCTCTCTCTCTCTCTTTTTTTTTTTTTTTTTTTTTTTTGAGACAGGGTTTCACTCTGTGGCCATGGCTGTCCTAGACATACACTGTAGACTAGACTGGCCTTGAATTTGCTCTGCCTGCCTCTGTCTCCCTGAGTTCTGGGATTAAAGGTATGCACCATCATTACTGCTCAGATTTTCAATTTTTAAATAGCAGATGTCTGTGTTAAAGACCTGACAATATTCTGTACAACCCATCCCCAACCATTAGCTCCCTAAATAACAGACCTCTGACCTAAAGGAAATGGACTACATCAGCTACTTGAAAAGTTAAGAAATAGGTCTTGCTATAGATTGAACTCTTAAGACCCCAAACAGAAGATCCAGACTAAATACTTTGAACTCCTTAGTGTAGAAGCGATTAATTAATAAATCTGTTACATTAAATGTATGATAATGGATGCTTGTTTTGATACTTTGAACATGGCTTGCACACTAATATTTATCCTGAAATTTAATCTCCTTTATGAGTTATTAAGGAGTAAATCCAGGTGGGACCTTTTTAAAGCAATTAGAGATCTGATTTAATTAATTTTATCAGTGGCTTAATGGAATAATGAGATTAATAATTTATCCTGAGGTGGCTCAGTC
Source organism: Pachyuromys duprasi (assembly GCA_028658305.1). Lineage (NCBI taxonomy): Eukaryota > Metazoa > Chordata > Mammalia > Rodentia > Muridae > Pachyuromys > Pachyuromys duprasi. Next base: position 67,695,565 of record CM053765.1, on the reverse strand, counting down.
AAAAATGTTTAGGGGAGAATGTGAGATAAACTACCTGCTTCTTTTTTAATTAATTAATTTTTTATCAATTATAATTTATTCATATTGGGACCCTCCCTTGTCCCCTCCCAATCTCATCCTCTAGCCCTCATCTCCTCCCATGCTCCTTCCCAAGTCCACTGATAGGGGAGGTTCTCCTTCCATTCTATCTGAACCTTAACCTATTAGGACTCATCAGGACTGGCTGCATTTTCTTCCTCTACGGCCTGGGAATGCTGCCCGCCCTTCCAGGGGGCCCTGATCAAAGAGACAGCCACTTAGTTCATGTCAGAGACAGCCCCTGTTCCCCTTACTAGGGAACCCACTTGGAGACTGAGCTGCTACGGGCTACATATGTGCAGGGGTTCTAGGTTGTCTCCATTCCTTGTCCTTGATTGGAGTATCAGTCTTAGGAAAAAACCCTGTGCCCAGATATTTTGGTTCTGTTGCTCTCCTAGTGGAGCTCCTGTCCCCTCCAGGTTTCTCTAGCTCCCCCCTTCTTCCATAAGATTCTTTGCACTCTGCCCAAAGTTTGGCTGTGAGTCTCAGCATCTCTTTTGATACACTGCTGGGTATAGTCTTTCAGAGGCCCTCAGCTTCTTGTGTCAGATTCCTTTTACCATTCTGTGACTGTACCTGTAATAAAATCATCACTAAATGTGTTCCATCAACCATTTCCAAGACAATGAACCAACCAAACCAACAAAGATTATTATCTTATAACTTTGGATATCAACAACAGAAGAAGAAACACAAGACAAAACAAATCAAACCACCAAACCACTCCACAAAGGAAGCCCAATTGGAATATAACAAGTACTCCTTTTTTGAAATTTTTATTTTTTATTAATTACAGTTTATTCACTTTGTATCCCAGATGTAGCCTCCTCCCTCATCTCCTCCCAATGCCATCCTTCCTCCCTCATCTCCTCCTATGTTCCTCTCCAGGTCGGCTGATAGGGGAGGTCATCCTCCCTGTCCAACTGATCCTAGCCCAGTCGTCTTTAACATGTGGATTTTCCGATATTTGGGTATTTTTCTAAACATTCCATGGTTTCAAAGTGAAATTAAATGTGGAGGCTCAAATACCAACACTAGATTCTGACCTCTAAACTTGGTTATCTTATGAAGATATTGTGAATGCCCATAAACGTAAAACTTCCTCTGTTTAATTTCCATGAGAAGAAATTTCTAACTGACAAGTTTGATTGAGCTCATGCCAGTTTTCTCAGGTTTACCTTAAAAAAAAAGTATTTGTACTTCGCAAATACTTTGAGACAAGAGTTGACTTGCCAGACTCTTGACTAATGTAATAGAGACTATTAAAGCAATACTGCTGTAATGAAATAAGCAAAAGATAAGGAAGGAAAGAAGTTAAAAAAGGAAAGGAAGCACAAAATGACATCTGATAGTTATGAGCCATATTCTTGTTGCTAACTAACAACAGAAACCACAGGAAGATACAGAATATATAATCTGTCTTATTGTTGCTGTTGTTATTACAATTTATTCACTTTGTATCCAGCCTATAGGCCCCTCCCTCATCTCCTCCCTGCCCCATCCTCCCTCTCTTTTCCCCACCATGTCCTTCCTCTAGTGCACTAATAGGGTAGGGTCCTCCTCCCCTACTCTCTGAGCTAGTCTATCAGATCTCATCTATACTGTCTGGATCTTCTTTCTCTGTCACCTAGTAAGGCCACCTCACCAAGGGGAAGTGATGAAAGAGCAGGCAACCTAGCTCATGCCAGAGTCTACCCTTGCTCTCCTTACTAAGCAGAAAGACACATATGGTATGTAATCACTTATAAGTGAAAATTAGCCATATAACATATAATAGACATACTAAAATCTATAGTCCTAAGGAAGAAAAGGAGGATCCTAGAAACTATGTTTAATCCTCATTCAGAAGGGCAAACAAGATAGACATCGGAAGTAGGAGAAGACAAGAAATAGGACAGGAACTTTCTACACGGGACCTCTGAAAGACTCTCTAACTATCAGGGTATTGAAGGAGATTCTCAGACTCATAGCCAAACTTTGGGCAGAGTGCAGGAAACCTTATGGAAGGAGGGAGAGATAGAAAGACCTGAATGAGACAGGTCCACAAGGATGCAAAGATAGCCAAAAAAATCTGGGACCAGGGATAGCTGCTGTGACTGATGAATTAAATGAAGACCATTCATGGAGAGGACTTGGACCCCCTGCTTATATGTAGCCCATGGGCAGCTCACTCTCCTGTATATATTTGGAAAGCACTATCTGTTTTTCTATTGCTTTTTCACACAAAAGTACTTTCACTTATAATGGTCTTAGAAACATCTACTTTGAGTTTGCCTTTATAATAGTTAAGCCATCTAATAATAGATGGCTTTCTCAAGACATCACTTTCTAAACCTAAAATAGTTTTTTTCCCTTTAAAAACAAGGTTATTCCAAAAGGAGACATGCCTTTTTTCTAAAAAAGAAATGCCTTTGATCAGCAGCAGCAGACTAACAAAAATCATGATGAAGCTCCCCTTCCTACAAAGTAAGTATAATGAGATACTGCATTTCTCTGTATGTATACACACTGATAAGCACAGGTATGTAGAAAACACATCCTCACACTTTCAACTTCATTTTTTATTAATGTTCATTGAATTTTATTAGAGAGTCTCAGCAGTGATATTCTGATCATGTTTGTATTAATCCGTTTCATCAGTATTTCAACAACAATGCCAAGACTGCTTTCTATTCTACAGTAAACAGGTAATGAAATTTATGTCAACAAACACGTTAGTCTTAATATATGACTTTTGGGAACAGAAAGAAGTATGATATGAATTAGTGTCCTCCTTTCTGATGAAACAACTCATTCATTAAGGAAGAAATTCACATGCTTAAACACCAGAGTCTATGGAAAACACTTTAACAACAGTCACTTACCTTTTCATAGTGATGTGATGCTCAGAGATCAGGCGTGAAGTGAGAAAACCCCATTAACCAGGAGCGTTTCATAGTGAAATGCAAGGGTAAAACAAAAATTTCCTATAAACTACATACATCTACAGTGGGACAAAAATCAAGAAATTCAAAAGCTTACAAACTATAAAAATTAGAAGATAGTACTCTGCTAATAGTACAGAGCATTAGATCACCTATTCTTGCATTTTTCCTTTCTGGTTATCCACATATTGTACAGTTATACACACAGTTAGAGAAATACTGTATAAATGGTTCTAGTGCTTTTAAACTTCATTGTTAACATGTAATTCATACTGGATAAGCAGTCAGCACTCAGTATGAATGAAAACAGCCTTTCCATTTATATATGCAGATCATAGTGTCTAAGAGAAAATGACATTTTCCTCTATTACCTGATAATATATCTTGTCTCATATATTTTGTTTTGCTTTTTTTTAACCAAAGAACAAAGTTAGTAATTCATATTGAGTGTTTATGAATTTGAGAAACACTATTTGAAAATAAGTGGAGTCAAACATATTGGCATAAAACCACAGGCAATAAATGTGTGTCTCAGAAAATGAAAAACAGCAGAATAGGTGAAGAAAGTGACAGTGTTACTTAACAAGGTGCAAGATGTGTAAATCACTATTCCAGATATTCTTAGAAAATGAAGTTCATATGAACAGTGTTGGTACTGACTGCAGGTGCCTTTGTGATATAATCTAGAACCCCTGCTTGGATGTAACCCACGGTAGCTCAGTATAGAAGTGGGTACCCTAGTAAGGGGAAAAGGAACTATTTCTGACATGAACTCAGTGGCAGGCTCTTTGACCTCCCCACCCTGCAAGGGAGGAGCAACTCTGCTAGGCCACAGAGGAGGACTTTGCAGCCAGTCCTGAAAATACATGATAAACTAGGGTCACAGGAAAGCAGAGGAGGTCCTCCCCTATCAGTGGACTTGGAAAAGGTCAGGGAGTAGATGAAGGAGGGAGGGTGGGATTAGGAGGGAATGAGGGAACAGGATACACCTGGGATACAGAGTTAATAAAATGGAACTAATAATAAAAGAGAATTAACAATAATTCAAGTGTCTGCAAATGAATAAACTTTGACTTTGTGCTTCTAACATTCAGAATTATAAGAAATAAATCTCTCTTATGGTGAATTTGTCATAAAAGTTCAATCTCCCTTAAGAAAGAAGACGCTTTGGGAAGCCAACAGCCTCGCTACATTAAAAGTTAATCATGGAATTACTGATATTCAGTGAATCTTGCATAGTATACCCAGAACTCTAAAGGAAAATTCAGTTTTAGATTATATAAATGGTAACTGATCAACAAAGCTTGAACAAAACAAAACCCAATTCTGTAGACTCTGAGAGTAAGATTATGTTTGCTTGTGATCCAATTAAGTAAGTTGATATGCTTATATTTTTATATCTGATGATAAATTGAATCAACAAAATATGTTTCAATCATTTCCCCACTTAAGTGTATTTTTCTTTCATATCTAGGCACAGGGGTCTTTTATGAGACTGTATCTGCAACCAAGGACCATGTATGGATATAACCTAGAACCCTTGTTCAGATGTAGCCCATGGTATCTCAATATCCAAATGGGATCCCTAGTAAGGTGAACAGGGACTGTTTCTGACATGAACTTAGTGGCTGGCTCTTTGACACCCCCCCCCCAAGGGAAGAGCAGCCTTGCTAGGCCACAGAGGAAGACATTGCAGCCAGTCCTGAAGAGACCTGATAAGTTAGGGTCAGATGGAAGGGGAGGAGGACCTTCCCTAACAGTGAACTTAGAAAGGGGCAGGGAGGAGATGAGGAAGCATGGGTGGGATTGGAAGGGAATGAGGGAGGGGACTACGGCTGGGAAATAAAAAGTAAATAACCTATAATTCATATAAAATAAAAATCATTAAAAAAAAGAAAATAGAAGGCTTAGGCAATTTTCAACTTTCGGGGTTTCACATAGTCTGTGTGTGTTTCTCATGAGTGGAACAGGAATTGGAAAAACAAAATCTATTACCTTCCTTTGCACTTCAAGTCTCCTTACTGTTGCCTTATGTTAAGTAGGAAAGGTGGTGCTACTTGTTTACCAGTACATGCCTTCTTTTCCTCATTGAGACTACCTGTCATCTCTGTTCTCTTTGCTGCAGGAGTTTGTCTGGGCATAAAAGATACATAGTTTAAGTTCCTTCTGTTGTGCTTAACTTCAACTTTTAGTTTCTTTCCCCTTAGCTTTATCTTTTCTTGCCCAGTTGAATGGGGTTCAATGTCCGACTGTTACCCAGGTTTCTATATAATCTCTTACCATAGTGGCCTCTTTGCCAACTCAGAGTATCAGAGTTTCTGATGCCAGTAACTGTAACTTAGATATCTTTCAATTCAATGTAATGACATTTCTTTCTGGTGAAAATTTTAGTTTAATATAAGTGCTCCAATACAATTTTTCACTTTCAGCATCTTGTTACATTATACTTAAAGGAATGAATTTAATTCTCCTAAAATCGCCCAATTTGTTTCTTAAGTAGGCAAAAATCCCATTGATAACATGAATGTACAGGAATAGAAAAGCATACATTTAAATATTTAAATATATATATATATATATTTATTTATCTTTAATGTTTTTAAATACCAAAAATATAGTTTGCTTTTCTGTAGAATTTAGAATGCTAACAAGTGAGCTCTCATTTTTCTGCTATATAATTAGCAAAAAAAAGTCTATTATTTGACTTTTCAACTGTTTGTTTCCATTTTAAAATCTAGGAATTAAGTAAATCTTTCAAAAGCAGAAAAATTTCACAGTATTTCATATACTCACACATCATATACCAGCATTGTACAATAACTCCATTACAGCTAGAACCGTTAAGCACGCAGATGGCAAAACTCTAGAGAGAGTCACCATTAGAGCACAGAAACTTTATGTTAAACATTGCCAAACTCCTAGATGTCTCGAGATAAATTTTAAAGAAAATTATTTATAGTGCTATTAAAAACTTATGACCTGGGGTCAGATGGAAGGGGAGGAGATCCTCCCCCGTTGGTAGACTTGGAGGGGATGGGGAGGAGATGAGGGAGGGTTGGGGAGGGTGGGAGGAATGAGGGAGGGGGCTACGCATGGGATGCAAAAAACCTAACCTGTGATTGATATAAAAATAAATAAATTTTAAAAAATAAAATAAAAAAATAAAAATTAAGAAACAACAACAAAAAAAGAATTACCATATTATACAGCCATTACACTCCTTGACATATATGCCCAAGAGACTGACAATAGGTACTTAATATATGACCATGTGCGTCTGTGGCACCACTGTCCTTGACAGCCATGCGGCAGGCAGCCCCCCCCCCCAAAAAAAAAACTCCATCTCTAAAGGCCAAATTCTTGTACCTAAATGAAATATTTAGTACAGAAATTTTTAACATCATGCTCACAGTGAAATACTCTCCTTTTTTACCTTCTTCAGGTAATTCAAATAAAAGGACCCCTTTTAAAATTTGTTTTGCAAACCACGAATTTATTTTTTTTTACATTTTATTCATTATATATCCCGATTAAAGCCCCCTTCTTCAGCTCCTCCCAGTTCCACCCTCCATCTCTCTTCTCCCCTATCCAGTTCCCATACTCTATTGAAAAGGGGAATTCTCCTCCTCTGCCTTCTGCCCATAGCTTATCAGGTCTCACCAGGACTGCCTTTGATACTCTTCCTCTCTGTGGAAGAGAGAAAAGGATCTTTTTTTTTTTAATTTCCTCTTTCACTTTTTTTTTCATATCTGTATCTTTGACATTCTTTTATTTTCTTCTTGCAGAGTAACATTTTGGTGACAACTTTCTGACATCTATCTCTATTTTTCTTGAAGGCAGAATCCCTCCAAACAGTGATAGACTTTTCTTTCATCAGTTTTCTTTTCTTTCTTTTTTTTTTCACAGTTTCGTTTGTCAAGGATGCAGTGCATAAACTTACAAGGCAGGATTCCAATAGCCTCTCAGAGACGCTGGCCTTTACACTTAAACATGAGCCTACTGGCGCTTTCCTAATATCCCAGTTTTCATATGTATCTAATTCTTCACACTCTTAAATAAAACATAGAAAATCCATGACCAAAATATCTGTGGCTTTATTTTCCTTTTGTAGTTGATTATGTGTATCTTGAGTTTACAATCCAAAGAAATCATGATTACCATGTTTCTACCCATATGTCTTTCTATTTTCTGAGTGAGATTCTTGATTCCTCACTTAACATGATTATCTGACAGCAAAATCATTCAACAGAATGATGATATGAAAGCAAGATAAACTTTTATTTGCCTCATTGTACTGAAACCCACCATAGAAAACAGGATTTTTACCCTTTTCCTTTTTTTTTTTTTTTGAGTTCTTTAATTTTAGGCTTTCTTTATTATCAGGGGAACTCTTAAAATATCTGAGGAAATGTAGAAATTATTTACTTCTTAGCACTGACCAAAATATAGAGGTGCTATAACACCTAGGGAGCTAAGAAGGTTGAATGTTACTTTATTAATTATTCAGGCTCAAACTTATCCATCATATATTCATTTTATTTTTGCTATATGAAATTTAGCAGAAAAATCATCCTACATTTTTCCTATTTAGAGTCACTACAGAAGAGAATCCACCGAGCAAGGCTCTCATTAGCTATTTACTTAATTTATCTTTGTTTTTGTCATGACAATGTTATTAACATAAGATGGAGGTTCTGTTGTCAAGGTAACCAAGATCTTCTATCTCTACATACTATAATCCCTCCTGATTTTTTTGTTCCTATTATATTTTCCCTTTAGTAAAGAATAAAGTGTATTCTCTGCATATCATCTGAAATTACTTGTTGACTTTCTATTTGACGAGTTTATCTAAAGCAGAATTTTAAGGGCAGAATCAGCTCTCTGGAAGTGAATGAGGATCTTCCGTCATCCATGTTCAACTTTCCAGCACAGCACTCCTACTTGACTGGTAACAACTGCTTAAGGAACTCAGGAAAGTAGCACGCAAATATTCCCTAGAAAGCTATACCAGTACTTACACAAGTCAAGAATACAGTGCTGCTTTGTGTTGTTGTATTTTTAAGTATTTTGATTATACAAAAAGCATAGACATAAAGCAAACAAATTTATATCACAGTAGAGAACCAAAACAGAGTTCTCAAACATAAGAGGTTTTATTGAGAAGTGTTTCTGTCCAAACATCAATGTCATAACCTGTTTAAGCAAAGCCAAGCAAAGAAAAAAGAAACATAAAAAGAACCCCCATAAAATGCAAACAAATGTGCCTTAGATGCTCCTATATTAAACAACCAATTATCTCAATGCAAAACCAAGAATTTTTAAAACTTATTTTCAGCTGAATAATTCTGGCTTTGTATGTGAATATCTAGTATGTCAACTGAACTAAGATAAAATTGAAAATTTAATTTTTTTATTTTTCTATAGGAGTTCTCATAATTTGTTATGGAAGAATATAATACACATTCATTGATGATACTGGTGGTAAAATAGGTCAAATTTAAGAACATTTCCTTTATGAATTTCTTGATGACTATTGAAGATTAGAAATTTTCTTTCGCCTCTGTAACTTTTGAGAGGCAAAGGTGGTAAATGGAAAATTTGTCGTGCTCTATTGGATAAAGCACAATTGAACAGCACTAATTGTACTAAGAAGATTATCAAAGAAATGAAAACTAGAACACATAAATTTCTGGGGGAGATACATTATAGTAGAGATACAGGGAGGTTAAAAAGAAGGAGTTTTGGTAATGGTCAATATACATTTTGTCCATATAAGAACTTTTTAAAGCATAAAAAAATAAAGATTAGGATCTTGAGATCCAGTAAGAAGAAACAGTTCAGACCTTAAAAAGAAAGTTATAGGAAAGCAAAGTTTAGGTTATCTTTTATTATGATTTTGGTATGTTTTTTTTTTAAGTCTAATGAGATGTTTTGTTTTCTTTGTTCCTTTAATTAGTAAAATTATATGCAATTTTTACATAATAAAGTACCAGTATATTCATTTGATAAATGAAAGCTCAGGATTTGACTAACAAACAAAACAGTACTTAAATTTTGAATGTGTGTAAATTAAAAATAATGAATTATTTTTTCTGGTAAACATATGTGCATATTAGCTTTTTTACTGTTAAATGTGTTAGTTTATAATAATTTCAGTACCTGAATTATATTTCATCTTATGATCTATACTTTAAAATTCCTACAGAGGATATTTTTTAGAATACAGTAAAATAGAGTTCCCAAATATCACTTTTCAGAAAGAACCTTGAGCAAAAAATTAAATAATCACCTGTAATAAATATACAAATATAAGCATTAAAATAGCCAAGTGTTGTGGAGAGTATCACATGATTTATGTATGTAGCTTTGGCTGTTTTGGAACTCTTTCTGTAAAGCAGGCTGGCTTCAACGTCAGAAATGACCATGCGTCTTTCTCTTGAGTGTAGAGCACTACATATATGTGGTAATACTCATGACAAATCCCAGAGCTTCAGAGGCCGAGGTAGAAAGATTTCTTTGAGTTTGAGTCTACCCTGAGGTACATAACAACTCTCAGGCCAGCCAGCAGTCAGGACTACACATTGTGAACATGTCTCCTAAACAAAATAATGATTCATTGTGTAACAGATTGTCATCTCTTCCCTTCCTCTAAAGACTATAGAAGATACAGCTAGTAATTTAAAATTTAAAATTTTCTACGTTCCTGTCTATAAGCACAGCAGAATATCATTAACAGTCTCAGGGATTAGTTCTTTCCCATGGGATGGGTCTTAAATAGGGCCAATTTTTGGCTGGCCGATCCTCAATTTTTGCTTCAACTTTGTCCCTGCACATCTTGTTGGAAGGACAAATTTTGGGTTGAAGGTTTTGTAGATGGATTAATGTCCTTCTCCCTCCATTGGAAGTCCTACCTTGCTACATGTGGCCCCTTCAAGCTCCATAACCACCTCCTCTGCTGGAAGTCTCAGCTACGGTGACCGTCCTCCCAACAGACTCTCTAGACCTTCCGTAATCCCTGGACTCTGGCACATCTTAGAAATACCCTCCACCTCCCATTTTCTCACTGGATTCTCTCTAGCCTTCTCTCCCTACTCCTAATACTCACCTTTGCCCCCCTCCCATCTCGCCTTGCCTCCCACCTAGTTCCTTCCATCCATCCATCTTTCATGCTTATTTTAGTTCTATTTCTGAGTGAGGTTCAAGCATCCTCTTTGGGTCTGTGGATTACAGCATGGTTATAAGGTATTTCACAAACAATATCCACTTCTAAGTGAGTACATCGAATGCCTGTATTTTGGGTTTGGGTTACCTCACTCAGGATGATGTTTTTCTTGCTCCATTGCAGGAGCCCGCTAGCAGAGTCAAACCGCACCTGAGTGGGGATTGGCTTGAGACTGCTGTCAATCTGACTGAAGAGCACGGGTTTATTCCAGGGTTCATTATTTATAGGCAAGCAAGTAACATCAATACAAATAGAAAAAGGTGTGGAACCACCTAACCTTTTTACAAAAACTATTTCCCCAGCTTAACAAAGCAGCTTAACAAAGCAGCTTAACAAAGCATCTTAACAAAGCAGCTTAACAAGCAACTCTCCACACCACAGTGTGAGTCCTAGTGATCCAATTCAGCTCACCAAGCTTGGCTACACGTGTATTGCTTTAGTAAGAGGCTATTTGCATCCAGGTGCCAGAGGCTTCAGAGTTACCTGGAGCATCCAGAACTGTCTCTCAGGCTGGCTTTGTCTGTAGCTGCGTCCCATGGCCTCCACACTCCACCCATTTTTTTCCTGCAAATTTCAAGATGTCTTTGTTTTTAAATTTATTTATTTATTTTATTAATTACAATTTACTCATTTTGTATCCCAGTTCTAGCCTCCTCCCTCAACCCCTCCCAATCTCACCGTTCCTCCCTCTTCTCTTCTGATGTCTTTGTTTTTAATAGCTGGGTTGTATTCCATTTTGCAAATGTACCACAGTTTTTAATACATTCTTCAGTTGAGGGACATCTAAGTTGTTTTCAGTTTCTGGCTATTAGGAATAAAGCTGCTACGAACATAGTTGATTAAATATCTTTGTATTTTTATTACAGCCATTCTGATGGGTGTAAGATGGAATCTCTGGGTAATTTTCATATGCATTTCTTTGATAACTAAGGACATTGAACATTTCTTTAAGTGTGTCTACTTAAGATGGAAATTTAAATTAGTCTAATCACTCTGGACATGAGTTCAGCAACGACCCAAACAATAAAATAAAATAAAAGTTAAATATGTTATCCTTAACACATCGATTATTAACACATCTATTCTGTTGATGGAGGCAAGAACTATAAAGCCATATTCTGTCTTTTTCCTCACTCAAAATAGAAAAGAAGCTGTATTAATTGAGCTTAAATAAATGGCACAGAAAAGAAGATAAGAGAATTGGTCTACTGCAAGAAATTTTATAACATGAAATTACTGTTGAGTTGAATGCACATTTTACTGTTAGTTTGCCAGAAAAAATACTGAATTGAAATTTATGTCTAGAAAGGTCTATAAGAATGAGTCATTTACTAAATTATTAAATTGCACTCTGTGAGTCATTAGCTTAAATGTTTATAATTGCATTAATCTAGGCTGTCACAGGAATCTGTCTGCATTAAATATTTTCTGAGTCTTCCACAGTCTCTGAGGACTATGAAATGTTTGAGAACTATCTCATAAGAGGACACTACTTAATTTTTATGTTGTTTTAACTACAAGAAAGAACTACCAAAAAATGGTAAAAATATTTCAAATTTTCACATGCCCACATTACAGCCTTAGCAGTTGTGTTATGTATTCGTCACTATATAAATATCTCTGTATGTAAAAATCGCTATCTGCCAGTTAAAGAGATGGTTTATTGTGTATGAAGAAGAGCTGTACAGCTTTTCATACTACCATTTAGATATACACAGTCACATAACTAAACCTTTAAGTACTCAAATTCCTATTTGTCTGCCTCTACCACCACTGCCATTATTTGACATTTTATTGATTGACACTGTTAATTGAATATAGACCTAGACTTCCCAGAGTGTGAGACATCTCTCCATTAACGTTTAAAGCAATTTTCCTGTTTCCAGTGTAGTCGTATTTTAATATACAGCATATGTTATCAGAAGAGATTTATCAACCTCAATTCCCCCATGTATCAAGCACTTGCTGTTGTTCCAAAGTTCAGAGCATAAATTCCAGTATCTATACGGTATAGTAGACTTTAATCAAGTGGTTGTTTTCATCACTAGTTCTTTCTACTATTTTTATGCACAGGTCCATATTATGTTTTCATATAGATGATGTCTTAGTTGGGTTTCTATTGCTACAGTGAAACAGCATGACACATACACAAAAAATAAAAAGCTGGGAGAAAAGTGTTTATTTCACTTATACTTTTACAACATTTTTCAATATGAAATGAAGTCTGGGCAGAAACTCACACTGGACAGGAACTTGGAGGCAGAAGCTGATGCAGAGGCCATGGGGGTACTGCTTACTGGCTTGCTCCCCATTTCTTGCTCAGCTTGCTTTCATACAGAACTGAGGTCCACCAGCCCAAAGTTGGTCCCACCCAGAATAGGCTCAACTCTCCCTCATGAATCGTTAATTAAGAAAATGCCCTACAGCTGGATCTTCTAGTGTTATTTTCTCAGTTCAGAATTCATCATTTCAGATAACTTTAGCTTGTGTCAAGCTGACATAAAACTATTAAGCACAGGGAACAAATATTGAAAAATAAAGATATTTAACACAATGTATTATTACTTTTACTCCTCCTGCTGCTATTACTTCCACTACCAAGCCCAACACCACAAACATACACACACACACACACACACACACACACATACACACACACACACAGAAGTAATTTGTATGTCAGGCAAAAGAACAAAGAAAATTATGCCCACTTTAATGAATGTTGTAGATGACATAAAAACTGATATTTCCTCTCAAACTTTTGTACAAAATTTATGTCTTAGTTATAGTTCTGTTCTCATAATCAAACACCTGGAGCAATGCAATTTACAAAGGACAGTGACTTTTCTGTCCTCCTTATATAACATCATGATTGGCAACTTATAAAGAAAGCATTTCATTTGGGGATTCATGGTTCCAGAGGGATAGTGTCCATATGGTTACCATGAGGAACATGAAAACAGGCAGGCAGGCATGGGGCTTGAACAGCAGCTATGAGCTTACATATGATCCACAGCCAGGACACACAGAGAAAGAGAGAGAAAACCACTATCATAGTATGGTTTTAGAAACCTCAAAACCCATCCACAACAGCACACCTTCCTTAACTAGAGACTAAATGTATTTTTTAATTTCTTTATTCACTATATATGTCAATTCCCCTCCTTGCTCTTGTCCTCATGCCACCTTCCTTCCGTCTTCCCACTACCCTCACTACCCTATCCCTTAGAAAAGGATAGGTCCCTAACCCACCAGAGCACAGCAAGTCTCATCAGGGTACAATTGCATCCTCTTCCACAATGGCTGGCTAGGGAGCCCTGCCAGAAGAAAGTGATCGAAAGGAAGGCAGCAGAGTCAATGTAAGAAAAAGGTGCTACTGCCCTTATTACAGGACACACAGAAAAACCAAGCTGCTCATCAGGCATATATGTGCAGGGGTACTAGGTCCAGCCCATGCATAATCCTTGGTTCGTCCTTCGGTCTCCACAATTCCCCCTGGGCCCAGGTTAGTTGTCCCTATTTGTCTTCCTGTGGAGCTCCTGCTCCCTCCATGTCCATCTCTCCTTTTCCCTAATCCTTAAGTCTTCAGACTCCACCTAATGTATGCCTGTGAGTCTCAGCATCAGTTCCTATTAGCTGTTGGGTAGAGCCTCTTAGAGGACAATTATAATAGAATCCCATTTGTAAGCATGGCAGAGCATCATTCATATTGACAGGGGAAGGCTCTCTCCCATGCATTGGGACTCAGATTGGGCCAGGCATTGGTTGGGCATATTCTTAGTCTCTACTCTAGCTTTATTCTTGAACTTCTTCTAGGCAGGGCAAATTTGGGTTCAAAATTTTGTGGGTGGGTTGGTATTCCCCTCCTTCCACTAGGAGTCCTGTCTGGTTAGAAGGTAGCCATTTCAGTCTCCATGACCCCCCCCCACACACACACACACACTAAGTCTCATGTTGTGACCATGGAAACTGATCCATAATTATAATCCAGCACAAAACTAAAGTCCAAGTGGTACAAAGACCTCAACATAAAACTGGAAACATTAAATCTATAAAAAGAGAAAGTGGGAATCAGCTTTGAACTCATTGCCACAGAAGACAATTTCCTGAAGAGTCGACCAACAGTTCAGCCTCTAAGATCAACAAATGATAAACGGGACCTCATGAAGCTAAAAGGCTTCTATAAGGCAAAGGGCACTGTCAACAGAACAAAATGGCAGGGTACAGATTGGGAAAAAGATATTTACCCTACAACTGACAAAGGGCTAATATGAAAAATATATAAATAACTCACATGATTAAACACCAACAAACCAATTAAAAATTGGATACAGACCTAAACAGAATTCTCAACACAGGACTATCAAATAGTGGAGAAACACTTTAATGCTCAGTGTTCTTATTCATCAGGGAAATGCAAATCAAAACAATGCTAAAATTTGACCTCACACCCACTAGACTGGCTAAGATAAAAAAGTCGAGTAACAACACATGCTGGAGATAATGTGGAGAAAGGGGAGCCTGCCTCCATTGCTCCTCCATTACTGGTGTGAGCATAATTGTGTACAACTGTGGAATCAACCTTGCACTGCCTCAGAACACTGGGAAAAGCACTGCCTCAAAACCCATCTAAACAATTGCTGGGAGAGTACCTCAAATATGCTCCACAATACAACTATGTTCATAGTAGATTTATTTGTAATAGCCAGAAACTAAAAACAACCCAGATGACCCTCAACCACAAAATGGATAAAGAAAATGCGGTATATTTATACAATGGAATACTACTCAGCTATTAAAAAGAAGGAAATCATGAAATTTGCAAGCAAATGGATGAAACTAAAAGATCACCCAGAGTGAGGTAATTAAGACCCACAGAGACAGCCATAGTATGTGCTCATTTATAAGTGGATATTATCCATATAAAACAGCACAATCAAACTCCAATTCACAGACCCAAAGAAGCTAAGAAACAAGAAAGGCTCAAGAAAGGATGCTTGACTCTCTCCCAGACGGTGAAATAGACAGCAGGGGTGGTTCAAGAGAATTAGTATTAGAGAGGGAATGAGAAGGGAAATGAGGGTAGATATTGAATGTAGGGAGATCACAGCAGAGGTACAGAGGACTTGCAGAGAGAAAAGAAACTCTGGGCAGGGGCATCTCTGAGACAAGATAGACTAAACCTTTTAATCATTTCTAAACAGTTTCACCAATTTGGGACCAAGTATTCTAACATATTAGCCTATGGGAGGCTCTTCTTATTCAAAAAACTTGGTTTTATTTAAGTAGCTTCATCTAGATGTAATGAAGAACTAGATATCCATCAGTTAAGAGAGAGAGTTAATGGAGAAGCAAAAGGGTTTTTGGTTGGCACACGAAATTTCTCCCTCTCCACATACCTAATCTAAATACAGATAAATTTTCCTTTATAAAGATGTGCATGGAGAGGACCTAGAGCCCCTGCTCAGATGAAGTCCATAGGCTTCTCAGTCTCTAAGTGGTTCCCTAGTAAGGGGATCAGGGGTTGTCTCTGACATGGAATCAGTGGCCTGCTCCTTGGGCGTACAGTCTTGCCAGGCCACAAAGGAAGAAGATGAAGCCAGCCCTCTTGAAACTTGATAAGCTCTGGTCAGATAGAAGGGGAGGAGGTCCTCCCCTATTAGGGGAAGAGCATAGTGGAAGAATAGAAAGGGTGGGTGGGACTGGTAGGAAATGACAGTGAGGCTACAACCAGTATAAAAAGTGAAAAAGTTGTAATAATAAATAAATAAATAGTCACTGTGGTCATTCTTGGTGTCACAGAGCTTTGTCTGGATTTTTTCTTTCTGTCTTTGGGTATTTGTATTTATTTTACAAAATATACTAGAGCTCTTCACATAATTTCCTGCAAAATTCTCAGTTAATTACTCTCTAGTGACATAGGTAGATCCATAGTATTATCACTTGTCATTATACCACATAAGTACCATAAAGCACTTGTTTTTTTGGGGGGGCGGGAAAGAAGATATTCTAAAATGAAACTTTTGGTTTTAAAGTTGTTGTTTTCTTACTTTGCTCAAATTTACATTATTTTATATTCAGCCTTAAAATCAAAATATGAGATTTTCAGGAACTTAAGAATATATGAGATAAACTTTTTGAAATTCTCATAACTTTTAACCCTGATACGTCTTCTAGAAACCAATAATTAAGACTGATCAGTCTCTACACCAACTGACTCACGAAAAGTGTGAAAATATAGTCATACATATATAATAGGTTAAATGTTGGCAATTTTTATAAGTTAACACATATATTTAAACTCTAAATTCCTTTCTTTATTAAAGAAAAATTCAAATCTGATGTTTTATTTAAGTTTTAGTTCAACATCTGGATGTGAAATTAATTACAGCTCATTCCAAATTAGAATGTATAGAAAACAGGAATAAGCTCTTGTCAAGGGTTCCTGTTTACGGCCATTGAACATATTTTATATGACTGCTTTATTTAGTTTCCAAAAGCCCAGCTGAAGATAAATAAGTGGTTACAAGTGACTGAATAGTACATCTTCAGGAGACGAAACTATTACACTGCCATGGTTGACCAATCATAAAAGGCAAGATCCACTCTGACCCCAGTAGTGAAACTTAGCAGGCTTGCATGCATGTGTGTGTGTGTGTGTGTGTGTGTGTGTGTATGTGAGAGAGAGAGAGACAGAGAGAGAGACAGAGAGAGACAGAGACAGAGACAGAGGGAGAGAGAATCTAAAAGAAGGATGGTAGATGTGTAGAATTTACTTTACAAGTAGGAAATAAGGATTTGACCTTGTCTCATACCGGTTACATGAAGACAAAAGAAGAAGAAGGAGGAGGAGGAAGAAGGGGAGAAGAAAACGAACAAAGACAAAAAGAAAGGAAAGAAAAAGGAAATAAATGACTGTTGTACAAAAAAGGACATTAGCATCCATTGCAAGAAAATACAGATATTATTAAAAACTCTTCCCCAAGCTGCATGGTTTTAAGGAAGACTGAACACTCCAGGGATAATATATGCTGGAGAGGTTGTGGAGAAAGAGAAACCCACCTCCATTGTTGGTAGGAATGCAACCATGTACAACCATTTTGAAAATCAGTCTTGCACTTTCTTAGAAAATTAGTAATAGGGCTACCTCAAGATCCAGCTATAGCACTCCTAGGCATATATCCAAAACATGCTCAACCTTACAACAAGGATATTTGCTCAACTACACTCATTAGCAGATTTTCTCATAATAGCCAGAATCTAGAAACAACCTAGATGTCCCTCAACTAAAGAATGGATACAGAAATTGTGAAACATTTACACAATTGAATACTATTCAGCAATTAAAAACAAGGAAATCATGAAATTTGCAGACAAATGGAATGAACTAAAAAAGATCTTCCTCAGTAAGTTATACAAAAAGCAGAAAGACACATATGGTACATATGCACTTATAAGTAGATATTATCCATATAATATAGGATAAACGTACTAAAATCTATAGTACTAAAAAAGCTAAACAACAAGGAGGACCCTAGGGAAGAGGCTGAAACCTCATTCAGGAGGGCAAACAGGATAGACATCAGAAGTAGAAGACAGAACAGGACAGGAGCCTTCCACAGGGGTCCTCTAAAAGACTCTCTCTAAACTTAAATCAATCTCACTGAAATCAGGGACTAGGCAAGGCTGCACATTGTCTCCATATTTCCTCAACATAGTACTTGAAGTCCTAACTAGAGCAATAACAACTAAATGAGATCAAGTGGATACAAAATGGAAGGAAGAAGTCAAAATATCACTATTTGCAGATGATATGATAATATACATGAGTGACCCCAAAAATTCAACCAGAGAACTCCTTCAACTAATAAACACCTTCAGTAAAGTGGCTGGATACAAAATCAACTCAAAAAAAAAAAAATCCGAAGCCCTCCTGTACACCAAAGACAAAAGGGCCAAGAAGGAAATTAGGGAAACAACACCCTTCACAATAGCCACTAATAACATAAAGTACTTGGGGTGACTCTAACCAAGCAAGTGAAAGACCTATATGAGAAAAATTTCAAATCTCTGAAGAAAGAAATTGAAGAAGATATCAGAAGATGGAAAGACCTGCCGTGCTCATGGATTGGTAGGACTAACATAGTGAAAATGACCATATTGCCAAAAAAGCAATCTACAGATTCAATGCAATTCCCATCAAAATTCCTACACAATTCTTCACAGACCTTGAAAGAAAAATACTCAACTTCAATGGAGAAATAAAAAACCAGAATTTCCAAAACAATCCTCTACAACAACAGATCACCTGGAGGTATCTCCATCACTGACCTCAAGCTGTACTACAGAGCAATAGTAATAAAAACTGCATGGTATTGGCACAGAAACAGAATAGTGGATCAATGAAACCGAATAGAAGACCCAGAAATGAACCCACACACCTATGGAAACTTGATTTTTGACAAAGAAGCCAAAACCATTCAATGGAAAAAAGACAGCATCTTCAACAAATGGTGCTGGTCCAACTGGATATCTGTATGCAGAAAAATGAAAATAGATCCATATTTATCACCTTGCACAAAGCTAA
>CM053765.1:67661977-67676254 GCA_028658305.1 Pachyuromys duprasi | reverse complement strand
ACACAACAAGGACATTTGCTCAACTATGTTCATAGCTGCTTTATTTGTAATAGCCAGAACCTGGAAACAACCCAGATATCCCTCAGTTGATGAATGGATACAGAAATTATGGTATTTTTACACAATGGAATACTACTCAGCAATTAAAAAGGAGGAAATCATGAAATTCGCAGGCAAATGGTAGGACCTGGAAATGATCATTCTAAGTGAGGTAACATAAAGAACAAGCAGAAAGAAACATATGGTATATACTCACTTATATAGACCTATAGGATAGGAAGGTCATGCTGAAATATATACACCTAGGGAAGATAAACAAAAAGGAGGACCCAGGTTGGTATGATCAATGCTCGTTTAGATGAACGAAAGGGATGGACATTGAATGGAGGAGAAAACAAGCAACAGGACAGGAGCATACCAAAGAGGGTCTCTGAAAGAATCAATATAGCAATGTATGAAAGTAGATACTAAGACTCACAACAAAGCCTTCGGCAGAGGGCTGGGAATAATAATGAAAATAGGGGAAGTTAGTAAGACTTGGAGAGAACAAGAGCTCCACAAAGACAAACTGAGCAGGGCACAGGGGTCTTTTACAAGACATTTTCTCCAACCAAGGACTGTGTATGGATATGGCCTAGAATCCCCACTCACATGTGACCTATGGTAGCTTGGTGTCCAACTGAAGACCCTAGTAAAGGGAACAGGGACGGTTTCTGTCATGAACTAGATGGCTGGCTCTTTGACCCTCCCCCATACATGCGAGGGAGTAACAGCCTGGCTAGATCCCAGGGGAGGGCATTGCAGCCAGCCCTGAGGAGACAAGATGAACTGGGGTCTGATGGAAGGGGAGGAGGTCCTCCCCTCTAGGTGGATTTGGAGGGGGGTGTGGAGGAGATGAGGGAGGAATGGGGAGAGTGGGAGGGACTGAGGGAGGGGGCTACGCCTAGGATGCAAAGTACCAAACCTGTGATTAATATAAAAATATATAAATTACATTTAAAAAATTACTCTCTCTAACCAACAAGGTATGGAAGGAGATACTGAGACCCAAGCCAAACTTTAGGCAGAGTTCAGAGAAACTTATGCTTAAAAAGGGTGGAAAGACCTAGATGGGACAGGAGCTCCACAAGGAGGCCAACAGAGCTAAAAATTCTGGTCCCAGAGGTGTCTGCACATACTCCAACCAGGAACCATGCATGGAGAAGCCCATAAACTGCTCAGTTTCCCGGTGGGTTTGCTAGTAAGGGGATCAGGGGCTCTCTCTGGCATGAACTCAGTGGCCTGCTCTTTGATTACCTCTCCTTGTGGGGTGCAGCCTTGCCAGGCCAAAGGAAGAAAATGCAGCCAGCCCTGATGAGACCTGATAGGTAAGAGTCACATAGAAGGGGAGGAGGTCATGCCCTATCAGTGGACTAGAGGAGAGGCAGAGAGGGAAAAGAGGAAAGGTGGATGGGACTGGGAGGACACAGCAGGGGAGGGTACAGCCGGCATGCAAAGTAAATAAATTAAAATTAAATAATTAATTTAAAAAGAATGTTAATGTTTATATTATTATTTGTTGTAATATTTTAATATTTAAGCACATAAAAGTTAATCATACACATCAGCTCTCAATTATTCATAAATTGTAAATTCTACTTTTATTTATGTTTTTCTTTGAGACATTGTCTCATTAAATAGGTAGCCTGGAACTCATTATGTATCCTTGGTTTGCCTTGAACTCAGGATGACACTTTTTCCTCTGATTCCTGAAAGCTAAGAGGAAGCATGGACCTCTACAGCGGGCTAAATTCTGTTATAATATAAATGTAAGTCGTTATGTCTAGTTTTCTCTTTTTCATTGTTATCTACCTCTTTTTTAGAATCTGACTGAAGCTCAGAGTTTTTAGATCTATAAAAATCATAAATTTCTGTTTTGGCATTTTATGTTTATTTTTTTAATCTAATGTTACTAGATTAAAACTTAAAAGTGTTAAAAGCTCCAGAAGTGAGCAAACAGCTTTGAATGGTTTCTTTATGACCAAAATGAATGAACACGGAAAGTATCTGATTTACTTTTAGGCAGTTCTTCAAAGGATATGTGCACATGGCAGTCTGCTGGGACATGAAAAACTTATGTTCACCTGAAAGTAGATAGCAATTGGACTTTACTTTTTCATTTTCTTTTATCATTGTATTTTATTATCAGTGTATGGCTGTTCAGCCTGTATGTGTATGTATTAGCTGTATGCACCCAGTTTTCTCAGGAGCCAGAAGATGTGTCCCATGGAACCAGAGTTACAGATAGTTGTGAGACATCACATGGGGACCAGGAATCAAATTTTGATTCTATGAAAAAACAACCAGTATGCTTAGCATTGCGTCATCTCTCTAGCACACTACTGATGATATTAAAGCTAAGATTAGAATTGAATTTCAGTGGAAAAAACAAATCTCTGTATTTTACATAATATAAGATATTTTACAAACATCTTGCTATATCTATACACAGGTCATATTTTTTGGTAAAACTTCTTGTACCATTCAATTTTTATAATTTGGTAGCATTGTTTGCTATCTGCAGTGGACCTGAATGGTACAGTGATTGTTACCATAGGATCTTTATGCTACAAACTCTGAAATTGTAACTGTTGTTTGGTTTTGTCGTATATTACAAAAGCACAAAGATAATCCTATTGCTGAGGAAAATGTAATACTCTTTTTTTTCTGGCATAGATTTGCATCATGATTATTCAAATCACTCCTGCTATAATATTTGGTGGCATGCAAGAGAAGGGCAGAGTGGTAAATTTTCAAATTGATGTGACAATTAAGTACCATGGTAACAAGGAAAAACACAAAGGCAGCATTTAGTGACAATCCCAGAGAGCATACAGAGGGAAAAAAAAGAGTAAATGTTATGAATAATGTACCAGTTGCAACCTGTATGGAGAGTCAGACGACTCCAAGGAAAATTTGAAGGGGTTTTTCTCATCTATAATTAGCAGGGAGAAGTGACTAAGGACCAAGAGAGTATCTAATTGAAGGGCTACAGTATTATCGTTTAGTTAAAAGCTAAACATGTTATATTTCAATTTCTAAATCAAGACATGGTAAATCAGTATCCTTAGGTAAATCCTGTGACGTTTGTTAATAAAATGATTTCTACATAATCACTACATTAGTTTATATTTATGCTGTTCTGATAGCATGACTGAGTCTACAGATGTTTATTGCCCCAACAGACAGTCTATCTTACGTAATACCTAAAGTAGTTCCCAACTTGCCTTTAAAGAACAATTTTGGTTTACTTTAATGCCATAGAAATCATACTTGTACAGAAAGTGTGAGATACAGACACATAAAATGGTGTCTTTTAGCTAATACAGATAGCAGACCTTAGGGAATTTTTTTTAGACGATAATTTCAAAAATTCATGAGCTAATGTAACTATGAGGAGAGAAAAGTAAACATTTTTCACAAAATCGTCATATTTCACTCTAAGCACATGGATCAGTGAACAGTTGTTTTTAGTAGGCACTCCTATTCCTCTCCTATAACAAGATTTATGAAATCATAAACTAGCAGCATAAAGAACGCTGGCTTATATACTAAACACAGCTCAAAGAATGTTCTATTCAGTATGCACATGGTTCTGTGGCTTTTTATGTGGGGCAGCTGTTCAGATCTGGTCTAAAATAAATAAAAACTGTTCAGTTGGAAAAAGTTCACTCCCATGACAATTATATTCCAAAATTTCCTATGTTAATTTGATCTGTTGGGAGTGTTGTTATTTATTCCAGTGACTAACGTCATTGGTGAATTGGAATAGATCAAGTAAAAGTGCTGGAATTCACATTTTAGAGAGAGGAATTTGAAAATTCAAAGAACTACAATCTTTCAATTAATCTGTTTACATAAACCGTAAAAACACCTGACTAACTTACCTTCTCAGAGAATTCAGTAATTTGGTTTAAAAAAAAAGTATGTTTGTTTATGATTTCCTGTTTTGTGTTTTATCCAAAACAATGTACCTCAGGATAACCCAACCACAGTTTATGTGAAACCACAGGAAAAGTAGGAATGTGAGACCATTACGTCTGAGAAGACAATCTGCTAGCCTGCAGACAAAGATGTGTTTCTACTTGATGCTGTTCCTCATATTCTTTATTGATTTGTGACATGTTAATTTTCATTTTACATTTTCTCAATATTAATATATTCAAATGTAATAAAGTTACAATGTATATTAGGTTGATATGAAAGTAAAAATAAATGATGGCTAACATTAATTGAACAATAATTTGTTGTTGAATATACTAATAATTCTTCTGGGGTATGAGAGAAAGCATTTTGATTTTGAGGTATTGATCAAATCTGTTTCACAGACATTAAATCATACCATCCTTGGAATATATGTCTGTCTATTTTTTATAAGTAATGGCAGTGTCCTGCAGAAGAAACTACCTTCAGTGTTCAATGATTGTTCCTTCTTTTTCGTTTTGTTTTGATTTGTTTTGTTTTGAGATGGCGTTTCTCTGTGTGGCCCTGGCTGTCCTGGAATTAACTCTGTAGACCAGGATGGCCTTGAACTCATATAGATCCACCTGCCTCTGCCTCCTGAATGCTGAGATTGCCATGACAGCTTGCTCATCATTCTTAATTAGGTATAGTATTCATTTAATAAACAAAGAATATGTAAATACCCTTACTTGGTGTTTGAATGTAGGCATATGCCAGCTTTATTAAAAGGTGATTTACAAAATTCAAAAATTTCTGTTAATAACATTGTAATATTTAGAACAAATAATTCTTAATTAAGTTGACTTTGTTTAAATAAAAATGATATGTGTTGGTTTAAAACATGTAATTCAATGCTAAAAACATTTAATCAATTTCCGTATAGGTCTCTAATTTTGAAAAAAAATAATTGAACTGATTAAATTCAAGTTTGAGTTCCAAAGGTGTCAAGCTTTACTTAAAATAACTTATTTATTTTTTTATTTATTACAATTTATTCACTTGTATCCCAGCTATAAACCCCTCTTTTATCCTCTCCTAATCCAACCTTCACTCTCTCTTTTCCTCCCATAACCCTTCCCCAGTCCACTGATAGGGGTGGTCTTCCTCCCTTCCATCAGACCCTAGCCTGACAGGTCTCATCAGGACTGGCTGCATTCAAGCTTTTGAAGATAGGGACTTAAAATGTGAATAAAAGTTAATTCCTAATGCTCAAATGCTCACATTTTATGCCAACTTAATACAATAAACTCAGAAAACATTCTTACCAAAATTCAGTATCCAATTTCATAGGTATAATAAGTCAATTTCAGATATATTTATATAGCTTCTAACTACATGGTGCTATGAACATGGTTAGACAAATGTCTTTGTTGTATGGGGGAACAACTTTAGGATATATGCCCAGGTGCGGCATATATATATAGTATATATGCCCTGGATCTTGAGGTAGCACTTTTCCTAATTTTCTGAGAAAGTGACCAATTGATTTCCAAAGTGGTTGGACAAGTTTACATTCCCACTAGCAATGGAGGAGCATTCCCCTTTCTCCACAACCTCTTAGACTTGTATTGTCACTTGAGTTTTTGATCTTAGCCATTCTGATGGGTGTGAGGTAGAATCTCAGGGTTGTTTTGATTTCCATTTCCCTGATGACTAAGGACATTGAGCATTTCTTTAAGTGTTTCTCTGTCATCCTATATTCCTCTGCTGAGAATTCTTTGAAGTTTGAATATTTCAGACTTATTGAATCATGAAAAAAAAATTAATAGCTATATAGGCTCTTAAACAATGTTCAATATTTTGCCATACCACATAGGAAAATCCTAGTATTTCTACAGGTGACATCAATTCATGCAAGCCTTCAGAAATGTGGACTGACATTCTGTAAAAGTGTTAAGTATATGAAAATATAGAACACATTTCTTATCAGAACTCTAAACAAAAAAGGAAAACTTTAATCTCTATAAGCATGTTTTTGGATGACTTAGATATTTTTAGAAATTCAATCCTAAATTTCAGACTCAAAAATGAGAACTGCATAGAGGCATAGAATAACATTTATATTTATGGTTATAAGCCTAGCCTTTAATAACTGAGCCATCTCTGTTGGGGGAAAAGCCTTACCAGGCCACAGAGGAAGACTATGCAGCCAGTCCTGATGAGACCTGATAGGCCAGGGTCAGATGGAAGGGGAGAAGGACCTCCCCCATCAGTGGACTTGTAGAGGAGCATGGGAGGAGATGATGGAGGGACTGTGGGATTGGGAGGGCATGAGGGAGGGGCTACAGTTGGGATATAAAATGAATAAACTGTAATTAATATAAAAATTAAAATTTAAATTTAAAAAGGAATAACAGTTATAGGTAATCTAAGAGAAAAAGAAGTAAATATTATGCAAATATAAGAACATCAAAAGTGCCTGGGGAAGGTGAGGTAAATTAGCAGCCACAGGTAGTTGACACTGGGCCTCATGACTCCAGATTGATATCACAGACTCACAGGGTAGAAAAAAGAACCCATTCTTGCAAGATGTTCTCTGACTTCCGTCGGCATTCTATTCCATGTATATGTACTTGTGTGCACACACACACACAAATGTGATAAAATACATAAATATAAATACAGACATAAATTTAGATATACACATAATGGGCGAGTGATCATCAGAAGTATAGAATAAATTATCCTGAATTATTCTACATTTCTTGGTAAAGTGTTTACATTTTTTTTCCAGTTCAAATTGCTTGTTTGTTTGTATTCTTATATAATATCTGATTTTTTCATTTTCTCCAGTAATATTATTTTTTATTCTCTGGCACTTAAATTTCTTATAATCAAAAGACAATTATAAAATGTGCTAATTCAATTTATCAAATATTTTATAATCTCTCATAAATGCTTGTTAATGTTGCTAATTGCAACAATGAATTTCTTAGAATATATCACAATGAATGATATCACAACTTGATAGTGATATTGAATGCTTCAAGTTATTTTATTCCTCTGGTTGTAAACCACTTTCAACTTCTACAAATGACAAGAGAAATTCTTCACTTTAGTAGCATCCCTCTATTGCAAACTCATATAGACTTTACCTTCTGTCATCACCCCTGAGTCTATTTTGCATTGAACAAAAGCTTCACATGGTCCTTGAATGGGCCAGGTTATTTTCCCCAAATGCTTTATGTGGTTTGCATTTTTACAAGCTGACTCAGAGGTTATATAGCCTTCTTTTCTGCAACTTGTATTATTTTTGTTCTTTTCACTTCGTTAACCTGCCTTGCCTTTGAATAACCTAAAGAATTATGTTTATACCTTCAATCTAGCTGTTCACTGAGAGTCTTCAGAATAGACCCTCAGTATATGAATATTTTTACTTGTACATACAGAATAAAATTTTAAGTGTCTGGAATAATTTAATTGCCAGAAAAACCTTATAAAAGGAGAACTTGACTTTAAAGCCATAGTTACACAATTATTGTGAAAATACATCCTTAAACATTTTATAATATTTTTAACATTTTATATTATGTAGTGAAATTGTAAGCTGTAAATTTTAGCGCATAACATTTTCTTTCTAAATTAAAGACGTCTCTTCCTAGGTTTAGAAAAATCATCACTGTCAAGGTAGACAAAATGTTTGTCTAACTGAAATAGTTTATGCCAGCAGATTGTACTTTAAGTGATATCAGTAACAGCATAAACATGGTGTATTTGATGTCATTTTACATCTATCAAATGCCCTTTATATTCTGAAGCCTTTTTGAAGTTGTTAGATTAAGACTCCTCTAGGCAAATGAGAAAAAAAGAAAAATATCTAAATAAACTAACCTTAAACAAGAGTATGTTATCCTTTCACCAGAACAATGAGGGCAGCAGTCTCTCTGGAGGAATTGGCCAAACACATGTGGTGCAGGAGGCTTTCTTTAGTGGGGAGCAGGAGGAATTCTAGGTGTAGAAGATTCTACCTGCAAGTGTGTTCTCTCCTTATGTTTCAGGATTGTGATTACCAAAGGAGGTTGGTGTGATGTAATAAGAATGGCAGATTCTATTCTCTTAGTTACACTACACTTTGGGCTCCCTTATCAAGAATTTCCTGGATCCTGGCAACATGAAGATGGTATTGGTGTGCCCTTAGTTTTAGAGGCCACTCTGCTTCTGACATTATATCATGAGATGCCCTGCTCCTGCCAGCACTACAGATGATAATAGCAACATTCCTGGCATACTTACTTAGCTTACCTTAGGCTCCTTGGCCATTAGCACTTTGGAAATTCAAGATCTTTATACTTTTTTTTTCTCATTTTCATTTGAGTGTTCCATAGATGTATGCAAAGAAACACAAGCATATCTACCCTAATTTCCATTTTCCTTTCCAAATCACATGTCCTGGCAACACACCATCCTCAAAATTTCATTCTTTTTATTACCACTAAAGTTCAGTTATTGCCACCCATATGTGCACTGGTGTTTTCATTCACTAGAGCATAGGACACCTACAAGTAGCCATAACTTCAATAAAGCATGATTCTTACTCATATCCACTAGCTATGTACTGCCCTAGCTCCTCAATCTGGCACAAAGCCCAGCGGTGGTTAGACTGATCTTTTCAGGCCTTGTGTAGGCAACCAGAGATGCTATAAGTTCATTATTATGAAAGCCATGTCGGGCTCTTTTTTGGCTGCAATTTTCCCTAGCACCTTCCTTAATATAAATTGTTCAGAAACACTGTATTTAAGTGTATGTTGCCATACTTCAGGCATTGGTTTATTTTGTTGGTTAATGATTGGATTTTTTTTGAGAAAAGAAAAGCCTGCACACTGGGCAATATTTAAAAATATAAAAATTTATATTCATGTATCATTATTTTACCTTGTTTTCTTTACTTTTTCCTGTACTTTGAATTGAATGATCTTATGAACACTAATGAAAATTTTAAAACACAGATATAGCCATAGGAATATGAAAAAAATGCTATGTCCCATCCCTTCCTTGGTCTTTGTTTTGTGTATATTTATTAGGAAAATAAAGTATGGGCTGGAAAGATAATTCAGAGTTTAAGAGCACTGGTTGCTCTACCAGAATTCCTGAGCTCAATTCCCAGCAACCACATGGTAGCTCATGACCATCTACAATGGAATCACATGCTGGCAGAACACTGTATACATAATAAATCTTTAAAAATAAAATAAATTCAAATTCAGGGAATCATAATTTTACATTCACAAGACCACAATAGGATGGTAATCAATATTGTGTTTTAACCTTCCTAGATATTTTTCTAAGCTACTGAGTCTTCTCAAAAGCCTGTGATTCCAAGTGTTTTAATGTACCCCTTTCATTTTTCTTCCTTCGTGTTCACTTTATGTTAGATTTTACTTAATGTCTGATGTGTGTGATTTACAACACTCATTTGACTTCTACTGTTTTCCACTAACAAGAAGGTAAAGAAACATGTATCCAGAAAACGAATTCTATTTCCTCCAGAGTAGATTTTATGAAAACAGTCTTTAACTACATGGTCTGCTTAATTGGCCCAGAAGTTTGGACATAGTCTTCATTACTGGGTTCTAGCTTATTTAATTTCTTTATAAATATGACCAATTAATAGTTCATGTCATTGAAAAAAATGAACTCAAGGAAAATTATTAACACTAATGTATTTGTTAAAGAGAACTCATAGACATAAAGAAAAAAAAAAAACCAAAATTATCTGCATAGGCTTGTGACCAAAAGATCCAAATTTCAATGATTATGGAGACTTTGGAATGTTGCTGACCATATTGTAATTACAATTTTTGTGAACTATCTTTAAGCACATTAAAAAACAAAACAAAAAACTTTGTTGGATCACCGCTGTATTGTCAGACCTAACAGCAGGATAAACAAATACAAACCTTGAATATATTAACATAATAATAATCCTACTTCTACTTCAATAATGGAAAAAGGTAAAAAATGTTATCAGATAATATCTGACCATTGTAATTGACATTCCTCTCACCACTTAACATTTCCAACAATGTATTCTTAAAATTCCTTGATTTAAAATTTTTCTGTTGTGTTACTTTTAAAAGTCCATGAAACTGGCTATGAGTCCCAGTATCTCCTTTGATACCCTGGTGTATAGAGACTTTCAGAGGTCCTCTGTGGAAGGCTACTGTCCTTTTTCTTGTCTACTCCTACTTCCAATGTCTATCCTGTTTGCCTTCTGAATGAGGATTAAACATCTTCCTTGTTTAGCTATGGTCTTCCTTGTTTAGCTTCTTTAGGACTATAGTTTTTAGTATGTTTATCCTATATTATACAGCTAATATACACTTAAAAGTGAGTATATACTAGATGTGTCTTTCTGCTTCTGGGTTACTTTGCTCAGGAAGATCTTTTCTAGTTCAATTTGCCTGCAAATTTCATGATTTCTTTATTTTTTATTACTGAGTAGTAGTCCATTGTGTAAATGTAACACACTTTTGGTATTAATTCATCATTTGAGGGACATAATGGTTGTTTCCAGATTCTGGCTTTTACAAATAGAGCTGCTAAGAACATGGTTGAGCAAATGTCCTTATTGAATGGTGGAGAATCTTTTGGGTATGTGCCTAGTGGTATAGCTGGATCTTGTGGTAGCACTATTCCTAATTTCTTGAGAAAGTGCCAGATTGATTTCTAAGGTGATTGTAAAAAGTTACATTCCCACCAGCAATGGAGGAGGATTCCCCTTTCTTCATAACCTCTAGAGCACACATAATCCCTTGAGGTTTTTTGTTTGTTTGTTTGTTTTTCGTTTTTCCATTCTAATGGGTGTAAGGTGAAATCTCAAAGTAGTTTTGATTTGAATTTCCTAAATAATTAAGGATGTTGAGCATTTCTTTAAGTATTTCTCTGCCATTTGATAATTCTCTGTTGAGAATTCTCTGCTTAGCTCTGTACCCCATTTTTTAATTGGATTACTTGCTTTGTTGGTGTTTAACTTCTTCAGTCTTTATATATTCTGGATGTATGGGTGGGACTGGGAGGAGATGAAGGAGGGGGCTCCAGTGGGGATACTAAATGAATAAATTTTAATAAATACATTAATTTAATTTAATTTAAAAATAAGTCCATAAAACTGTTTCTACTTTGGAACACTGTACTTGGAGAGAATAAATTGTAGGTTTTCTCAGTCATATTTGACTTCAGAATAAACAGTCTTATAGTTTCTCTAATGTTAGAGCTGTGTGTATGTGTGCTGACATATTTATACTAATGAGAAAAAATACTTATATTTGCATATTGAAACTCATTCGGTCTTTGATACATAAAAAAATGTACTGTTGAAAGATTTTTTTTTCCAGAGCTGAGGACCAAACCCAGGGCCTTGGGCTTCCTAGGCATGTGCTATACCACTGAACTAAATCCCCAACACCTGAAGGATTAATTTTTAATATTTATTTTCACCTAAACTTTAACAGGTTATGTAGTAGTAGTCTATTTAATTTTTTTTAATTCTCTGCCTTTGTGTTCAAGGTCAGCATGTTATTACATCAATTTTGTAAAATTTTGAGAACCTGTTAAAGTCAATAAAACACTGCTCTTTGCAATGCTTAAAATTCTGGTAAGGACATTCTTGAGAGTGACATACTCTCTTCACCCCCTCCTACCACTCTCTTCTCCAGTGTATTGATATTACCATTGTTGTATATGATTCTTTTCAGTTTCTCACTGATCAAAGATGTATGTGGGCAGAGAAGAGCATAAAATATGGTTTGGAAAGTGCTCTCAACATGTTCCTAGCAGACCAATTCTTCAGAGATAATTTTGACACCTCTTTTTATTACAGGAAAATATCTTAAGAATATCTACATTGGGATGATGAAATTAAAGAATGGGTACTTAAGAGGAAGAAGACATTTGAATATCTATTGTGAACTAAATGTCAGCTCTAAATGTGCATTTACATCTTTTTCATTTTGTGTAACTGGGACAAATTTTATAAAGTCAAGGCTCTGGGTTTAAATTCAATCCTAAGAATGAAGGAAAAGAACCCTCCCACGATCTTAGCATACTTAACTATGAATTCATTATCACATCCCTACCTTTCCCCTCCTCTCATATAGAAAATCAACTTCACACCCAAAACATAATCTTTAAGTAAAACATACAGCATTTTCATTTGAACAAAACTATTGTACACATGTTTAGTGGCTTGACCTGAGCAACAGATAACCCATGGATTAATTTTATATTGTGTCTGAAACCTATCTTCAACCCAGTAAACTCCTACCTTCTGCCTTAAAAACAGCTCCAAAACCAATATTTTATTTTATTCCTATTGGCAAGATTTGTGATAATTAATCATTTTGCTCTGTACTCAGCCATCAAATTGTTCTCTACTACTTGTAGTCCGTATTTTATACTGCCTGGCAGCCCATATTAACAAAACTATATGTTCCAGTGACCCTCTTTCCTTTATGATCTGAAACAGCTGGCTAGGACTCTGCTACATATCATTGCATAATGCTAGATTTTATTGTGAAACCCAGGAGCATTTCTCCTGAGGTTTTACTGCAGGGCTGGTGGAATAGCAAGCTGAAAGATATCTGCAAAGGGGGGAACTCATATTCACGTCTGTGTTAATTATTAACTTTTATTTGACCACTGGCAATGAAATGAGTTGTGCTTAGGCTCCAGGTGTAATAAGCAAGTAGGCTAACTCACAAATAGTGACCCATGTGAGAGGAATGTGAAACGAGTAGAGAAGACCAGGTGAGGGTGGATTCTGAGAAATCTATGTGAAGAATAAGAGTAGATATTAAAGCATCAGCTACAAGATCCTTAATATAAATGCAAGCAGGAAATACATGTTTGTGGGACAGTCATATTAGTGAGTTCTCTCCTAATATCTATGACCTCACCAGCCATGAGTAGATGGCTAGTTTTATAGTACCAGGAATGGATTATTTTCTACAGAGTCTGCTTTAGGTCCAATTAGGCAGCTATTGATTAACACCAAGACATAATTTCCATGGTTGCTCTTTTAGGACTATTTTGCCATATTGAGCCACTGCTGTGGTTGGTTAACTTCATAGCTTGTTGAGACTATTAATTGCTTTTCTCCCTTGGTAGCTTTCATAGCATCTTCAAGCATTGTAAGAAAGCTGGTTCTCAGGGAGAAAACTTTTGGGTCAGAGCCAACTGAATTCCTCCAGGTCCTGTGTACATAGTTCTTATTCAGAAATAAGTGTATTCCTTACCATTCATTAAGGAAGCTTTGCAGCAGACATAGACCATTAAAGAAAACAAGATTTATCAACACATGGAGAACCCTGCTCAAAATATAGAGAACACATTTTGTGATATGCTCTAGCTCAGCTGATATATTTACAACAAGATGCTTATACCCAAGCCTCAAGGAACATTGCAGAATAGGGGAATGAAAGATTATAAGAGCCAGAGAACCAGGAAGTAAGCAGCAAGATGGTGTATTCATTATGACCCAGGAAAGTTTCATTCACACAATCTTAACAGTATGGCTTCATAATTAAAGCCTGAACATCATCAATACCAGTTGACATGCTAGCACTGATGGGGAACATCTCATTGACATCACCCTTAAATGAAAAATTACAGCTGAGAGAGGAAGAATTACTCTCCCCAAGGGATTTCTCCCCTACTGGTTGTCAAATACTAGCATCTATGTATAAGCAATACTGTGTGTGTCTGTGTGTTATATGAAGAAGAGGCATGAAATTTAGAAAGGAGTCAGAGTAGGGGGCCACAGAAATGGTTGGAGGGAAAAAGCAGAGGTTAAATGATGTAAAAACAGTCCAAATATATTATAATTTTAAAATAATTAAAATGTGATACCTTAGTTACTGGTAAGTGGTAGTGCCTGGGAGAAGGAGCACTACTCTTCTATAAGGTCAGCTGTAAGTCTAAGTAGCTGCAGAGGTTGGCAACACTGCTAAGAGAATATAGGCAGGACTAATGGGAGTTAGAGAGTCATATAAAGTGTTGCATTAGAGATCTAGTATATGAGTTCTGAAGAAGCATTTCATAACTTTGTACATTAACTTCCCAAGGCATAGACTGACTAATCTTTTTTTTTAATTTATTTATTTTTATCTCAATCACAGGTTAGGTACTTTGAATCCCAGGCGTAGCCCCCTCCCTCAGTCCCTCCTACCCTCCCACTCCCTCCCTCATCTCCCTCCTCCCCGCCCCCTCCAAGTCCACCAACAGGGGAGGACCTCCTTCCCTTCCATCCAACCCCAGCTTATCCTGACTCCTCAGGGC
>CM053765.1:67649478-67661877 GCA_028658305.1 Pachyuromys duprasi | reverse complement strand
TAGACTGACTAATCTTATCCTAAGGCATATTTTTCATCTTTTGACAAATCTTTTAAGCCCATTCTCCATGTGTCATGATATAATTTCTGCCTGAGGTTCCTTTGCTACTTAACACCAAATGCACATGTACTTGCAGTGTTTTGTTCAATATTAACACCAAAGTGATGATGTAGTCTTGGCGCCTAATGTTGCATGTGCTTATTTAGTTAAGTATGAAGCTCAAGACTGTTAAAGTAGTCAAGGGTGATCTCATTCTTACTACTATTCTAGCACATCAATTCTATGAAACATTTCAAATTTATCCTTGTAAACTTAATAAAGTTCTTATCTGAAGAAAATTGAATACAAAAATATTACATTATATTATGTGCCAATATAGAGATGGCGCTGCATTCAGAGTATATATTGAAAAATATGAGTCTCTGATTTCAAGTTCATTATGCCTAAAGTGAAATAATGTTACATGACTGTTTTTTTTAGATGCACCGAAATGTATTTTTATTCATCCAATACCTGCTTATATCTTCTTAATTGGACAATAAATCTCAAATATTAAAAATATTTATTAGCTATCATTCATCCCTAGGACCATGAACTCTTCCCCGAATAAAAAAAATGTTTAACTTTAAAAATATTTAGCATCTTTATTCATCAGGGAAATGCAAAGTAAAACTACATTGAAAACTACTATAAGAGATATTGCTACAGTAAAAGCTTCCTAAAATAGGTACTCATATGAAGAGAATTTAAGAGTCACTAAATAACAAAAGGAGAATACTCCCACTAGATACTTTAATATTATACTCTCAAAAATTAAACTTTTAGAACCAGCAATGGTTACATTTGCTCTGAATTCTTGGTCAAAGGTTTCTACACACACTGACAAACACTATCAGCATTCACCAGTACTTTTGGTAACCCATCACATAGTGATAGTAAAATCTTGCTTATGAAGATAACACATACTTATGTCATAAAACACGAAAAAATTGATACTCATCTGAAAGCTTCAGTGCCACTGGCAAGAGTTTATAATGATCAATGTTAAAACTACATACTACTAGAGGAAACGTAGTCACAGGTCTTAAACAAGTGATGAGCAATCTACCTATAAAATATAACCACTGGAGTAGTATTGGCATGGATGCTAGAGGAGTAACAAAACATTTTAAATTATTATTATTGAATTTAATGCCCACTTCATGAGATATAATCCATACCTGATACTGTTAATAGGACCAAAGCCCTGAGGCTAAAATTTTGTGAACCCAAAAGAAAGCTTACTGCTGTTATTCTACTAAATAAAACACAGCAATAAACGTCTCCTAACGACCTGTTTCCAAAGGCATAGATCAATGTGTCACTCATCTCTCAGCAAAAAAGCTTCTTGTTATAGCAGATGGTAACTAACACAAAGATCCACAACTGAAAGATATGCAGGGTGAGAGATGTTCTCAGCCCTGAATAAAGTGTGTATTTAATATACTGTTCTTCACCAACTCGGGTATCTATGCATTAAAGGAAGCAAACAAATTGTAAGACATAGACATGGTAGATGATTTATAAAAACAAACAAACAAAAAAATCCCAGCATTTCTTGTACACAACAGAGTAGATGTACATGTAAGCTCACAGAGACGGTGACAGCTAACACAAAAGTTGCACATTCTCAAGCCAGACAAAATTTAAGCATAAATGAAGGAAGTGGGAGCAATGTCCCACCCCCAAAAAAGAATTTATAGACTGCTGGGGAAGGGGAATTAGTTTCGTTAAAGACATGACAGTGGGTATATTAACCATATAGCAGCCCAAATGCTTCAGAATAGATGGTCATCACAAATCAGGCTTCACATTTTTACTGCTCCTTTTCCTTCTTTTTTATTATTATCATTTATTACAATTTATTCAATTTGTGTCCTGGCTGTGGCCCCTTCCCACCTCTCCTACCAATCCTACCTTCCCTCTCTTTTCTCCTACAACCCTCTTCTAGTCCACTGTTAGAAGAGGACCGCCTCCTTTTCTATTTGACCCTAGCCTATCAGGTCTCACCAGGATTGGTTGCATTGTCTTTCTTTATGGACTGGCAAGGCTGCACCCACTAGGGGAAGGTGACCAGTGAGCCTGTCATTGAGCTCATGCCACAGAAAGTACCTGCTCCACTTACTCATAGCTGAACTTTGGGCAGAGTGCAGGGAATCTTACGAAAGAAGGGGGAGATAGAAAGTGCACTTCTTTTGTTATCAATCACAGGTTAGGTACTTTGCATCCTGTGATTGATAACAAAAAAATAAATTAATAAAATAAATAAAATAAAAAATAAAAAAGAAATGAAAGAAAGAAAGAAATCAACATATTTTGTAATAATTATCACTCCATTAAAATTCCGCATAACAGTATTTAGCATATTTAAATGGTGTTATAGCTATCATCTATGAAATTTTGACATTATAGTCATGGTACTATAAAATAAAATTTTAATGATGCTTGACATATTTTGATGCTCAAATTTATTTTGAGTTTTTATTTTTATAAAAATATAACTTTATGTTTCATATTAACAATCAAGTTCCTTTGTTGTTAAAATAAAGGTTTGGTAAAAATTTTAAAAAGTGCACTTTTCCTTATTATTCATTTTTATTTTATAAGAAGGAAATAATATACAGTTATGGCATACAAGAGGTAGAAATGTTAGAGGAGTTTGTATACAGGAAAGAATATGGTGAAAAATTATAAAATTCTCAAACAATAATTTAAAAATAAAGTTTAAAGGAAGAAAAAGAGAAAACAAAGTTAGGTTTAAAAGTCAGTGAGATCATGTCTTCATCTTTAGAAAAGCCTACACAAGTAATTTGTACACTTAAGTGGCTAAACAGAAACAGTTCAGAATAAGAAATTTTCATCAATTTAGAAGACATCTAAAATAATACTATTTCAGATTCTTTGATCCGTACTTATTTTAAATCTGATAGCAACTATGCTCTGCTTTACTTTAAAGTATTGAAAGCCTCCCTTCATCTTTGTCAAGTTTAAGGAAGGGAAAGCGTTCAAATGTAGGGTATTCTACAGTAGTCTCATTCAAAAGGTCATTCTACCCCTGTATACAGTAAGTAATTGGATCAAGCACTTCAGCACATGGCCAGTACTTAATCACTGTCATTTGGACTCACAATATGTCAATTTATCTTGCTCATTCAATTTCCCTTTGACAAGAGATAGTATGATTATCCAAGAGCCTGCTTTCTGCCATATTTCAGTAACGTTAGAGCCAGAAGGAATGATGGATGACTTTCCTGGTACTGCTTTTACGTGCTCTCAGTCCTCTGGGTTCTAATTTAGTTTCTCTTCTTACTTGGTACATCTCTCTGAGCTCTTTCACATACTCTCTTGAATCAAATTATATTTTATGTACTTATTATTAGCAAATAGAATTCTTCAACCAAGATTATGTTCTTTAGATCCTAATCTATACACTCAAGTTCTTGTGTGTTTCTCCTTGAAAATCCAATAAATGAAATTAATATTTCTAGTAGAAAGCACATCTTTAGCCCTTGAATGTGTTCACACTTCTCTTCATTTATGAGGTTATCATTGTAACTATTGTATAGTTTACTAGTATATACCTAATTGTTTTATTTTTGTTTTATGTATCTCTAAATGTTTTTTAAATATTCTGTCATGGACAATATAAGGTCTTCCTTAATCTCAAATCTAATCTGCTTAAATCCTGAGCCAGGTCTAATAGTTTTATAATGATCTTAAATTACTTCACAAAGCTTACAATGCCTGATAAATTTGGCTGTTATATTTCTCTTCATCACTGTCTCTAGTAAGCATGTGAGTACATAATACACACACACACACACACACAGAAATTTCTGTCATCACAGTTATTTCAAGTTTCAGGACAACAAAAGTCCTTTCAGTGAATCAACCTATACTAGCTTTTTCTCAAGTCCTCATTTGTATAGAAGTCTCAAACTCTTTTACCTCTATTTACATACTTAAAGCTAGACATCATACTTTTGTGAAAGCTAAACTCAACTCTTTATATGTAAAATGCCTCTGCTATCTGACCTTAGAGAACTCCACCTTTCAGTGGACCAGAGGAAGAAGATAGAGGGAGGGATAATGGAGGGAGGGTCAGAACAGGAGGAAATGAGGGAAGGGACTATAATTGGGATTTAAAATGAACACATTGTAAAGAAAGGAAAAAGGAAAAATACCTGATCTTCCCACTTAAAAGTGAAATGCCTCATATTTATTTTTATAACCATATCATGTATGAGCACGATATACATATACATACACCCTTCTTAGTTTATTTAGTTTATTTACACGTATAATCATGTCTTTAGAGATCACCACTTGGGACTTTACAACCTATCAGTGGTTTGAGGCATTAAGCAAACTGATTCTCCTTCTTTCCTCAACTGTTCAGTATAATTTCTAACTGTATTCTAAACAATTATCCTAATAACTACAGGCAAGTATAGCTCTCATTTATCACCAAATAGTTCTCCTTATGCAGCGTACTGAGTCCAATACAGGGAAAAAGTGGTCAAAATGCGAGAATACATAGCTGTCCATAACCAAACCCCAACTGGTACATCTATGACACAAAGCCTGCCCTTATGTCTCAGAATACATTATAAAACAGGCAGCAGAAAGAAATTTACTTGAATAAAGATCTCCATAATGATTGTACCACTTGATATACCTATGTAGATGGGAAAAATTTCCCATGGCCTCATTCATCCTATAGTCAGATACCTTTTAATCTTCCCACCATATGATTCCCTGCAAAGTTGACTTCACTGCCTCTGTTGTTTCATATTTTTTTATTTGTCCTCCAGGCAAAAGCAAATATTAATTAACTCAATATTATATTTCAAACAGCTCAACTAATATAGTGTTTGTTAATACATTAAAAATAACTCAGGGACAGAAAAACGTGCTGATACCCAGCTAAGAAAAATGAGCCCAAACTTGAATTCTTCATTTATCTCCATCGTCTCTTCCATTTTTCTGTAGTTTGTGGTTACTAGCCTGTCTTTAGTCTGGTATGTGTGTCTTCTGTCTGTAATAAAATGCTTTCCTCTGTGTTGATTAAAAAACATAGAAAGCATGGAACAGAATGGGGATGAGGTATTCATGAATCCAGCTGACCCAGAAGAACTCTGTACCAAACACATGTTATCAGGCAATATGTGAAGGCTTCTTCCAACCATATGTTGACTACGTTGTATGATATAGTTATTAACATGTTGGCCAGTTTCTTAGCATATTGGCCAACAACTTATGTATGCACACATATGTTACTATTGCTCCTGGCCAAGGAGAAGTACATCAGTTAAGACTCAGGCTATGATATACTTAGTTTGTAAAAGCCTATTGCATGGCATAGCCAGGACAGAATAGCTTACATTTTTCTTATAAAAGCAGGTTGAACTTCAACAACCTGAGCAGTCTGGGAACATAACTTTAAAAGGTCTCAAGGTGTATTATTAACTTTATTGAAGGTTTCTTCAAAAGTTCAGTCTTTGGGGGGTCAGGAGATTTTTTTTTAAATGTATCACAATCATATATCATGGAATAAATACCAAATGTTTATTACATTGACATTAATTGAATAAAGACATATAGTTGATAATTAAGATTTAGATAATTTATCTAAATATTTCAGTACCACTTCTAAAAAATGAAGGTCCATTAAACTTCATTCTTTTTCATCTGAAACTGAGAAACTCTAAATCCCCACATCAAAGCTTAACCAATATCTTGCTATTTTTCAATATTTTTCTCTAGCCACATCTGCTCATATGACTCAGTTTTGGTTTTAAAGACACAAGTAAATTCTGCTGCGAGATAATTCATTTGGTAATGTGCTTTCCCCACAAGCAAAAGTGTCTGGGTTCAATCCCCAGCACTTTAATTAAAAGCCTGATGTGGGATGTTACCCTAGGGCTGGCCAGACAGAAGCTGGAAGATTTCTCACATTCTTGGGCCAGACACTCAGGCTGAACTGGAGCCGACCTAGAGATTAATATTACCAGTGAGAAACTGGAATCAACAGAAAAAGTGGAGATCTACCAAGGAAACTCTCTCTCTCTCAGTGTGTGTATGTGTGTGTGCTTCTGCACCTTTGCACACAGGTGCACATGGACTCACAGACCTACACACACACACACACACAAACAAACACTTCATTAAATGAAATATAGAAAAAAAGTAAGATAAATAAAATTTAAAATTAAAAATATATAGTTTTTTGAGAGGAATGCAATGATTTTCTTCTCTTCTAAATGAAAGACAGTAAAAGAAAGAGTTTCTGAGAGCTCTTTGTTTCTGATTCTTCATCTTCGAGTGGGCATGATTTTAGAGCTGTGGCATCCATCTTACAAAGCCACAGTGATGTCACTCATGAGAGAACAAAAGCAACTATTTTAAAATTAAGGAAGGAAAATAGCATTTTGGTTTTTGAAGGAATGTACTGAGCACATAACTATTAGCCTCAGGCTTCCTACCACATAAACTATTAATAACAAAGTGGAATGAGCCAATATCTAGAGAGCATTTTGTAATTGTTCTTTATAATAGATATTATCGTTTTCCTGGCCAAATTTCTGTTATTACAGTGAAACACCTGAGAATGGTAACGTTTTTGAGGGAGCTTACTTTTTAAGATTTCAGCCCATGTGTTTATGGGCCCATTAGTTTATAGCATATGCAAGCTACTCCAACATAGCTAGAGATTATGGTTGAGAAAAACTTCTTAGATAAAAGCCAGATCAAAAAACTGGTGAAATGGCCTACTGACTCTCAATAGTCTTGCAGCCTTTAAATATTTCACCACACGGTGGTAATTCTGCCCTAGGGATGAATTCTTTATTATTTTAATCATTGGGAAACTAGACAATTTCTAAGATATCTTACGAGCCCACAGTTAAGTCACATATGCAGTCAACTGGAACACCTCTTATAAAGTTAACATTAAATAAACTGTTTAGTATACAAAAATAATTATTTTACCATATATATATATATATATATATATGAAGAATTAAATTATCTCTCAAAAGGCAAGTTGATGCAATATAATCAACTCATATCTTATTTGAAAATCTAAACTATAACAATATGAAGTCAGCAGTCTAGTTATTACAGCTTGATAATTTATGGAGAAGAGAGTTGAAAAATAATCAAGTTGCTAACTAATCCTTACTTAATGGTACAACTGTATTCAAGCAAATTGAGACTAATCAAACAATACTAGAAATAATTAATTATTCAGATTTATGTTGACTGCATAAATGACTAAGTTGTCAGACCTATATGTCATGATGTATCTAATGTTTTCACCAAATAATTACTTTTAAAGCATTCAGGACTTACCTCCAAAAATTTAAGAGGAAATGTAATAATAGAAAATAACTTTATGTTCAAGTTAGTCATAAATCACCTAATCAATAATCTCTAAATTTCTAGAACATGAAATATATTTTATACTAAATCCCCAAAGCATATTTCTAAAACCTCGTGATTTGTTATGACCACTTATCCTCAAATAAAAGAAGATATCAGGCAGGAGTAAATAGATGTAACTACTAAGAATAAGACTTACATATCACTCACTTATCCAGT
Source organism: Pachyuromys duprasi (assembly GCA_028658305.1). Lineage (NCBI taxonomy): Eukaryota > Metazoa > Chordata > Mammalia > Rodentia > Muridae > Pachyuromys > Pachyuromys duprasi. Next base: position 67,654,236 of record CM053765.1, on the reverse strand, counting down.
GAGGAAATAGACAATTTTCCAACAAAAAGTAAACATAAATTGAATGTTTTTATCATAAATGCCAACACAAATATATAAGACATATAAAAAACACTTTTAGTGAATATATCCATAGTGTATTAGGACAGAATTTAAATGAAAAGCATTTTTAAAAGATTTATTTGATTGGGGCTAACAAGATGACTGAATAGTTTAAAAAATGGGCTGCTCCTGCAAAGGTCCTTATGTGTGGTACATGTGCATTGATTTCCCTCAGAGGCCAGAGAGACCATTGGGCTTTTTAGAACTGGATTAGGGGTGATCTTAAGTTTCCCATTGAGGATAGTGAAAACGTAACCTGGATCCTCTGGAAGTGTAGCAAGTGTTTTTAATTATTTGCCCATCTTTCTACCTCCTATGGATGTTTTTAATGTTGTCTGTTTGTTTTTCATTATTGCTCTTTGTTTTACATTCTCTGGTCTGGAAGCACACTATTTTAGTTTATTGTCATCAACAAAAAAGGGAGTCCTCAATGCAGAATTGAATTCTCCTGAATCTACCAAGATCAGTTTCCTCCTTTCATTAATCTGATTTTACGTGACAGGCCTTGGGAAAGAGGCAGACTACATTCATCACCAAAGCCAAATGTGGTGGGTAAGGAAGACTTGAAATTATGTTTTGCCTTCGGCAAGCCACCTTTTTACCATTAAGAGAAGAATATACTCAGTTAAACAAACACATTTTCAGGAAGATTCTGGGAACCACTGCTTAGGTATGATAAACATTAACAATATTAGGAATCTAAAACTGGGCATAATGCATGGTTTATTTTTAAAGAACACATTTCAAAGATGGCTGAACTGCTTCCTATGCCCTCAAAGGCAAAAAACAAAAGATATTATACAAAAGAGGAAAATCACTTTTTGTTTTATAATATTTGAAAATTTCATACATACATACATGTATTTTAATCAAATAGATTTCCAGTTCCTTTCCCATCACTATACTCCCCCAAGGTTTTTCCTACCAACTTCATATGTTCTGTTTATAAAATGTACCAAGTCTATTTAGTGCAGGGCACTAAATCCATGAAGGGAAATCTTACAGGAACATGGATAGCCTCACAGGGACATTCATGAAGATATGTAACTATATCTTTTCCAGGATCATCAATTGCCAATAACTCCCAGTGGCAGGAAGTTTATAAGCTACTCTTCACCCATGATAGGATTTTGGATGTCTTGACCTTGTCCAGGTCTTGTATATATAGTCATGGCTTCTTGAGTTCACGGGTGCAATGATGCTGCCATGCAAGGTGAACACTGTAGTGCAAGAAACATCACTTTCTCTGCTTCTTACTGTCATCCCACCTTCTTTGCCATGATGGTCCCTGAGCTTTGCATCTAGGAGAAGTGATGGAGATGTCCCATTTGTATGTGAGCAGTCCAGTTTCCAATCATCTGCTCCTTGAACAGGTAACACCAATATTTTTGCCCAAACCAACTCCTATTTGCATAATAAAGCATTTATTTACTTATTATGTAGGTTTTTTTTCATAGGAATTCATAATGTAAGTTTAATCAAAAACATTTTGGAAATGAAATTCAAAAGAGTGAACACCAAGATTCATGTGCATGTAATCAAGAAAACTACAGCAGTGTTAGAGCATAGATTACACTGTGAATCACACCACATCTGTTTTCAAGTGTTGTGAAACACATCTGTTTTTAAGTAAATTGCTAGCTACTTAGAGGATGAGACTATGGAAATAAATTTAATAGTTTTATTACAGAAAGACATACATATTCTATGTTCATATTTTTATAAATTTTGTTTAAAAATATGTTCTCCTAAAAGATAAATCTCAGGGTTTGTTGGTCCTCTCCCCGGCTTCACTTACTTTAAAAGTTAGTGCACGTTTCTAATGATGACGGCAGCGTCTATACCTGTGTTCGCTGCTCGCTCTTTCATGGATTTTATACTTATACTCCCCAGGGTTAAGAGATCTCCACTCTGTTTTTGTTTTGTTTTGACAAATTACTGAACTTTGTAAGCAGATTTGGCTGCTTTGTATTGAGTCAAATAGTAGTATCAACCATTGACCTGGATTCATACTTTCAGAGTATACATTCTGTAACTCCTACAAAGTTTTTATTGATAAAATACTAATGGTGATACAAAAAGATGAACTTTGAATTATAGAATGAATAAACAACTTATTGAAGGAAAATGGAAAATCTAAAACCAGTCTGAGCCTGGCTTTCTCCCCCCCCACCCCCACTATTTAAGTCTGCCTGATCCTCACTTACAATACTAGACACAAAATACTTATTGTTCAGGCCATTCAAAATATTCATTCATACTAAAACAACTTCTGAAATTTATTTCATTTTACTTTAAAACATTTTAGCCAGAGTCCTCCTTCTTGATTAGTTTCTTTAGATTACAGATTTTATTAGGTCTATCCTATATTATATGTCTAATATCCACTTATGAGTGAGTATAACCATATGTGTCTTTTTGCTCCTGGGATACATCACTCAAGATGATCTTTTTCAGTCCCTACCATTCACCTGCAAATTTCATGATTTCCTTGTTTTTTTATTGCTGAGTAATATTGCACTGTCTAGACATACCACAATTTCTTTATCGATTCCTCACTTGAGGGGCTTCTGGGTTGTTTCCACCTTCTGGCTATTACAAATAAAGGTGCTACAAACATGGTTGAGCAAATCAAGAAGGAAGACTCTGGCTGAAATACTCAGTCCCCATTCAGGAAGGCAAAGAGAATGGGCATCAAAAAAGGGTAAAGCAGGGAACAGGACAGGAGCCTACCACAGAGGGCCTCTTAAAGGCTCTACCCTGCAGGGAATCAAAGCAGAAGAATGCAGGGAATCTTATGAAAGAAATGGGAAATAGGAAGACTGGAGAGGACAAGAGCTCTACAAGGAGAGTAACAGAACCAAAAAAAATCAGGGCACAGGGGTCTTTTCTGAGAATGATATTCTAACCAACGACCATTGATGGAGATAACCTAGAACCCCTGCACAGATGTAGCCCATGGCAGCTCAGTGTCCAAATGGGTTCCATAGTAATGGGAATAGAGACTGTCTCTGAGATGAATTGATTGGCCTGCTCTTTGATCACCTCCCCCTGAGAGGGAAGCAGCCTTACCAAGCCACAGAGGAAGACAATGCAGCCACTCCTGATGAGACCTGATAGACTAGGATCAGAAGGAAGGAGAGGAAGACCTCCCCTATCAGTGTACTTGGGGAGGGGCATGTGTGGAGAAGGAGAAGGGAGAGTGGGATTGGGAGGGGTCTAAAGAGGAGACTAGAGGGGGATAGAAAGTGAATAGAGTGTAATTAATAAAAATTAAATAAAATTTTTACATATTCTTTTAGATATTCAATGATTATGTGTATAAACATTTTGAATGTTAATATATTCTTAACATACAAAGTTTAAGAATTTCATTATAAAAATAATCAACCACAGATTTCTTTAGTTTCTAAATTTATTCTTACATTATTGGCCAAATAATGCCAGTGAAGTAAAACAACATGCACAAATTATCACTAACAAAATGCAACTTATAAGTGAATGTGATGTATTCTATTTCCACACTCTCTGTCTTCATTACTGCATTAAGACAAAGAGAATTAACTTTTAAGTCTTAGTCTACATGTCTATTTCCAGATTCCTTTAACACTATTAAGACAATTTTATCTATTTTCTTTGAAATTTCATTTCTCTTTTTCTCATATTTTTTATTTTTTATATTAGTTACAGTTTATTAACTTGTATCCCTGGTGTATCCCACTCCCTCATTCCCTCCCCATACCACCTTCCCTCCCTCATCTCCTCCCTGACCCTTTTTAAATCCACTGATGGGGGAGGCCCTCCTCCCCTTTTATCTGACCCTGGTTTGTCAGGTGTCTTCAGGACTGGCTGCAAAGTCCTCCTCTGTGGCCTGGCAGAGGAGGGGGAGGATTGAGAGGTCAAAGAGCCCACCATTGAGTTCATGTTAGCAATAGTCCCTGTTCCCCTTACTAGGGTACCCATTTGGATACTAAGCTACCATGGACTACATCTGAGCAGAGGTTCTAGGTTATATCCATACATGGTCGTTGGTTGGAGAAACAGTCTCATAAAAGACCCTTGTGCCCAAATATATTTGGTCCTTGTGGAGCTCTGGTCCTCTCTAGGTCTTACTAACTCCCCCTTCTGTCATATGATTCCCTGCACTCTGCCCAAGGTTTGGTTATGAGTCTCAGTATCTGCTTTGATACACTGATAGGTAGAGTCTTTCAGAGGCCCTCTGTGGTAGGCGTTTGTCCTGTTACTTGTTTTCTCCTACATTCAATGCCCATCCCATTTGTCTTTCTAAATGAGGGTTGGTCCTCTTACCCCGCTGCCGGAGCCCACCAGCAGAGCAGACCGGGGTTCTGAGTCGGGAGTGAGGATTGAAATTAATAATGCACACTACACATAATTATGTTCCGAGAGGTTTCTGGCTGCTTGCTCATGGCCCTAATGAGCCCTAGAGCGTCAATAAGCTCTGCATCCGAAAAGCCACAAGAGCAGACAGCCTTCTTTATTTATACAAACAGTTTACAGGAGGGGTTAATTTTCACAAGGAAGTGAGGCAGAGTTGAGACTTCAAGCAAGCTCTCCCACCTGCTGTCACTAAACAAAAGGCGAATGGACTTGCAAATCCTTCCCTGTCTCCAAGGGAAGGCCTGGAAAAAACCTGTCTTCCTGTGCTGAGACTAGCAT
>CM053765.1:67636841-67648978 GCA_028658305.1 Pachyuromys duprasi | reverse complement strand
ACTACTCAGCAATTAAAAAGGAGGAAATCATGAAATTCGCAGGCAAGTAGTGGGACCTGAAAACGATCATCTTAAGTGAGGTATCCGAAAAGCAGAAAGAAACATATGGTATATACTCACTTATATAGACCTATAGGATAGGAAGGTCACGCTGAAATCTACACACCTAGGGAGGATATACAGGAAAGAGGACCCACGTTGGTATGATCAATGCTCATTTGCATGAACAAATGGAATAGACATTTAGTGGAGGAGAAAACAAGCAACAGGACAGGAGCATGCCAAGGAGGACCTCTGGAGGGGTCAATGTAGCGATGTATCAGAGCAGATATTAAGACTCGCGATCAAGCCTTTGGCAGAGGGCGAGAAGTGATGATAGAAATGGAGGCGGTTGGTGAGACTTGGAGAGAACAAGAGCTCCACAAAGACCAAATTGAGCATGGCACAGGGTCTTGTATGAGACCGTTTCTAGAACCTAGGAGCAGGTGTGGATGTGGCCTGGAACCCCTGCTCAGATGGGGCCCATGATAGCTTGGTGTCAGACTGAAGACCCTAGTGAGGTAAACAGGGACTGTTTCAGTCTTGAACTTGATTGCTGACTCTTTGACCCTCCCCCATCCATGCCAGGGAGTGACAGACTGGCTAGATCCCAGGGGAGGACATTGCAGCCAGCCCTGAGGGGACAGGATGAGCTGGGGTCTGATGGAAAGGGAGGAGGTCCTCCCCTGTTGGTGGTCTTGGAGGGGGTGGGGAGGAGATGAGGGAGGGTTGGGGAGGGTGGAAGGAAATGAGGGAGGGGGCTAAGCTTGGGATGCAAAGTACCTAAGCTGTGATTGATAACAAAAAATAAATTAATAAAAAAAGAAAAAAATTATTTATATAAGAATTCAATGAAAATGAAGCAACAACATACCCAAAGCAGTGCTAAGAAGAAAGTACATAGTGCCAAATGCTTTAATAAAGAAAGTAGAGCAAGCTATACCAGCAACTTAATAGCTCACCTAAAATCTTTAGAAAGGAAAAAGAAGAAAGAGGAGGAGGAGGAGGAGGAGGAGGAGGAAGAGGAGGAGGAGGAGAAGCAAACACACTCAAGCAGAGTCCACAGCAGGAAATTATCAAACACAGGGCTGAAAACAATAACCTAAAAACAAAGAGAATCCACAAATCTAACAACTGTTTTTTAGAGAAAAATCTATAAGATAGGCAAATCCTTAGCCAAACTAGCTAAAATACAGAGGGATCATATACAAATTAATAAAATCAGAAAAAAGGGAAATACATCAATAGACACTGAGGAAATGCAAAATATCATTAGGTCATACTTCAAAACCTGTACACCACAAAATTGGAAAACTTAAACAAAATGAAAGATGTACTATATAGCTACCACTTACCAAAGTTAAATCAAGATCAGGTTAACAATTTAAATAAACTTATATACCCCAAGGAAATGGAAGCAGTTATCACAAGCCTCCCAACCAAAAAGAGTCTTGAGCCAGATGGTATTAGCACAGGATTCTATCAGACTTTCAAAGAACTAATACCAATACTCCTCAATTTTTTCTACAAATTAGAAACAGAAGGGACATTTCTAAACTAATTCTGTAAGGACACAGTCACCCTAATTCTTAAACTACACAAATACCCAACAAAGAAATAGAATTTCAGACCAATCTCCCTAATGAACATTGACATAAAAATACTCAATAAAATACTTGCAAACCGAATCCAGGAACATATCAAAAATATCATCCACCATGATCACTAGGCTTTATCCCAGGAATGCAGGAATGGTTCAACATATGAAAATCCATCAATGTGATCCAGCATATAACCAAACTGAAAGAAAAGAAAAAGCACCCATGACCATGTCATTAGTTGTTGAACAGGTCTTTGACAAAATCCAAACCACTTAATATTAAAAGTCTTGAAGAAATAAGGAATACAAGGCACATACCTAAATCCAAAAAAGGCAAAATACGGCAAGCCAATAGCCAATATCATTTTAAGAGAAACTTAAAGTATAAATGCATATATACATATATGTGTATATATGTATAAACTGATATATACATATGTACTCATATATATATATTTATACATATAGTGTATGCATATATTTACATATATACACATATATGCATATATGTATATATACATTATATATACATATGTACATATACATATATATTCTATGTATACATACATATAAATATATCTATATATCTATGTATACATATCTACATGTATATGTGCACTATAAATATGTAAATGAATACATATATATGTATATGTATACAGTAGAGAGAGAGACTCTTCTGTGTTGTAAATTTTAACTAAGAACCTCATCAAGAGGATAGACATACACAGTAAGCTCAAGCACTACATACAACTTCATTAACAAGTGAAAAATGCTGTTTAAGATGAGGCAGGAAATACAATTGAATAGGTAAAAACACTCACCACTTTTGCAAAGAGCATGAATTTAATTTCTAGTACTTGCTATCAGCTAATAATTCCAGTTCTAGAGATTTTAATACCCTCTTACACACTCTTTAGGCACCAAGCATGCTCATGGTGCTCATACATGCATGCACATAAAGTAAAAATAAATATTTATTAAAAGGTTTTTGTATAGATCGATTTGAAATTGTATTAAGCACATTTAACTTGAAAACTGCAATGAAACATACAATTATTGCACACTAGAAAGGATATAAATTATGAACATATGTTAGAATGTAAACAAGGAAAATGCCTTGAAAAATTGTTTAGCATCATCTATAAAATTTGATCATTCTAATGGTTGAGTATTTTAACTTCTAGAAATAGAGACAGAGAAAAATTACCTCTGTACAGTCAGGGATATATAAAATACTGTTCAAGACAATGTTAGTCATAATAGAGAAAGATTAACAAATAGTAAATATTTATCTGTAAAACAGAAGTATGAAGAATGAGGTACATTTCTGAAATAGAGTGATATTTGTATATATAAAAATGAACCACACTGCATTCTACACTGTTAATGAACTGAGGCAACACAAATTAAATTGAAAATATTTCAAAATATTTGATTGAGAGCATCTCAGCAATAGCAAATGCCACTGTTTTTATTTAATTTCAAAATTACATGTACATACAATAACTCTAATAAACAACCAGAAAAATAATATTGGAAAAACACATATTTGTGTGTTTGGGTATTTTATTTTCATTATTTCCACTTGGAGTTCTTATTTTATAGGTTATGGACTTAAAAAGGGAAGAGCATGAATATGAAATTGAGTGTATAGGGTGGTAAGGAATCTAATATGAGTTGGGGTGGGGAGTAAATATAAAAATATATTGTATGTAATTCTATTTTATGTTTACTTAAGATTTATTCAAAAAGTTAAATTGAAATATAGCCACAGTATTTAATTTAGACTTATTTGTGGGGGAATTTTTAATTAATTAATTAATTGATGGATTGATTACAGTTTATTCTCTTTGTATCCCCACTGTAGTCTCCTCCCTCTTCTACTCCTGGTACACCCACCCACCCCCTTCTTCCCCTATGTCCTTTCTCTAGTCCCCTGATAGGGGAGGAATGTAATTTATTAAAATATTAATTAATTAAAAAATTTGCCTCTCATGTTTATTTAATATGAAAGAGTTATGCAGACGTTGTTATGAATAAAAGCTATGTATATTCTTCAAAGGAAAGAGGTAATTAAGGATCCAGTACACCTTTCATGTCGAAGGCACAGAAACAGGAAGTCTGCAACATAAGAATGACATATTAATACATCTTAAGCAATAATTAGCACAAAGGTTTATCAGAAAGATGATGTAAACATGGCTGCATTATTAATTTTCACAGACAATTTATTTTGGAAATTTTAATAATTTAATGTACTTTAAATGAAAAGTCTAGCAACTGTTCAGGAGCAGGTACATTCACTCTAGAGCAGGATTTTGCTTGACACAAAATACCTTTATCTTTGTCTTAGTGTCTCTGCCCTTTGGTCTGTGGTGTCATTCTGCAAGGATATAATCTTATAAAAGAGTTGACAGCCCGTTATACTAATATCCATATGTCTTCTCTTTGTGCAGAAGACACCAGAATACATTAGAATCAGGTAAGCAACTGTGTTAATTAGGAGTAGACTAGGCACCCCAGAGTCTTCCTGTCAAACAGTGTTTTCCTCAAAAAGGTTTTACTCAGTTTTTTTTCCTCATAAACATTAGAATGAATCATTATCTTAATGGTTTTCTCCTTTTATTTTGAGCAAGTACCTTTTTTTTTTTTTTTACGGTAGTCATGATTGCAGGACGCAGGGTAATCAGCAGATGATCATCAAGCTTCATGACCATATTTCCATGGTGGTCTGTGCAAACAAAGCAGCTGTGCTTTTCAGTGGAACCTTTCACCAGGTAAGTTAACTGTCATCCATGTGGCTGAGCAGCCAGCTTACAACAATTTGGAAAAAGCTTGAAGTTTCATTGAAAAAGGTACAGGTGTAATTTTTTTTATTTAATTTTATTTTTTCAAACACAGAGCTTTCCTTATATTTGTTTTCTCATATTCGCTTGCCTCAAGACTCATTTTTTGAGCTAGTTATAAGACTTATCATGCTCCAAGGAATCAGAATTCCATTATTTTTTTTACCAGAAAATATAAAAAAATCCATGATGCTGACTAATACATTTATTTTACAAAAGCAGTATATATTTTCAGAAACTTATGAGGACATTTTTAATTTTATTCCACACATACTACTTTTATTAGAACAAATGTCTCATTTGCATTGTCATACAATCGAGAATAGGATAGACATCATATCCTTAGGGAATCTCTATATATCAATATATTTGGTGTACACTTTAAAAGTATATAATGGGAAATACTTTTCTCTTGCTGAATTTTGGTAAGAGATAAGAAAATGAATTTTTCAATGATACAGTTGGTAAGACTTTCATTAAAATAAAATGAAACAAAATAGCTGGGTGTTGCCACCAAATATAACAAACAAACAAACACAAACTAACAAAAGGTCATTGGGACTGCTCTTTATATTTCACAACTACTTTAAATAGCTTACAATTAAGTATAGAACTCTTTGAGCACAAATGTAAACTTATCACCTCAGAGTATGACTAATATCTATTTATATTACAATTTTTGTCTTTAAAATATCTTTTAAAGTGCTTTTAGCTAATCTTTAATTTTTCTCTATCTACTTTGAATGATTTCTTAACCTTAGGCTTCATGTATGTTATCTGAAAATAGAGAAAATGACAATATATTCTGTAAAAGTAACTTATTTGCCTGATGTAGTTGACTTCTCCAAGGTTTAATGCCTCAGTCTGCAAACCGAGTGCTAATCTGGGAAGCTTCTAGCCTCTGTGCAATCTAACCTAGGCTTACAATACTTTCAGCCTTTGAGAATTACACCTGAGTAAGCTCTGAGAATTACTTCTGCATAAGCTCACACTTTCTAGTTCTTTCTGAACTCTTGCTAGCTGGTTCAACTCAGCTGTCAGGGTCAAATCTCCTCTCCATGCTGACTGATTCAAACTGGCTTCTCTCACCTTCTGACTGATTAACTCTGGTAGGCCTTATACTATGGCAATATATTCTAATCTTCTGGCACTTCTCATTTTTCTGGCTCATTTTGTCTTTACCTGTTTCCAGTTTGATCCCTTTACAACCTCTGTACAATTCCAGTAAAATTGTCTCCTCTGTCTGCTGCTTTCTCAAGAGACTTCTCTTTCCTCTCTGTTCTTATAAGAGTTGGAAATATACTATTTTTTTAAAATCTTTCTCTGATTAGTCACTTTGCCTCTCCATTAGATATCACTTTCAAATATGGATACCTCCACCTACAAACTAACTTTTGTATATAAAGGGCATGTTTGCATTCCAGACAGATCACACAGACGTAGGTCTTTGGATGTGACCAGTGCAATCATGTTGCTAGATTAAAATTTGTCTACAAAATTCCATAAAATATATGTCAAACAATGTGTGAATTAATGATCAAGTGTTTTATATTTTATTTCAAACTATATTTTTAATTTATAAAAATCTTACCTTACCAGCTTGATACCATATCAAATTCTAAAAGAAAATTAAGGAAATTTAGAATGAGATGGGATAGGTGAAATATTTGTCAAGGAAGTACAATTAATTCTTGAGGGTGGCCATATAAACTTCCAAGATGTAACACAAAGGAGACAGATGATTGTATGCCTACTAGTGAGAAGTACAAAGAAAAGAGTTACCATAGTTTAAAGCCCTTCAGAGATTAACATGGCATAAAATTCAATAGAATAGAGATGTAGATCTTGTGATAGAGGATCCCTGCTAGACAGCTAGAAATGGCAGCATTACTGAGGAGAAGCATTTAGGTAGCTGATAGCAGGAAATATGTTAAGTGAGTTAACAATTTAATATCTGGAAGAACAAAATAATGACATAAACACACTTTCCCCAAAAAGAATGGAGACTCATTGTTGGATTCTGAGCAGCAAAATGTTCATAGTTCCTTGAGACCCACACAAACAAATAAACCTAGCATAAAATATCAGCAGGACTGGCCAAGAAATGCAAGAAACAGTACGAATATTAGATTAGACTCCAATTTTTTAAGCTTTAGCCAGCTAGCATAAACTTCAATACTCAAAAGTAGCCCATTTCTGAATTCTTGTTTCATTAAATATATTTAAATCCACATATCATGGTAGCAACCCTGAATATAACAGCTGCCAAGAGTAACTATTTTCCTAGTGGCCAGTCAAGTGACTTTACTTATACATACTTCAATGATTTTCAATTAACAAATTCCTATGCTGACAATAATTTGGCTAATCAGAGTACCTCCTCCATCTAATTCCAATTAGTGTCTCTTAACTGGATTTTTTGTCCCAGTACTAAGACTATGTAAATTATTCTTATTATTTTTATAGAAATGAATCTATATAGCTACTATTTTGATGAATGAGGAATTCTAGAACTGGAAAGCAGGATGGTGCTGTTCTCTGTAACTCACCATAAAGAGTCCCACAAACAAGTTTGTGGTTGTTATATGTTGGAAATAAGTTCTCTTTTCCTATATCTAGTGAGAGTGTAACTTAAGAGAAAGAATTAAAAATCCATGAAAGGAAACCTGAGCCATGATCATCAGTTACTACAGCTCAGAGAATTAAAGATATGGAACACAGTACATGAGTCTATGTGAGAGGGGGCCTAATAGCTGATTACAATGAGTGTTCTGTAAACATTTGAAGACAAAAACTCTGATCATGATTAGCAATTATGATAAAGTGCTATTCATTCAAAGACAGTGTAACAATATTTAATAAAACAAAATATACACAGGCAATAGAAAAATAAAGATGGGAAACATACTTCAAGTTGTCTTCAATCTTTATTTTAGCATTATGAATTTAAAGAAAAAATTACTTAAGTGCATGTTAGCATAATTTCTGTTTTGAAAAGAACTGGAATTGTTTTTAATTTTAATTTTAATTTTATTATTAGTTACATTTTATTAACTCTGTATGCCATCTGTATCCTGCTCCCTCATTCCCTCCCAATCCTACCCTCCCTCCCTCTTCTCCTCCCTGCCCCTTTCCAAGTCCACTGATAGGGGAGGACCTCTTCCCCTTTCATCTGACATAACTGGAATTTTTTACAATTCTTCATATCATACTAACTAAGGACATTTATTATTCTAAATATTATCTGGCCATTCATTTAACAAACAATTAATTTGGTGTTAATAATATTTCAGGATTTAAATGTGAGACAAACTATAATATAACATAGAGTTCAATATCTTCCAGGAAATCAAACTTCAGTGTGAAACTGAAGTTTGATATATAACTTTTTAATCTGATTATAGGCTTTCGTGTTTTATGTGATTTCATGAAGAAAATCAATATTTTTCTCTTTATTGCAGGACTTTCAGTTGGAAAAAATGCTGGAAGAATATTCTGATCAAATAATTATACTATTTCTGCAGCTGTTAGACAACAGTAATGAATGTAGAGACAGGGTCTGATAAAGTGCAACACATGCGCTTTCATGTCTTCTCAAACTGTACAACATAAAAATATTCCCTGAGGTTCGTGTTCAACAGCTGATGTTGATGCAGTTATTCTTGTGAGATGATCTTGGCTTTATTCTTTAAATCACTCCTTCAGAAATCAAACATTGGCTTATAAAGATAATGCTTTAAATAAAATTTTAACACATATATTTTTCTTGAAATGTGTTAAATGTATTTAATTGAAATAATTTCAAATAAAATATAACTTCTTGAAAGCTGGACTATTTTGTCTCTTTGTGTTCATAATCCTGCCTATGAGTTATTCAATACACATTTATCCTTAGTAGTAATGTTAATAGCTTCTTACATTAATTGCTTTGATTTTTAAGCTCATAAACACTAGGCTAATTGCTGTATTTTAGTCTTCAAAGCATTGTATAAATAATTATTTATCTAATGCTGCCTCTTCAAGTTGGTGTCTGAATTCTGGTTAGTGATTTCTGTGTTTATAATTTTTGGTAAATTAATCCTACTATTTACTTTTCATTTTCCCCCAGATAAATAAGACAGAAACTGAGAATACCAAATATTTTTGGTGGCCCACATGAAATAAATTATATAATGTATTGAAATGTAAATACATCCAATTTAGGTCCCAACAGATAGTAGTTATATGATGTCTTGTTTGTTCTTGCATGCTTGTTATGTATTTGTGACATTACAACATTTAAAACTTTATACCTTTCTGATTATCATTGTGTTTAAAAATCTGATGTTATGAATGTGAACTAAATTCTGTAGCCTAACAGGGTCAAATAATATTTGAAGTTTAGACTAATGTTTTAGAATATATTTTGCTTATGTAATATAGTTCTGAAGCTGTATTTCAGCTCATAACATTTTATTTATGTATATCAGTGCTGACTTCTCATTAATCCAATTTCTGCGGGACATTTCTGAGTTACAATCTGTAACCATTTAACATAGTATACCACCAGGACCAGTTAAATATACTTTACAAAGTATTTACTTTATATAAACATCCTTAGAATCACAAGTATTTGTATCATTATATTGTATCATTATATATTATACTGTGATAATATTTCTATGCAGAAAAGAATCACTTTAAAATGCCTTAGAATTGACAAAGAGGGTGAGAAAAAAAACTTTTCAGATTTTCTTCCTTTTTAAAATTCATGTACTTAAGAGAATAATGAAACACTTAAAATTTTAATTCTTCTTAGAAACACAATTGACAAACTGTTGTCATTCCATTTTTAATTTTTTCTAAACATGTTAACCCAATACATCTATGCTTCTAAAGATTATTTAGTCATTCATTCAATAAGGAATTGTTTAGTGTCAATTATATTCTAGAAATCAGATGTGAAGCAAATATAGTGAAAACAATGGAAATACCACACAGACCCCTGAAAGCATGTTCATGAGTCTTAATTAAGGCTGGGTATTTGTGAAGGATCTTTTCATCAAAAGGGAAATTCTATCCTTTGTCAAATATTTTATTTTTAAGTGATACCAATATAACCTTGTCTCTGTAGTCCCATGGCCATGTTAAAATATAAAATGCATTGGAAAATGCATTCACTTCAGCCCTGCTTTAAAAGTTCTCAATAACAGTTCACAAACTTTAAATATCTATTTTCTCTAAGATAAATTCTCTAATTTCTGTAAGATATTTTAAAATAAAAAAGAACAAGGTATATACTTGAAATATAATGACTTAGTGATCTTTCTTAACCCAAGAAGGAAGAATCAAAGAAGAAAATAGGGCTAAATTCAACAGAGAAACACCAAATTTTGCAACTCTGTGTTTATTTTTAATTAATTGTATTTATTTATTATACTTTATTCATTTTCTACCCTGGCTGTAGCCCCCTTCTTATCTCCTCTCAGTCCCACCACCCTTTCTCTCTTCTCTCCCTATGCCCCTTCCCTATTCCAATAATAGGAAAGGTCCTCCTTCCCTTCTATCTGACCCTAGCCTATCAGATTTCATCAAGGCTGAATCATCTTCCTGTGTGGCCTGGCAAAGCTGCACCCCAGAGGGGGAGGTGATCAAAGAACTAACCACTGAGTACATATCAGAGACAACACCTGCCTCCCTTACTAGGGAACCCACTTGGAAACAGAGCAGCCTATGGGCTTTCTCTTCTAGGGGTTCTAGGTCTTCTCCATGCATGATCCATGGTTGGAGTATCGGTTTCTGCTAGGCCCCCTGGGCCCAGGTTTATTAGCTCTGTTCTCCTTGTTCCTGTTCCCTCCAAGTGTTTCTAAATTTCTCTTCTTCCAAAAGGTTTCCTACACACTGTTCAAAGTTTGACTATGAGTCTCAGTATCTCCTTTGATACCCTTATGGGTAGAGTCTTTCAGAGGCCACTTGTGAATGGTTCCTGTCCTGTTCCTTGTCTTTCCCTTCCAAGACAAACAGGATAGACATTACAACTCCATGTTTAACATCTGGGGCTAGTGATCAATTTGACTAGACTCCAAAAGGTATTTCAGCTCTTTATCTTTTCCACCTGCATCATATACAAGTGCTTTATTATGCTGGTTCGCCCTCATGATGACAGCTGCTCAATGGTAGAAGATGCTCTGGTCCTGGCATCTCTAATATCCTATAGTGTGCATGACAACATAGGCTTAATTTTCACAGCTTGATACAAATGCATTTCATGGATTCCTTGCTGACACTAAACCCTCAAACTCCCTTACTATGCTGGTAGTTAGTTGCTCTCAGAAACTAGAACAAAATTCACACTCCAATCAGTCTTTCATCTATCATGTCTATAAATAAATAACTGCAATTTTTTTTCTACTAGCCAGAGTCAGCATAGTCCCCTTAAAACCAACTGTTTCAACATCTGTGTGTAGATCCCAGGGAAAGAACTATGTAGGTAGGTTCTTTAGAGAAACAGGGAATCCTCTCAGTTTAGAATTTCTTTTTTAAATTAACTTGAAACTCTAAAAGATGGCACCCCTAAGAGTCTGCCTTTGCACTGTAGACACTTCATTATAGCATTGAACCTTCAAGAGCTTCCTTCTGTCCAATTCGTTTTACTATGACACATTTGCCTTAATGCACAAATCACAGAGAGATACAATAAAAAAGAGAATTATAGGTTAATATTCTTTATGAACACACATAAATAATTCTCAATAAAATACTTAAAATTAAAATCCAAGAACATAATAAAAGATCATCATCATGTAAGCCTATGAAAAATACACAGGTATGGTTCAATACACATAAATCGATAAACATAATCCACAATAAAATTAAACTAAAAGACAAAATTCATATTATTTTTGTGATTTTGTAACTTGGAGGCAGAACCCATATCCTTCATAATAGAATTCCTGAAGAGATTTGAGATACAAAAGGGATACTCCAACACAACAAAGACAGTGTGAGCAAGTTCATTGTCAACATCAACATAAAGAAAAAAAAAACTCAAAGCAATTCTACCTAAATCAGAAACAAGATTGTCCACTCTCTCCATGTCTATTAAATATAATACTTGAAGTTCTAGCTAGAGTGATAAAACAACTAAAGGCACCCAAAGGGGATATAAATTGGAAAAGAAGTTAATGTAAAAATTTGCAAGTAATCTAATAGTATACATAAGTGACTCTAAATCTCCATCAAGAAACCCGTACAGCTGATAAGCACTTTGAGCAAAGTATCTTGATACAAAATTACCTACCCCTAATCAGTAACCTTCCTATATTCATATTACAAACAGACAGAGAAAGATAAAAAGAAAACAACACCATTCACAACAGTCGTAAATAATATAAAACTCAACAATCAATAAGTGGGACCTCATGAAGCTGAAAAGCTTCTGTAAAGCAAAGGACACTGTCATCTGAACGAAATGACAGCCTAGAGATTGGGACAGGATCATTACCAATCCTACTTCTGACAGAGGGCTAATATCCAGTATATATAAAGAACTCAAGAAGTCAAAAAGCAAGAAACCAAGTAAACCAATTAAAAAATGGGGTATGGAGCTAAAAAGAGAACTGACTGTAGAGGATTATAGAACGGCCGAAAAACACTTAAAGAAATGCTCA
>CM053765.1:67574785-67636741 GCA_028658305.1 Pachyuromys duprasi | reverse complement strand
CTATACCACTCTTAGGCATATATCCAAAAGATGCTCAAGTACACAACAAGGACATTTGCTTAACTATGTTCATAGCTGCTTTATTTGTAATAGCCAGAGCCTGGAAACAACCCAGATGTCCCTCAGTTGAGGAATGGATACAGAAATTGTGGTACTTTTACACAATGGAACACTACTCAGCAATTAAAAAGGAGGAAATCATGAAACTCGCAGGCAAGTAGTGGGACCTGAAAATGATCATCCTAAGTGAGGTATCCCAAAAGCAGAAAGAAACATATGGTATATACTCACTTATATAGACCTATAGGATAGGAAGGTCATGCTGAAATTTACACGCCTAGGGAAGATATACAAGAAGGAGGACCCAGGTTGGTATGATCAATGCTCGTTTAGATGAACAAATAGGAAGGACATTGAATGGAGGAGAAAACAAGCAACAGGACAGGAGCATGCCAAAGAGGGTCTCTGAAAGAATCAATACAGCAATGTATCAAAGCAGATATTAAGACTGACAATCAAGCCTTTGGCAGAGGGCGGGAAGTAATAATAAAAATAGGGAAAGTTAGTAAGACTTGGGGAGAACAAGAGCTCCACAAAGACCAAACTGAGCAGGGCACAGGGTTCTTATATGAGACAGTTTCTCCAATCAAGGACCATATATGGATATGGCCTAGAACCCCCGCTCAGATGTGGCCCATGATAGCTCAGTGTCTAACTGAAGACCCTAGTAAGGGAAACGGACTGTTTCTGTCATGAACTTGATGTCTGACTCTTTGACCCTCCCCCATACATGCCAGGGAGTAACAGCCTGGCTAGATCCCAGGGGAGGACATTGCAGCCAGCCCTGAGGAGACAAGATGAGCTGCAGTTGGATGAGAGAGGAGGATGTCCTCCCCCGTTGGTGTACTTGAGGGGGCAGGGAGGAGAAGAGAGAGGGATGGGGAGGGTGGAGGAAATAAGGGAGGGGGCTATGCCTGGTATGCAAAGTACCTAACTTGTGATTGATATAAAAATAAATAAATTTTAAAAATTCATTTTATTTAATAAGTTTTACCTTAAATTTCATTTTTACTTTTTTAGATAATCTATGGAAAGAATAATTAAAACAGCAGTATGTTACAACAGTTATCATTTTGTGTCTTAGAAGGCAAAGCAAACATACTGTCTGTTTTATTTTACTAGCTAGTTGTCAATAATTCATGATTAAAGATCTGTCTGCCTCAAAAAAAAAAAACTTTGATCATGTGAGAGTATTCCCCAATACTCTCCACTCTTTTAAAAGTATATTCATTGTAATTGTCCACTTAAAGGAAAATAGAATGTTACCACATTGTGATTTTTGTACTGCTTGAAAAATCTTGCTTGGGTATATAAGATGTGGGAGAAATAATAAATGTTGTTGGAAATCACAATAAATAAATAAATAAATAAATAAATAAATAAATAATATAAAACATCTTGGAGTAACTATATACAAACAAAAGACTTGTAAAACAAAAACTTTAAGACACCAAAGAAAGAAATTGAAGAATAAGATATTAGAAGGTGGGAAGATTTTTCCATGCACAGAGATTGGTAGGATTGATATAGTAACAGTGGTCATCCTACTACAAGCAATCTACAGATCCAAGGCAATCCCCATCAAAATTTCAGCACAATTCATCACAGATTTTGAAAGGAGCATTTAAGCTTCATTTGGAAATACTACAAACCCAGAATTGCTAACAGAATCATCAATAATACAAAACTTGCTTAAGATATTATCATCCCCCAATTTTAGGTTGCATAGAACTATAACTAGAGTAATAAAAACACCATCGTATTGGCATAATAATAGACACATTGATCAATAAATATAACTGGAGACCCAGACCTAAATCTGCACACCTATGGGTGACTGAGTTTTGATAAAGTCACCAGAAATATCTACTGGAAAAAGACAGCTTTTTCAATAAATGGTGATAATCAAACTAGGTCACAAAATGTAGAACAATATATCCATACCTATCACCCAGAAAAAAAGCCTAGGACAAGTGAATCAAAGACCTCTCCATAAAACCAGACAGACATAAGACCAGATCTTGATAGAAGAAAAAAATGTAGAGACTTGAACTCATTAGCACCAGAAAACACTTTCTGAGCAGAACACTGTAGGCCCAGACACTAAGGTCAACAATTAATAAACCGGACCTCAGAAAACTGAAAAGTTTCTGCATGGCAAAAGACAGTCATTCAGAAAAAGCAGCAGCCTACAGAATAGAAAAGATTTTTACCAACTACACATCTAATAGAGTGATAATATCCAACATATATAAAGAACTCAAAACACTAGATGGCAGTAGTCATCCCTACCCCTGGGATGGTATGGGAGTGTAATACACATGTATCTCCTTGTGGCATGGCCTGAGTAGTTGGGTACCCACTTGGCCAGGACCTGTTGGGGATATTCCTGGAGATCTTCTTCCCTAGGGGAATGCTTGGTTTGCCTTTACCTTGTGTTTGTGGTGTTTTGGTTTTGCTATTGGCAGTTTTTACTTTTGCTTTGTCTCTGACATGTTTTCCCTGAATCAGAAAAGAAAGTTCCTGTGAGGTTCATTCTTGTTTGCCACTGAGGATTGTGGGAATGGAACAGATTAATGACCCCTTTGTTTAGAATAATGATGATTCGGTTCAGTCAAAAAGAGGGCCTTTCCTGAGTACATGTCCAAATGTTCTCTCTGGATGCTAACTTGGTTCTGACAATTTGCCCACCAACTTGTGGGCAAATTCCAAACAACAGCTAGATGATTATCAAAAGGTTAGGAAGGTCTTTCTGGATCCTTGGTTCCAAGTTTTAAGGGGACTGTTCAGAGATGAACTAAGCAAAGGTGAGGAACTAACTCAGGTTACTAATTTGCAGAAATACCTAGGAGTTAGAAGAATTAGACCTTGTGATCATGATGTAGAGAGAAGCTAGGTGCCAATAATTAAATCAGAGTTTTATTGGTATATAATCTATCACCTCTCTATATTCTAACCACAATTGCTGCCAACGAGAGTAAATTGGTTATATAGCAGTGTACTGGGTTAGAAGCTATTTTTCCTCTTTTTTGATACAGCTCATTGGTTGGCAGGAAAACATTGGAACTGAAGAGTAGAAGAAAGAAAAAAATATACAGTGTGCACATTATTGTTAAATCTAGGAAGTTCTTAAAAGAGGCTTTGAAAAAATGAGAAAATTAATATAAATTCTTTTCACCTTTGAAAAGAATATGTGTATAAATAAAAGTGGGTCTGAGTTGTAGTGCCAGAATGTGTGAATTGCACTTCTTGGTCATAGTCTTCTTTTGTTGATTCCACAATTCTCCTGGTTTGAAACCCCACCAGAGCTGGATTCCTGCTTCTAGGAAAAAGATGAAATGAAGAAATTCAAAAACAAAGTTATCCTGAATGCTGTAACTTGGGCAAGTAAAGACAAATATTGCATGTATTCTGTTACATGTGTATGTTAAGTGTTAAGTCAAAGTTAACAGAGGTAAAGCTACAATCTATAGAAACTCAGGGGTTAGATATAGAATAAGGGACTTAAAGAGGATGCAGAAAGCTCTTCTTAAGAATTGGAAATAGCATAGTTATGAATGGATGGGATGGAGTGGCAGGGTCATACGAGGATGGGGAAAAAGGAGGAGAGATGGAGGGAATACAGGGAGGAAAAGCAAATATTAAGGGCTATTTGTTGGATTATAGCCAATTGAGTTGTTAGGCAAAATAGTCCCATAGAAATCAACAAACAAAGTAGGTTGTTGGCAAAACTTTAGGTTCCTTACTTTACACAAACTGACTGTGTAGAGTGCTCTGAGCATCATATTAAAAAGAAGCAGGACTAGTGGACAGCCCTGTCTCATTGCTGACTCTACTGGGACTGATTCTAAGTTTTTTTTTCAATTCAGGTGATATTGACTGTAGGATTTTCTTATACAGCCTGATTATGTTGAGGTATGTTTCCTTTAGTCCTAAACTATAAGACGTTTATCAGGAAAGTATGTAGATTGAAACTTGGATACATACACAAACACACACACATACATATGTTTATATTTTTAAGTATTAGACAGTAAAATACTGCATAAGTAACTGAAATTATACTTACTTATTTTATACATTTACACTATTCATATGTTAAAATTAATTATATAGTTTATCGTCTCCGTCAAATGAAGAAACATAGTTGTCCAAGTATTTCAAATAACATTTACATTTCTACTCTTCCTGGAAAGACCTCTATAGAAACAGCCAATAGCTGGATTGAGTGGCACAGGCTTGTAATCTCAGTACTCAGAGAGGCAGAGGCAGGCAGATTGACATGAGTTTGAGATCAACCTGATCTACAAAAATAGTTCAGGACAGCCAAGACTACATAGTGAAACCTCCCAAAACAACAAACAAACAAACAAACAATAAGAAAAGAAATTATAAAGTTAAGGAAAACAGAACAAAGCTTGAACATACCCCAAACAGACCAGTGATTCTCATACTGAAAGACTCCTCATACTGAAATATCTTTTTATAGAAAAAAAAAAAATCAGTGCTCTAAGTTTAAAAAAATCACTTATTCTCATTTGTTCATTGACATATAATAATAACTTCATAATACTCAGTAATATAATTATGTTCTCTTTAATTCTTTTGTTAAAAATTGAAAAGACTTAGAAAGTGCCTGAGTGCATTAGCTTTACTGAGAGACAATACATCACAAAGAAAAAAATTAAACCAAATGACTTTTCTGCACAGACAACAGAAAGCTTTTATAAACACATTAATGATGGAAATGGTGTTTTTAGCTCAGCATCTACTGGTGCATAATAAAGTTAGGTCTCCAAACCAAAATATATTTTCCTTCAGGGAAAAACAAATCATTTAAGCAGCCATTGATTTGTTACCTGGTGCCTTGACATGTTATGATGAGCCCCTTCAAAGCATGCTGATTTTACTTTTCTGACTATAAATGATGCATGTAGAGAAAAGAAAAAAAATTCTCCCAGGAAAGAGCTGCTTCATGTATCACTGCAAGTTTTGGGTGTTAAACATATACTCAAAGATCAAAACATCTATGATACACGTGTAAAATATTCATTAATATATACTGACAGTGTTTACTGAGAAATAAGCAAGATTTATGAGATACTTGTGCATTTTTATATCTGGTTCCAAATGATAATATTAGCTCTTTCTTTATCTCAAAATGTTTTGAAATTTTTTTATTAACTTGATACTGTAGAATAATCAATATGTATGTATTTCAGATAGCTATTGCTACTGCTTTTCTTCTTTTCCTTAAATGAAACATAAAATTGAAAATAAAAGTTAAATTAAACAATTTATTTTATGGAAATAGGAATCAATTTGCCTTTTATTTAATAAACAGTGATACTCATGTTTACTCACTAACACAGTTGATGATAACTCCCTAGTATTCATGAATCATATAACACCAAGACTTAAAAATACAAAATATTGAGTTTATACTCCCTTTTCTTTTCCTATTCTACAGTGGCTTAATTGAACAATGGTAGGAGGTTCTTTTCTAATATGCATAGCCCCAATAGCCTTGGGTATTTGGCTAGGGTTCAGGTACCATGGTCCATTTTCTTCCCATAGAGCAGAAGTAGACAGTTATTGGCTAACACCGAGATATAAAAGTGTCATAATTGCAGCCTTCTGGAAATCTTGCCCTGTTGGTCATGATTGTGAGCCCTAGGAATGAGTTGGGTAGAAACATGATTGCTTTCTTCCATGGCATGTTGCTTGATTGCAACATTAATACCAATAACAAAACAGGAAACTAAATTTGAAAAGATATAACTTGTCGTGTGCTGAAACTGTGTGTTTTTCTTAAAATTACTTCTTAATTTTCCAAATACTGGTAAAAATCTTTAAAGGATTAGCAAGATGTGAAAAGGGTCATTGTATTAGTGAGAAAAATGAAGGATGTAATGGTATTATAATTTTTATGCTTCCAGTAATTCTTTGCATATGATTTGGTAAGTTTCTTATGAATTTACCAAATTTATCATTAATATAAAGTTACTTTAAAAATAGAAAAATTGAGATCAAGAAACGTAGTTGTATTTTGAAAATATTTCTGCATAAATATGATATTCTCTATTAGTTTCTTTAGAAAAAAACTAAACTTTTATTATAATGAACATTTAAATTACTTTTAGGGATTAAGATATATTTATTATTTTTTCTTACTCTATCATGTAAAAAACAATTCAATGTTTCCCCTCCCCCAACTCTTCCCAGAGTCTTCCCATTTCCATCCCAAACAAACTTCATGTTATCTCTCTCTGTTTTCCTCTCCCTCTCTGTCCCTGTTTGTTTCTCTCTCTCTCTCTCTCTCTCTCTCTCTCTCTCTCTCTCTCTCTTACTTCTAAAAATACTAAACCCAAACAGACATTTGTAATTGCTTCTCCAATGGAGTGCCACTAAATTTATCAACCATACAACAGGGCTGAGCCCATGACCCAGAAAAAGTTTTCTAACAAATAAACAATAATTTTCCAATGAGTAAACCTATTTCTAGATCAAATTTGAATTTATGCCCCATACAGGCTAAAACTATTTTCTGGCATGAGTTATTTTTATTTAATTATTTTTCAATTTTCCCTATTTTATTTTGACTGTGTCTAAGTCACCTTAAATTAATTCCAATTAAATTAACTCATTCAACAGCTCAATAAACCTACCCACCCTGGAAGTATCTCTTGCCCTAAATATAAAAAAAACATGCATCTTTAGATAGTCTTAAAAAGACACACAGATCTTGTTCCAGGTGGGTCATGCAAAATTCTATGTATCATGATCAAAATTAACTAATACACAGCAAGAGGAACATACAGAAGTATTTCCATATGGTAGAATGAGCTATGCTTAAGTTAAGGAAGGACTAAGTAGATGATGCCAGTTTCAATTTATTGATGAAATGGAAGAACTCAGAAATTCCAGTCAAAGGATTCTCAATGTATTTTTAGGTCCCCAGTTTATTTTGTCTTGATAGTCTAGAACTTTACCTTGATAAAATTTAGAGTGGGTGTGCTTGAGCTTATGTCAGGAATTAAGACAGCAGTTTGTTTTACATGTTAATTAATTTTCACTATTTTGATGGTATTTAATCTTTGTTTTATTGTGATTACACCACATCATCTTTTTATCAGTTATACCAATATAAAATTAAATATTTGATAGTCATTTCTGGGGACTAATGATTTATGAATATCATGATAATTCTAAACATTTTTAAAACTTTTTATTTATACTCATTTTTTTCATCATTTATTTTTATTTTTATTATTAGTTACATTTTATTAACTCTGTATGCCATCTGTATCCTGCTCCCTCATTCCCTCCCAACCCCACCCTTCCTCCCTCATCTCCTCTCTGCCCCTTTCCAAGTCCACTGATAGGGGAGTTCTCTCCTTTCATCTGACCCTGTTTTTTTAGGTATCTTCAGGACTGGCTGCAATGTCCTCCTCTGTGGCCTAGCAGGGCTGCTCCTCCCTTGCAAGGTGGGGAGGTCAAAGAGCTACCCATTGAGTTCATGTCAGAAATAGTCCCTGTTCCCCTTACTAGGGTACCCATTTGGATACTGAGCTCCCATGGGCTACATCCGAGCAGAGGTTCTAGGTTATAACCATACATGGTCCTTGGTTGGAGAAACAGTCTCATATGAGACCCCTGTGCCCAGATACATTTGGTACTTGTGGAGCTCCTATCCTCTCCAGGTCATATTAACTCCCCCTTCTTTCATATGATTCCCTGAACTCTGCCGGAGGTTTGGTTATGAGTCTCAGTATCTGCTTTGATACACTGCTAGGTAGAGTCTTTCAGAGGCCCTCTGTGGTTGGCTCCTGTCCTGTTACTTGTTTTCTCCTACATCCAATGCCCATCCCATTTGTCTTTCTAAGTGAGGGTTGATCCTCTTACCCTGGGTATTCTTTCTTGTTTATCTTCTTTAGGTGTATAGATTTCGTTGTGTTTATCATATCTTATAGTACAAATCAAAACGACTCTGAGATTTCACTTTACACCCATCAGAACGGCTAAGATCAAAAACTCAAATGACAACACATGCTGGAGAGATTGTGGAGAAAAGGGAATCCTCCTCCATTGCTGGTGGGAATGTAAACTGATACAACCACTTTGTAAATCAATCTTGTGCTTTTTCAGACAATTAAGAATAGCGCTTCCTCAAGACCCAGCTATACCATGCCTAGGCATATATCCAAAAGTTGTTCACGTACACAACAAGGACATTTGCTCAAACATGTTTGTAACAGCTTTATTTGTAATAGCCATCACCTGGAAACAACCCAGATGTCCATCAATGGAGGAATGTATACAGAAATTGTGGTATTTTTACACGATGGAATACTATTCAGCAATTAAAAAAGAGGAAATCATGAAATTTGCAGGCAGATGGTGGGATCTAGAAAAGAACATTCTGAGTGAGGTATCCCAGAGGAGAAACACACATGGTATATATTCACTTATTTAAAAACTTTTTAAAGAGCATATTCCAACAGCATTCATGTAAATATTTAAACATCGTTTAGTTCATTCTATTAGCAAACTATAAGACTCAAACAGGATATGTATGCATTATATCAGCAAATCTTGAGCAAGGTACAAAAACATGAGGCTACTTGTTTAAAAATTCTAGTCATATATTTAAAAAAGCATGTGGTTAAAAAGCATCTTAAAGATTGACAAAATGCATACAAAGTTAGGATTCAGTATAACTTATTTAAAAATAACAAAATTCTTCATACGTTAATATAATATACATTGACAAAAACAAACATATATATGTAACAGTTATAATTACAAGAGACAGAATAAAACAATTATGACAGACTTGGTGCTTGGCTTGGATAGGCTCAATGTCGATAAAGGTTACACATGACATTATAGAGAAACATGCACATATAGCCATAGAAAACATACAGCTTCAATGCTAATTGCTTTATGGATGACAAAGACATACACAAAAAGCTAAAAAACTACCTGTTTGCATTTATAGGATGTCACATATCCTTTAACAACTTTTTCCTTTTTCCACAGTTATTTTCCTAGAACAGGAGATATGTCATTTGCAACTGTTTTCCCCAATAACAGTGGAAAGACATGGAAAGGTTCATTTGTCAAGATGTTATATCTACTGAACGGTATGGTCTTACCTTGATCAAGGACCAAGTTGAAGCCAATTTACTTTCTGGATACCATCACAGCCTTCTTGTGAATATCTTGCCAGTTTACAACAAACTACTCAGCCTCTGGAGATTGCATATGGAATAGAAGACCTTCAAAAGTCTGAGATAATGATAAGAAATTCATAATTTGGAGTTAAAACAGAACAGTCTGAGAAAGATGATAAAGAGTTGAGGGTAGAAGTGTGTTACAATGGTTTAGATCAAGTCATATGAAGAAGCCAAAGAAAGATAAATTATAAAAATGGGTAAGAAAAGAAGACATAAAAATATCTTATATTGGCATGTTAGTTCTCATTTTCCCGAAAATAACCACTTGAGTTCTAAGTTGTCTTCCTTAAGAAATATGTGTCTTTATTTGAAAATTGTCCTTTTTTTTAGGAAATAACACCTTTATGTTGGAAGAGTAACTGATAATACACATGGAGCACCGTGTCAAAATGTACAATCTAAGATTTGTGTAGAAGAGTTCAAAGGACTCACAAGATTTCAGAACCTTTGTGAGGTCGGTAGAAGTACAGAAGTGAGACCCAGTCCTAATATGATTTGCAGTACCTGACCTGATGTTGTGAGTAATTAAGAGAGTATGGATTTGAATAAGACTTATCATTAAACACAGGGCAGAGACTCCTGCAATAATAGATGGGAAGCTTTTACATGACTTTGTTGTTGGAGGTGTGTCATGGGGTTGGGCTCTTAGGTTTAAAGGACCAAACAATCCCAGTGTCTCTGTCTTTCTCTTTGATATTTCCCCAGCACCATGTCTGCCCACCATGCTTGCCTGTATGCAACCATGCCTCATCCCATGATGATAATAGACTACCCTCTGACAGTATAACCAAGATCCTCATTACATACTTTCTTCAATAAAGGCCTTTCACTCAGGTGTCTCTTCACAGCATTAGTACAGTGATTAAGAAATCAAGCTTGTCTGAAAATTTCATGATTTCCTTGTTTTTAATAGCTGAGTAGCATTCCATTGTGGAAATGTACCACAATTTCTGTGTCTGTTCTTTGGCTTAAAGACATCTATCGTTTCCAGTTTATGATTATTAGAAATAAAGCTGCTATGAATATTAAAAGGACTGAGAAAGAAATAAAAGAAACAGCATCTTTCACAACAGCCACAAATAATTCAAAATATCTTGGTGTAACTCTAACCAAGCAAATAAAAGACCTGTATGATAAGAACTTCAAGTCTCTGAAGAAAGAAATCGAAAAGGATATAAGAAGATGGAAAGATCTCCCATGCTCATGGATTGGAATGATTAACATAGTAGAAATGGCCATCCTACCAAAAGATTCAATGCAACCCCCATCAAAATACCAGCATTACAAGAGAGCCCTTGAGCTCTGTGTAAGATGATGACCTCCCTTTCTCTGCCTGCTCTGGGGAACCCCAGATGTACTAGGAAACATGGCATAGTCCCCAGGAAGATTAAAAAGCCCACCCCTTTCCTGATAAGCAACCCATTTAGTGTGTACCTGGAGATTCCTGAAAACTTTCACCCTATGCTAATGAGATGCCTTGCTGTCTTGACTGTCATCCAATGACCTTTAACCACCTGTGGAGTTCTTTCCCCACCCACAGAGTAATTCAGTACTGCTTTCCCCCTCTTATGCTAGGGCTGTGCTATTACATGTAAATGGAGTATCACTGCCATCCCTAGCCCCAAGGAATCAAACACAATCACCCTCAAAAACCCTCCCACTGCCGAAGTTTTGTAAGTACCTGTTTCCCAGGAAATAGATGGGCCAGTGTCATCTATTTCACTAGGACTAGCTGAGAGGTGCCATTTATTCAGAGGAAGTAAAGGCTCCCCTTCTGCCAGGAGAATTCACCATTGGATTCTGCTCCTGCCATCCCTATAGCACTGCTCTAGTCATCACAGTGCCCCTCGCTGGAACAAGATGGCTGCGGATGCAGAAGCATTTATTTTGTCAACCTGGACAAAAGTGAGCTTCTGCCTCTGCCTCTCTCAGTTGTGCTGCTCCAACTTGCCCAAGTCAGGCTGGGACCTCAGTTCAGTGTGGCTTGCGTTCTGGAGTCATGAGCTCCTTTGACCCTTGACTTCACTTTTTTGTTTTCCCCCTAGGGAACATGCACTTCTAGTTTCATGCTCAGCAGAACAAGCTTCCCAGGAGACTACCCAACAAACCCAGGCCTCTGCTAGATGCAAGATGACAGCAAGCTATACCACTCCTGTGCATATACCCAGAAAATGCTGCAACATACCACAAGAAAACTTGCTGGATTATGTTCACAGAAGCTTTATTTGTAGTAGCCAGAAACTGGAAAAAACCTAGATGACCCTCAACTAAAATGGATAAAGAAAATGTGGTACACAATGGAATGCTACTCTGCTATTAAAATCAAAGACTTCATGAAACTTATAGGCAAATTGGTAGAACTAGAAAAAATGTAAACAAAAACAAAACAAAACAAAACACCCTGAGTGAGGTAACACAGACCCAGAAAGACACACATGACATGTACTCACTTATAAGTGGATATTAGTCATAAAGTATAGGATAACCATATTACAATCCAAAAACCTAAAGAAGCCAGCCATTGAGGACATAAGGAAAGATGTTTGTATCTCACTCAGAAGGTAAAATAAAAAAGACATCTGAAGGAAATGGAGGGAAGAAACTGGGTTGGAGAAGGTAGGAAGGATAATGGGAGTAGGGATTTGATATGGGAGAGCAGGTGGTCAGGATAGACTGTACTAATCTAGGAATCAAAGCAGTGACTGAGACTATCAGCTAAACTTTGGGCAGAGTGCATGGCATTTTACAAAAGAAGGGGGAGATAGAAAAACCTGGACAGGACATGAGCTCCAAAAGGAGACCAAAAGAGCCAAAAACCTGGGCCCAAGGGGCCCTGTAAAGACTAATACCCAAAACAAGGAACATGCATAGAGAGAACCTAAAACCCCTGCTAATATGTAGCCCATAGACTCGGTCTCCAAGTGGGTTCCCTAGTAAGGGGAGTAGGGCCTGTCTTTGGCAGGAACTCCATGGCAGGCTCTCTGATCACCTCCTTTTGGGGGAAGGGGGTGCACCTTGCCAGTTCACATAGGAAGACAATGCAGCAGGTCCTGATGAGACTTGATAGGCTAGGGTCAGATAGAAGGGGAGGAGGATCTCCCTTATCAGTGGACTAGGGAAGAGGCATAGGGGGAGAAGAGGTAGGGAGGGAGGGGTTGGGTGGAGATGAGGGAGAGGGCCACAGTAATACAAAGTAAATAAATTGTAACAAATAATAAATTAAAAAACAAAGTTTGTGCTCATGTCAAGCAGGTCACAACAATTACTCCAAACATTGTGTAGCCTTTCAGCTGCTGTTATCCTTCTGTGGCAGTGTATAAAACTTGTTGGCATAACGATTAAATATGTTGATTATTATAACTAGATAAATATAGTAATAAAATGTCACTTGAATACAAATATTGGCAAAATGGTCAAACTCAATCATCAAGACCACATGACACACATTTTTAAATTTGTACCTAGAAAGATGGAGTCATTTTGGTCACATCAGAGGTAAAGTAAAAACCACTTTCTCTGGAACTGAGTGTAACAAAAGACAATGATGGTCTGAATGTCTTCCAACAGCACCTGAAATACTGTTTTTAATTTCCATCCTCTAAGACAGATGTATTTTAAAAATATTTTATTAAACAGTTGAAAATTTCATGTATTTGCTACACGATATGTTGTTTTTTAATTTTTTTATATTAATCATATGCTATTTACTTTGTATCCTAGCCATAGCCCACTCCCTCATTCCCTCCCAATCCTACCCTCCCTCCCTCATTTCCTCCCTGCCCCTTTCTAAGTCCACTGATAGGGAAGGTCCTCCTCCCCTTCCATCTGACCCTAGCTTATCAGGTATCTTCAGGACTGGCTGCCATGTCCTCCTCTTACACAATACATTCTGATCATATCTCTTCATCATTATCTTCATCAAAGTACCCTTAATGCACATCATCCTCCCAGAGCCATATTTTCCCATTTTTATGGTTGGTTATTAATACTGTTGGACCCTCAAGATGGGGAGACCCTCCATTCCTCAGGATAGACACCAGACCCCAATAACCAATGAAGATGAGAGATTGATGCAACAGCAAGAGGCTTTACTCAGTAGCTGGCCTGCCGGGGCTCTGCACAAAGCTCCCATGAAAGGGGGTGGTGCAGATCCTTGAGTAGCAGAATCACAGAGTTTATAAAGGCAAAAACCGCAAAACAGGAGGGGGTCTAGGGGTAAGAGATTTTTCTAATGGGGTGGTCAGTGATTGGCTGTGCCCAGGTGTGGTGGCTAGGGGATGGTTAGGGACTGTTTGCACTTTTTGGTCCAGGAACAAAGAAGGGTGTTTCTTTCACAAGTTTAAGTTCCCATGGTTAGGGCCAAGTTAAAATTTTTCTACCCTTACAATACCACCCCCAATTCCATTTAGTCCTGCTGTAAATGCCTGGAGGTGAGACTATCCCCTCCAATTGAAGGCTTCAGGCAAATAGTGAAAGAGTGGTCAGGAATAATGTAGATCTGTGAAACTGATACTTTTGACATAGCATGACATCCACAAGCATCAGATTACAGCATTTGTGGTTGGTTACTTGTCCAAGATCTGCATAATATCAAGGCTGTCAAGTTCCAGCAGTTGTAGAAGAAAGTACCTCTAGGCCCCACCCTTGGAGATGAAGCTATTAGCAGTTCATGCTTGCTGAGGAAAGGGTAGTCCCTTTGGGGTCTGACCACTGGTAAGGCTGATACAATTGTATTTAGATAGGTAGAAAAAAATCTGGATCATTATGATCCCATATTCAATTCTAGTACCTAATATAAGTCCTGGATTTAAGGTGATTTTTTGGACAATGATGAATGAATAAGCTTATAGTACAGTGGATAAGTAAGTGAATGTGTGAATGTTTATGTAAATAATAGAAAGAAGTATTAGAGCTATTATAAAGAATCTTAAAAAGTCTTTAAGTCAGAAAAACTGCCAAGTTAAGGCTAGAAATTCTCTTTCCAACACATTGTTTATATAACAGTCTAATTTTAATTAAAATATAATGACATATGCAAGATGTGGCGATTCTGCTCTTGTCTCTAAATTACAAAAAAAAAAAAATCCCAAGTTTTTTGTTTGTTTGGTTGGTTTCTTTTTTGTTTTTGTTTTTTTAATCCTTATATCTATCTTATTTCCATTTTATTATGCATTCAACTAATTTGTAACTTTGTTCCTTTCATTTCTATTGTTTGTGATGCTCTTCCTTTTATTTATTCCAATATCATTTTTCTCCTTTTCATTCCAATCTTCACCAGAAGTCCTCCCTAGCATTTATTCTGTTCTTCATACATCTGCAAATATTAAAGTCTTCTCATGTTGTCTTTTTTGTGATGGCCTCCCTTCTTGACATGGGTGTTTTGTTTCCTTAGTCACTCTCATTCAAGTTAGTCTGTATGAGAAAATGCATAACTCTAAACAGTTTTCTGAGGTCTCACAAGAGTGAATTGATATTTTAATTCATATGCTCTTTTCCTATGGAGTGATCA
The DNA here is from genome assembly GCA_028658305.1 of Pachyuromys duprasi. Lineage (NCBI taxonomy): Eukaryota > Metazoa > Chordata > Mammalia > Rodentia > Muridae > Pachyuromys > Pachyuromys duprasi. Next base: position 67,621,933 of record CM053765.1, on the reverse strand, counting down.
GTCCTTTTGTAGCAACAGTTATTTATCATTAGTATTCCTTTAGTTTCTTTTTTTCTTTTCTTGTTCTTTCTTTTTTTTAAATTCTCTTTCAGCTTATTATTTGATGGGAGTGATAGTATCCGTAGCTTCAGGAACATAGTACTCAATGTCAGGACATATGACAAGAACATTAAGCAATTATGAAAGCTATGATAGGAGTAGGAAATAGCTCAGTAGTTGAAGTCCTTGTTGTATAAGCATAATGGTGCAAGTTCAGATCCACAGTGCCCATAAAAGTCAAAGAGTATGATGGCACATATTTATATCCAAGCACTGTGAAGGCAGAAGATTCTGCTGGCCATCAAATTTCATTAAGCTAATGCTAAATTCACTGAATGACCCTGTTTCGAAAAAATAAAATATAAATAATAAGGGAAGACACCTCAAATTGTTTCTACTTCCATATTTGCATGCCCCAGTGAACTTGATATCCACATACATAAAAGATATGGTATGCTCTCATAATTGGCAATAAGATTTACTTACTCAAAAAGCAATCAATTTGTATAGAACTAAATTGATTTTATTTTAAATGTATATTTTAAATAGTTAGTAGAGAAATGCAAGGATAAAGTTCTTTTTTTAAATTAGTTGAAGCCAAACTCCAAATACTATTATTCATTTGTTCTGTCTTGTGCACCTTGTTAAGATTAGAGTACACCTACAAATGAAATAAGTATAAGAAGCTTTCAGAGAAGTTCAAATAATGCTTTCATGCTATTGAATGTGAATGTCTCTAATGTGATCTATTAATTTGATTCATGCCTGGAATTTATTTAATGCTTGGAATTATCCTATTTCTTCCATTCATTCTATCCTCTCTTGTATTTTCTGGACTCATTCCATTCATTGCCACTGCCTCTGATTGGGCTTCAAAACACAGCTGTAGCCAATGTCATTCTTAAGCCAGCTGGCATAGACCACCTTGGAGAAAGCAGCTGACTTCTGTTTTGACAGAATACACATTCCAATGTGTGCTGCTTGTAATTCATTCACCATCCCACAAACAAATTAGTCCAGAAAAGAAATGTATCAGCTATTAAAATGAATGAGATTGATTGATAGAAGGGTGCTTCATTCCCTCCTGAGGCTGATACACAGATGCTTTCAGCAAAGTGATTTGCACTCCTTTCCATGTATCTATTTCCAAAATAAGAAAACTGGTTTGGAAAGTTCAAGAGGGAGACATGTGGAACATTTAGCTTTATCTATTTGTCTGTCATCTCTACCCATCTGTCTATTCTGACATCTTCCAGAGCTTTGACCATTTAGCAATCCTACTTTCCTTTTGTAAACTATCTATTCATATATCTGTCCTTCATTTTTCTATTACCTGGCATCTACCATCATTCTCTTTAATATCCAACATATTGTACATTCAACTACTACTTAAAATTCTCCAGGCACAAGAACAAAAATTACAAAAACTCTGTTTTCACCAAGTAGTAGGTTCTCTAATTGCTCAGGGCTTAGTAAGTTAAGTGTGTTTTTATTATCTTCTTTCATTAGGCTTTGCTCTCCAAAAGAGTTTAAAAAGAGACAGTCACCCCTCTCATTTGAAAGATCTGCAAAGTTCAGAGAAAGCCAATCTACTCATTTCTTCAAAGCTGTTTTAACTCTTCTGAATGAACCCTTGTTTATATGATGCAATATACTTTTTTTATAATGCCAAGCTATTTTGACTCCCCCCCCCATGCCTATCACTGTCTCTGATATTTAAATTACTGAGCTAGATTCTTAAAACAACTAGATTATCTAACTACAAAATTTTTTATATTAATTCTTAGTTTTGGGAAGTAATATAAATTGACTGAATCACTGAATATAAGACTTCTTTGTGTAGTATTTCTATTGTTGCTTAATACATGTCTACAAATATCGTAGTTTAAACTAGTCTCATAGTTTCTAAGAGCTAAAAATCTAGGTTTTCTTGTTGAGTGTTCCAGGTAGCATCTCCTAAGTGTGCAGTGAAGCCATCACAGTAGACTACCTGTGTTGTCATCTGGAAGCTAGACTGGGGAGGGTGTGTTTGCAGGTTGGATCACATTCTTGACAGGATTTTACTTCTTGTAGAATTTCCCAAACATTTTGCTTGTTCTGCCATGGACCCTAGGAACTGACAGCCCTCAGCAACATACCAGGTGATGTCTCTAAAATAATGGTGTACTTTTACAAGGCAGGTGATGACAGTCCTCAAGATTTTGTCCACTAGAAAGGTGCTACCTTATGTAGAGTAACATAATTGTAGAAATACAATCACAGAGTTGTGATGCACTGAGGTCCAGGGTATCTCACAATCTAATCTTGTTGACAATCAGAATTACCCCTAGGTATCATCTCCATCAGTTTCTTTAGATGAAAGGCTCTACCTAAATAATTTGTATTCTCCATCATTGTTGCTATTGTCATTTTGTTCACAATTGCATTGAACATACAGCAGGAAAGATTAAAAAAAAGATTAGTATAAAAATGTTATTTCTTCTTATAGAACCAGTCTTAAGAGTGAGTGATCTCAGTGGCTGGTTCTTTGATCACTGCTCCCTGGCAGGGGAGTAGCCTTATCAGGCCACAGAGGAAGTCAATGCAGCCAATCCTGATGAGACCTAGGATCAAATGAAAGGAGAGTAGGATCTCTCTTATCAGTGGACTTGTGGAGGGGCATGGGAGGAGAAGACAGAGGAAGGGAAGGATTGTGAGGGGACAAGGGAGGTGGCTACCGCTAGGATACAAAGTGAATAAATTGTAATTAATAAAAAATAAATTAATAACAAAAAGGTGAGTCAATGTGTTATTCATTATTTGGATAGTAACTTAGATCAATTCCTGAGGCTATTCTTTTTTTCTCATCAATATAATAAATAATATGGGTTATTTTGGCATTTTTCATATAGGAAAAAATTCTCTTTGTTATTTGCTTTCAGTACACCACAGTAAAAGTTTGGTAATTCATATTTTCTGTTAAAATAAGAAATCTTTAAAGGTTAATTTAAAAGAAATGGGCTAAATATCTAAACTAGTGATTTGAAATACCTATATGAAAATTCATTATTCATTTTTGAATTTTTTTCTTCTGTACTACATTATTTCAAATGTTCATGATGTGTTGTATACTATATAGTTTATGGAGGAAAGAGCAATTACATGTATGCTTGGCTTATTGGAGTGCCTTAAACTTTCTTCTGCAGTATGATTGTAGATCTAGAGTAACTTTGGTGTTTATTTACCTATTTGTTTTCAGTTAAAAAGACAAATATTTTTATTAACTAATCAGAGAACAGTTTACATGGACACTAAGAAAGAAGTACCCAGATTCTCGCTATAGCAAGTGAATCTGCAGCAGACATGGCTGAGTAAATATCCTTGTTGTATACTTGAGTGTGTTTTGGATATATACCTAGGAGAGCTATAGCTGGGTCTTGAGGTAGCACTATTATTCCTAATTGTTGAAGGAAGCACAAGATTGATTTGCAAAGTGGTTGTACAAGTTTATATTCCCATCAGCAATGGAGGAGGGTTCCTCTTTTTCCACATCCTCTCCAGCAACTGAGGACTGGATACAGGAATTGTGGTACATTTGCACAGTAGAATATCACTCAGCAATTAAAAACAAGGAAATCATGAACATTGCAGGCGAATTTGCAAGTGGGAACCAGAAAAGATCATCCTGAGTGAGTTACCCCAGAAGCAGAAAGACACATATGGTATATACTCACTTATAAATGCATATTAGAAATATAATATAGGATAAACATACTAAAATCTGTACACATAAAGAAGCTAAGCAAGGAGGAGGACCCTGGGTAAGATGATCAATCCTCATGCAGAAAGACAAAGGGAATGAACATCGGAAGAGGGAGAAAACAGGCAACAGGACAGGAGCCCACTACAGAGGTCCATTGAAAGACTTCACCCAGCAAGATATCAAAGGAAATGTTGAGTCTCAGAGACAAACGTTGGGCAGAGCGCAGGGAATCTTATGAAAGAAGGGGGAGATAGGAAGACCTGGAGGGTCAGGATCTCCACAAGGATAGCAACAGAAAAACAACAACAAAAAAATATTCTGAGCACAGAGGTTTTTTTCTGAAGCTGATACTCCAACCTATGACCATTTATGGAGATAACCTAGAACCCCTAGAACCCCTAAAACCCCTACATAGATGTGGTCCATGGCAGCCCAGTCTACAAGTGAGTTCCCTAGTAATGAGAACAGGAACTGTCTCTGACATGAACTCAGTAGTTGGTTCTTTGACCACCTCCCATGAGGGGGGAATATCCACAGAGGAAGACAATGCAGCCAGTCCTGATGAGATCTGATAAGTTAGGGTCAGATGGAAGGGGAGGTCCCTTATCAGTGGACTGAGGTAGGTGCATGAGAGGAGATGAAAGAGGGAGGGTGAAATTAGAATAGAATGAGGAAATGGGCTACAACTGGGATACAAAGTGAATAAACTGTAATTAATATTAAAAATTTAAATTAAAAAATCAGTACCCTCTCTTTCCCAGGGAAGGTTCAGAGTCATATTAAACAGTGTTATTATGGGTCACAGATTCCTTAAGAATCACTTTGTCTACCAAGTGAAAGTCCACAATACCTTGACTCATGTTCTTAAGCAACTTAATACCACAATGTATTTTATACTAATCCAATAGTTAACAGCACGTAAAGCTTGATATTTTTACATGTAACAGTGAAATCAGGATTTTCAATTTCTGTGAGTTCATAAGAATGTAGCAAATGGTAGCTCAATATCCAAGTGGGTACCCTAGTAAAGAGAACAGGGACTATTTTGGACATGAACACAATGGCTGGCTCTTCGACCCCCGCTGCCCCCCGAGGGAGGAGCAGCCTTGCTAGGCCACAGAAGAAGACATTGCAGCCAGTCCTGAAGAGACCTGATAAGCTAGAGTTAGAAGGAAAGGGAAGAGGACCTCCCCTAACAGCAGACTTGAAAAGGGGCAGGGAAGAGATGAGGGAGGGATGGAAGGGATAGGGAGGGAATGGGGGAGGGGGCTACGGCTGTGATACAAAGTATATAACCTGTGATTAATATGAAATAAAAATGTAAAAAAATAAAACAAAACAACAACAAAAAAAGAACTTTGCTCATGTTGATTTAGAGGGCCTTGTTTTCTTGGTGTCCTCCATCCTAGCTGCCAATTTTTTAAATTATTGCTATTAGTTATAATAATTTATTCAATTTGTATTCAGCTGTTTTCCTCTCCTTTGTCTCCTCCCAATCCAGTCCTCTCTCCCCCACTTTCCCTTATGCCCCCCCCCAGTCAACTATAGATGAGGTCTTCCTCCCCTCTAGCTGCCTCTTAAACTCTTTCTTCTTCCTCTTCCACTGTGTTCACTGAATGCTGAGGGCAAATGTTTGATGAAGAGGTACCATTTAGGACCTCTCATTGTTCTAAATTCTTTCACTCTTTGCATAATATATGTCCGTGTGTCTCTGAATTGTTCCAATCTGCTATAGAAGGAAGCTTCTCCTAGTGATGGATGAGCAAGGCATTGTTCTATGAATATATCAGAATGTCATTAGGAATTCTTTTATTAATTTTTTTTCTTTTTGAAAAGTAGTGTTAAGGGCTAGAGAGATAGCTCAAAGGTTAAGAGCACTGGGTGTTCTTCCAAATATTCTGAGTTCAAATACTAGCAGGCATACTGGCAGGTAGAACACTGTATAAATAATAAATAAATCTAAAAAAAAACACAAAACAAAACAAAAAAGAAGCAAAACAAAACAATAAAACACCAAAAAAACTAGTGTTTGGTTTTGCCCTAAGTTTCTGGGCTGTCTGGTCTCAGGTTCTTGTTCAGGAAAGCAGTGTTCCGTCTCATGGAATGGGCCATACATCAAATCATATATTGGTAGGTTACTCCTACTAGTCCTCTACCACCATTGCTTTACCTTGCAAGCAGAACCTTTACCACCATTATCAATAAGAGTGTTTATAATTGGGTTGGTGTTTATGTTTCTCTCTGGGTAGAGTGCTAGTACCTTCCTTGTACCAAGGATGTTAGCATATAGAGGTTAAGGCTCTCTGTAGGCACCTGCTCAACTACTCCATGGTCAAAAAGTTGTGTAGGTGTTGTTTTCAGCAGCGGGGCCTAGACGTCAGTTTGTGGAGAGCAGCACAAATGCATTAGTCTTGAAAATAACGTGAGTTATTTCAGGATTCTAAGCCCTTTGGCCAACAACTCAATTTTAAGTAACCCTACCCCAGGACTGGAAACTCCATTTGTTGACAACAAATGGCCAGTTGGGACTCTTACTTCCCATTATTTGATGATTTCATTTAGATTGCTTCCATATATGTACATAGTTTAGAAATCTACTGTATTGTTTCTAACCACCCCCTCAAGTGACCCTTAATTTTAATTGTTTCCCCTTTATTCCCTCCCTGGTTCCCCTTTCCCTCCTCCCAACTTCATTCTCTCAAATTCTCTCTGTTAAGATTGTTATACAGATAAAATATAACCAATATTTTATGACAATTAATGTTTCCCTCCATTGATGTTCCTTTCAAAAATGTTACTCAGTATAAGCATCAAATGTGTGTATTCTTCACAGTGTGACAGGACCCTGTATGTAACAGTATGGCCTAGTGGTAAGTATTTTATTTTTATTTGCTGCTACATAAAAAGTATTAATCATTTTTTGAAATGGTCTCTTATTTTATTTCAAACCCCACTCCATAAACCACGAACTAATAATTTAAGTAATTCGAGTACAGATTAATAGTAAATTACTATGTCCCAACTTGGATTGCAGACTTAACACTGACTAAGGAATATCCATTAGGGTCTAGATTTATCTCATTGGAGGGTCTCCTTCCTGGCTGTACACTTGTCACAAACTACATCATTCTTTATGTTCTTTCCATCCACATATTTCAACTGACATGAGTTCAGTAAACCAAGCATGTATGTGTGTGTGTGTGTGTTTGAAGGACGGAAGTAGTCTACAAGGATTTACCTGTCTACAAACTAAAATCAATGATTCTGATTCTGTATAATGAAAGAATTATTGTGGTAGATATATATATATATATATATATATATATATATATATATATATATATATATCTGCCTAGTTTGAAGAATAAATAAACTTTCTCATTGTCAGACATTGCTGGAGGTGACTATACAAAAGGAATTTGTTAATACTATTCATAGTAGCCAGACAGCTGTGCGTACTAAAATTGAGAGTGGATATGGTGAGCAAGAATAGAAGATAAGGACACTTGCAAGGCAGAATTTGAAATATTTCTTAAAATCACTCTTTTTATAAAATATCAGATTCTTTTAAAAGAGAAGAGCTACTCACCTAAGAAAAATAAACTCTGATATTTGTAAAGAGAAATGTTCCATGTTCCAGTAAATACTTACCTTATTGAAAATTAATCTGATATAACTGATACCATTTTGTTAATATAGGCAATATAATTGAAAGACAACTGAAGATTTGTTTACTCCATGGCTTACAGAAGGTCCATTCAGGCCTCCATTCTTTTGGGCAAAACATCAGAGTGAAAAAGACACATGTTAAAAGATACATTTTAATTTACTGCTGACAGGGTTCAGAGAGAGAGAATGGTGAAGAAAGAGGGAAACAAAGAGAGATGGAGAGGAGCAAGGAAGGTAGGAGAAGGATTGGGACAGAGAGAAACATGAGAGTGTGTGATACAAAGAAGCACCTGTAGAGACATATTCTTAGTGCCCAATATTTTTTTAGCTAGGTAAAATAGCACAACCATCAACAGGTTTATGTTTTAATGCTTGAAAATTTAGGAGGAGCATTCCTGTGCAGCTCATAAGACATGAATGTAGCTCATTTAGCACTCATAGCTAAAATCCAGTTGTATCTAACTAGAGCGGTTGTTATCATGTACGCATAATACATTTTAAATATACTGAAATATCACTGATATTTGGTGGGCATAAATTAACTTATCTTTGTTGTATCTCATCATGAATTTTTATCTTAAGGTTGTTTTAACCCGTTTTTATACCTATATTCTTTTTTAGATATCAGTTACATAATTGTTGAGTTGTCTTAGACTATAGGTGTTTCAAAAACCAGTAATTGTTAGTATGCTGCTAATGGTTTAATCCTGAAACAAAAGAAGTATGACTAATGCACTTAATTATAATAAAAATATATAGCCATACAATTCTAACACTGACCTGAATTCTAGAGACAATTTTAGGAGATACTGTCTTTTCATTGGTTTCACCACATTCATGTGCTCTCCTTTTATTATTATCATTTTGTTTTTAAAAGGAAAGTTAAGATATTATAATATATTATACTTCTAATATCCCATTATAAGTGAGTATATGTCATATGTGTCTTTCTGCTTCTGGGATACTTCACTCAGGGTTATCTTTTCTAGTTCTTACCATTTGCCTGCAAATTTCATAATTTCCTTGTTTTTAATTGCTGAGTAGTATTCCATTGTGTAAATGTACCACAACTTCTGAATCCATTCCTCAGCTGAGGTACATCTGTATTGTCTCCAGATTCTGGCTATTATGAATAAAGCCTCTAAGAACATGTTTGAGCAAATGTTCTTGTATACGTGAGCATATTTTGGATAGATGGCCAGGAGTGGTTTAGCTGGATCTTGAGGAAGTGTCAGATTGATTTCCAGAGTGGTTGTACAAGCTTATATTCCCACCAGCAGTGGAGGACGGTTCCCCTTTCTCCACATCCTCTCCAGCATGAATTGTCACATGAGTTTTTGATCTTAGCCATGCTGATGGGTGTAAGGTGAAATCTCAGGGTCATTTTGATTTGCATCTCCCTGATGACTAAGGGCATTGAGCATTTCTTTATTTGATTTTCTGCCATTTGATATTCTTCCATTTAGAATTCTCTGTTTAGCTCTGTACCCCATTTTTTATTTGGATTACTTAATTTGCTGCTTTTCAACTTCTTTAATTCTTTACATATTCTGGATATTAGTCCTCTGTCAGATATAGGGTTGGTGAAGATCCTTTCCCTGTTTGTAGGCTGCTGTTTTGTTCTGATGACAATGTCTTTTGCTTTACAGAAGCTTTTCAGTTCCATGGGGTCCCATTTATTGATTGTTGCCTGTGTTGTTGGTATTCTGTTCATGAAGTTGTTTCCTGTGCTAATGAGTTCAAGGCTCTTCCCCATATTTTCTTCTTATCGGTTTATTGTGTCTGGTTTAATGTTAAGTTCTTTGATCCACTTGGACTTTAGTTTTGTGCAGGGTGATAAATATGGATCTATTTGCATTTTTCTACATGTAGACATCCAGTTAGACGAGCAAAATTTGTTAAAGATGTTGCCTTTTTTCGCTTGTACAGTTTTGGCCTCTTTGTCAAAAATCAAGTATCTGTAGGTGTGTGGGTTTATTTCTCGATCTTCTTGATTCCTTTGATCCATCATTCTGTTTCTATGCCCGTAAAATGCTCTATAATACACCTTGAGATCAGGGATGGAGATACCTTTATAAATCTGTTGTTGCTCAGGATTGTTTTAGCAATTCTGGGTTTTTTCTTTTTTCATAAGAAATGGAGAATTTTTCTTTTAAGTTCTGTAAAGAATTTTGTTGGTGTTTTGATGGAAAGTGCATTGAATCTGTAGGTTGCTTTTGGCAGGATGGCCATTTTCACTATGTTAATCCTACAGATCCATGAGTAAAATCTGTACACCTAAAGGAGCTAAGCAAGAAGGAGGACCCTGGGTAAGATGATAAATCCTCATTCATAAAGGCAAATGGAATGGATTTCAGAAGAGGTTGAAAATGGGGAATAGGACAGGAGCCTACTACAGAAGGCCTCTAAAAGACTCTACCAAGCAGAGTATTAAAGCGAATGCTGAAACTCATAGCCAAACTTAGGGCAGAATTCAGGGAATCTTATGAAAGAAAGGGGAGATGAAAGACCTGGAGGCGACAGGAGCTCTACCAGAAGACTAACAGAACCCCAAAATTGTATAGGTGCTATTTAAAGAAGCTAGAAGCATGTCTCATTTTCTAAATAGCTGAACACATCTTCATAGTGCTACAGTATGGTATAATGAAATTAAAAATCTTGTGGTGAATGTCAAGGTAAGCATTTTGAAGGCCCATAGGAAATGGTGAGTGAAGTGTCAGCAACTTCTACAAGTCTAGAAAGGTCCTGATCCACTGGACAGAGTGTTGATCCACTAGGGAATCCAAGCACAATAGTGAATTTTCAAAATGAATCCTGAGCTAGGCCTCCCCCTTCTGTAAGGAAGTCTCCTAAGGTATCCTTGCCCAATACCCAGCATATTTTCCACATCTCCTTATAATTGCACCAACCTGATTGATTGTTACTGGTGCTTGAGGCTAGCATGGGATGGTCATATTGGCCATTCAATCTTTTAAAGGTTTACACTGCACCCTTGAGTCTAGTCTTGGGAGTATGGTTCCCAGGATTCAGTGCGGGTTTCTTCGCCAGTCACCCTCCTTCCTCTGGTTCCTCATACCCACAAAATCTAAACTAAAGTGACTTAGAGTAAAGGTCACAAATGTCTATAATACAATAAATCAATATTATGAATAAATTTAATACCAGGTATATACTAGATACTCTTACATATATATTTAGTCATCTTTATGCTACAGTATGTAAGTTGCATAGGGGTTATAGGCTCATGTAATTGTTTGAACCCGCTGTGATCTGTTATTCAAGGTAGACTTCCTTAAAATATCCTAGATAATTCTTTTCTCTTTATTCTTAAATAGAAAATGAGGATTCTGGTATAAATTGACTATACATTACAAAAAATATTTGACTGGATATATTTCATGGGTTTTTTGAAAAATCTCATGCACATAACTAGATACAGCATGTATATGATGATATAGTGTGATAGCTTTTCAGTAGACTTCAGTTTTATAGTACATAAAGTATCACTCATGTTATTGGGTACAGTTATCATGTTTTCTACTTAATCACTTAATATCTAATAGCTGAGTCTAATCACTGCTAATCAGTACCCTAGAAGGCAGGATAAAACATGTGAAGCCAGAGTGCTACAATAGTGCAAACAACACAAACAGGGAAAAGGGTGTCTTTATTCAATACAGCAAATTTAAATTTATTCATAAATATTTGTAAATTATTTTAGCAATTACAAATGTTATTTCAAATACAGTGATAATTTGACGAACTGGTTTTAGGTGTTTTTCCTTGCTGTAGAAGTGAAGGAAGTAGTTATATCATTTTTTCTTTTATGAATTGATCTAAGTCCTTCTTGAGCTGATTTATAGTACTTTACTTTTATTATTGAATTTTGTAGTTTGTTGCTTCTTTCAACCACTCTTGTGTAATGAAATTCTTTTGCATTGCCTATAGGCTAGGACTGTACTTAATTTCAATGTGTGGGCTTGTGTTTTAAATGAGCTGTTCCTTCAAGCAGCAGATCTAATTTTTTTTCTTCTCCATTTTTCTGCAAGATCTCACATATTGACCTATTTTTTTTCTAAGACATTGTAAGCTCTCAAAAAAAAAAAAAAGCTTAAGCGTGCAATTAGGGGCAATGAAGCACAAAATTGCTCATGCAAGAAATATCATTTTCCCTCTGCATCTGAAAATAAGATTTTGTGCTGTCAAATCAGGAGCTAAATAGTATGATAAGGGAATACAGCCACACATAACCTATCATTACATTTTTTACAAATGCAGGAGATAGTTCGGTACCCACAATTACAAACTCATGAACATCTACTTGCTAATCTGCCTCTCTGCTTATTAAGCAATGCTATATTTTACTATATGATATATTTCTGTCTCATTGTCTAGACAGACTCTACGTACTAGAAGGCCATATCAAGACAGACTGATTCTCTTTGAGATGAGAGAGTGACTTAATTTTTCTATCATCCAGTTCAAAACCTGTGGTTATCAAGAAAATAATTGAACACAGAACTATAAAATTATTTTCAGTTCTTGCTTCCCTGAAATATGTTTATGACCCATGAGATTGCAGAACTTTAACAGGCTACAGTATGAACCTATAATTAACATGTTTTTTTTTCCACTAAAAGTAGTCGCATTCTGAGTTGCTCTTTATTTAATAACATAAATATCCACTGGCTCTCTATAAGAGAAAAAGCAAATTAGATTTGAAAATTAAATAATTACTCCAAGCATTTTATGTGCATCTTGTTGTTGGAAGTCTAACACCTCAGTATTATTGTCTATCCATGTTCCTTCTTTTCTGTCTAAACATTGATTCTGGTTAGCGTGTGACTCAATTCCTGACTCCTCCTTCATCTTTTCTTCCAAGGATCTCCAAGCTTTCTTTTAAATTTGAGAACTCGATGGATTCGTTTTCCCTGTGTTTTTTGTTTGTTTGTTTGGTTGGTTGGTTGGTTTTGGTTGGTTGGTTTTTGTTGTGTAGCAAACTATATTTTATTTTATTTTACTAGTAAGGAAGGGATGTAACAGTCTGTAAAGAGCTTTGTATCATTTTATATCCTCCCGTTATTTCACTCTATTTTTGGATTATTTATGTGTTATTCTTGTCTGAGTCACTTTTCATCCTTTTGTAAAACTAACAGAGACAAACAACTTAAAGAAGGAAAGAGTTATTTTACTTCAAATATTTTGGTTCTGGTAATTTAGTTTCATTAATTTTAAGCTTGTGACAAATCTGAAACATGACTTAAGAGTGAGATAAAGAAGGATATTCATATCAAGAAAGTCAGAAAAATGGGTGAGAACAGAAAGGGCCATCAAGAATGCATGTTACCAAAGACATGCTCTCACTGACTTAATTCATATATCCAGATTTACCTCTTAATTTGTATTTCCTCCAAATCATGCTTCAAATTATGAAGCCATCAATGGATGAACCAATTAATTCATGGTCTGAGTCAGAGCCTCCTGATCCAGTCATCTCTCAATGATTGGTTACACAAGATGAGACTAAACCTTAGGACTGTGATCCTTTTGAATGGCACTTTACACCCAAGTTATAACATTTGTCAAAAGTAATATTTTTTCATAATGTTTATGAAAAACAGTTTGCACTAAACTAAAGACCAACTGACAGACGTAAAAATTTCTATGCATTTAAAAGGAAGCAACGTGTACTATTCACCACAGTTTCAGTTGTTTAGATTAACGCTATTAATGAGCATTTATCTCTAGCGATTTCTATAAGTTCTATCCACTGCTCTTTGGGCCACCACACTCTTGTAAGTTCTGTTTAAATTTGATTTTTTCAGTAAAGTTTCCTCAAAAATTCGATCATTCTTTATCTTTCTAAATTATTATGTATTTGTGGTTTAATCTACTCTAAGGCAAATAAATTCTTAATTTATATGATTCTTATACTCTTGTTATATGTGGTTACTTAAAATTGTTTTACATAAATAAAATTAGCTTAGTTGATATATCAGAGTAATTGAAAGTATTTTTTCTTCCCAACCTGTGAAAATTTGCATAAGTAGAAATGTCTGCTGTCATGAAATAATTTTTTTCCCAGCTGTGCAAGAACAGACTTTTGTAATCCTAAAAAGCTATTAAGAACTTGGTATTTGGAATTGGGAAGATGACTTTATCTGTATAGTGCTGTAAGTACAGTGGTTCTGATTCTAGCACAACAGAACAGAGAAATGAATACCCCTAGAGGTGCTGGCCACACACCCTGGCCAGAGTTAGTGAGCTGCAGGCCATCTAGAAATCCTGTCATAAAAACCAGCTGGACTCTAAAATGGTGGCATAGATTGTCCTTTGATGTCCATAAGAATGCCCACTACACAAACACACACACACACAGTGAGAGGAGAAAGAGAGAAGAGGCACTTTCACAGGAAGAAGTGTCCTGAATTGACTAAGAACATATAGTAACCTAAGAGTGGATAAAACATAATGGTCACAATGCCAGGAAACAAACACCAGTAGTTACTTACTGTGTTTGCCAAACCAGAAACTGATACTTCTGGTTGATGGTATGAGTACCATTGACCAAAGACTGGAAGCATAGGAAATGATAAAGTCAGGTCAATACCTGTATGCTTACTATAATGGTACACCTACACAATGGAATATTACTCAACAATGAAAAACAAGGAAATCATGAAATTTGCAGGTAAATGGTGGGAACTGGAAGGGATCATCCTGAGTGAGCTATCCCAGAAGCAGAAAGACACACACAGTATATACTCACTCATATAGACATATAATATAGGATAAACTTACTAAAACCTTTACACCTAAAGAAACTAATCAAGAGGGAGGACTCTGGCTAAAATGATCAATCCCCAGCCAGAAAGGCAAAGAGGATGGACATCAGAAGAAGGAGAAAACAGGTAACAAGTTAGGAGCCTGCCACAGAGGACCACTGAAAGGCTCTGCCCTGCAGACTATCAAAGATGTTGAGACTTATGACCAACCTTTGGGCAGAGCGCAAGGAATATTATGAAAGAAGTGGGAAATAGTAAGATCTGGAGAGGACAGGAGCTCCACAAGGAGAATAACAGAACCAAAAAAATCTGAGCACAGGGGTCTTTCCTGAGACTGATACCAAGCATGGAAATAACCTAGAACCCCTGCACAGATGTACCCCATGGAGGTTCAGTGTCCAAGTGGGTTCCATAGTAATGGGAACAGGGACTGCCTCTGACATGAACTTATTGGTCTGCACTTTGATCACCTCCCCCTGAGTGGGAAGCAGCCTTACCAGGCCACAGAAGAAGACAATACAGCCAGTCCTGATGAGACCTAATAGACTAGGATCAGAAGGAAGGAAAAGAAGACCTCTCCTATCAGTGGACTTGGGGAGGGGCATGCATGGAGAAAGGGAAAGAAGGGAGGGATTGGGAGGGGAGGGAGGAGGGAGCTACAGGGGGAAAACAAAGTGAATAAAATGTAATTAATAAAAATGTAAATATAAAAAAGAAAAAAGAAATTGGAAAGTAAACATATAAGGCTTAAGTTTATTTTCTTTTAAGCTCTCTTTTGAAAAATCACAGCAAATAGATTTATGATGAAATGAGTACTTAAATAATATCTGTGTGATGAATCAGTGAGGCTGGGACTAAATGTTCCATATATGTCATGCACTCTCAATCTCTCTTGCCCTTTTTCTCATGTGTAGGAGTATTTATGGTAACTTTTATAGGATCCATGCCAGGCTCATTTTAGGCAGCGCCCTCAGGTCTGTTCACAGTAGTGTTTACAGAATTCACAAGATAATTTCTTGAGAATGTAGTATCTGTGAGTGTTTATAGCTATTCAGAATGACCCTTACGTTAATGGTTATACATAGAGACATGGGAATATCACTTTCTTCTTTGGGTGACAGGTATTTCAGTGTGATAGAATCTATGATTGTTAAAGTACTTGTGGGTTGTTGCATCCCACTCTATTCTAAACCATATGCTGCTGATTCGTTTCTTATTACTGAATCTGAGGCTACGAAGTTAAAAAAAAAAAGAAAGAAAAAGAAAAAAACTACCTGCAAGACAGGAAGGGTGTAGGCAGATCAGACTTACTTTACGTAAATGTGCCTGCTCAGCTCACCCCATTCTTTGCTTAGCTATGTTTCACTGTCAGGTGTTTTCAGCGATAAGAAACAGAAATTATGGTTCTAATGAGCATCAAAGGAGGAGCTGATAACAGAAATCCCATGTAGGACAGAGCCAGGTCATTGAAAGCCAGCAATGTTTTCATCTTTCTGCTTCATTATCCGCATCATTTTCTGTTCCAAGTTCAATCTGGAGTCCTTAATCAGTCTAAGTGCTCTGGCTACTCTGCTCTTCATGCCCTCACATAACCCACTTCGCCAAGGGCAAAGAGACATTTTTTTCACCTTCATGTCATTTAGCAGGGAGAAAATCCATTCCGAACTCCCAAGTGTAAAGTTTGTCTTTTCCATCAGCAGCCATTATAGTCGTTTGACCATGTTAATGCCAAATCCTGGCTAAAAAAATAATCATTCCATTAATTAATAATACTAAGAATGTTGGCTTATAAATACTTCTCTATGGGCATGGGAAGGAAATGATCACTTAAAATTTGTGTGTGTGTGTTTGTGTGTGTGTGTGTGTAAAGCGATTGGTAACTATCAGTAGCTGAACAATTTCCAGTGTCTAACTGCAGGAGAATAGAGCTAAAGCAGGATGCCCATGAAGAGTGCTGCTCCTTTCACAAGTGTTTAGGATTGTTCAATCATAGGAGTGAGGATTGGACTGAAGTTATTCTCTGCCTACAGAATTTTAAAGGCAGCAAATAATACAGTTACAGGAAAAGTTAATCATGTAAAGGGCTATTCCATTGTTTTATAAATGTTGAATGTTTTCAATATCCTTAAACTGGAAGGTCTGGTGCTCTATGAGCTGCAGAAAGCCTGCAAGTTCTCTCATAGTGCACCTCATAAATCATGAAAATAAGATATTTTCAGTCGCTCTCTCTTTCCTTCTCATTCTCTGCCTCACCTACATTTGGATATTCTTAACTTTTTCAATCAATTTTACCATGGTATTTATGCATTTGTTATATCACCTTCAATAACAAATGTAAGAAGTTCTGACAACAAATTTGGTTAAAAATGAAGACAGAAAGGACTATTCTGTGTTTCCATTGTTCCTATCCCCGGAATAAAGATACATTTTATTTTTCCTATAGTGTGTTTAATAGAAGATGTGATCTCTACGTGCAGTTTACAAGGCACAATGCAGAATGGGAAAAACACTGATTAAATTTCATACAGATCAAGCTATGATTACATCTTGGGACAACAGTTTTACAATAATCCCCTGCCTCTTTAGAAACTAACAGACACACTTGTTTCTAATTTCCAAGTGTTTTTTGTTTGTTTTTTTGTTTTGTTTTTTCAGCTAACATGTTATAGTATATCCATCCCTGGCTGACCTTGCATTCACTATCCACATTGGCTTGGTTTTCAACTTGGTGAGAACTGCATGCCTCTGCTTCCCTAGCACTGGAATTAAAGACATGCTTCACTATAATGGCTCTAAGCTTTGTTTCCTACACTGACTAACCTTTTAAGTTTGTTCCTGTACGTGTATGTGCATGATCACAGGTGCAATGGCTAGAAAAATAAAAGCCACCATGTTTAGAGGGTAGTGAAGGCAAAATGAATTAATTATACAAAATTCTCAAAGAATGGAAAATGAAAAATAATATAAAATATTGTAGTATACTTTTGTGGCTACCTAAACATACACAATTTTATTTTATCAATTATTATTTTATTAAACAATAGGATTTGGTACCATTTCCTTTTCTTTTTCAAGCAACACCATACTTTAAAAAATATTAAAAAGTCAAATTTATATTTTTGGTTGTGAGCCTAGCCACAGGGGAGGACAATGTAGCCAGTCCTGAAGATACCTGATAAGCTAGGGTTAGATGGAAGGGGAGGAGGACCTCCCCTTGCAGTGGACTTTGAAAGGGACAGAGAGGAGATGAGGGAGAGTCGGATTGGGAAGGAATGAGGGAGGGGGCTATGGCTGGAATACAAAGTACATTACCTGTGAATACTATTTAAAAAATTAAAATTAATAAAAATACATAAACAAAAAAGTCGAATTTAGAGATGTGCATGCAATTTATATACATATACGCATAGATAAATAGATACACATATGTATATAAATATTATGTGTATACATACACATGTTCATGTAAATATAAATATATTTATATACATTTTATGTGTGTATATTTTGACATATAAACATGAAACACATATTCTATATAAGGTTTTGACAAAGGTCATATACAGCACAATAATAATGACATAATGATTTTGTATTTTGTTCTGGGGAATATTCAGGGAAATCTATTGCAACTTTTTGAGCAGAGGAAATAATTTAAATTTTTAAGAGGTTATGTTGGGTATGGATTTGAACATAGACTACTAGAAGTTAGAATTAAAATAGTGTGATCAGTTAGAAAGTAATTTTCATAGTCTGGAAACAAATAATAGCAGCTTAATGTAGAAGAATTTTAGTCTGGCAAAATGGCTGCTCTGATCACATCCAAAGAACTAGGTCTTTGGGTTCCAACTAGAATGCAGATGCACTCTTAGGACACACCCTTAATCCCAAGCAATGTAGGCAAACTTAGTCTGTAGAAGGAAGCACCCATATTTGAAAATTATGTCTAACTGAAGGGCAAACATAGTGACCAGTCAGAGAAAGACTTGTCAAAATAGAATATGCCCAACTCTCACAAGCACAGAGAGTAAAAAGGAGCTACTTGAGAGAGCAGCACAGAGAAGAGGGGAGGCACTTCTATAGGGTGAGTTTCACAGAGACAGGTTGAAGAGAGAACACTCTAGACACAGGAAAAGACAAAATAATCCAGTATGAGAAGGAGCCAGAAGATTAGAACAGATTGCTAGAGTTAGTTTGAGGCCAAGGAGCACAATTCAATCAGAAGCTGCGAGAAGCCAGTTTGAATTAATCATTTTGGAGAGGAATTTGAACCAGAACAAATTGAGTTGAAACAGCTAGCCAGAGTTCAGAAAGAACTAAAATGACTGACTGCATTCCGGGGTTGATTAGATTTTATGGTGGCTAGAAGTTTCCAGGACTAGGCCTAAGTTAGCAGACAGAGGCAGTAAGCCTCAGAGAGGAAAACTGCCTAAGGTAATAAAAGTTATTTTTACAGTTTAAGACCCATTTTAATTTCAATGGGAAACAAGCAAAGTTAGATTTTGGAAATACTCCTTTGAGTCGAATGTGGGCTTAGAGAAACAGAGAGGGTGTAATAGTGAGCTAGTATTACAGATTTAGAATATAATTACTTGACTTTAGAAAGAGATAAAAGGAAAATGATAGAGAAAAATATGCAAGTACAGAATCACAGTTTTGTAAATATAAAGATCCAATTTTGTATCTTATCATAAAACTATTAAATTTTATCTGATAATTCAAATAAATATGCAGTAATTTTGACTTATTGTCTCATATTAAAACATATAAATATGAGAACAAGTATGTTATTTGGCATATCCAAAGCAATGATATTGAATGAAAGGTAACTCAAATAGGGATCTTCTGTATTCACAGTGACACTAATTATATTTTAGAGGAAGGGATTTTCCTGTGAAGATATATGTTTTGTCAGCTGCAACTCTCTCATTAAGAGAGTAAATTTCACTTTAAGAATTAGTTTTGAAATGATATATCATGATATAAATTTACTTGGGAAAATGTCAAGGCTCTACACAAATATAGAATATTGAAAACACAGAATTACATAAAGCTTTCAAAATTATAAATACATTCCATTTTGGAGATATAAATACATCATATTCATATATAACATAGCCTACATATTTATTGTGATAAACCCAGAACAGAAAAGGATGGAATTTTTCAAAATGCTTATGAAATTCTGAACTGACAAATTTAAATGTTACTAATTACAATTTGTACATTTTATTATCTTGGTAAATTCTTGGATAGGAAATTTAAAATGAAAATTATTGTTTTGCATTGAAACATGAAATATGGCCATTTCAACCATATTTCAGATTAGTATCATGATGAAATTGTGCTCTAGACAATGCTAACCTCTCTTTTGAATATTACAATTTCGAATGATGAAAACTACAGCCTAGGTACTGAAAAGTATGAGGACTATTTAGGAGACTTTGTTGACTGAGGTGCATGATTTTCCAGTAATTTGATGGAACAGAAAAATTGGAGAAGTTATTATGAGACCCAGGTAAAAGATGGCTGTTAAATAAATGAGTATCCTGCTACTCTATGACAAAGAACACCTAAATTACAGAACTGGAAACTGTTTTCCCATTGTAGCATTTTATTTTTAAAGAAAGTGCTTCTGTTGCTATCAGAATTCTTAACTTCTGTTATCAAAAAGATTTATGCAAATGAAAGACACAACTTCTGTGTGGTATGTTTCATTACTTGCTGAATTAATTATCACTGCTCTATTATGATGGAAATTATAAACACAATGAATGAAAAATACTGCTCAGCTCATTCGTGTTAAATATTAAAAATTGTCACTGAGTATACTGTAGAATTTGCCTCAATTTCAAAGAACTTATAAAAGAAATCTGAGTTTAATTAACAAAGGCAGGTTGGAATTATAAGCAGGCAATCCTTAAATTCAAAAAAGTGAGGTTCTGAATTTGTTATCTTTGCATGTGAATAGACCTGATAGCAGTGGTGTGTTTGTGTGTGTGTGTCTGTTTGTCTATGTGAATGTCTTTGTGTGTTACTTTTCTGGAGTCTATTTGGAAATCCATAAGCTAACGGAGTGTTTGGGTTTATTAAGAGAATAATAAAATATCCCTTCTTACACTCTGTAGTGAATTTACCAGGAGTGGGAATATTTATGGAAGTTTGAGAAATAACCATAGAAGATAGCTACTTGGAGAAAGAAAATATACCCACTCTCAAGTACTAGAGTGCCTCAAGGTGTAAAACTGTGTAGCAGGTGGCCTATCCTTTCATTGGGACTTATTAATCTTTTACCTGTGGTGCATTTAAGTTGTCAGGGGATTAAAAAATATATATTTTCCTTAGTGATTATTTGAACTATACTTCCCATGTCACTGTATTTTAAGCTATGGTTGTGTTCTTATGCTTTAGAGTCAAAGCATACCTGTATGCATTATTTGTTTTATATTAATTAGTTATATGTATGTTTTGACTTGTTTCTGATAATATTATCTAAAATATTATCTAAAATATGATCTTGAGTACTTGGTACTTGTACTAGTTTGGTTTAGTATTGGAAAATAAGCACAATAAATATCAATATTTCTTAGTAAGTAAAGTGACCATCTGCTAAATAATTGAGTATATCAAAGAATTAAGCACATTGTATATTATATCATTAGAAAATTTCTGAATTAAAATTTTGAAAATTTACCTTCAGACAAATTAGAGCAACTTGCTGTAGACTAGTCTGTTAACAAAAACAAAAATTTGGTGTAAAACTTGTCTCCTGCCTGACATAGCGTTAAACACAAAACTTACTAATTCCATTCCTAAATGTTGTAGAGCAAATTGAATATTTTGCCTTATTTTATTTTATGTATCCTTTTTTTCCCCCATACCTATTTGTAAGGGCCATGGATGATATACTCTCATAAACTGTAATGCTTATTCTTTAACAAGTATAGGCAATTATCCCTACTTGATATATTTTAAAAAATATTTAAAGTTTATTTATTTATTATGTACACAATGTATATTTGTATATTTGCATGTACACCCACATGCCAGAAGAGGGCACTGGATTTTTGTGTTAGATGGTTGTGAGCCACCATATGGTTGCTGGGAATTAAACTCATGACCTCTGGAAAGGCAGCCAGTACTCTTAATCTCTGAGCCATCTCTCCAGCCCACCTACTTGATTTTTATATGTTATATAAACTGATTTGTCACAGTGTACTCCAGAGTTTCTATGATTTAAAAATTATAGCATATATAAATTGATGTTTACTCTATTTTATATTCATAAAAATATAAAGACAGTAGAACATTTCAGTTCATAATATATTGTCAAAGTATTCTTTCTTTTAACTTGTTGTATAATTTTTATTGTTTATTTTAAATTCAAGGACTATAACATATTATATTATAATATGTATCATATGTTAAAATTTATTAAAGATAGCAACATATATAGTGATATTATTAGAGAAAAAACAGTGACATTCATTGCATGCTTACATTATAAAGGTTTTTACTAGACAGGTTCATAATAAAAGCAAATGCATGTTTTCCACAGTGTAGTTGATTTGCTTATCACAACAAATGTCCAACATAATCAATTGATGGGGGAGAGTTTACTTCAGCTCACAGTTTGAAAGGTCAGGCCCATTGCTCTTAAGTCTGTAATTACGAAGCTCAGCATGGTTTAAGTCTGTACAGAATCTCAGAATTCAGGGTAAAGATGTACAGGTGAAAACCTGGGGATGGGCTTCCATTATCTCTTTAGTAGACATGGCCCCCAACAGCAGGAAGACCTCCTAGCAGGCCCCATTTGTGAACTTTTCCACAGCCTTATAATTGTACTAATTTGGGGACAGATCCTTTTTTAAAAATTATTATTTTTTATTAATTACAATTTATTCACATTGTATCCCAACTGTCACCCTATCCCTTGTCCCCTCCCAACCTTACCCTCCGTCCTTCTTCTATGCCCCTCCCCTAGTCCATTGCCATCTGACCTTAGCCTATTAGGCCTCATCAGGACTGGCTACATTGTCTTCCACTGAGGCCTGGTAAGGATACTCCCCCTCAGGGGGAGGTGATCAAAGATCCAGCCACTAAATTCATGTCAGAGACAGTCCCTGTTCCCATTGCTATGGAACCCACTTGGATACTGAGCTGCCATGGGCTACATCTGAGCAGAGATTCTAGGTTATATTCATGTAAAGTCCTTGGTTGGAGTATCAGTCTCAGAAGAGATCCCTGTGCCCAGATTTTGTCAAAATATTCTTAAAGTTTACTGTTTTAACTCAGTCAGTTCTACCAGTAGCCTCTAGTCTTGGACAATTTGATTCAAGTAGCATGGCAGCTCAAGCTTATACCATGATTGCCTGGTTAACCTTAACCAAACCACATTTAGAATTCTGAGAGACAAAAATTGTGAAAATATCTTTTTTTGTGGAAAGTTTGAACTTGCAGTTGAATTGTAACAGAAATATATTATATTTGTTGTTTAATAAGAAAAGCAGTAAGGTGGTACAACAGATAAAAGCAGAGCATAGTTCAAACATAGAAGAAACTGTCGTTCATAGATTTTAATCATACATAAAGGTGCACTAGATGTGAAAACCAATAGTAATTTTTTTGTCATTTAAAACATTTTCAAAAAAACCATTTCCATGATTATTTCTATTTTATTTTTAATTAAATTTTTATTTTTTTATATTAGTTACAATTTATTCACTTTGTATCCCAGCTGTAGCCTCCTTGCTCATTCCCTCCCAATCCCACCTTCTCTCCCTCATCTCCACCCTGCCCCTCTCTTAGTCCGCTGATGTAGGAGGTCCTCCTCCCCTTCCTTCTAATCCTAGATTATCAGGTCTCTTCAGGACTGGTTGCAATGTTCTCCTTTGTGGCCTAAGGAGGCTGTTCCTCCCTCGGGGGGGGGAGGGGTGGCAGGGAGAAGGTCAAAAAGCCCACCATTGAGATCATGTCAGAGACAGTCCCAGTTCCCCTAATAAGGAACCCACTTGGATACTGAGCTGCCATGGGCTAGCCTCTGGGCAGGGGTTTTAGGTTATAGCAATGCATGGTCCTTGGTTGGAGAAGCAGTCTCATAAAAAAAAAAAAAAAAAAAAAAAAACCGTGACCAGATATTTGGTCCTTGTGGAGCTCCTGTTCTCTCCAGGTCATACTAACTCCCCCTTCTTCCATATGATTCCAAGATTTAGTTATGAGTCTCAGCATCTGCTTTGATACACTGCTAAGTAGAGTCTTTCAGGGGCTCTCTGTGGTAGGCTCATGTCCTGTTACTTGTTTTCTCTTATTTCTAATGTCCATCCCATTTGTCTTTCTAAGTGAAGATTGATCATCTTACCTCGAGTCCTCTTTCTTGTTCATCTTCTTTAGGTGTACAGATTTTAGTATATTTATCCTATTTTACAGGTCTAGTATCCACTTATCAGTGAGTATATACCATCTGTGTCTTTCTGCATCTGGGATACCTCACTCAGGATGATCTTTTCTAGATCCAGAGCCTAGAACTCATTGGCAGAGGACACAACTTCCTGAGCAGAACACCAACAGCACAGGCTCTAAGAACAACAATCAATAAATGGGACCTCATGAAACTAAAAAGCTTCTCTAAAGACACTGTCGTCAGAAAAAAAAATGACAGCCTACAGACTGGGAAAGGATCTTCATCAACCCTATATCTGATAGAGGGTTGATATCCAGTATATATAAAGAACTAAAGAAGTTAAAGAGCAATAAATCAAGCAACCCAATTAAAAATGGCGTACAGAGATAAACAGAGAATTCTCTGTAGAGGAATATAGAATGGCAGAGATACAATTAAATAAATGCTCAACGTCCTTAGTCATCAGGGAGATGCAAATCAAAATGACCCTGAGATTTCACCTTACAGCTATCAGAATGGCTAAGATCAAAAACTCAAGTGACAACACATGTTGGAGAGGTTGAAGAGAAAGGGGAACCCTCCTCCACATGCTAGTGGGAATGTAAACTGCTACAACCACTCTGGAAATCAATCTGGTGCTTTCTCAGACAATTAGGAATAGCAGTTCTTCAAGATCCAGCTATACTACTCATAGGCATATATTCAAAAGATGCTCAAGTACACTACAAGGACATTTGTTCAACCCTGTTTGTAGCAGCTTTATTCATAATAGCCAGAACCTGGAAACAACCCAGATGTCCCTCAATGGAGGAATGGATACAGAAATTGTGGTACATTTATACAATGGAATACTGCTCAGCAATTATTTCTATTTTAGAACATTGAAATAGGATATTATGTCTACCTACATCAAATGTTATTACATGTATGGAAAAGATAATTATTCAGAGGTGATATGCATATTTATGTTGTAATAATTTTTTAAATCTCAAACATATAAATAATGTGCTTGAATTTTGCTAGGAATAGTTGGCAATCATGACATTCACGATCCCCTTCCCTTTACCCTTGCCACTGGTGGATAGTTGGTCCCTACAGGTTAATAAAAGCTGAAGAGCTGGTCCTGTGTCTTACTTGCTACAGCAATTGGAAGTGCAAGCCCTGGAGCTTAGGTGGGCAGCAGAGTATAGCTGACCCTGATGGCTAGAGGGTGGGTCTAGAGCATGCAGTCATGGAATGTATGAGTATGGGAAAACTGGACCAATCACTTGACCACTTGTCTGCCATGCAGTGCCATGGCTGAGTGAGAGATGTCTCTGCCTACCTAACCCTGTAAGTGTAGTTTTTTGTTTTTAATTTCCTTAGAAGAGTGGATGAGATGAGAGCTATTCTCAGGCTTTCCAAAAACATGGCTTGTGTTGAGCCTTGGCTAGGCCTATCCCTAGGCCTTACAATTTAATGTACTGTGTCTGGACCTTGAAGGATTCAACTTCCAGCTTCCATCTGCCAACTTAGGCCTAGAATGTCTTTAGCCTCTGAGATGTACTACTGAATGAATTCACCCTTTCTAGCTTTTTCTAAACTCTGGCTGGTTGGTTCAACTCAATTCAGCTGTTCTGATTCAACTTCCCCTCAAATCTGACTGATTCAGATTGGCTTCCCTCAGCTTCTGACTGAATTGCTCTGCCTCTGAACTCCACAAACTGAACTGCACTGATTGCAAGAACTGAATGGAACTGTATAAGCTCAATTGATCTCAAGTCCATTCTGTTCAACTGCACTGATCCCAATTTCCCTTCCTGTCCTGTTCTCATGAGAGATGGGTGTATCCTATTTCTTACAAATTCTTTTATAAATCTTTCTCTCATTTATCACTTTGTTTACCCCTTAGTTACATGTCGCTTTCATACATGCCTGCTTTCTTCTATAAAGTAATCTTACTTTCATTATTTGGAACTAAAATTGAATACTAAGGGTGTTTGCATTCCAGCCCAATCACACTGTAATCCAGGGCATGTCTACATTCCAGCAGGCTCACATAGACAGAGAAAGTCTTTAGATGTGATCCTGTGCCAGAGCAGCCTTGTTGCTGGGTTACATTTTCTCTACCCCCACTCCCATGCCGCCCAGCCCCTTGCTACCACTGCTAGGCAGAAGAGTTGTCGAGTTGTCCTGGACATCATAAGAGAAGACCTGGCCTTGCCTGTCATCTGCTACAGCACTTGGGAGAGCAAGCTTTGTATCTTACCTGGCCAGCACAGGAGAGCTGCCCCTGGATGTGGTGGTTATAGGTAAGTTGGCCCTGACGACATGTGTGTGGAAAAGCCAGCCCTGCCTCTTGTTCACTGGGTGGTAGAGTGGATAAAGCAAAACACTCTCCTTCCCTCTTTTGTCCAGTGACATCTATGGCAACTAGGATGGGTGGTTCTTGTGTCATGAGAATGGGAAAACTGGTCATGTATTTACCAGCTGTAGTGGGCCCTGCACCTCACCTGGGCAGCAGAGTACAACTAGCCTTGATTGTAAAGTTTATTGGCAAGCTGGACTCAACTGCATGAAATTGAGAAAGCCTGTAGGCTGAGCATCTCAGATAACTCTCAGACCCAGATCTAGAGCTTTGAATTGACTCTCAAATATATTTCCCATTGATGAATTGCTGGAATGCATGAAGGTGACAGTCCTACAGGATGTCCATGACATAGGGGAACGATAGGATACCTGAGAGGAGTCTCAGGTAGGTTACCGTTTGGATTGATTAGCAGAAGCCAGAGGTCTCATAGCAGACCAATGCATCATTGCAATTAACATTTGCCAGCAAAGAAGTGTAATCAAAGCCTTTACTGTGGGACACACTGTGACACACTCCAGCTTCCACAAGATTTTTTTTTTTCTCTGTTGGTAGGGAATTTGCAAGGGTGGAGGTGTATATGAGGGGAGTGTGGGATGGTTGAGATCGGGATGCATGATGTGAAATTCACAAAAAAACAATAAAAGGTGTTTTTTTTTAAAGTTTTTAAAATGAACATTCACAAAGAGTTATCAATAGTTTATCCATCAAAATAAGTCCTGTCTTGTTTTTCTTTGCAGAAATGAAAATCATCTAGGGAAAATAAGGCCTGCAAATTTATTCAGTTGATTATTTTTTTTCTCAAACATCTGTTTGAGAAGCTTAAGAAATGTCTTCCCCCAAAAGAAAATTTCAAAAAAAAATATGCTATTCATATAAAGAGAAGTTCTACATGTGCAAATCTAGCTTGGGGGATGTTTGCCAATAAATGTCAAATGCTAATAAGTTTCTCCAATTGCCGTTGTAAAATAAATCAGCATACTTGTCCTCTCCTCTGAGAATTACTAACAGACATGTTCCAGTATTTATACTAGATCTTTTTATGTTTAAAAGATTCTCAATTTCTTGTTGGTTCTAAATTATTCTGGGAATCTTTTATTCATTGCATCATTTCTTACTTAAGACATAGGCTTATTTAATGGATTAATCCACTCATGATCATGTCTATAATTTTCAAGAAGTATGTGAGAAGGTTGCCTTTTCACATGTCCTTCAACTTGGAAGATAATCGTTACAATATTGGCTATATGCCACCAAGTGCTTCTTCTTATGTTTTGTCCCAGTTTGGGCCAAAAGGAAGTTCAAACCCAGCAATGTGTTTTTCTGGTTAGAGTGAGCAACATAAATAACTAGTGCTCATATTTGACTGAAAAAAAAACTATTAAGTTTTTTCGATTTTGATAAATCCAAGGGGCAAAGTTTGAGTCATTTGTGTCCTAAACAAATAACAGAGTAGGCTGTTGATCTGAAACTCCTCCTGTCTTTTTCTTTCATACTCATTACTTGGAATCTAGTGTTTAAATAATAAAGTCTGTTTCTGAAGATTACTGGGTTTTCATGATGGAAACAAAATAGAAACAAAAAGCTACCAAACACTAAAAACTTAAACTTATATCCACCTTTTATTTTACAGTTAAACAAACAACAATAAAAAATTTATTGACTCTTTTGGGTTCTCTGCCTAGCGTACTATTATTCCACCAGAACAAGGAATAGTCTAGCTGGGCTATTTATTAATTAAAACCTTTAAATAATTTTTTATCAGTGTAACTGGCCCAATTCAGTTCATTATGGATATAATGTTGATTAGCTTTCTTCATTGTTAGATGTCAACATGGCTACTCTTAGGATATACAGGTGGCAATTAGAATCTACAAGCTGGGGACAAATGTACTCATATTTCTCAAAGCCACCAAGAGAATTTAATCTATTTTGTAGTTAGAAATTCTCTGACTTCTTCTGAGGTAAGCACTGTTTTACAAGTACTGGGTTGTTAAAGGAGATGTTATGGTCAATTAAGGTGAAGATGATACTCTCTAGTTAAAAAGATAGAATTTATATTTAATTAGAAACATTCCATTTTCTCCTCCCTGAAGAGTTCATCCCCTTGAGAAGGTCACCAAAATGAGTTAGACTACCTCTCATGAGGGAAATAAAATTGTTCTACAGAGATAGAAGGAATAATTAATTCTTTAATGTAATAATTCCTTTTCTTCTTCTATATTGACTCTTCTATATTGACTTCCCACACTTTTCAATCCCTAGTTCATTTCTCAAAAGAAACCGTGAGGTTGTATTTGGTCTGCACTATTTTCTGAATGCTAACTCAGAAAGGTATCCTTTTTTTCTGTTTCTTTCTTCTATATCTAGGTATACTTCTTATAGTACTTTTTACTTCCTTAGTCTTCCATAAAATTCTCCCCACAACTACATAAGAAGTGGCTGCTACTTACTACCAGGTGGCTATCCTCCATGCCAGTTTAGCAGCATGGATTTCTTTCTTGCTTGCTACCCACTGTTTTCTTCTTCCTAACAGCTATCAAGATATACAGGTTGCCTTCCTTGATATTATTCTCTTAACCAAATAAAATTGTCCTCAAGATTCCAACTGAGTTTACTAAATAATATTTTCATTATGGAGGCCAAAGATCCCCAAGAAGACCCTGAATAAGATAGTATTCCATAGTGTTAATGAAAGGGTTCCTTATAATTTCTAATAACAGTTTGATTAGTTTAAGGATTTTTAGGTCAACTCTGCCATTTATGCAAAAAAAAATGAATCCTGACATCATATTATACAAACACAGTTCAACGTCCATAAGATTTTTTGTTGTTGTTTATTTGTTTGTTTTTTGTTTTGTTTGAGGCAGGATTTCTCTCTATGTGTAAATCTAGCTGTCCTAGAAACTCTTTGTAGATCAAGCTAGTCTAGAACTCACAAATATTCACCTGCCCCTGCCTACCAAGTGCTGGTATGAAAGGCATGTGTCACCATGCGTACCTAGGTTTTTGTTTTTATAGGTAAGTAATTTTCATAAGCCTATG
This sequence comes from Pachyuromys duprasi, assembly GCA_028658305.1. Classification (NCBI taxonomy): domain Eukaryota; kingdom Metazoa; phylum Chordata; class Mammalia; order Rodentia; family Muridae; genus Pachyuromys; species Pachyuromys duprasi. The sequence goes on along the minus strand of CM053765.1, from coordinate 67,592,906 downwards.
CAGTACCAGTAAAGAGATTTCTAGGTAGAACTACATTGAGAGATAAATGCAAACAGCACTATTTTACATTCAGTCTCAGATTGGATGGCCCATTTAAGTGGTCTTCTGCACAATGTCTTTCTCAGTAAACTAAATATGAAGTCAATAACTTGATAGGCTCTGTATAAATACAAGGCATAAAAGAACAGAATGATAGCGGAGGACCTCTTGCCCTTTCATCTTACCCTAGCTTATCAGATATGTTCAGGCCTGGCTGCAAAGTCCTCCTCTGTGGCCTAGCAGGACTGTTCCTCCCTTGGGGGGTGGGGGAAGGTCAAAGAGCCATCTATTGAATTCATGTTAGAAACAGTCCCTGTTCCCCTTACTAGGGTACCTGCTTGGATACTGAGCTGCCATGGGCTACATCCAAGCAGGGGCTCCCCAGGACTTTCCAGCAGGTACCTGGACACTCCAGTTCCACAGCAACAGCTGGATTCCCTAGTTTAGTGGCTGCAGCACTACTGAGCTGACAGAGCTCATTCTATTCATTTTTTTTGCCTTTGTTTCATGACATTTCATTATTTTCTCTTTTGTATATACTTCTTTTCTTTTTCTAATTGGAGAAGACAAGTAAGTATATGGATATGGATGAGTGGGGAGGTTAAATAGATCAGGAAAGGTTGGGGTAGAGGAAATCATAATCAGAGTATGTTGTATGAAAAAATCTAACAACAAAAAATAAAAATTGAAATGGTTACATAAGCTAGTCATAGAACTTAGATAGTAGCGTTCAATATATCAGTTAACTACATATTTCAAAATATGGGTGAGTAAATAAAACTGGAAAATTATGAACATATACAGTAGAAAAAAAGATATTTTGAAAGACATTTCTCCTTGTGTACTTGAGCATCTTTTGCCTAGGAGTGTTATAGCTAGATCTTGAGGAAGCATTATTCCTAATTGTCTGAGAAAGCACCAGATTGATTTCCGAAGTAGTTGTACCAGTTTACATTCCCACCAGCATGTGGAGGAGGGTTCCTCTTTCTCCACAACCTCTCCAGCATGTGTTGTCAGTTGAGGTTTTGATTTTAGCCATTCTGATGGGTGCAGGTGAAATCTCAGGGTCATTTTGATTTGCATCTCACTGATGGTTAAGGACGTTGAATATCTCTTTAAGTGATTCTCTGCCATTCTATATTCCTCTACAGAGAATTCTCTGTTTATCTCTGTAGCCCATTTTTTTTAATTGGATTGCTTGATCTGTCGTTTTTTAACTTCTTGAGTTCTTTATATATACTGGATATAAGCCCTCTGTCAGATATGGGGTTGGTGAAGAACCTTTCCCAGGCTGTCGTTTTATTCTTATGACACTGTCTTTTGTTTTATAGAAGCTTTTCAGTTTCATGAGGTCCCATTTATTGATTGTTGACCTTAGAGCCTGTGCTGTTGGTGCTCTATTCAGGAAGTTGTCTCCTGTGCCAATGAGTTCTAGGCTCTTCCCTCACTTTATCTGGGCACGGGGGTCTTTTATGAGACTGTTTCTCCAATCAAGGACTATGTATGTATATAACCTAGAACCCCTGCTCAGATGTAGCCCATGGAAGCTCAGCATCCAAATGGGTCCCTAGTAAGGGGAACATGGACTATTTCTGACATGAACTCAATGACTGGCTCTTTGGCCTCCCTCCTACTCTTGAGGGAGGAGCAACCCTGCTAGGCCACAGAGGAAGACATTGCAGCCAGTCCTTAAGATACCTAACCAGCTTCAGAAGAAAGGGAAAGAGTTAGTCCTCTATCAGTGAACTTGGAAAGGGGCAGGGAGGAGATGAGGGAGGGAGGGTAGGATTGGCTGGGATACAAAGTTAATAAACTGTAACTAATATTAAAAAAAATAAAAAATAAAAAGGAAAGACATTTCTCAAAATCTTTTTAAAAATGTGTTAGACAAAGGCTAAAATTTTACTTAATATTGAACACTTACCTAATATATGCCAATAAAATCTTGAGCTCAGTGTTCAATACTTTATAGAAATAAATAATGAAGAAGTAGAAGAAAGTAAAGAAGAACCCATGGAATGTGAAGGTAAAGTACAAGTGATTAAATTTTGTTTCTAATTTCGATTTAATATAACATGTTTGTTTTATAGCAATGAATTACTGGAGTTACTGCTCTTGTAGTACATATTTTTGTCTTAAAATAATCCAGTTTGGTACATGTAGTTAATTAATCATGTTTTGGAAGATTTTAGTGCTAATTCATTGACACAGATATTGTAAATGTTTCATGTTCATCTCAACATCCTGTGAACTTCTCTGACTACAACAGAGAACAGAAAGGCCTTCAACAGTTAAGTATAAAATAGCATTATTTTTAAATGGCATGAATATCATTAATACTGAAGGGTCTTAGAAGGCTCATTAGTATAGTCTGATAATGACAGATAATTAATATAAATTATAACACTAATATTTATGATATATCATGATATTCAAGAATAATACTTCCAGAAATCTACAGCATATATGTTTTAGACAAACAGTATTGAATTTAAAATATAATAAGAATATGAATCTGGTCTCAAATCTAGAATAAATATACTTATTATAGGTGATAAAAAATCTTTTATTCTTAATTAAATTTGTTTCTGCTTCTTTGCACATAATATTTGTGAAATTAGATTCTGTTATTTCAATAATCAATAAGTAGTAAAATTACTAACAATTTACTATTATAAACTTTTGGAAATCAAAGACAATATTTTCCTTTCTATTTGATTTACTTCCATTTTTACAATCCCTACTTCTCATGCTATTTACCAGGTATAATAACACTGATATTCTATCACTGTGATTTTGGGAACAGTGAGGTCCTAATATATTATTTTCTCAAAGCAGCATAGCTAGTGAGTGGTTGTCTCTCTGTTCCACAGAGCTATGGGCATGTATGTGTGTAGCTTCTAACATAAGTCTCCTTTTCTGGGGAATTAATCACTATATCTAGTGAATAACTCAGTTATGACAGCTGTGAGAATGATAAACACTTGAAATACAAATAAAATGAGGTTTAGATTTGTTATAAACTTACTAGCTTAACATTTAAAACTAAAGTTATTGAAAAGTGTCTGCTATTCATATATGGTCATTGGTTGGAGACAGTCTCATAAAAGACCCCTGGACCCAGATATATTTGCTCCTTGTGGAGCTCCTGTCCTCTCCTGGTCATACTAACTCCCTCTTCTTTTATATGATTCCCTGCACTCTGCCCAAGGTTTGGATATGAGTCTCAGCATCTGCTTTGATACTCTGCTAGGTAGAGTCTTTCAGAGGCCCTCTGCAGTAGGCTACTGTCCTGTTACTTGTTTTCTCCTACATCCAATGTCCATCCCATTTGTCTTTCTAAATGAGGATTGATCATCGTATCCCAGGGTACTCTTTCTTGTATGGATATAACCTAGAAACCCTGCTCAGATGTAGCCCATGTTAGCTCAATATCCAAGTGGGTCCCCTAGTAGTGAAACAGGGACTATTTCTGACATAAACTCAATGCTGTCTCCTTGACCTCCCCTCCCCTTGAGGGAGGAGCAGCCTTGCTAGGCCACGGAGGAGGACATTACAGCCAGTCCTGAAGATACCTGATAACCTAGGGTCAGATGAAAGGAGAGAGGACCTCCCCTATCAGTGGACTTGGAAAGGGGCAGGAAGGAGATGAGGGAGGGAGGGTAGGTTTGGGAAGGATAGGGGGGGGGGCTTTGGCTAGGATACAAAGTAAATAACCTGTGATAAAAATATAAAAATATAAAAATTATAATAAAAGAAAAAAGAAAAGTGTTTGATAAATATACTAGATACACTAAGCTGAAAGCATGGTCACTAGATAGATAGATTGTGTTCAACCATACACTCTGCTTACAAGAACCTGTTATGAACTCTCTATATTCATAGAAATTTTTAAGAAGTCTAATGAATTGTGTCATCGGAAATTCTCCAAGATTTCATGGTAAAAGTTTGCATGGACAATAAACAAATGAGTGAGTAAATTATATACACACCAACAACTTACTCGTTCTTCATGCAAAGGGATATAGACAATATATGTCTATGGTACAGAAATACCCAAATCCGGGAAGACCAAGTAGTAGAAAAACAAAAATACAAGTATGCTTACTCACAGAGCTACTTCTCTAGGGATGAGTACAGTTACTGTAACAATGAGCATGGATGGGAACGCAGAGAAACAACACTCATCCAACCTACACACTGAAAATACAGAGGACTTTAAATCAAAACCAAACTTAAAGTTTTGGGTAAATCCGGCTCTTCCAGACTCCCCTTGGTTCAAAATGAAAGCAATAGAAAAAATGAAATCTTTACTCTTTTACACACTAGCATTTATCTTTATACTGTTTGTGGTTGCAGATGGTTAAAATTTATCTGAACAATAATATAAATTAAAAGAATTCATCAACAATCAGAAGTTATAGACAGGTACAGCCTTTGCTACTTAGCAAAGGGAATTATAGCTCTTGTACATACGATTTTATGAAAAATTCTAAATTACCTTAAACTCTCAACTGGAATAATTTACAATAATTAGAGATTCATTTAGATATTGTCATCTGAGTAGCTTATATATTTGTGATTCTTTAATTGCTGAACTTTAGATATTATTCTTGTGAAAACTGGTTCCTTCTGTTAAACATTTAAAATGGTTCTCTGAAGCATTGAAATATCACTTTCATGTATTTATTAGTTTTTACATCATTCAAAAATTCTCATATCCAGTTGGATACAGCCAATTTAGTAATCTGTACATAAAAGACTATACTATATTCATATACTATCTTATAGTCGATTAAAGATAAGATTAACTGAGCAAAAGTTAGTAAATCTATAGCAGAGCTAATATAAAATCATCAGAAATATACATAGATTTATCATTGCTTACGAATTAATAATCTATGTAATGAGATAGGTAAAGTCGTTTTCGGAATCCATAAACATCTACTTGTCTCAAATTCCAGACCTAGAACAAAACCTTGAGACTTTGAGAATGTAGTACACAGATTTTACAAAGAAAAATAATGTGAATAATTATTCATAGAAAAAATGTGAGCATTTGCAAATCCATTGATAATTTTCCTTTTCTTCTAAGAGGTGACCAAGGAGAAAGACATTTATTTGTGAAAATGAGGAACCACATACATTATGTTTTTACTCTACTTGACATTTAAGACCATATTGTCATCAAGTGAGTCGCTCTGGAATAGACAGGCTGCTGAGGACAAATATGGGCACTATAGACCTCTGTTTTCCCAGCTGCCAGTAAATTAACTTCCTGAAGAAGATGTACCTAGCTGAGCTGAAGTTGGATAAATGCATGGCTGCAGCTGGGGTGAGCAAAAAATAACTTCACTAAGCCATAATTAACTTTAACTTCAAGGAATCTAGGTTTTGAATAGCACAAACTATTCAAAAAATAATAGGAAAATGATGATTCAGTGTATAAGTTTGTCCCTGTGTAACTCAAAGTAATATTGGAATAACAGGATATGAATGAGACTGTTCTGCCAAAGGCAAGGCAAACAACATACAAGGGTTCTGATTAATTGGTAAATGGTTATCTAGGACAAACCCAGGAGGTTAGGTTTGTTGTAACGTACACCATTTTGAAATAAAATAATGCTTCAATAGCAAATTTTCCCTTGTGGTTCTGTAGTTTAAAATTTCATACAGCATCATATTCATCTTATACCGTGACAATTAAACAACATATGCATTCACAAAGTGATGTGCTGTCTTTTTCTTTTCATTGGAGTGGTCATTAATAAAAGCAGTTCTTCACCACCATAATAATCAGATTACAGAGAACAATTTATTACTTTCTGTAAATTTACAGCCAGTGAGTAATGTTGTATTGTTGAACAGAGCTTCCGACAGATACTTCAGAGTGTATAGCAGGAATATCAATATTCAGACAAAGCAACAAAATATATAAATCTGTTCACCTTTAGTATTTAGATGTACTTGATAATAATTATCATCTTTCTAATCAATGACATTCATATGATATTTAGGCTCCACCTACCAAAGATATTTTGTTCATAGTGACATTGCTATAACTTCTAGTAACTCATTATAAATTGCTTTTTGAAATGCCTTTCCTTTACTTTCTTTCTCTTCTTCACTTGAAATTTTGTTGACTTCAATCAACATTGTTTTAGCATAATTATAGGAACATACTACAAACTACCGCATATGTCATAACCTTAAAACACAGAAACTTATACCTAAATTTTCTAAATCTAGAAACTTTCTAATTTCTTAATTTCTGTCTAAATCAATATATTCTTCATTCAATCTTGCACTGTTTATGCAAAACACATCAATAGATCATCTCCTATGATGAAGTAGGTTTCACCCAAAAATGCAGGGACATATTAACATATGAAAATCAATAAATGTAACCCATTTTATAAACAAACTGAAAGACAAAAAACAAACGGTCATTCCATTAAATGCAGGAAAGGCCTTTAATAATACCCCTTTTTTATAAAATTCCTGGAGAAATTAGGGATACAATGAGCAAACATAAACATAATAAAGACAGTTTAAAGCAAGTCTATAGTCAACATCAATTTAAAGGGAAAGAAACTCAAAGCAATTCCATTAAATTCAGAAAAAGGAAATGTTTGTCCACATTCGCCATACATATTCAATAAAATACTTGATTTCTTAACTAGAGCAATAAACCAACCAAAGGAATCCAGGGAGAAACAAATTAGAAAGGAAGAAATTAAAGTTTCTTTTTTTTTTCGGCAGAAGATATAGTATACATAAGTCATATTAAATATTCTACTAGGAAACTCCTATAACTAATAAATAATTTTATTAAGACAGAACAATTCAAAATAGATTCACAAAATCAGTAGCCTTCCTATATACAAATGACAATTGTACAGAGAAAGATATCAAAGAAATGATACCCCTCACAACAGTATCAGAAAATATAAAATACCTTAGAGGGATTGGAACCCTAACCGAAACACAAAACCTTAGACCTACAATTAGTCCTACTGACAAGTTGTGCAGGAGTAAAAGATGGAGCAGAATTTGAGGAAAGGGTCAATCAATGACTGGCCCAACTGGAGACCCATACCAAGAGATGGAACCCACCCTTGACACTATTAATTATATTCTGCTATACTTGCAGACAGGAGCCTAGCATAACTGTCATCACAGCCGAATATTATGTGGTGCTTGGGAAATCCTGTGGAAGATGGAGAGGAAGGACTAATGGACAGCTAGAGCAGTCAAAGACATCACAAGAAAACATACAGAATCGTCTAACCTGGGCTCATTGAAACTGAACTGCAAACAGTAAGCATGAAGGGGAAGGACCTAGGCCCTCTTCCCACGTACAACAGTTGTGTAGCAGGGTCTTCATGTGGGACTTCTACAGCAGGAGCAGGAGCTGTCTCTGACTACATTGCTTGCCTTTGGATCCCTTTCCCCTAACTGGATTGCCTTTTTAAGAATACATGGAAAAAGCCCAGCATGGTGGTGCACACCTTTAATCTCAGTACACAGGGAGACAGAGGCTTGTGGAAGTAATTGACCAATATTTGACTTGATTTATGGCCCATTCTTGACGATAAAACCCACACTTGACATCACTTTGAATGACAAAGGTCTTGAGATGAGATAGTCCATGGATAAAAGGTAAAGCAAATATTACTGTTACACAAAAGAGAGACTGCAATAAAATGACTGCTGATGATATTCTGCTATATTCATAGATTAGTGCCTAGTTCACCCATCATCAGGGAAGCTCCCTCTGCAGAACATGAGAACTAGTACAGAGACCTATACCAACACTATGAAGAGAGCAAGAAACGTTGTAATATTCAGAACTAAAGAGGATGTGTCAATTAAATCCTTCCCCTTTTGTGGTAGAAAATATGTGCAAGAGGAGATAGAAAGAGCATACGGAGGATTCAAGAAAACAAAGCCTTATCAACAAGTAAGACTGATGCTTGTGACATTCCTTTTATGTGATAGGACAAGAAAAGCATAATGGAGGCATTTGAAAATGTTATGCACAGAAGAAAAAAACACAGCTCATGTAGATTTGCCTCATTTCTATTTGTTCTCAGGAAAGAAATCCTAATTCTGTTGGAAAGTTTGTAAATAACCCTTCTTCAAGACCTAATCATTTCTTAAATCCCAACTCCTATCATATGAGTGTTTTAAAAGATGCCAATTAACATCAAACAATTGTGTCCGGTAGGAACTTTTTCCAAGGATTGATAAGGAATATACCAGGGTGTTCTGAATGCTGAAAGCAGAAATTCCAATATGAAAATATTCTATATTCTTGCATGCAATCATACAAAGGTCCAAAAACTACCTAAATTCTGAACTCTGCTAATGAAGAAAAAAATTGAATGGCTATCTACAACAGAACATTATCCAAGAACATAATATCTATGCCAGAATAATACAAAGTACTTTTTTTCTAGAAAAAAAATAGAGGACAAAATGAAAGTATTCCTCACATTAAAATATTAACTTCTGGAACAGTAAGAGACAATGCAATCACTGGTTGTTTTGATGTGTGAGAAATCATGACAGCAATGAATTATATGTGTTTTATTTAAGAAACAAAGAAACACACAAATACATACTAATCCTATACTAATAAATACAACTAGCACATTTTATAATACTTTAACCTGTAAATCCAGTTTAAATTAACACAAAGTAAAGAGGCTTAAATAAAAGCTGAAATATAAAATTGTGAGTTTTCCATTTTACAAGAGCTACCATAGCTGTATGAACAAAATGAAAGTCTAGCATTCGTTTGCCATAGTCACATAGTTTCATAACACTGTTTACAGCCTCATTTCTTCAGAGTTATTGTTTTGACTGAAGGAGTTCAGAGGGATCAAGTACTGACCAGGCGTGTGCTGTTGTGTTTAATGTGGAAGTAAAATTGAGGAATAATATGAAACTCTGGACTGATTTCAGTTAGACAAAGAGGTGTTGCCAAGACTCAAGAAAAAATATGTTTAATGGTAGTCCAAGGAAGAAAAAGTAATTACAAATCTTCAAACTTCACCGCCTGAGTTCATTCTTCCAGTAGTAAAACGACAAACTACACAATATTAAAATAATCCCCAGAATGTAGGTCAGTCAGAATATTGCTATATCAACACTTCTAAGGGAAGTAGCAATGAATTTTTAAAATTCAAAGGGATTTTTATATGTCTGCTAATAAAAGACACTAAATGCTGTTAGTAGCAGATTTACAGAGTCTTATTGTTTGTCATGATTAAGCCCAGCAGGCTAACTTGTGCTACAAAATTACAAACACTATCTTAATGAGTAATTTGCATAGGCAATTAATGTAGTCCTGATACAAATTTACACAATAAAGCAATCCATAAATAAGCCCATGTAAGTTGATATATGTACATGTACCAACCACACTAACGTAAACCTTTATAGCATATTATACAGGTTTTATATTGATAAGTAGTTCGAACTTTGATAAGTTACAGTATGCTGTTGAACTCAACCTGAAAATACCACAAGTCAGAATGCATAAAACGATTAATTCACATAGCTCTTTGAGAGCCATAGGCTACTGTCACTCTGCATTGTCAGTACTTCTACAGGTTATCTATTTTTCTTCCCACCGCATAGTATCATGGGAGAGTAATGAAGCACATGCAATTAGCATGTGAAAATACCAGAATTAAACATTGTATGTACTTTTCTTCCATGTTTAAGTACAAGAAAATAAAAACACCGTTGGGGTGAATGAAGGAGCGAGCCATGGAGATTATCCTGTACCACCTGTGTGAAGGCACTGGCTTTCATCTGAAAACTGTCCTCCATAAGCTAGAGGCTTAGCACACTTGAAGAGTCATGTGCTGTATGGTGTGTGGTGTGTGGTCAGCATCAAAATGAGGACAGTGTGGACTTTTACAAGGCCTCAGTGTGGGGGCTGGCCATGGTGTGCATCAGTGCCATGACAGTGGCCTCTGGGGCTGCATGCTTCATTGTGCATCTTCTCTATTGGATGCTCCCTCAGCAGCTGCCTGAGGCTGATGCACAGGCCTCCTTTGAGAGATGTCCTGCACAATACTGCAGGCCATACTCACCATGCTCAGCTTTATTAATTGGTTGGGAGGAAACAGTTTTATTTGGTCTACTGTATTCATCCTGGATGTGGTTAAATTAAACAAGATTATTTTGTCACCAAAACATCCTAAGATGTCAACTCTCTACATATATTGTTTAAACATGCACTGTATATAAATACACAGGGTGTACAAGCACATGCTTTATTCATATTAAATGTATCTATACACATATATACTTACACATTAAAGTTAATGTCTTTAATACAATGATATCATTAAACTCAACTGAATATGTGTTACACAATTATTCTCCATTTGGCATATAACTTTCTGGACCTTTTCTCTACTAAAAAAATTGCACATGGTTTGGCATTATGCAACTTCCTGAATTAAACTCTGATCACTTTACTTAAGATTCTGAAGGCAAAAGCTGATATTAAGACTCACAACCAAGTCATTGCCAGAGTGCAGGGAATCATATGAAAAAAGGGGGAGTTAGTAAGATTTGGTGAGGACAAGAGCTCCACAAAGACCAAATAGATCAGGGCACAGGGGTCTTCTATGGGACTGTTTCTCCAACCAAGGACCATGTATGGATACAAACTATAACTTCTGCTTGGATGTGGCCCATGGTAGCTCAGTACCCAACTGGGTACACTAGTAAGGGGAACAGGGACTATTTGTGTCATGAACTCAATGGCTGGCTGTTGACCGCTCCCTGCTCCCAACCCCTGAGGGAGGAGCAGCCTAACTAGATCCCAGAAGAGGACATTGCAGCCATCCCTGAAGAGACATGATAAGCTAGGGTCAGATGGAAAGGGGGGAGGTCCTCCCCTATCAGTGGACTTGGAGGGGGGCAGGGAGAAGATGAGGGAGGGATGGGGAGAGTTGGAGGGAATGAGGGAGAGGGCTATGGCTGGGATACAAAGTATATAACCTGTGATTATGAAAATAAATAAATTACTTAAATTTAAAAAAAGATTCTGAAGGCAACGATCATCTTATTTCTTTTTAATTTTTCTTCATTTTACTTTTCATTTTTCTTCATTTTGATTCATCAAAAGGTTAACTCCCCCCAGTCTGGGGAAATGTTAGCCTTACATAGTTGTAAACCTTGAGAGCTAGGATAATGAGTGTCCTAGCAGGATGTGCCCACTGCTACAATAGTGGCATTAATGGTTTTAGAGCAACCAAACTTTTTTTAACTGGATTAAAAGATCACTACACAGGTCAAAGCTCATGATTAGAGCCATTCTCAGAGCTAGGAACTTGTGACTAGATAAGTATTATTCTCTAGGAAAGCATTAACAAACAGACCTTATACATGCTATCACAGACAGTAAGTACATACAGACACCTTAACCATTGTATCATGAAAATAGTTTTATTATACTCATTCACCAACTGTGGCTCTTGCAACCTTTCTGTCCAGAGAAGCTTCTTTCTTAACTTTTTTAACTTAAGCTTCAGCAGAGGAAAGTAGATGATCTCACTGCTTTAACTCATGCATTCTGCACACTTTACCAAAGCAGACCATAGAATAGTGACTAAATGAATAAAAAGCTGAGTTACCATAACGGTTACTTGAAGAGAGATAGAAAAAGGAATATGTGAAGATCATGCTTTATAACATGCACCAGTTTGCAGAATGGAACTAGAGCAAAATACCAACCTGACTACAATGTCTCCTGCTGAGATGATACAGTTTTACTTTTTCTCTTTTCCAGGAGTTAACTTGAACCACGCCACTTCTTCTTGCTAGAGCTTATCATGTTCTTCTTATACCTGTTATAATTGATGTCAAAAGCTGCCAGAAATGGACATAATGATCACCAAATAATCCAGCCTGTATATCTGTACAATGGTATGGATATACATGAAAATGAAAATTTCTTGGTCTAATAAGAGCATTCTGCAAGAACAGGAAGTACATGGACAAACAAGTAACTTTGATGTTGCCAATAAGGACTGTATTAGTTACTGTTCTATTGCTGCAATGAAAAAGCAAGACACAGCATCCTTACAGAAGAAAGAATGGGATATTTAAAGAAGAAAGTACTTGAAGGCTTGTTTACACTTTTAGAACATTAGTCCGTGATCATCTTGTGGAAGCCTGGTAGGAGGTAGAAAGCATGGTGTTGGGACAGTAGCTAGGAGATGATTCACAGCAAGTTTCGGTTAGAGAGAGAAAAAACAAAGAAAGAGAGTCAGAGAGAGACAGAGTCAGGGACAGAGACAGAGACAGAGAGAACAAAATTGAGCGTGGCATGGGCTTTTGAAACCTGAAAGCCTACCTCCAGTGACCCACGTTGTCTAACAAGCCCTCACTTCCTAATCCTTCCCAACAGTTCCAATAATTGGAAACCAAGCATTCAAAGGTACAGCTAATGGAAGCAATTTTCCTTCAAACCACCACAGACACCATGAGTTAGTTGTTTTAAAAATTAATTTTTAGTCAATCATCAAAGCTGAAACTGTAAAATAATACAGGCTGTACTATACAGCCTGCATTACACAGGTTGTTTTGTTTGTTTGTTTGTTTTGTTTGGGAGTTTTGCAGTTGTTGTTCTTTTTCTTCATTTGAGACTGGGTTTTTCTATGTAGCTCTGGCTGTTCTAGAACTTATTCTGCAGACAAAGCTCGTCTTGAACATAAAGATCTGACTGTCTCTGCTTCCCAAGTTCTTGGATTAAAGGCTTCAAAGTTCTTATTCGATCCTAAACACTTAATTTTTTTATAAATATAACTAAAACTTTGGCTTTAGATACCTTTCAGTATAGTATAATTTTTTCACATATAATACAAATTAAATTAATTTCTTAGTAAATAAACACAAGATTTTAAATGTGTAGGGAAGCCCAATGTCTCTTGGGAAGCCCAAGAGAAATTCCAAACAAATTTTATTTATTTAATTTATACTTTTGAAAACTTTTAGAAACTATACTTATTAATTAAATGTTAACAATGTAGAGAAGGATGAAGGAAGCCCAGTACCTGCAATTTGATTAGTATAAATGTATTTGAGATATCTAAGAAGAGTATTTTATCAACAATAAACCTAAATATGGACACATGCAGAAAGGCAAGGATAGAGGACTGAGAATATTCAATCAAAGACTTATAGAGGTATCTATGACTCAAGACTAATCCAGAAAAGTAGTCAAAATCTGTAGTATAATATACTTTTCTAGGTTTTTTTGCTGCGTTTTTTGATGTCTTCCTCAATCTTTAATCACTTATACTTACTTATTCTTAAGCCACATTGGAAAAAATGTGGAAAAAATTAATGAAGCAATAATATTTTTAAAATTGTAATTTATCAAAAATAAATTCATGATCTGAGCAATTGCAGAACACAATGGGGCTTTTCTGAGGGAGACAAAGGAGAGGTTTGAATTTGATGACTGGAAAAGTACTGCAAACAATACATTTGACTCTTCCAGGTTCCATTTATAATTTGCTGTGATAGAACAATCTAAAATGTGTTCAATAATAGCTGTTGGCTACTGACAGATGGATAAGTTCTGGTTTTCCATATTATGACTATTTACAAGAAGGTATGACACCATTTCAGTTATATCTGGAAAATAACAGTAACAAAGTCACAGTAGGGAAAGATGTGTCTGATCCTACTACAACTTGATGTACAACTTGATGGGTCAATATCTATGAGAGGTCTCCCTTTCTCTGAGCCTTTTCTGAGGAGAAAGGGAAGACAGGAAGGTGATAGGAAGGTGAGGTGGGATGGTGGGCTTGGAAGGAGGGAAGGGAGAGGAAACTGTGATTTGAGGAAACCGTAATTAGTTTAAAAAGTGGTGGTGGTGGGAACCCACTACAGACCAAAATAGCTATTGCACCAATGTCCAGCTTGGTGAACCTGTGAGTTTCTTTTTGGGTTAATTGAAGGAACAAGGATGATGGATTATTTACAAGGTTATGGTTATCACAAAAGCAGCTGTATAAAAGGAAGCCCTTCATACTATGTAGCTCCTGTACCTGCAACTTTGTGTCTCTCCAAAAGCTTGGAGCTCTACATTTTAAACATTTATTATTATCTGTACTTGGGCTAGTCATAGTTTGTACCCACAACAACTATTTATTCTTTTCATACTGTTGCAAGCAGCCCTACACAATCCAGGGTTCAGTGCAAAAGAGGAGTCAAAAAGAATGAAAGAACCAGATGTGGCCGGTGACCCTCAGGAAAGTGTCCTTCAGATAAAGCTGGATTGGTACACATATAAATTAAAAAAGGCTGAGGCAGTATGCATGGGGCCTATCAAGATCAAGCCAGATTGTTCCCGGCAATGACAGAGGCATGGGGGTGGACAGAGGGTAGCTCTTTGGAGTTACTATCTGCTGGCAAAGAAAAATCAGTTTTCTCCACTGGAAACCACTGGTTTTAACAAATTCTTCATGAAAGGTGCCATGCACAGAAGTAGTTGAACAATGCAAAACAATATCCTCGGTTTTATTGTAGACTTGTTTCATTTTGTTTTACTTAGGCATTTCTTTTTATTTATTTACTTTTTAATAATTACAGCTTCTTCACTTTGTGACCTACCTGTAGTTCCATGCCTCATTCCTTCCCAATCCTACTGTCCCTCCCTCATCAACTCCCATGACCCTTTCCTAGTCCACTGATAGGGGAGATCCTCCTCCCCTTCCATCTGACCCTAGCCTATGGGGTCTCATCAGCACTGGCTACATTGTTTTCTTCTGTGGCCTGCTCCCCCATCAGGAGGAGATGATCAAAGAGCCAGCCACTGAGTTCATGTCAGAGACAGTCCCTGTTCCCCTTTCTAGGGTACCCACTTATATAGAGAGCTGCCATGGGCTACATATGTTCAGGGCTTCTAGCTTATCTTCATGTATGGTCCTTGGTTGGAGTATCACTTTCATAAAAGGTCCCTTGGCCCAGAAATTTTGGCTCTGTTGCTTTCCTTGGGAAGCTCCGTCCTCTGCAGGTCTTTCTATCTCCCCCTTCTTTCATTAGATTCTCTGGACTCTGCTCAAAGTTTGGCTATGAGTCTCAGCATCTGCTTTGATACAGTGCTAGGTAGAACTTTCAGAGGCCCTCTGTTGTAGGCTCCTGTCTTGTAACTGTTTTTTCCCTCTTCCAATGTCCATCCCATTTGCCTTTCTGAATGATTATTGATCATCTTACCCAGGGATCTCCTTCTTGCTTAGCTTCTTTAGGTGTACAGATTTTAGTATGTTTATCCTATATTATATTTCTAATATCCACTTACAAATGAGTATGTAGCATGTTCTTTCTGCTTCTGGCATACCTCACTCAAGATGATCTTTGCTATTTCCCACGATTTACCTGGAAATTTCATGATTTCCTTGTTTTTAATTGCTGAGTAGTATTCCATTGTGTAAATGTACCACAATTTCTGCATCCACTCCTCCTTTGAGGGACCTCTGGGTTGTATCCAGATTCTGACTATTAAAAATCAAGATGCTATGAAGATGGTTGAGCAAATGTTCTTATATAGTTGAGCATATTTTAGATATATGCCTAGAAGTTGTATAGCTGGATCTTGAGGTAGCATTATTTTCTGAGAAAGCACCAAGTTGATTTCCAAAGTGGTTGTACAGGTTTACATTCCCACCAGCATGTGGAGGAGGGTTCCTCTTTCTCTGTATCCTTTCCAGCTTGTGTTGCCTGTTGAGTTTTTTTATTTTAGCCATTCTGATGGGTATAAGGTGAAATCTCAGGGTCATTATGATTTGCATTTCCCTGATGACTAAAGATGTTAAGCATTTCTTTAAGTGTTTCTCTGCCATTTGATATTTGTCTATTTAGAATTATCTGTTTAGCTCTACACCCCATTTTTAAATTGGATTACTTGATTTGTTGGTGTTCAACTTCTTAAGTTCTTTATATATCCTGGATATTAGCCATCTGTCAGACGTAGGGTTGGTGAAGAACCTTTCCCAGTCTGTAGGCTGTCGTTTTGTTTTGACAACAGTATCTTTTGCTTTACAGAAGCTTTTCAGTTTCATGATGTCCCATTTATTGATTGTTGCTCTTAGAGCATGTGCTGTTGGTGTTCTGTTCAGGAAGTTGTTTCCTGTGCCAATGAGCTCTAAGCTTTTCCCCTCTTTTTCTTCTAAGCAATTAAGTGTGCCTGGTTTTATGTAGAGGTCTTTGATACACTTGGACTTTAGCTTTGTGCAGGGTGATAAATATGGATCTATTTGCAGTTTTTTACCTGTAGACATCCAGTTAGACCAGCACCGTTTGTTGAAGATGCTGTCTTTTTTTCATTGTATGGTTTTGGCTTCTTTGTCAAAAATCAAGTATCTGTAGGTGTGTGGGTTTAGTGATTGTTCCATTGTTCGTGAAAAACAAACCAGCTCTATAAAGGAAGCTATTTAACTGGAGACTTCTTATATTTTAAAACCTCAGTCCATTATCATTATCAAAATGGGGAACATGAAGGCAGGCAGACACTTGCACGGTAGTGGAGAAGTAGCTGAGAGCTTTACCTCGTGATGCAAAGGAAAGAGAGAGACAGAGACAGACAGATGGACAGATAGATACACAGAGACACTACACCAGACCTGGAGTAAGATTTTAAAGCCACAAAGCCCAACCTTACTGACACACTTCTTCCATACTTATTCAAAATAAAAGGGGGGGGGAACACCTTCTAATTTTTGAAAGCCTCACCTTCTAATTTTTGAAAGCCTCACACCTCCTAATCCTTCAAAACCTACCTTAACCAGCTCCACACCTTGGTAACTAAGCATTCAAATATATGAGCCTATGGGGATTGTTCTAATACAAACCATCTAATAGGCACTTTTTCTTTTATCCTTTTTATATTTCTGGTTTTTTTAAATTTTTTAATGAGGGACTTAACAAGAGCAAAGAATATGAAATTATGAAGTTGGGTGGGTATAAAGATTGTGAGAGGAATTGGAGAAGGAAAATAGAATCAAAATATGTCATGTGAAGAAGTTCAAAGAAAAGAATATAATAGATAAATCAATATTCTACTGCTTCCAATACAAAACTCAAATAAACCATTTATTTATGGAGTATAGATTTACATTTGAGTACATGGGTTTAAATATAAATTAAAAACATGCACATGTTTCTCAGTATTTTCCATGCTGGCTACAACTTTATTGTTAGAAAATGTTGACACACATTTATACACATAGATATGTACATGCAATGATAGACCTACATATGTATATCAATATTATTACCAAGTGAATGTTCAGGGAATTTTCACAATGTAATACTACTCAATGATTAAAGAATATTGCTTTCTAGTATATTTTCTCCATTAACAAAAAATATCTAAGAAACTTATTTAAGTTGTAGAAACTTTACAATTACAGGCTAACCATTTTTCAGGATTAATTGGTAGTTTTAATACAGAGTAACTGTATTTTAGTAGTTCACCAAAAAGTCACATTATACCAATTAAGAAAGGTTTAAAATAGACATGCGTTCTTCCTATATATTTGAATCTGTTTTAGTAAATGGGCTACACAGTTCTACATCTGTTCTGGTAGAATCTTTCCAGAGACTTTTCTACAGGAAGCCTTGAAAATACCCTGTTATATAAGTCTGTGTTTAATAAGCTAACTACTGAAAGAGACTGATGAATTATTATCATTTTCAGGTGAGCTTTCTCACTGAGAGGTTCAAAAATTTAGAGTTAATTCTTGGGACTGGGGCAAAGTCACCATAGCACAGTTCTTTCAGAGCAAAGGTCCAGCAATCCCCCACCCAGATTAACCTTGGGATATGACTAGGGTCATGTAGCCTCTAAGGAAGCCTATGGAATGTGTTAACTCCCTCCCCCTTGCTACAACCTAACCTGCACGTAACAAGGCAGGTATCCTCAGGTAGCCAGATCTGATCATTTGCAGTTTTGGCGCCTGAAAACAAACCAATCATTTTAAGGTCAACTCCCCTAGGGACCCTTTCACCCAATCCTATAGTGCCAAGACTTACACTTCCCTAC
>CM053765.1:67543405-67574285 GCA_028658305.1 Pachyuromys duprasi | reverse complement strand
AGGAAGCCTATGGAATGTGTTAACTCCCTCCCCCTTGCTACAACCTAACCTGCACGTAACAAGGCAGGTATCCTCAGGTAGCCAGATCTGATCATTTGCAGTTTTGGCGCCTGAAAACAAACCAATCATTTTAAGGTCAACTCCCCTAGGGACCCTTTCACCCAATCCTATAGTGCCAAGACTTACACTTCCCTACTTTTGTTTTGGCTCCCTTAAAAACCCTGTTCCCCCAGAGCTGGGGATTGCTTGCCTCTTTGTTCTTGCAAAAGGTAGCCACCCAGCTCGAGTTTGTAATAAAGGCCCTCATGTGTTTTACATCGGACTCAAAGCCTGTTGGTCATTTGGGGACTTGCGATCTGGGTATTTTACTCACTTTGGAAATATTTTTGCATTCAAAGCTATGTACTGTTTGAAATTTTGTCCATTTATTTTATACACACACACTTGTTATGATGCTATAGGTGATGATTACACAACTGCCCTAATTCCAGTGCTTTTATATATCCTGCCCCTTAATATAAATAGATTCCACACTTTCCTATAGTAGATGAAAGTACTCACTCTGTTTACCTTTATTTGTTATCTTGCTCTGAAGTTTTGTTTCAAACTTGCTTTCATTATTTATGATCATAACCTTTATCTACAACTACTCCTGCTTGGGTTTTCCCCATCTCTTTCCTGGAATAGTAAGTAGAACCTATACCCTCAGGCTACATCCGAGCAGGGGTTCTCAGTAGCTCAGTATCCAAGTGCTTTACCCTAGTAAGGGGAACAGGAATTATTTCTGACTTGAACTCAATGACTGGTTTATTTACCTTCTCTTTCCCCCCACCTACCCTCCACCCCACCCATGTTGGGAGCAGCTGTTCTAGCAACTGCTTTGATATTCAAATCTCAGTGGAAAGACTGGTTTTACCAGGCCTTCACTGAAGTCAGTAAAGAATTTCCAAGTCCTTCTGTTTCAATTTAAATCATTGTGCTGACCTGCTTTTACTCTGGCTTAAAAGCAGTCTAAATTAAAGCAAGGTGTCTAGTCCAGTCTCCACTAGAGCCTCTCAGAAAGGCCCCATGTGTTGTGTGTTAGTTTATTAACTTTAATCATCACTCCCGACTCAAGAACCCTTTGACTCTGCTAGTGGGCTCTGGGACCCCCCCCCACACACACACCCGAGGGAAGAGCAGCCTTGCTAGGCCACAGATGTGGACCTTGTAGCCAGTCCTAAAGATACCTGATAAGCTAGTGTCAGATGGAAGGGGAGGAGGAGCTCCCCTAGCAGTGGACTTGGAAAGGGATAGGAAAGAGATGAGGGAGGGAGGGTGAGATTGGGAGTGGATGAGGGAGGGGGTACGGCTTGGATACAAAGTAAATAACCTGTGATTAATATTAAAAAAATAAAATTAATAAAAAGACTAACATTAATCAATGATTATTGCAAGCATAAAAAGTAAACATATTCAGCCAAAAAAAAAAAGGACCTACACCCTCATTCCTGAAGATAGTATCAACACAAAATTACCTAAATGACCACAGGAATTTATAATGTAGAAAATAAATTGGATGCTAAATATATTGCTTATTGCTTCTCAAAGATAATTGACCATTTCTGGTGAGCCCTGATAATCTGATCATTAAACTTGTTTCTATTTCCCTTGCCTTTTGACCAGTAGATTGTTATCATCATCCTAAATCAGCTTTTTCTTAGCCCCCAAATAGCAAAAGCTTTGATACTTTCTGTAATTTTCAAAATAATTCACCATCTATGATCAATCTACATGATAAATAATTTTTCACATCAGAAAAATGGCTCAGAAACTTATTAACTCCTCATATTTGAGAAAACCTTGGTTTGTGTCAGTAAAATTTCTTACTAACCAATATCTTGTCTAAAGTATTGTCCTAGTATTGAGTAAGTAATCTATGTGTTCTAAGTTATCATTAATGTTTAAGGTACCAAACTGTCTGCTTTTGTCACTTAAAGAAGCAAAATCTGTTCAACATTAATGGACTTAAATTCCTCCTCAGTAGAAATTGTTACCATCTTCATCCTGTGAGAAGTCATGTTTCAGAAAACTGAAATATTTACTATAGTCATCACAATCCAAGAAGTAGAAATAACCTTAGTTTTCTGGTTTCAGTAACTATGAGAATTTTAGTGATTTTCTCTGTCTTTTACTAACTGTAGAAACTGAAGCATTAACAAAACCCTCCAGAAATATCTGAGCTAATCTTTTACAAAAGGTGTCTCAAAATACAAGGATGAATTATATTAACAACACTCAATGTTCTCAAGACAGTTTCTTTCATTTAAAACTGCTTCTTCAGTTTAAAGATGTATATTATTTATAAAATATGCACACATTTCTTTCCTATCTATGTAATATGTGCTCACATAAACATAAACACACAGGTACACAAACACATGAACATTCTGTATTTTCTAATTTATAATCCATTAGAAATACAATAGAAAGCATGAAAAATATGAAGAAACTAGAAAAATTTGAAATGTAATACTCTTAAAAGGTTTTAACAGTTTCTGATAGTAATTCTGAAAAATGTAAATAGTGTATGGACTTCTTTATTTTAATCGATTGAGTCTTATTAATTCTTCTAGTTTGTACATTGGGATAGAGGTATCCACTATAACAGGGTAATATACCAGGATAATAGTGGGTTTGATCAAAACACAGTGTGTATGAATATGTCATAGAAAAGATAGATATGAATCTCTTGTTTCAAGAAACATCCTAGTATTTAAATAAAATTGCATCACCTGTCTTATAGTGGTCTCTCTTTGTAATCTCCTTTTAGTCTTAACTCTTCTGAGCAGCCATATTGATAAGTCATATTCTGATTTATGAGCTGTTTTACAGAGCTTCTCAGTTTTTTGGTGTTGTCTAAATTGATATATTTAAATATTGTGCTTTCCCTCCTTCAGTGAGCCCTGCTTAAAATATCTCCTTTCTAACATCTATTTTTTTCTTATTAAATAGGTCGATGTCTTCTCTCTCAAATCTACCATAATGGAGTTCAGTTTCTGATCAACCTGTAAACAATACACCTTCTTTCCAACATGGCTTTATCTACTTTCCTGGAAATTAACACAATTTACACATGAATTTTGTATAAATTCCAATGGTGAAGTTTCAACTGCCACCTACCATTTTACTGATACATTTTTTTTTCCTGGTACTAGACTTATAGGGATGGGGAATTCAGTCATTCCTCCATGTATTCCTAAGTAAAAGGATTCTACTTCTTTAACAAGCATTGCATAAGACCTCACCTTTATCCAACGTGGTTATAGTATGAAAATAATATGGTAGTCTGTTTGTTTTTAGACGACATAGCATGGGATGACTTCAAAGTATTGTTCAATGTCTAATTCCACTGCCAATCTTACAAAAAGTGATCACTAAGTTTCACTACTGTTATGGGGAGGCCACCAGAAAAGACCACTCAGATACAATTTTTAGCCAATTGAAAGCTTATTCCAGCTGGTCTGTACTGTATGCAGTATTTTGAATATAAATGAATCCCCACACACTTAAATCAAGAAACTTTTAAAAGATAAAACCACATCCTGTTATTTTGCTCAGCAGCTACAGAGAAGGTTTTATGCAAGCAAGCAGTTTAGCAGAAGAGAGGATAACTGTAGCAGGAAGTTTGCACAATTAGGTAGTTCAACAGAAGCAAAGATAAACTAGCTGGACACCTTAGCCTCAGATACCTAGAATACAGTTAAGTAATTTCTCACAGAATATTTCTTTAAAAAGATCAAATGCTCATCAAACATAAAATGACCTCAGCAAGAATATGAGATGGAGGAACCTCTACACTGTCTTGATCTGTCACATTACAATACAGAAATATACAAAAGTGTTTTTTCCCTAGTTTCTTTTTTTTTTAACAAGGACACTTCATTAATTTTATCAATATAATAAAAGTGACCTGTCATAGTTAGGGTTTTATTGTATAAAGACATACCATGACCAAGCCAACTTTTCTAAAGAAAAACATTTAATTAGGACTGGTTTACAGTTTCAAAGGTCTAGTCCATTGTCATCATAGTAGGAAGCATGGCAGCATCCAGGCAGACAGCGTGCTGTTTTTGAGAAGGAGCTGAGAGCACTACATCTTGCTCTGCAGGCAGCAGAAAGGGACTCTGTCCTCCACTGAGCCGAGTTTAAACATTTAAGACCTCAAAGCCCTGCATCCACAATGACACACCACCTCTAACAAGGAACCACTTACTCCACAAGGCTACACCTCCTAATATTGCTACTCCATACTAACCAAGCATTCAAATTCAGGCATCTATGGGGTCAATTGTATTACAAACATTACATGACCTAAACATGAGAGTGGTCTGCAAACTACTGCATATTTCTGTTACATACATTGTCACCCACAGTTTTCTGAGATAGTTTTAATTGATTAGATAACTCCAAAATTGCTATGTGTTTCATTTGTTCGTTTCCTCGTCATACTTGGGAGCTGTCATTCAGTAATGCCTTTTGACTACTCTCAAGAAAGATCGGGAAATTTGTTTCTTTGCAGCATCAGAAATACATCATTTTGCTATTTGTGATCATTTCAGACTAATCTGTGATGTTCTGACAGAGATGATTTGGAGCAATGGCTACAATCAGTTATCAATTCTTTTCTCCTAAGGCAATTGAAAGACTCATCAGCAGGAAATGTGTGACTTTGATTTGGCTGGTGTAATCCTATCCCATAACAAAATTTATCTGAGCCACGTTTTCCTCATGTGCAAAAGTAAAGCTAAATGTGTCAAAATTTTGGACAATGTTTAATATGTATATACATACACACACACACAAGTTTATAGCCTGTAGGAGATTCAAAGTTTTTATTATTATTCTCCAGTTTTTTTGTATTTGCCTGTGCATGTATAAACAAATTGACTTAGAAAAAAATGAAATGGGTTTTAAAGGACAAGTGATAAAAGAGTTGGAAATATTGTATATTAATCTCCTTGTAAACATCTGTGAATAAAACCAATGCTAAGAGAACATTTGTTGTGATTTATAATTAGCCAGTAAGAAAGGGATCAATTCACTAATACTGCTGATTTCTTTATGTATAAAATCACGAAATATTTAAAGATTGCAGAATTCTTGGCTTTAATATAATTACATTTTCATTAAATATATCATTGTTCTAACTTTGTAATAAACTTTGTACACATTTCTTAAAGGCAAAAACTCTTGATAATAGCAAAAACACACTGCCTTTTAATTAGCTGAAGTGTTTACATCGGTCTGCTCCATAGCATGCATAATTGTATAAACACGGCTCATTGTATTTACTTTTATGTTACATGTGCATAGTACAGGTTGAATTTTTTAGTGAAGTTTCTAGAAGACATCAGATAGAAAATTAGGTATTAATAGTATAGGACAAATAAACACCATCCGTAGTCACTGCTCTGATGAATTGCTGAGGCAAAATGTATGAGGTCGTTCTTCGTTCTCTACATAATCTTCACGGCTTTCTTATGTTATATATTTTATTTAATAATAGGACAGCAAGTTTAGCTGAGTTCCTTATCCTAGAATCTCTTCCATATACTCAGTCTCACTCACCTGACAGAGGACAAATTCTACTTCATTAAGGTTATCCTAGGAAGCCACCATAGAAAAGAAAAAAAGAGGAGAGGTGAAGAAAGAAGAGGAAACAGTGTAACATCAGTCTTATGTGGGTATTAATTTTATAGAGAATATTATGACAGTAAAATGTTATCAAGATAGCTGGACAGTAGTTTATGTCCATTTGTAAGGAAATGCTTCCAATAAAGGGTAACATTTAGATGAACTGTACTTGAATAGAAATTGTGAAGGATGGGGATCCTGAGAAAGATTTGAAACAACACGTGAAAGCCACTATCAAGCCTTCACTAAAAGCAAACGTGATGCATGTGAATAGAGCAGCATCATTAGGAGACTAGTCACCCACACCACACACATAAACCCAGAGCACAGTGACAGAGACAGGGAACAAGAAGACAGAATTCCAGATGTTTGAAAGACCAGGTCATGCAGAGCTTCATAAATCAGGCTCAACACTTTGAATTTTCAAGAAGTCACTGCAAAAGGTTAAAGCAGAAGAAAAATGAGATCTGATTTCCATTTTTAATAGATCACCATGACAGCTATTTTGACAACTGTTTTTAAGAGAGCAAAACTAGAAACTGGGATGCATTTCAAACTCTTGAATTAGTCCAGATAAATGTGTTGATGATAACTTGGTTGGAACTAGCTAGTAATTCAGTTTTAATTTCGTATATTCAAATGTGTTTGGTCATCACAGATTCTAGATCCAATGCTTTATACACTCAACTTAAATGATCTTAGCGAAGTTTTCTTGGCACCTGATGGTCAGCTTAACGCAAAATTAGTCATTGACTGATTAGTTCTTGTGTCATCTTTTGCCTCATTAAATGAAATAAGATAATCCATTATCGAAAAACTATTGCCTGGGAGAATTACAAGAAAATTTCCACACATGTTTGTTCTAGCAAAACATTCTGATAATAAACTAAATAGTAATTATTTTCTTTTAATTATTATTAAAACAAATATGATGGTTGTTAGGTTCAAAGGAAATGCCAGTTCCCCAAACTCTAAAGGCAGTACATATGTTCAGAGATGACAATCTTGATCCACCTCCAATGGGACTATAAAACTTTCTGGCACTTATATAAAAGCCAGCATCCTTCAGAAACCTGTGGAACTGGCTCCCATCTGCCAAAAGAGCCACTTTCTTTTACTCTGGCAGATGGTATATACAGCTCTCCATTGACTTATATATGTATTTGCATATAAAACTCATGCTGGTCTCCAGGTTCTCACAGCCCCTATTCACAAGGACCAGGTTGTGTACTCCAAAAATCTAATGCATTCTGGCCCTTCTTATCTCCCCATGCTGTCCTTGTCCCAAATTCCCTTGCAAGGTTTTCCCCCCTGCCCTTGCTGTCTCTTGCTATCTTGCTGTCTGTATTACAGTCTACTGCTCTCCCAGCTTCCTTAGCCCTTACCATTTCCATTCCTTTTGTTTGTTTGTTTTTCTTCTCTAAACTCTTCCAGTTGCCTCTGGATATTTTCAGTCTCTAATGCACAATAAAAACCTTTCCGCTAATGAAATGGCCATTTCAGTTGTGTCATGATTGCCTCTTGCATTCAATGTCCTGTTTCAGGGTCATGATTAGGATAAAATAAAACAACAATAACAACAAACAACCCACAGAAAACAACAAATGACTTTGGTTTGCCACTTTGATTTCATGTCCATAAAAGAAACTATCATCATGTTAAAATAACTGTTGGGAAAGAGCACCCTGAAAGCAGGGTTGGTTTCACCTATCTATCCATTCTTTTTCCAGCCCATTTTTCAGATAAGAATACCTTTTCTGGTTTCTTATTTGTGAAAGATTTATTGATGAAATTTGAAAAGGAAGCATGGTATTTGCAATATCGTGTGACCTGATTCCCCACTAAGATTTCGTATATTCTCAATATTTAATATTGTTTTATTTTTCTGTAATCTAGAAAGCTGGATAGCATAAGTATTTCATTATATGGACAGGAGCAAACAAACAGAAGGCACTGATAACTAATGGACCTGATTTCTTAATATTGAAGTTTTACTGTATAATATTGGGTTAGATTTTATTTACTTATGTATCTTTATTTTTGTGTGAATAATTTTTAATATAAAATTCAATCAAAGCATATTTCAGAGCCTAATAAAACACTGTTAAAGTGCATGGACACTACATAGACCTGTAATTTGTCTTGCATCATTGAAATGTTATTTCCCCTAAACACAAAAGCCATCCTTCTACTTTAGTTCCTGAAAATTAGTGTTCTTTTCTACATTGGTGCATTTGACTATTTAGAATAATGCAGTATTTTATTGTTTTGACTGACAGTTCTTTGAGAATAATTATATCTATGTTAGCGCAAATGGCAAGACTTTTACCAGATAAACACTAATTCACATAAATACCTGTACATATATAAAAATGTGTGTCTGTGTACTAAATTTTCTGTCTAGATAGAAACTGAAAAGTTTCTATGTGGCTATTATAAACAGTGTTATAATGAACACAGAAATCTAACTACTCTTCAAAATACTTTCATCCACTTCCTTTGATTTACCTCGCCAAATGGGATTGATGGCATCTGTGTTAGTCCCACATTTACTTATTGGACTAGCCTCTATAGTTCATGGAGGATAAGGGATTTATAGTCCCAACACCAATGTATAAAGTTTCTAATTCTTATTTATCCTTTAGGAGTAAAGATTCTCTTCCCTTACCTGAATCCAAAACAGGTTATTTGAACACATATTTTAAATCTTTTTTTCTTTTAAAATTATTTTATTTTATTATTTACAGTTTATTCACTTTGTATCCCAGCTATAGCCCCTTCCCCCATCCTCTCCTAAACCCATTCTCCCTCTCTCTTCTTCTCCTATGCCCCTCTGCCAGTCCAGTGATAAGGGAGGTCTTCCTTCCTTTCCATCTGACCATAGTCTATCAGGTCTCATCTGGACTGGCATCTCTGTCTTCCTCTGCAGACTGGTAAGGCTGCTCCCCACTCAGGTAAAGGTGATCAAAGAGCCAGCCCACGAGTTCATGTCAGAGATGGTTCCTGGTCCTATTACTGAGGAACCCTCTTGGATACTGAGCTGCCTTGGGCTACTTCTGTGCAGGGGTTCTAAGTTATCTCCATGAATGATTCTTGGTTGGAGTATCGGTTTCAGAGAAGACCTCTGTGCACATAAGTTTTGGTTCTGTTGCTCCTCTTGTGGAGCTACTGTTCCCTCCAGGTTCATGATGTGCTGGCATGTATTATCTGAATTTGCTGATGTGTAACACATTTTTTTTGTAATGTAAAGCTAATAAATAAAGGTATTTATTAGCTTTCTTTTTTTCACTTTTCCTTTTCTTTTATTCTTTTGAGATTATAATAGTTACATCACCTAACATTTTCTTTTCCTACTCCAACACAATCCATATATTCTTCTTTGTCTTTTTCAAATTCATGGAACTTGTATCTATGTATTTACATACACATAAATGACACTGAGCCATATATATATACATAAATATATATTGTATATATATACTATATATATATATATATATGTAGAGAGAGAGAGACTCACACATAATTACAACATTCTCATTCTATACAATGACACTTGTATGCATGCTTTCAGGGCTGGCCATATCCTATTGGAATAGTAATTGATGTACTCTTTCCTGGGGCACTATTTTCCTGCTCTCAGCATGCTCTTCTTGCCTGTAGTTCTTTGTGTAATACTGAGTCCTCTTGTCTATTGCTGTGGTCCTTGTTCAGCCCGTGTTTAGACAGTCATGTTTGTGAGACTTTATGGGTGGAGCTTCTGACATTTTTAGAAGACACAGTCTCATAGAAAACTACTCCATTTTCTTTCTTTCCAGGCTATCTCTTGACATTTATCCTGAGCCTTAGGTTCAGGAGGTTTTTGTTGTTGTTGTTTTTGCTAAATCCTCTAGGACTGGTCTCCAGAACTCTGCATTTTGGTTGGTTTGGGTTTCTGTAGTGGTCTCTTTCTGTTATAAAGAGAAGCTTCCTTAATGAAGAGTGAAGAACAAAAAGTGGACTTAATGATTCTTCTCCAAGAACTGTAAGTTCATTAGCCTAGGGTAGTTGGCTAGGCTTCCAATATGAGATATGATTTCCTTCATGTGAAGGGGATTTTAAGATGAATTGGAGTGTTTCATGATATGAATGCTAATACCGCCCTGTTAGGTGCATGTACTATGATGGTTGTTATTGTGATTCAAAGGTGTCATAGCTTGGCATAACTCTTGCTTGTTCCATCATTCATGAAGCTGTATAGTGACTTCTGGTAACATGAAAGCTAGTCCTCAGTGTATAGGTTTTCTGATCAGTTATAGCTCTAGGCCCTATGTCTAAAGGGCATACTGTTTTCAACAATGAGGGCTTAGCTTCCACCTCTCAGGGGACTATCAAGGGAAATAACAAAAGCTTATGCGATATTGGGGATATTGAGGATAGCCCACCCAAGAGAGATGGTGTGCGGATTTTTGTTTAAATAGTCTTTGGATCTTCGAGGAAGCACTGGCAACTCACATGAGAAATTTTAATGTAAACTATATATGTATACTTATACAGTGATTTACCCATTTATTTTAGGTATTTCTAGACAATTAGTTAATAGTATCATTCATTATGTCTTTATTCAGACATGCTTTTTTGTTATTTTGCTCTCCTTATTCCCTAATTAGTGCTGTCTCTTCCCAGTTTTCTCATTTGCCTATCAGATTACTTGTACTCTGCCATAAAATTATGAATAACTGGATGTAACTAAAAAAAAATAATACTGAATAAAGCAATTCCAGCCCAGACCCAGGCAACCAAATGTCACACGATCTCTCTCAGTGAGGCTCTCTCCTCCTAAGCCCAAATTTTAATTATATTTTAAATCTGTTGGATATTAAATCCCAAACATTGGTGTAATACAGTTTTATTTCCTTATTCATTAATAAAGATTAAAGTTTCAATATTAAATTATTTTCTGATTCAATATTTATTCAGAAGCACTTAAAATTTAAATATTAAAATGTTTTGCTTCTGAGATTGATTTTCTTCTTTGTTTTGTTTTTGCATTTCTCATGTGTTCCTTTGTTAACTGTTTGCTTATTTGCTTGTTTGAAACATCCACTCACCATATATTCCAATTTCTATAATTATAGAATTATAGGGATGCAAAGTATTAGGATTGATTTCATGGAGAAAATTCTAAATAGATATCACCCTGCACAAAACTCAACTCTAAATGTATCAAAGTATTCAAGATAAAACCAGAAACTGATAGAACAGAAAATGGGGAATAACCTTGAACTTACTGGCACAGGAAAAGACCTTCATCATACAGTAAATACCCTTGTTTCATATTTTTCATTGTTGCTCTAGTCATAATAGCCTAATATTGGAAGCAACCTAGGGGTCCTTCAATGAAATAATTGCTCAAGAAAATCTGTACGCCTAAAGAAGCTTAGCAAGAAGGAGGACCCTGGGTAAGATGATCAATCCTCACTCAGGAAGGCAAATGGGATGGACATTGGAAGAGGGAGAAAACAGGGAACAGTACAGGAGTCTACCTCAGAGGGCTTCTGAAAGATTCTATCCAGCAGGGTATCAAAGCAGATGCTGAGAGGCTCATAGCTAAATTTTGGGCAGAGTGCAGGAAAACTTATGAAAGAAGGGGGATGTAGAAAGACCTCGAGAGGACAGGAGCTCCACATGGAGAGCAATAGAACCAAGAAATCTGGGCACAGGGATCTTTTCTGAGAGTGATACTCCAACCAAGGACCATTCATAAAGATAAGCTATTACCCCTGCATATATGAAGCCCATGGCAGCTCAGTCTCCAAGTGTGTACCCTAGTAAGGGGAACAGGGACTGTCTCTGATATGAACTCATCGCCTGGCTCTTAGATCACCTCCCCTTGAGGAGGTTGCAGCCTTACCAGACCACAGAGGTAGACAATGCAGTCAGTCCTGGTGAGACCTGAGAGGCTAGGCTCAGATGGAGGGGGAAGAGGACCTCTCCTATCAGTGTACTTGGAGAGAGGTCAGATTAAGAGGGAAAGAGGGAGGGGCTACAGCTGGGATACAAAGTGATTAAACTGTAATATATATATATATATATAGCCACATTTTCATATATATATAAATATTGCCACATTTTCATATATATATATATAGCCACATTTTCATATATATATATATATAAATATTGCCACATTTTCATATATATATATATAGCCACATTTTCATATATATATAAATATTGCCACATTTTCATATATATATGAAATTTACCCAATGGAGTATCACTTGACTATTAAAAATGGCATCATAAAATTTGGATGCAAATGGATGAAACCAAACAAAATCTTCCTGATATTTCCTGATATGTATTCATTTATATGTGTATATTAGCTGTGAAGTCAATGTTAACCAAGCTACAAACCATAGACTCACAAAGGATTGGTATGAAGTATGGGACTCGAGTTTATAGATATGACTTGTTAGGAAAGGGAAATACAATAGTTATGGTTGAATGGGGGTACTGTAATGAGAAGATCAAGTAGGGATGAACAGAGGAGAGGGTTTGAAAGGGAATATGGGAAGAGACAGCTAAAACTAAGGACCATTTGAAGGGGAGAATTGAAACAATACATTAGAAACTTCCTATAACATATGCATATATGAAGGTGATCTAAATTAAATTGCCAAGTAATAGGCAAGACAGAGTTCCAACCAGACGTTTCTAGTCACATTAGGTTACATCGGATTGAGTTGTTGGCTAAAGTATTCCCATAGGAAACCCCTACAGTAGTGTCTTAAAAAAGTGATGGCAATACCCCATTGCTGAAGACTATACCCAAGCAAATTTTTGAACATGAGGAAGTCCAGCAACTGCCTTTCATCTGACCCTCTCCTAACAGGTCTCATCAAGACTGGCCGCTTTTGGTATTGAAATTCCCCTTATTATTGCATTTTTAAAGATTTCTTCCCTCAGATTTGTTGCTGTTTCCTTATTATGTTTGCCTACTTGATTACTAGATACATATTTACTTATGATCATTATAATGAATCATTTTATTGTATTTTAGTTATAAGTATCCCCTTTGATTTTTGTGACAGTTATTTATATAATGTCTGTTTCATATGCCTTGTTCATCACTGATTACGTGCTAAGTTTCTGGAGACTATTTTGCCCATTTTCTTTTAGCTATGTGTGTCCATAAGTAGCATAACTTTTGGATTTGTTTATTTTCTTAAAATATGCTTAACCATGTTATAACTATTAAACTTTGAAGCTTAATCAATTTACGTTTAATATTACTATTCATAGTAAAATATTATTATTATATCATCCTTTGCTTGCTCATTGTTTCATGCTTTTTTTTTAAAATCTTTGTAAGCATGTGAACAACAACATAGGAACTCCAGTAAATATTACAGAGTAGAGGACAAACTTGCCCGTCTTTGTCTTCAATTTTGTTCTGTGCTGCAAAAAAATATCAGTCTAGCTGGACTGTGAGCTTCTTTACAGTCTCAGCCACCTATCCCAAGGTAAGCAAGCCTGAATTTCAGCCTTTACTGCTAGTGTTTCCCTGTCTGAGTCCATGTGCATTCTGGAATCTGAACTCAAGCCCTCATGCTGCACAAGGACTTCACCCACTGCACCATCTTCAATCCTTTTCATCTTTCTTTTAATCATCGTTCCTTTGCTCTTGTGATTTGGTACACTCAATCAATTCACTCTGAAGTTTGTGTTTCTTTCACAGATAGGTGATACACATTACTCTTCAGTATGTTTTCCCAGTGTCTCTTTTACTATACTTTGTTAAGTGCTAATTTTCTGAATCTTTATGTACTTCTGAAATTTTTCCTTTTAAATTAAAATTTTGTAATAACATTAATTTCGCTCTTATATTCTCTTCGTGTGTCACAAAAAAAGCTATCAAACTTGCTTTAGTATCCTATCATCCAAGCTGGTAGTTCCTTTGAATTTATTTGTTCTCCTCACATATATTGATATTTAATATGTTGCTACTGTTACTTTAACCTTAACAAAAACATAATAGCTTAATTCAACAACACAGTTTCAAATATTTTTAAATTAATGATCAGTACTTCAGTATGTTCAATTCATAGTTTTATTTGTAAATGAAAAGTACTGTTTAAATCATAAGTATACTTTTTTTTCTAAATATTCCAAAATTTCCTACAGTTCATTTCACAATTTAATTCATACCCAAACCAAAAAACCAAAAAATTAAAAAAAATTCTGAATCATCTCATGAAATATTTTTATTTTGTTTTCTTACACACCTAATCAAGCCATCAAAGAAAAATTAAAGCTTCAGTCTTAAATAAGTTATTAATTTAATTGGTGCATGAAATGTTAAATATATGTAAATGGTAGTGTCATCTCTACAAAATTGATAATAACAATCATCTCTAAGTCAGCATTAGACAGAACTGCAAGCACATGCCAAGTGGGCAATAAATTCTGTTATGTTGAATTGCTAGCTTTTATTGAGAAGGACAATTTAATCCTCAGTTTTCTTTTATAAGTTATAAATATTAGAAATCCTTGAGGGATTCATTTCAGGTTTAGCTTTTTCAAGCTGGCTAAAGACCACCTAGCAAATCCATTTAATTTTCCATTTGAAAACTTTATTTGAAAGCAATTTTATTAGCTTCTTGCTCATCCACGACAGTACTTGACTTGGTAGAATAAATTTCAGTGATTTGAAATTGAACTCAAGTAGCTCACACAACAGTCAGAATACCCTGAAGGTAACATATAGAAATAATGGGACACAGGATAGTAAAACCAGATATTAAATTTTCTTACAAGGTTTGTCAATGAGTCTTTCTTACAGCCCTCTCACTTCCACGTTACTCTAGCAACCCTGACATATGTATGTATACATGTATGCATGAAGACCCAAATTTCTATTAACAATTAATGGTGGAGACATTCCATGTGATATAAGGTATAATTTCATATATATATTTAAAAACATAAGAGATTCATCCATTTCATTTAGCTACTGTACAAGCAAAACTAGGGCAAGCATAGCAAATTCATGATTTCTGGTTTGTTCTGTTTGCTTAAGAAGATATTGACTGAACAATACTATATGTCAGCAGTTTCTGAAGGAAAACTGACTGTTATCTGTACATTATTTAAAGTAGAATATGTAATGAGATACCTAGATATTCTCTCAGCCTCATTGATTCTTCCCTTTTGAGAATATGTTCATCTTTCTTTTTACTTGCATATTTTATTACCTACTCAGTACAGGAATCATATTATGAATTTTGCTCAAAATAATTTCTGAATTAATAAAAACTTAATTAACAATAATTGGGAAACTGTGTGGGTCATATTTTATAAAGGTAATCTGAGAAAACAGAAAGGAAAAGCAGTGCACAAATGAAAGGGTCCATGTGGTTCACCTGTTTTGTGTAGACACTGACAGCATCTGTGGGAGAGAACCTTTCGATAAGGACTATGGTTAGTAACTATTATCCGTGTATGCCTGTAGTTGTTGAGCAGGTCTGCATTCATGCATGTCTCCATCTGGATGCGGCACTTCCTAGGTTCTAATTGTGCCTTCTTGACCACATCTCTCAAATTATTGGGGAGCGCAAAGCATCTGGACCAAAGAAGTCTTTTGTCCCTTAGAGCTGTTCCATTCCCTGTATTCTCATATGGCATCTTTCTAATTAAACTCCTTGATGCTAATTAAAGCTGAGAATAGAACAAATGCTACAAGATGAATCCACACTCCCTTCTGTTAAACTTAGTGAGCTATGCAGGCCCGGGCTTTTGAATTTCCCCTAATTAGGATTTCATTGACACCCTTGCCCTGTCATGTGTACATAATCATTAGCTCCATAAAAATGATTCCAGATCATAGATCATGAAATACCTGTCCATAATCACAATTTTGTTTTTTGTTTTTTTTCCTGCAGTGCTTCAATGTCCTGAAAAGCTGTGGCTTGGCAGATGGCATGATGCAGAGTGTAATTTGGCGTGCTATGTCTATCAGCCTGTGGTAACCCTTAGGCATCTTATCTCTACAGGAAACGATGATGGCCAGGACAACATGTGGTGACCCATGGGAACATAATCATGTTAACTCCCGACTCTGCCAAAACGACACGTGGCCTTGTTATTAACATTTTCTTGGAAACCGGCATCTACTGAACAGACAATTGTTGGACTGCTAGATTGCTTCTGGTTGCTTTGTTCTTTCTTCCATTAAATTTAGCAGAGAATGTGCTGTGGTGGTGTGAAATTGGAGGATGTCAGCTGATTGGCCTCACCTCAGCTGCATGCATGAATGACTTAAACTCATATTTGCTAGTTGTTCCTTTTTCTCATTCAATTAGAAGTCCATTTTCTACCAGAGTGCTATCGTGTTATATTACTCCAGAGTTTCAGAGTATGAATAAGACAGACTTGCAAGCCAATGTTTCAAACACAAAAGACATATGAAGTAGAAATAGAGATATAAAGATATATATAAATTTGAGTATCTTGAATATGAAGTATTAGGTATTTTTTCCCCTTTTCTAGTTCTTTCTCACTTCGATTTTAAGGTCTTAATACATTATTTTATACTTCAGTCTTTATACAATTAAACATCTGAATTTTAAGTCTGATTTTTATTGGAGAAAACAATAATGTTAAATACAATGTTAAGTATGTTTTCTAATTTACTTGTCAAGGTACATTTGAGCCACTTAAACTTCCAGATATGAAGCAAATTCAGGAGTATTTCATAACTTCTTTGAGAAAAGTAGGCAATAAGATATGTGAAATGATTTTTATTTTTTGACATTTGTAGGTTAACAGTGAGATCAAGATGATTTTGCTCAACTGAAATGTAGCTAGCTGTTCGTAATCTCACCATGAAGGAAGACGTTCTAAATTTTAGGGCCTGACACTGTGCAAAAACTTAACTTTCCTGATTATATTTGACAAGGGAGAGATGATATCTTGTGTAGTTTTAATTTGTTTCTCCATGATAAAAGTGATGTCAATTATTTTAACTACTAACCTCGGTTAGGTTTATGTTATATTTTGTTAATATTTACTCAGTTGTTTGCTTACTTATTTGTTTTTAATTGAAAAAAATACAATGTATTATAATCATGGTTCCACAACTCATAGATCATCTCTACCTGCCTGCTCCAACAACTCCATGTTTTCTTGATTTCTCTTTTTAGAAAACAGGCAAAAAAAAAATGACAAACCACGAAAAAATGGAACATATATACAAGAAACACGCACACAGCTATACTGGCAAAAGGCATGTAAGACAAATTAATAATGGCCAAACTAAGCAACATAAAACAAAATGTCTACAAAAACAACTGTACAAATAGATATATTTGGTCACCTACTGCTGGTTATGGTGTCTATCTAAAAATGTGAGACTACATTAGAGAGAACTAATTTTTCTTTTTCAAATAGATGTCAGTTTTTGATAGATTCTTGGTTTGGGATAGAAGTCTCTGTCCACTTCTTCCTGAGACCCTCTCTGACTTGTTCCTCTGTAGGCCTTGTACATGCTCTGCAGTCTCTCTAAGTTTATATATTCCTGAGTCTGGTTGTGTCTGTAATACTCTATTTATTTGCATTTATCCATTCTGTCTGGTTCTACAATGTTTCCTCCTCTTCCGTAAAGCACCTGGTAGAAGGGACATGATGAAGAATCTTATTTCAGAGTGAGTGTTTCAAAAATCACTCAGTCACTGCATATGGTCAATTTGGGGTGTTTACATTTGTGTCCATCAATCACATCTGAGAATTGTCCTGATGATGATAATTTATTCATGGGGTACAGAAGAATATCATTAGAGTCATTTTATTGTTATGTGTCTTTAGCAGAAAAATAATATTTGTTTTTCCCATAGGTCCATGGCATATTCAGTCTCTAGTCTTGGCTGTTTGAGTGGTGTCTTGCATGTATTTCATCTCATGGAGTGGGTTAAATCCAATAAGAGTATGGCTGGTTACTCCCACAATGTTTCTGTCACCTTTGCACCAAAATCACACAGACAGTTCATCATCATATAATACAGGATTTGTAGTTTGGTTGGTGATTACCTTTTCCCTCTAATAGCAAGCAGAATAACTTTAAGTTTCGTGAACATTAGTCAGTAGAGCAGAAGGCTCTAGCTCGACACCAACTTAACTTCATTGTGTGTAAGATGTGTAAGCGATTTATTGGGCAATAGGGTCTTACCATACATTTGTGCAGAGCAACCAATAGCTTTGGCAACAGCCCAGGTGTTTGCTAGTTTTCATAGGTCCTTTTCAGCAAATTAAATCAACTAGATGCAATCTAGTCTTGCCATTGAATGGTTCACTTGGTGGTAAATGATTTAGAGTTGGGGCCTTTGTCTCCCTTGTTTGGTTATTCCATTTAGATTTAGTTTACATGTGTATAGATATGTAAATAGTAGGTTTTCAATTGCCACTCATGTGGTCCTCTTTGCTAGTTGTCCTTCCCTGTATTTCCATCTTCATTTCTCTCTCCTATCTCTCCTTCCCTTTGATCCTCCTGCTTCAATCTACACATCTCTCTATTAATTATTTACTCTATTACATCTTCCCTAGAGGATTACCACTCTCAACTAGTCCTTACTCTATACCTAACCTCTGTGGTTATAAGAATTTTTGCATGTATATAAAAGGCTTAATAGCTAATTTCCATATATTCACATGTAGGAGAAAATATGTGATATCTCTCTTTTGGTGTCTGAGTTGCTTCCTACAAGACGATTATTTTTGCTGTTACTCTATTTATCTTAAACTTCATAATTTAGTTTTAAGAGCTGATTAATATTCCATTGTGTAAGTATAACACATTTTAATATTCTATTCATGCACTGATGATTATCTAAGCTATTTCCAATTTCTGGCTATTATGAACAGAAAATGATCATGGAAGAACAAGTATCTCTCTAGTATGAGGTAGAATCCTTTGACTATATGCCCAAGAGTGGTATAGCTGGTTCTTCTTGTATTTTTATTCCCAACTTTCTAAGGAAGTAACACACTGTCTTCCATAGTGCTTACCTCGTTTTCAGCTGAATTATTTATTTTGTACCCATTAAAATATTTCATCTTAATATATATTTTATGTAAAACCATTTTCAATTCAGAGTTTGAAAATCTGTTATTCTATAAATTATTTCTTTATTTTGTTGCAAATGTCCCTTACCGTATAGAAATTTTGAGTGTGAAGTAATCCTAATTGTCCTTTTTTTGCTTCCATTTTTCTTCATGGACATGGTATATAAAAGACTACTGTGCAGAGCAACTTCAAGGAACTTTATGTTTCTTTCATAACACTGTGTTTTAACTTGGAATAAATAAAAGTCTTATTGTTTACTTCTTTATGTGGATGTCAAGGTTCTCAACATCATTTATTGGAAACAACATTTGTTAGTAGGACATAAATTTGTATATTCATTTGTATTCTTTGTATTTTACATTACTTTATCGGTTTCTAATATAGGCACCGTGTTGCTTTAATTTCTGTGGCTTTGTAGTATGTTTATAGATCAAGTATTGGTGTATTTCTCGTTTTGATTTTTGGATAAGTCGCTCTTCTTTTCAATCTTTCCTTACAATGTATATAGGGCAGATTTTCTACTTTATTGAAAAAATGTTATTGTAATTTTAGTAAGAAAAGAATTTCATTCTCCATATTTTTGAGCAGATTAAATAATTTAACAAGACTAACTAAGAAAATGCATAAAAATTAATATTTTAAAATTCATTCCTTCTCTTTTTCTGTCATCCATTTTCATAAAAGAGAATGTACAGTTGTACAGCTAGTGTGGAAATTAATTTAATTACTTAATTAATTTAAAACAATTGACTTATATTAATTTGTTAAATAATTAATGCTATAATAACTTAATCTGATTAAATACTTATATTTCCATATAATGAAATAAATAGTTATAGATAATTAATTGTTTTAAATTAATTATAAAATGATTAATTAAATAAATAGAAATAACTATCATATGAATCAGTAGCTCTACTCCTGGTTATATATTAT
Source organism: Pachyuromys duprasi (assembly GCA_028658305.1). Classification (NCBI taxonomy): domain Eukaryota; kingdom Metazoa; phylum Chordata; class Mammalia; order Rodentia; family Muridae; genus Pachyuromys; species Pachyuromys duprasi. The sequence continues at coordinate 67,554,571 of CM053765.1, read as the reverse complement.
GAAGCAATTCAGTCAGAGAAGTGTCAGCAATTACAACCATGGTTGTTATTCAAGAGGTTTGAGGTTTGTTTCCCATCACCAAAATCAGGCAGCTCATAACAGACTGTAAATTCCTGCATCAGGGTATTCAAAACTTTTCTCTTGCCTCCACAGATACTTGCCCGTGCTTTCTGCCCTTCTCAGACACACCCCCAGCCACATACTCATAAAAATAGCAGGAAACTTCATAAAACAGACATAGATACACTCATATTCATTTTTGCTTCATTCATTATATAAAATGTATAGAATGAGTCTGCATGCTTATCAATTAACAATTAATTCATGATGTGATTTTAGAAACCTTCAGAAATAATGACACAAGATTTTCAACAATGTAGATGGACCTGCAATATTGTACTAAAATAATACAAAACCAGAAGACAAATAATACATGAATTTTACTTAATTGAAGAATATAAAAAGAATGAATTTGGAGAAACAGACTATCACAGTGTTGGGAATTTGGGAGATGTTGCTCATACAGTTTGAGCTAGCAGAATTAAATCAAGAGATACATTTTCCAACATGATAATATCAGCATGTTCAGAAATCTTGCTAAAACACTAGATGTTGCTGAGTGTGGAGGTGCATGCCTTTAATCCCACCACTCTGACAGATTCCTTTGGTTTTGAGGCTTTGCCTACAGAGTAAATTCCAGGACAGCCTAGGCTACATTGTGAGAGCTTCTTTCAAAGAAAGAAAACAAGAAAGGAGTAAAGAAAAAAAGAAGAAAGAAGAAGAAGAAAAAAAACCCGGAAGAATAAAGGAAACAAACAAACAAAAGTGAAAGAAAGTGGAAACACTAAAAATAATTGTCACTAAAAATGATTGTTAGGAAACTAATATGGTAATCACTTAAGTTAGTCATGTGAAAATATAAGAATAAATATGAATTTACAGTCATAGCATACATAATAAATATATGTATAATTTTATGGTCAGTTAATTAAATTAAATAACTTATAAGTTAAAAAAGAAACACACTAAGTATAAGTTGTAAATAAGCTGTGTAACTTATGTAGGAATATAATATAGCTAACCAATAGAAAAAAATACGACTTGAAAATGCTTATTGACAATAGCCAGAAAATAAATACTTTATTAAATAATGCTGAAAATAGAGGTCATGATACCTCAAAGGACAGTGGACCATGCTAAGGTCCTCAGCTCTACCAACTGAGCTATCTAGGGGCATGGGAGGAGGTGAGGGAGGGAATGAGGGAGCAGGCTATAGCTGGAATACAAAGCGAACTAAATGTAATTAATGTAAAAAAATAAAAATTTAATTAAAAAAGAAAATAGAGGTCATAAAAATCTTTTATGTGCTTTAGTGTTCTTTGTTGAGTGTTCTTTCTTTATTGATTACACTTTATTCACTTTGTATCCCCCCATAAACCCCTTCCCCCTCCCCTCCCAATCCCATCTTCCCTCCCCCTTCTCCACACATGCCCCTCCCCAAGTCCACTGATAGGATTCTTTCTGATCCTTCCTTCTGATCCTAGTCTATCAGCTCTCATCAGGAGTGGCTGTATTGTCTTCCCCTGTGGCCTGGTAAGGCTGCTCCCCCATCAGGGTGAGGTGATCAAAGAGCAGGCCAATCAGTTCATGTCAAAGGCAGTCCCTGTTCCCATTATTATGGAACCCACTTGGATACTGAACTGCCATGGGCTACATCTGTGCAGGGGTTCTAGGTTTTCTTCATGCATGGTACTTGGTTGGAGTATCAGTCTCAGGAAAGACCCCTGTGCGCAGATGTTTTGGTTTTGTTGCTCTCCTTGTGGAGCTCCTGTCCTCTCCCTATCTTACTATTTTCCACATCTTTTGTAAGATTCCATGCACTCTGCCCAATAGTTGGTCATAAGTCTCAGCATCTGCTTTGATATTCTGTAGGGCAAAGCCTTTCAGGACGCCTCTGTGACAGGCTCCTAGCTTGTTTCCTCTTTTCTTCTTCTGATGTCTATCAACTTTGCCTTTCTAGCTGGGATTGAACATTTTAGCCAGAGTCCTCCCTCTTGATTAGTTTCTTTAGGTGTACAGATTTTAGTAGGTTTATCCTATTTTATATGTCTATATAAGTGAGTATGTACAATGTGTGTCTTTCTGCTTCTGGGATAAAATCTTAGAAACGCAATCCTCAAATTCTGTTACAAATTAATTTAAGGAAACACAAACTCTCATTTTGTTTTGTTTTCTGTTTGTTTTCGTTTGGGTAGATTTTTACTCTTCAGAGTTTGAAACTAGAGAGCCTGTGTCTGAACTTCTGAACAGGATGGTGTCTGGACCACCACACCTGAGAGAATTTTTGAGATTCCATTCTCTTTGTATTCTGTTCTCTTTGGCTTTATGACCCTGTGTTTGATTCTTCATTATACTGTGGCTTGAAAATATCCTGACACTGTCCAAAGAGAAGAGCATCATTATACCCTGCCTCTAACACCATCATATTAGTCAGAGTTATGATGAAGTTTGAAAGTGTACAAACTCAATGTGGTTTTGGGTCCTCTTTCTTGTTTATCTTCTTTAGGTGTACATATTTTGGTATGTTTATCCTATCTTATAGGTCTGATGTCCACTTATAAGTGAATATATACCATGTGTGTCTTTCTGCTTCTGGGATACCTCACTCAGGATGATTTGTTCTAGATCCCACCATTTGCCTGCAAAGTTCATGATTTCCTTTTTTTAAAAATTGCTGAGTAGTATTCCATACAAAATTAATAAAAATTTAATTAAAAAAAAGAAAGTGGCTTTGGAACTATGAAGCAGTGGCATCTTTTAACCTTTATAATGTCACCACTGACTTCTAATAGTGAACCATAATGATCATTTTCCCTGAAAGTTTGAATGTACTAGCAGAGATCCTTTAATTTCAATTTTATATCAGTCCTCTCAGAGTTTTTTATTTATTATTTATTACAATTTATTCACATTATATCCTGGCTGTAGCCCCCTCCCTCATCTCCTCCAAGTCTCACAGTCCCTCCCTGTTCTCCCCATATGGCCCTCCCCTAGTCCACTGATAAGGGACCTTAACCTATGAGATCTCATCAGGACTGGTTGAATTGTCTTTCTCTGTGGCCTGGTGGTTCATCATACTCCTCATCTCCTCCCTAAAGCATAACAGAGATCCTTAAGTGAAGCTAAAAATATTCTCCAGGTTGACGTCTTAGGATTATAAGCAGATATTAGCTCTGTTATATATGATAGCCATACTAAAATCTACAGACCTAAAGAAGGTAAACACTAAAGAGGACCCTAGGGAGGATGCTCAAATTCCATTCAGAATGACAAACTAGATAGACACCAGAAGCAGTGGAAGACAGGAAACAGGATGGGAGCCTACTTAGAGGTCTTTGAAAGGCTACACCCAACAGGGCATCCAAGCAGATGCTGAGACTACAGACAAACTTTGGGCAGAGATCAGGGAGTCTTTTGGAAGAAGGATGGGAGAGAAGGACACAGAGTGGTCAGGAGCCCCACAAACAGAACAACAAAGCTAAAAAATCTGGGCCCAAGGGGTTCTGCAGAGACTGATGTACCAACCAAAGACCATGCATGGAGAGGATATAGAACCCCTGCTCAGATGTAGCTAATTGGCAGCTCAGTCTCCATATGGGTTCCAAAGTAAGAGCAGGGGCTGTCTCTATTACGAACTCAGTTGCCTGCTATTTGATCACCTGCCCCTGGAGAGGTGGCCTTACTAGGCCACAGAGGATCCATATGGCTCCGGTGAGACCTGATAAGCTTTGGGCAGATGGCAGAGGAAGAGAACCCACCCCTCCTTTTCAGTGTACTAAGGGGAGAGGATAGGGGGAAAGTTAGGGGAGGAATGTGGGCCTGGTAGGAGTTGAGGGATGGGGCTTCAATCAGAATATATAATGAATAAATTGTAAAAATTTCAAACAAATTTAACAAAGGAAAATATTAAACCAGAGAGACATGCAGCATTAACATAATCCTGTTTTTTTTATTTTTCTCTTGTTTAATAATCTCTTGTTTGTCCCATATTGTTTTCTTTCTTAATCACTTCTCTTTTGCCAATAACACAATGCTATAACATAAGTAAATTTTCAGAAAAAGATTCCTACAATCAAGGTGTCACATATGCTGATTTCCATAGAGCCACATGGGAGTCATGTGGCTATGTTAGGCATTCATTGAAAGAGGCAAGTAGAAACCTGCTTGTGACATGTGTAAAACCAGAAGACTTAAAATACATTTATCCAGTTCCTTTTGTGTGCCAAGGAAAAAACTTGGTGGAATGATGGTTAATTAATATTTGATTCTTGTGCTTCACTATATTTTCTACATAATGTTGAGAACAAATTCTAAATAATAAAGAAAAAATATTTTATAAATGATCCACCAACTTTACATCCTTAATGATGTAAGTTTGAATACTCATGATTATAAAACTCTCTGCTTGCTAACATTATTATTGGTTTGATTTTGGAAGAAGGAGGATGGTAGGATGCCTTCTCTAATGATTCTTTTCTTACCCCAAAGCAGACCCTTGGAAAGCACCATGTGAGCCAGTGTATGAACTATGGGAGATCCTTAAACAATAGAATAAAGCATAATTTTGATGTATTGAAAGGCATATCCCAAAGATTGAAAGTCTTGAGACCTGGAATAGTGAGTGACAGAATGTAAACTTTCATGTGTGGCAGAAAGCGCTGTCCCATGGTAACGGTTTCCATATTTGTTCCTACGTGTGCGTGCTAACACTGCTGGAAAGATTTTAGCTACTATTTCTTCCTTTGAAATTTCAATATAATAAAGTGATATCCTGAAAACACTGAGTCAATTCGGACTTCAAAACTATAAGATGTATGTTTTATATAATCTAAAATATTTCCAATAACAAGTTAGCAAGCTTTACTTTAATTATAATATGCAGCCCTAATGCCCCTCCAAAGTAAATATCTCATTTGATGAAACAATATAAAGCACTGAAGGAAATTAGTCATGTTGCTTTGATAATAAAGTTCTTAAACTCAGGTTTCTTAAATTTTCCAATGTTCAGTTTTGTAATTTTTAAAATTCTTTTCGTTGTTGTTGTTGTTGTTGTTCACTTACTGGTTTGTGGTTGTTTTTGTTTTACCTTGAGTTTCATAAACTAGTCATCAAAGCTTTGTGGTTCTAGCTCTGCAGTGACATCTTATGGACGTAGCTTGCACAGCCATTTAATATTGTCTGGCATAATCATTGTTCTGCCAGATTTGATGCAAATAGAATCCCTGCCTATGCTTTGAAAATGGAAGCAATTAAACTGATGCCAAGAGCACTATTTTTTTTCTCCTCTTTGTTGTTGCTTATCTTAAATTTCCTTATCGTAGCAACTGTATGATTTTTTTCAGGCACTCAAAATTATGTACTAAGATCTGAAATTCTCACTACACACATCGAAGCTAGGACAGAAAAGGAGAATGAAGCTGTTGAATAGGGAAACGAGACAGCAGTAAAAGATCACAGTACAGCTGGTGTTTGTTGGCAAGAGTTTCCACTTCAAAATTTGCAGCAGTTCAAATGCCTCTATTATTATTGGTGCTTTTCCCTGATCATGCTCACCAGGAATGAGAGAGAAAAAAAAATACAACAAAATTGAAGCCTTTGCAACTCAGAGAAATAAACTGTGAAATTCTCCTTAGAGTGCATAAATTTAGCTATTTCTTCTTCCAAGTGTGTTCCTTTAACTGAACAGCATATAATACTTAAGCTCTGTGTGGAGAAATACAGATACAGTTTTTATGTTTCTGTCATCAAAGTAATATTGTCAAGACCCACAATCTCACAGATGGAATAATTTAGCAATCTCTCAGAAAAAAATGTAACTTAGCAATGACTTCTAAATGATCTCAAGTCTAACGTCTGTTTTTATTTCATTTTGTACTGTGGCTATAGAAAATACTAAAAGAAACAATCTGCATGGATGAAAATCTTTGCACATAGTAAGCTTTTGATCAATATTCATCAATACAGTACTGATAAAGGTGCAAGTTTTTGCTCAGTATCCAAGTGGGGACTGTCTCTGACATGATCTCAATGGCTGGCTCAGCAGGGAGCAGCTTTACCAGACCACAGAGGAAGACAATGCAGCCAGTCCTGATGAGACCTGATAGGCTAGGGTCAGAGGGAAGAGCTAGAAGACCTCCCAGATCAGTGGACTTGGGGAGGGACACGGGAGAAGGTAAGGGATGGAGGATGGAATTGAGAGGGAATGAGAGAGGGGGCTACAGCTGGGATAAAAAGTGAATAAACTGTAATAAATCAAGGTATTGAAGCAGAGGCTGAGACTCATAGCCAATCTTTGGGCAGAGTGCAGGGAATCTTATAAAAGATGGGAGGGAGACAGAAAGAACTTGACAGGATAGGAGCTCCAAAAGGAGACCAACAAAGCGAAAAACAAACAAACAAACAAACAAACAAACAAAAACCAAAAAACTGAACCCTGGAAGTCCTGCAGAAACTGATACCCCAACGAAGGACAATGCACGGAGAGGGGAAAAGGGAGGGAGGGGGTCATTGGAAGGAGATGAGGGAAGGGATCTCAGCTGGGATACAAATTGAATAAATTGTAATAAATGATAATAAAAATAAATTAATTAATTTTTAAAAAATTACTTTAAGAGTACCAACTACTGCTTTATACCTTGAGTATGTCTGCAGAAACTCATTAAGAAAGAGGAAAAGATTACAAAAACATGGAAATGTAAATCTAAAGTTATTTTGTTATGCTAATTGCATCAAACACTTCACACCGGCTAGATTAGAAGAGCAATTCCTGTATATACTTGTCAGCAACAAATCACTCTTACATCTCTTTATGATCACTCATGAACTGAGAAAATAAAGAATCCACATCTAATAACTTATGGTGTTGTTCATATACAAAAGTTCAGGCATCTCTGTTAACTTCATGGATCTTTGACACTCTGGATATTTATATTTTTCTCACAGTCTAAAAATAATTATAATTTTAAAATACCACATTTAGGGACTGACTGTACATCTCAGAGATTCTCAATTATGTTAAGAAAAATGACATCATGCCTGAAAATGACATCCTTTATGAGAAAAGCTTGAGTAACAATTTCTTTAAAGACCAATTTGTGCCAGATGTTGGGACAAATTTTTGTAAAAATAATATTCAGATGTTGAGGATATTGAATTCAAGGCTAGCCTAGACTGAACATAAAGACACTATCGTACATACACAAACACACACACACATCTTGACAGAGAGAGACACATATACACAGACAGACAAAGTTCACTTTGTGCCTTACATATTTTAACTAATCTTAATAGATTTAATACGGACAAAACAGTTAGAAAATACATTGTGCTTGCTGGTATTGTGATATAGGAAGAGAGTGTGTTATGTTACAGAGAAAAAGTACTCTCTTCTAAGATATCAGACATAGGAAAGAAGTGTTGGCCCAGAGCTGAACCTAATCCAAACAAAAGTGTTCAATAAAAAATATTCTATTAAATTCCCAAAGGTTATATTACAGAAAGAGATGAATATAAGATTAGCATCTTAAATTCTGAGCCATTAGAGACCTGAAATAGCTTATTTGGTGTGCTGCATCAATATTATCTGGAAAAGTACCATACAACTACTCCATTAGTTTAAAAATGAGCTTTTTCAGATAAAGAAACTGTGTACATCTACACAATTGAATACTACTCACCTGTTAAAACTAGGACATTATGAAATTTGCAGGAAAATAAATGGATACGGAAAACATAAACCTGAGTGAGATAACCCAGACCCAGAAAGACACACATGGTATGTACTCACTTATAAGTGGATTTTAGCCATATAATACAGAGTAACCAAATTACAGCCCTCAGACCTAAAGAAGCTAAGTAACAAGGAGGACTCTGGGAGGGGGTTGCTTAATTCTTATTCAGAAGGCCAAATAGAAGAGACACTTGATGTAGTTGAAGATAAGAGACAGCATAGGAACATTCCATAAATGTCTTCTGAAATACTCCACCCAATAGAGGATTGAACCAGATGCTGAGACTCACAGCCAAACATTGTGTAGAGTGCAGGGAGTATCATGGAAGAATGGGGAAAAAGTAGAAAGACCCTGCTTTTTTTGTGGAAGAATGGGTCTTCCACAAGAAGACCAAAAAAGCCAACAAATCTATATCCATGGGGTGGGAGGTGCTGTGAAGATTGATGCACCAATCAAGACCATACATGGAGAGCACCCAGACCCTCCAGATTTAGCCAACAGAAGGTCAGTCTCCATGTAGGTCATCTAGTAATGGGGGCAGGGGCCATCTCTGACATAAACTCTGTTACCTGCTCTTCAATAACTCCCCTCACCCCCTGCACAGAGGAAGAGGATGCAGGCAGTCCTCAAGAGACCTGATAGACTGGGGTCAGTTGATAAGGAATGAGGGCTCCCTCTTTCTGAGGACTAGTAGATGGGGATGTCAGGGAGAGGGAGGGAGGGAGAGTGGGAACGGGATGGGATGAGGGATGGAGCTACAATCAGAATATAAAATGAATAAGTTAATAAAAAATCAACCCCCAAAATGAGCTTTCTCAGAATTGAATTAGACTCAATATTAAAATATTAAAGTATTAATTGACTGAAAATATAAAAGTGAAGCTTTATTTCAAAAATAAGATTACAAGTACCTTAAGAAACTCAGGGAACATTGCTTCTCTTTTCTTAGAAAATGGAATAACTCTATCCTGAAGCATCACACGAGTTTGTGATACCAAGTGGTACATCATCAATGTAATGTCAAAATGAAAAGATTTCCCTTAAATATTTACAGGTATAAAAATTCAATGAAATAACTCCTTAGGATATTCTGCTCACTCATATATCAGTGCCTTGTCCAGTCATCATCAGAGACACTTCCAACAGCATATGGGAGCTGAGACCAGCAGACAAACATTATGAAGAGAGAGAGTGTGTGCAAACCAGAGGCGCTCTGTCCTGTCTCTGTTTGAGACAGACATAATGAAGGACACCAGGATAACATGGCTCACTAAATCAACTAAGTAGGATTCATTTGGGCTCACAGGGACTGAAGCTACAAGTACAGGGCCAGCATGGGTGTCCAGTAGGTCCACTTATGTTACAGTTGTTAGCTTGGTGATTTTCTTAGTCTCCTAACTATGGAATGGGTGTGTCTCTGACTATTTTGCTGGCTGTTGGGAGTCTTTTCCTCTTATTGGTTTGCCTTGTCCAGTCTCATGAGGGCTTTTTCATTTTCTTACTCTATCTTCTTTTGTTATGTTTGGTTTTTATCTTTTGGAGGCCTGCTCCTTTCTGAAGAGAAATGGAGGCAGAGTAGCAATGAGGATGAAGTGAGTGAGATAGGAGGGAGCTGGAAAGGAGAGGAGAAAAGGAAGACTGTGGTTAGATATACTGTATGAAAGAAAAAAAATCCATGTTCAATTTAAAAAAGATTCTAAGTAATAACTTTTTATTCTGCTTAAGTAAAAGTTATCTAGGCAATAAAAATTTGACTATGAATAAAAGAATAAGTATTTAAATATTTTTTAAGATTTCTGCTAGGATGTATCATCTACCTATCTATTAATCTATCATCATTAGCTATCATCTATATCTTATATATCTACCTTTTATTATCTATCTGCATTATAACCTAAAGAAAAACAAAGGGTTACCAAATCACCATGTGCCTGCTACTTAAGGAAAATTGAGGTTGAGATGTTTAGTTTCTATTATTTTTTAAAGTAATGTAAAACTGATTCAGCTGCAGAAAAATGAGATTTTTCTGTGCCAAAATATTTTTGAAAACAAATAACATGACAACTGGAAGTAACACACATGAAATGATGGGTTCCAACATTCTGTTTCTAATTGGCTAATTTTGTATTAGCTGTTTTACATCTCTTCTTTGGATATGAATCATCAGGGAAGAAAACAAGGCATACGATTTCATGACTGAGAAAAAAAGCTTCATTACATAATTTTAACTTACTGTGGTTTCTATTTTGCACACTGAAAACTCAATAGCAAAAATGAGGCTTTACAGTGCAGAGCTATGAGCACTTACATAACCATGTATATTCAAAATGTGATAAAGCGAACTTTCAGCTTATCCCATTTGTCAGGTTCAGCTTCCTCGCATCTTTCAAAAGTCTGTGGTGCCTGTCAAATTCAGATTCAATACTATCAATACTGAGATAATTTTTTTCTGGGGCAGGGAACACATAACACATCAGAAAGCCCAAGCCACCATTAGTCTTACTGAAAAACACATACCATTTTCCTAATTAAGTAGGAAAATATTTACCCATGAAGTGTTAAATACTGATATTAGCAAAAGTCCTGATAAGACCAAACATTAAATATGTACTTATACGTTCCTAAACCATGTTTCTTTCTTCCTTTTTCCATTGCTAGAACTGGAAGAACCAAAGTAGATTTATCTATTTATACAGATGCATTTCTGATAACAATTCAAATTTTGGTAAGCACTGGAAGTTTGGTGACCACTAAGAATGTCAACATTAATAGCAAAAAATTTGTTTTCTGAATTCATCAATACAAACTGACTTTAAACCAAATAGTTCAACAAATGGTGCTGGTCCAACTGGATATCTGTATGCAGAAAAATGAAAATAGATCCATATTTATCACCTTACACAAAGCTAAAGTCCAAGTGGATCAAAGATCCCAACATAAAACCAGACACATTAAACTGTTTAGAAGAAAAAGTGGGAAAGACCCTAGAACTCATTGGCACAGGAGACTACTTCATGAATAGAACAACAACAGCACAGGCTCTAAGATCAACAATCAATAAGTGGGACCTCATGAAGATGAAAAGCTTCTGTAAAGCAAAGGACACTGTCATCCTAATGAAATGACAGCCAACAGATTGGGAAAGGATCATTACAAATCCTAATTCTGACAGAGGGCTAATATCCACTGTATATAAAGAACTCAAGAAGTTAAAAAGCAAGAAACCAAATAATCCAATTAAAAAATGGGGTATGGAGCTAAAAAGAGAACTGACTGTAGAGGATTATAGAATGGCAGAAAAACACTTAAAGATGGCTCAGCGTCCTTAGCCATCAGGGAGATGCAAATCAAAAGGACTCTGAGATTTCACCTT
>CM053765.1:67525317-67542905 GCA_028658305.1 Pachyuromys duprasi | reverse complement strand
AGTTGGGAAAATTTTCTTCTATGATTTTCTTAAAAATATTTTCCGGTCCTTGGAGCCTGGAGTCTTCTTTTTCATCTATTCCAATTATTCTTAGGTTTCGTCTTTTGATGGCATCCTTAATTTCTTGGATGTTTTGTGCTTGGGATTTTTCTGATTTTTTATTTTCCTTGAGTGAGGAATCCATTTCAGCCAGTGTATCCTCTGCTCCTGATATTCTCTCTTCCATCTCACACACTGACTGAGATTTTGCTGGCGGGGCGTTCGGCTTGCGCCCCGGCAATGTGCGAACTGGTCAAAATGGTCCCCGAATCCACTCAGTCTGGTGTGGTTCTGTTGATCGGACCGAACCCGCAGCACACCAGTGGGTCAAAGCAGAACCCGGGTGCAGTGTGCGCTCGTAGGGCGCAGTTCAGTGAAAAGGGCTCCTGGTTCCTCCTGAGACTGCCCGGGAGACAGTCTATAATGGCATGGCGGGTGCGGGCGCCCAGCGCAGCGGCTCCTCCAGATCAGAGCTGTGAGCTGCTGGTCACCGGGAAATTTCTCCAGGTAATAACTGGGTGTCCCTAGGGTTTTCCCACTTGATTTTCTCACCGTAGGAGTTCCGCTCACCTGCCATTCACAATGCTGGCGTTTTAGGTCCCAGAGTTCAGTCTCCTGGTCGCTGCGTTGTTTCTGCTCTCCTACTCCTCAGACACAGTGTTCTCTCGTGGCAGCCATCTTGGATCTCCCCCAATGTAAAAATATTATAAGCAAAAAGAAAAACTAGTGTCTACATATACAAGTCAGTTGATCATTGTCCCCAAACTTAATACAAGTAAAAGATGAGTGTATTCAAGAAAAAGCTGTGGAGATTTCATGTCCTTATTTATGTGTCAAGCAAAACAACAGGGAAATTAATTTCTAAGGTGTGTTTTCATCCAGTTACTGCCAAATATGAGTTTATGCTGAAATAAAATTTATAGGGATAACCTTTATAAAAAGATAAACTTAGTGCCAATTATTTGCCTTTGATCCTTTTGCCTATTTAAGCTTTTTTGAACTGAAATTTAAATTCATTATCAGGACTTGTAGATTTACATTTTTCAACACCTTATAGATTCATGTTCTTTATCAGCTAATGTGTGTCTTATTTACCATTTGTCTGAGTCCAATGAGACAAAACACAAGTAAATGCTGCAACTTACATGAAGCAGGTTCATTACTTTCAAATAGGCAACAGAGGATGAGAAAAGTCCTGGATTCATGATGAGCCAGTCCCCAGAGGCTGAGAAAGCTTCACATAATAGAAGTAAGCTCAAGCAACAATACCCCACTGGCACTGAACAAAGAATGAGTAACCACTTCTGCAGGGATCAATAACTGTAGAGAAATATAACTCCCTGGGAAATGGTTTGAAGTCTGACCTACCTCTTGAGGAGATAGGAACTAACCCTGACAGTTCTGAGCAGTATCTGCCTATCTCAAGGTACTATATTACCTAGAAGAAACATGAACAAAATTTGGACTCTTTCAGATACTTCTCTCTTATCAGAAGGTAAAGAATTCTTCAAGTATATAATAGATCTTTGAATTATGTGAAAATAAGTAAGTAGAGGGCCAGAAATAGGGAAGCTATCTAAGACCAGTCTAACATCAGATTTTACATGAATTATGATCATGTGTATCTCCATATAAATATTCTCTCTAAGGCAACAAGAGGGCTGAAGTCAAGCATGGAAATTGTTAGTTAAATTTGAGTATGATCTTTTCTAGTTCCATCCATTTGCTTGCAAATTTCATAATTTCCTTGTTTTCAATTGTTAAGTAGCATTCCATTATGTAAATGTATCACAATTTGTGTATCCATTCCTCAGTTGAGACATATAGGTTATTCCATATTCTGGTTATTATGAATAAAGCTGCTATTAACATAGTTGAGCAAATGTCCTTGTTGTATGGTTAAGCATCTTTTGAATATATGCCCAGGAGTGGTATAGCTAGATCTTGAGGTAGCACTATTCCTAATTTTCTGAGAAAGCACCAGATTGATTTCCAAAGTTCTGTACAAGTTTATATTCTCATCAGTAATGGAGGAGGGTTCCCCTTAGGGAAGTAGGAAAAGTCAGGAAACAAACAGGAAAAGATCCTACTAAAGATGGCATCTGAAAGAATCTACGCAGCAGATGCTGAGATTCATTGTCAAACTTTGGGTAGAGTGCAGAGAATCTTATGGAATAAGGGGGAGATTGAAAGATCTAGAGGGGACAGGAGATCCACAAGGAGACCAACATTGCCAAAAAATCTGGGCCCAGGGGGCCCTGCAGAGACTGATGAACCAACCAAGGACCATACATGGAGAGGACTTAGAACCCCTGCTCAGATGTAGCCCATGGACAGCTCAGTTTCATGTGGGTTCACTAGTAATGGGGGCATGGGCAGTCACTGGCATGAACTTAGTTGCCTGCTCTTTTATTAACTGCTCCTGGAAAGGTGGCCTTACTAGGTCACAGAGAAAGAGAATATAAACAGTCCTGAGGAGACCTGATAGGCCAGGATCGGATAGCAGGGGAGAGGACCTCCCCTACCAGTGAACTAGGGGAGTAACATGGGGTGAGGGAGAGCGGAAGAGGGAGGATAGGAACTGGAGGAAATAAGTGAGGGAGCTACAGCCAGAATACAAAGTGAATAAATAATAGTAATAATAGGTGATTATTAAATCAATAAAAATTGATTACTGGTTAAAGTAATATAGAAGGAAAAGATAAACATATTGCAAAATGAAATTGAGTTACAATATTTAATTTTAGAGTACGTGTAATTTAATTCTAGGTACTTAATTGATGATATTAGGATATTTTCAACAATCAATTGAGAACTCTAATAAAACTGCAACTTTTGAGTGTAGCACTAATTTAGGTTCAATAGTCTCATATATAAGGTAAAAGGAGAGGAACAGATTCTATTTCTAATCTAATCTCAAGCAAGCCAATAAATTTAGAAAGTCACTTCATCTTAATAGGGTATAACTTGAAGTTGACAATATATCAGGTAAAAAAGACTGGATGAATTCTGGGTCCAGTTTATAACAGATACATACTCCATTTTTTTTATTACATGAGACTGCATTTATACATTTTCTTCTCCACTGTTTTACTGGGCAATTATCTTCTTTTTATCACTGCATTTCTTTTCTGTGTTCATCTCCTTCTCATCCAGGCAATTTGAATTTTCCAACTCCACTGAATTTGAATTTTCCAACTCTACTGAAACATGATTTTTACAAAATAATTCCAAGCATCTTAGATGCTCTTCAAAGTTACATTTAAAATTCAGGGAGTGATTCCCTTACATCTCTGCTTTCAGTTTACAAATTGTAACCATTATATTGTAAATGGTTTTGATGATAGCTTTGAGTACTTATTTTATCACTCCCACATCTCAGTAAAAGGTAGCTAGCACATGAATGTAAAGTAGTACTTATCTGTTGAATTGCCATTGTGTTGAACTATATAGATCTCACTATTTGGATGAGTCTCAATTGAACATATTCAAAATCCCAATAAAATGTAAATATTTTCTTGCTTACATAATAAATATATCTCTTTCATACTCAATGTGTTCCATATTCAATATTGTCTATATTCAACAGACAATAGATGTTTGCATCTGATTACTTGGAAAGCATGTAAACTAGACGTTATATTACTACTACAATATGTATTTTGGTTTTATTAAAAACTCAAATATTTTAGTACATAGTGTCAAATACTTTACCATCTTAGTGAAGGCTAATAAAATAGAAGAAAACAGACAGTTGCTAAAATAGGAAAAGATAGCAAATTTTTAGCAAAATCATAGTAAATAGAATATTCTAATTAAGTAATGAGAGAAATATTTTAATTATAAAGAACAGTTACTTCCTAGCCAATATAAAATATTCAAAATTCCACTTAAACAATCAAAATGCAAATTTTTGATGATGAAATTATGGAATCAGAAATGAGAGTCACATGTGACTGCATTGAGTATTAACTGAGAGAGTGATGGGATTATGTTTAAAAATAATTATTCATGGACAAACCTCAGGTAATATGGAAAGCTGGGAGAAAATGAAAGAAGTTCCTAACAATATATATGGAGAGAGACAATATATATGTATGCACACAATATATATAGAGAGAGCATATGTACATATATTGTGTGTATAACATATACATACAACAAAAGCTTGACTATTGTCTAAAATAAGAGATAACAAAGTTTGATTGAATCTTTAGAGAAGATACATTATGAAATACCTTGCAAATTATTTCTAGGGTAGTATGTCAGTGAAAATAAAGTGTATGAAGTGTATAAACTGAGGGAAATTTGATCTGAAAGAAAGCATGGCTACTGGGGTTTCTGAAGAGAATGACATCCCAACCAAGAGCAATGCATGGGGAAGACCTAAAATCCCAGCTCAGATGTAGCTCATGTGGGGTCCCTAGTAAGGAAGCAGGGTTTTTCTCTGGCATGAACTCAGTGGCTGGCCATCTGATCACCTCCCTCTAGGGGATGGAGACTTGCCAGACCACAGAGGAAGACAATGCAGCCATTCCTGATGAGGCCTGATAGGCTAGGGTCAGATGGAAGAGGAGGAGAACCTCTCCTATCAGTGGACTAGAGGAAGGGCATAGGGGGAGAAGAGGGAGGGAGGGTAGGATTGGGAGGAGACCAGGGAGGGTGCTACAGCTGGGATACAAATTGAATAAATTGTAATAAATTATAACAATAAAAAATGAAATGAAATAAAATAAAATAAAGCATGGGTAGTCCAACAGGAGGTATCATGGGGTGCTGCTAGGTTCTAAGAAAAAATTACCCATAGGGAATAGAGATAAAGAAATAAGAATGATCATTAGATAAACCCTATATTATTTGTGAATAGAGACCATTCATTCTTAGGAAGGAGCCTGAACTTGAATGCTAGAGCTGATTCAAACTGGCTGTGTTGAAAAAACTTGAAAGGTAACAATGACCTTGCTTATAAGGAATTCTGAATGATGACTCCCTCCAGGAAAGTAAACATTAATACACAACAAACTAGTTATTATATGTTCAGGAGTATATTATCTTTGCACCCAAGAGTTTCAGTTTATAGAAATTAGTAAAGGAAATTGAATCTTCAGAGATGTGACACAATGCAGAAGAAATGAAAATGGCTGTAGGTAAATTAGAGTTTACATGTGTCTTCCAATGAGATATTGTTCTGTGATAGGGGTAAAGAAGAATATGATGTTATGGAGCATGCAGTGAAGCCATTATTATAATAATTAACCAGCAGTGGGAAATAGTTTTTTTTGCTTTGTGTGGTTTTTATTCTTCCTGAGAGACACCACAGATTCAAGAAGGAACCAGGGGAAGCAGGGTTTTGGCTGTACTCTACAGTTAGAAGGCAAACCTTGTCAACTTACTCTAAATTTCAAAGGTTACCACTTTCACCTTTGTTTAATTTTCCAACGTGATCATATTTCATTTCTCCTCTTAAGCAGAAGCTGATAAACACCTTATTTTTGTTTATAATTTCTCGAAAACTGGAAATTGTTTTGTAGTCTATGTACTTTTTACAAAGGGCTTTCCTGGCTAGAAGCCAGTTGGGTAATGTATTTCTCACTTGTCATCAAAGCCATTTCTTTTTTTGTAGCAGAGACCATCACAGAAAGCCAGAAATGGCCCAATTGCAGGAAACAACTAATCATGGCTAGCCCAAGTAAATACATATACAATTAAACTGCTACATCGAAGGCTCAGGGAATGTCATGGAGGAGGGGCATAATGATTGTCCAAGCCATGGGAGCTGTATGCTAGATAGTGGCATCTATATGTGACAGAAAAAAGGTATCCATTCACTCTCAAAAATAGTGTCTCTGAATAAGACCTGCCTGATGAGCACCTACTGACATGCCAAGAAGGCTGGAGGAAATCTCTCAAGTTCTCTCCACCAAATTAGATGAAGTGCCAAGAACTCGATGGAGTTTAGATTCATATATTTCCAATTTTCTTGTGAAAACATATCTCTCACAGACAAGACATGAGGCTTCTTATCTTATTTTTTTTCTTATGTGCTAATAGTTATCTAAAGAAAATATGTATTATACCATAATCGTTAAAACATTATGTGGTCTTTTTTCATTCCATAGATCCTCAACAAATGTCATGATTCTAATGTGTTTATAAATTAATTGAAAGACTTTTCAAAAATTCTCAATGAAAAATAAAAGAAAAATTTAAGCATTAGTCTAGTAAATTGAAATTCAAGAAAACGTAACCATCAATCCCTCATTGAATTGGAGTTGCAACTTCTTTTATAGAAAGTTTGCTAAATATATTTTTCTTTTTCATTCCTGTTTTATTTGCTTGATAATATGTACAGAGACTTCTAGTTAATAGAATTTAGGTTCCCATTTTTACCCCTCCTAATAATTCTAGCAGTGTGGAAATATTAAAATGGCATAAATGAAGCAATTGTTTTGAGGTTCTGAATGTGTGAATGGCGCATAGTAAGCATGAAATAAATAATTTCTAAGCTCTTTAACAAAATATACTTTTTTTTATTTTTGCAGGTTGTAAAAAAACAGAATCACCAGAACTGTTTACATTTGTTAACGTTTAGGGGTTCTCAGATTTCATTTCATTCTGCTGCATAAACAATGTCTATACAAAGGGAAAGATCTCTCAGAACTTGCACTCTAAAGAGTTGCTGTAAATGCTAATAATAATAATAATAATAATAATAATAATAACAACAACATTCACTGTTCTAACTTAGGAGAGCTGCTGAAGATTAATGAGTTATTTCTTTGGGTTCAAGTTTTCCACATGCACTGGGCCCACTATTGTGATATAATTAATTTTACAATACGAAGGTTTTGTCATCCAACATCCCCATGCAATGCAACTATGATAAGTATTCTTTAATTAAACCTCAAACTTCGCCACAGTTGTTACATAGTACAGCTGGAGCACGGATACCTCTGTGGACCACAAAGATTTTAATATGCAGCCAGGGAAGCATAATAATAGAACATTTATAAAAAAAGTCTTCTGAGTTGGTATGGAAAGTTCTTAAAACTTTTAGTAAATACTTACAGCTAAAGAAAAAATAACAGGCGGGACAAGATAGCACCAGGAGGATGCTGCTTCTGAACTGCAGAACAACATTTTTGGTACAGCAACCAAGGGTCTGAACTCTCGGCCCTAAAACAACAGCGATCCTGTTTTCCAGGTGAGAGGAAGCCCTAAGGTGTGGGAAACAGCCTGGTCCATTCCCAGGACACCCAGCCAGAACCCAGAAGAGATCCTGGGTCACACAGTCACCAGACCACAGCCACACACCTGCATGTCCTGATCACCTTCCCAGGCTGAACGGTGGGCACAAAAAACACCAGAGACTGGGAGTCGCAGTCATGCAGAAAAACCCATAGGGAAGGAAGGAAATGGGACTGATGTAGCATGCCATCTCTAAACTAGGCTCCGCCCATGAGCACAGAGACTTGCATGCCCAACTCTACACCACAGAAGAACTGTGCGCAACTGAGCATCAGAGCCTGGGTTTCCCTGTCAGGAGAAAACTCCACAGGGAAGGAAGCAAACAGGGACTGAGTTAGGGTACCCAGGATCTCCCTGGAAAAGGCCCCCTAGAACTGCGGGTGCTCACTCTGCCAGCCCAGAGACCTGGTGAGCACCAACTACCTGTCACAGACAAATCTGTGCAACCCAGAGCACCAGCGCCTGGGTTTCCCTATCGGGAGAAAACCCACAGGGAGGGCCTCCGAATTGGTGAATCGAGTGGCTGTGGAACCCAAAACAACCGTATGAGAAGCCTGGGGAGAAGGGGGACAAAACCGGATCTGAGTCCAATATGACACAGGTCAGCCAAGGACATCTCCATGGACTTCTCCTGGAGAATCAATTCCCGGGCACTTCCCCATAACAGACAGAAGCAGCAGCAGACATAGCCAAGGCTGCAGCAGAGGAATGGGGGAGATACCTCAGCAAGCAAGAAGGCAGCAGCAGAGGTACCCCAACCAGCACTAAAGCAGAGGAGGCAGCCCGCACTGCACACAGCAACTTGCGAGGAGCAGAGTGCCTCACATTCCAAGCACAGATCTCCAGCATTCCCCCACAGCCTTGTCTGAGGGGGTAGCAACTGAGGAGGCAGATAGCATTTCCCAACTCAGGGAGCTGCCGGCTCACAGCTTCTAGCACAGAACTCAGGGCCGGGCTCAGAGAGCCCACAACAGGGAATGTGTCCTGCCCACAGTGTCTGTCACAGACCTCAGAGTCCAGCCTGCTGACCCTGCCACAGACGGTAGACCACCTGGTATTCAGGAAACCTGCACAGGTGTGTTACACCTGCAATTTGTGCTTGCTAACTGCCTTAGCATCCACATTCCCTCCTGTGCTTGCTCCCAATCCATATATCCCAAGCAGATACACACCCTAGCTCTCCCCTACAAGACAAACGTCCCTGCACCCTCTTCCATACATGTGGACAAGCACCTGCACACACACACACACACACACACACACACACACACACACATGCTTACAATTCTGCGCCAGTGGCTTTTTCTCCCTCAGGAACGACTGAGCAACAACACACACTCTCAAACCGTTGGTCCTCACTGATCTTCCTGAAGAATTCTACAGACACCAGAGTAAGACAATTCCAGGCCTAAGTTCAGACCAGAGGAACAAACAGAGAAGATAACATATAAGCAATGGCCAAAGGTCAACATAAGAACTCACCCAACAAAAACCAGGACATCATTGCCACACCACCAACAACGAAAACTAATGGCTATTTTAATTCAGCAGAAACTTAGGAAAATGAATTGAAAGCTATGATTATCCAGTTACTACAGGAAAAAAAGAGGAAAAGAACAGAGCTCTCAAAGAAATTCAAAAGAATATAATGGCCCATGTAGAGGAACAATTAGAAACATATAGGAAACAAATACAAAAATAGGAGCCACCTTCAATCAGATGAAGGAAATCGTGCAAAGCATGAAAACAGAATTAAAACCTTTAAAGAAAACACAGAGAAAAACCTGGAACTGGAGAACTTAGAGAAAAGATCAGGAAGCACAAAGGTAAGCATCACCAAAAGAATACAAGAGATGGAAGAGAGAATCTCAGGAGCTGAACATACACTTGCTGAAATTGATTACTCACTTAAAGAAAAAGTAAAATCAGAAAAGTCCCAAACACAAACCATTCAAGAAATCAAGGACGCCATGAAAAGACAAAACCTAAGAAAAATAGGAATAGATGAAAAAGAAGACTCCAGGCTCCAAGGACCAGAAAATATTTTTAAGAAAATCATAGAAGGAAATTTTCCTAACTTAAAGAAGGAGATGCCCATGAACATATAAGAAGCCTACAAAACACCAAATAGAATAGACCAGAAAAGATATACCTCACATCACATCATAGTCAAAACTCCAAACCTACAAAACAAAGAAAAAATATTAAAGGCAGCAAGGGAAAAAGGTCAAGTAACATACGAAGGTAGACCTATCAGTATCACACCAGACTTCTCATCAGAAATTTTGAAAGCCAGAAGGGCGTGGGCAGAGGTGATGCAATCTTTAAGGGAACATAGATGCCAGCCAAGACTACTGTACCCAGCAAAGCTTTCAATCAACATAGATGGAGAAAACAAAATATTCAATGACAAAACAAAATTTAAGCAATATCTACACAGCAACCAAAACCTACAGAAGATACTAGAAGGAATACTCGAATCCAACAAAAACAACTAAACCAAAGAAAATATAGGATACAGAAAATCTCCCAGCAAAAATTAAAAGAGAGAGAGAGAAAAAAAAACAGTGAATCATAGTAAGACAACCAACTCCACAATGAAAGGAACTAATAGTCATTGATCACTATCATCTATCAACATCAATGGACTCAACTCTCCAATAAAAAGACACAGACTAACAGAATGGTTGCAGAAACAGGATCCATCATTCTGCTGCATTCAAGAAAAACACCTATGCAACAAAGATAAACACTACCTCATAGTAAAGGGCTGGAAAAATGTGTTTCAGGCAAATGGACTCAGAAAACAAGCTGGGGTAGCTATCCTAATATATAATAAAATAGACTTTCGACCAAAACTAATCAGAAAAGATGAGGACGGGCACTTCTTTCTCATCAAAGAAAAATTCCAACAGGAGGACATCACAATTTTGAACATCTATGCCCCAAACACAAGACCACCTACATTTGTAAATTAAACATTATTAAAGCTGAAACCTCACATTGATCCCAACACCCTAATAATGGGAGACTTCAACACTCCACTCTCACCAAGGGAAAGATAGATCACCTGGTCAGAAGCAAAACAGGGAAACAAGGGCACTCACAGAGACCCTAAGTCAAATGGACATAATAGATGTCTACAGAACTTTTCATCCAAAATCAAAAGAGTATACCTTCTTTTCAGCACCTCATGGAACCTTCTCCAAAATAGAGCCCATAGTTGGTCACAAAGCAAGCCTCAGTAGATACAAGAAGATTGAAATAATCCCTTGTATCCTATCTGACCATCATGGTCTAAAGCTGGACCTCAACAACAACAGAAACAACAAAAAGCCTGCACAGACATGGAAACTGAATAACTTGCTACTCAAAGACAACTTGGTAAGGGAAGAAATAAAGAAAGAAATGAAAGACTTCCTAGAATTCAATGAAAATGAAAGCACAACATACCCAAATCTATGGGACACAATGAAGGCAGTGTTAAGAGGAAAGTTTGTAGCACTGAATGCTTTCAAGAAGAAATTTGAAACATCTCATACAAGCAACTTAATGACCCAACTGAAAACCCTAGAAAAAAAAAAAGAAGCAGATATACCAAAGAGGAGCAGACAACTGGAAATAATCAAACTCAGGGCAGAAACCAATCAATTAGAAACAAATAAAACTATTCAAAGAATCAATGAAACCAAGAGCTGGTTCTTTGAGAAAATCAACAAATTAGACAAGCCTTTAGCCAAACTAAAAAAAGGCAGAGAGAAACAATCCAAATCATCGAAATCAGAAATAAAATAAGGAACATAACAACAGACACTGAGGAAATCCAAACAATCATTAGGTCTTACTAAGAAAACCTATATTCCACAAAATTTGAAAATCTAAATGAAATGGAGGATTTTCTTGACAGATTCCATCTACTGAAATTAAGTCAAGATCAGGTAGAAAGATTGAATAGATCTATACCCCCAAGGAAATAGAAGCAGTCATCAACAGCCTCCCTTCCAAAAAAAGCCCTGGACGAGATGGATTCAGTACAGAATTCTCCAAGACCTTCAAAGAAGTGCTAACTCCAATTCTCTCTAAACTATTCACAAAATAGAAACAGTAGAAACATTACCAAACTCATTTTATGAAGCCACAGTCACGTTGGTACCTAAACCACACAAAGACCCAACAAAAAAAGAGAACTTCAGACCTATCTCTCTTATGAACATTGATGCAAAAATACTTGCAAACAGAATCCAAGAACACATAAAAGATATAATACACCATGACCAAGTAGTCTTCATTCCAGGCATGCAGAGTGGTTCAATATACAGAAATCCATCAATGTGATACACCATATAAACAAACTGAAGGAGAAAAACCACATGATCATATCATTAGATGCTGACAAAGCTTTTGACAAAGTCAAACATCCATTCATGTTTAAAATGTTGGAGAGATCAGGGATACAAGGCACATACCTAAACATAATAAAGTAAATATACAGCAGGCCTATAGCCAACATCAAACTCAATGGAGAGAAACTCAATTCAATCCCACTGAAATCAGGGACAAGGCAAGGCTGTCCACTGTCTCCATATCTCTTCAACATAATACTTGAAGTCCTAGTTAGAGCAAAAGACAACTAAAGGAAATCAAGGGGATAGAAAGCGGGAAGGAAGAGGTCAAAGTATCCCAATTTGCAGATGATATGATAGTATACATGAGCGATCCCAAAAATTTAACCAGAGAACTCCTTCAACTGATAAACACTTTCAGCAAAGTAGCTGGATACAAAATCAACTCAAAAAAATCAGAAGCCCTCTTGTACACTAAAGACGAAAGGGCCAGGAAAGATATTAGGGAAACAATACCCTTCACAATAGCCACTAATGACATAAAGTACCTTGAGGTGACTCTAACTAAGCAAGTCAAAGATCTGTTTGAGAAAAATTTCAAGTCTCTGAAAAAAGAAATTGAAGAAGATATCAGAAGATGGAAAGATCTCCCGTGCTCATGGATTGGTAGGATCAACATAGTGAAAATGGCTATTCTGCCAAAAGCAATCTACAGATTCAATGCAATTCACATCAAAACACCAACCCAATTCTTTACCGTCCTTGAAAGGAAAATTCTCAACTTCATATGGAGAAACAAAAAACCCAGAATTTCTAAAATGCTCCTATACAGCAACAGATCATTTGGAGGTATCTCTGTCCCTGATCTCAAGCTGTACTACAGAGCAATAGTAATAAAAACTGCATGGTATTGGCATAGAAACAGAATAGTGTATCAATGGAACTGAATGGAAGACCCAGAAATAAACCAACACACATATGGAAACTTGATTTTTGATAAAGAAGCCAAATCCGTCCAATGGAAAAAAGATAGCATCTTCAACACATGGTGCTGGACCAAATGGATGTCTATATGCAGAAAAATGAAAATAGAGCCCTATTTATGACCTGCACAAAACTAAAGTCCGAGTGGATCAAAGACCTCAACCAACACCAAACATATTAAATGGGTTGGTAGAAAACATGGGAAAGACCGTAAAACTCATTGGCACAGGAGACAACTTCCTGAACAGAACACCAACACCACAGGCCCTAAGAGCAACAATCAATAAATGGGACCTCATAAAACTGAAAAGCTTCTGTAAAGCAAAAGACACTGTCATCAATTCAAAATGGATCTTCACCAACCCAGAGAGCTAATATTCAGTATATATAAAGAACTAAAGAAGTTAAAAAGCAACAAATCATGTAATCCAGTTAAAAAATGGGGTATGGAGCTAAACAGAGAACTCTCTGTAGAAGGCTGTAGAATGGCAGAAAAACACATAAAGAAATGCTCCTTAACCATTAGGGAGATGCAAATCAAAATTACCCTGAAATTCCACCTTACAACCACCAGAATGGCTAAGATCAAAAACTCAAGTGATAATACATGCTGGAGAGGATGTGGAGAAAGAAGAACCATCTTCCATTGCTGGTGGGAATGTGAACTTGTGCAACCACTCCAGAAATCAATTTGGCACTTTCTTAGACAATTAGGAACAGTGATTCCTCAAGACCCAGCTATACCACTCTTAGGCATATATCCAAAAGATGTTCAAGTACACAACAAGGACATTTGCTCAACTATGTTCGTAGTTACTTTATTCGTAATAGCCAGAACCTGGAAACAACCCAGATGTCCCTCAGTTGAGGAATGGATACAGAAACTGTGGTACTTTTACACAATGGAATACTACTCAGCAATTAAAAATGAGGAAATCATGAAATTTGCAGGTAAATGGTGGGACTTGGAAACAATCATCTTGAGTGAGGTATCCAAAAAGCAGAAATACACACATGATACATACTTACTTATATAGATCCAGAAGGTAGGATAAACATACTGAAATCTATACACCTAAAGAAGATAAACAAGAAAGAGGACCTGGAGTAAGAGGATTAAGCCTCACTTAGAAAGGTAAATGTGATGGGCATTGGATGTAGGAGAAAACAAGTAACAGGACAAGAGCCTACTACAGAGGGCCTCTGAAAGACTCTACCTAGCAGTGTATCAAAGCAAATATTAAGACACATAACCAACCCTTTGGCAGAGTTCAGGGAATCATATGAAAGAAGGGGGAGTTAATATGACCTGGAGAGGACAGGAGCTTTGTAAGGACCAAATATATCAGGGCACAGGGGTCTTTTATGAGACTGTTTCTCCACCCAAGTACCATGTATGGATATAATCTAGACCACTGCTTGTATGTAGCAAATGGTAGCTCAATATCCAAGTGGGTACCCTAGTAAGTGGAACTGGGACTATTTCAGATATGAACTCAATGGCTGGCTCTTTGACCCTCCCTCTCCCCCCCCCCACTGAGGGAGGAGCAGCTTTGCTAGGCCACTGAAGAGAACATTGCAGCCAGTCCTGAAGAGACCTGATAATCTAGAGTTATGGAAGGGGAGGAGATCCTCCCCTATCAGTGGACTTGGAAAGGGGCAGGGAGGAGATGAGGGAGGGATAGGGGGGATAGTGAGGGAATGCAGGAAGGGGCTATGGCTGGGAAACAAAGTACATAACCTGTGATTAATATAAAGTAAAAATGTGAAAAAAGAAAAAAAAACCCTTACAGTAACCATCATCTGTTAACCAAAAAAAAAAAAAAAAAAGATAACATAGAAAGGTAACAGATCATGATATCATGTTTCTTGTTAATTATTGCCATGTGTAGCCCTGGAAGGGATCTCAAACTTTTTGTGGGGATTTTCTGTGCCTTCTAGCTCTAGAAAGGACAAGGTCCTTGTAAATGACTTTCCCCTGAATATAGCCAGGAATAACCTTTCCCCTATGAGCCAGAGTACAGTAGAGAAGATTAAGCAGTGTTGCCTTCTTGAGATGCTAATTATCATGTTTTGTGTATATAGGGAGTGCTTATCCTGTACTTGGCTTAAAATACTTGAGTGGGTATTTCAATCATATATCAGTGACAGATTGCATATGTACATTTACTAGGAAGTCATAAGTAAGTACTAGATTTGCCTTGGTCTAGACATCAGACTTGAGTTTCTATTAATGATTTGGTAAATTGAGCGAAACCACCAACCACCCTTAGCAGTGGTTAGCAAACAGACTCCCATCCTCATCATTTGTTATTTATTTTTTCCTATAAAATATACTGAAAAATCCTTGCTCCTCAATTTCTTTGTAAAAGATAAAAAAGCTATGCATAACTCATATAGTTTTTAGGGTGTTTAAAATAAATATTAAATCTAGTGATTGGATATGGATAAGAAGGGATATCATTCTCAGGGATAAGCTAGTCTGGACTAAATAAAAGGGGGGGTTGGGAATAAACTATGAAAATTGCTGGACAAAGTATGAAAGACAGACACATATTTTAATCCTTCTAGTGATGGTAGAGACAACAAGCAAATTACATCTAATACTAAAAATGATGAGTGAGGCGAAATCAAATATGACAGAAAACATTCTGTACTAGTTGAACGCTATGAAAAAATTGCAAAAGTTGGTTATACTATGTTATTTCTTACCTGGGTGTTTTAAAGCAAGAATATACTATAGTTTTGTTTGATTTAATGTCTTCACATTATCTATGATCTCTGGACTCATGGCTCTGTTGTAGACAATATAATGAACTAAGGACTTGAGGAGAAAAGGCTGGAAGGAAGAAAGAAAGACAAATGTACAACTGGCTTCTTTCAAGGGAAAGGTGATGTGAGGTACATGACAGAAGCACCTCAGGATAATTCCAGGTTATTTCTGAGATCCCAGGAAGAAGGCTAGATTTTTGTAGGCTGCCCAATTTGTAGAAAGAAATAGAGCCATTTTTGTTTTGTTTTGTTTAAAATTTTTATATTAATTACATTTTATTCACTTTTGAAAGGTAAAAACTATGCACTTGGATTTCTATCCACGCCAAATTAGTAAACAAGGCTGGTGTGTCCATTCAAAAATGAAGTCTATAAAAAAACATAGAATTTTGATTCTAGAACATGACAGTGGTGGCCAGTGGAAATGAAGCTATTTGTCTTCTTAAAGGTACCAGGAGCACACACTGACATGACTCATGATAAATGCACAAAATTAACAGTACTTAGGTAAAGTAACACTAAAGCAGGAGGAGGAAATGGAACTACTTCTCATCCAAATGATAGATTCAGTGAAGTTTTGTCTTCAACCATTTCATATTCCAGGACCAAAGAAATCAACAAAAATAACAGAATAATTCAGAAAGGAGAGAGAATAGAGAGAAAGATTCATACTCATCTTTCCCATGTTGTAGGATACTGAAACACATTAGAGAGTGTTTTAGAATTTATTCTCAAATCTCTTTCTCCCCAGGTGCTACAGGAAAGTCTTGATTTTTAGAAATTTAAGTTAATAGAAAATAAAATGATTTTGCTTTAAGTTAAAAAATTAGATAGCAATGCCAATATATATATATATT
The DNA here is from genome assembly GCA_028658305.1 of Pachyuromys duprasi. NCBI lineage: Eukaryota > Metazoa > Chordata > Mammalia > Rodentia > Muridae > Pachyuromys > Pachyuromys duprasi. Next base: position 67,526,662 of record CM053765.1, on the reverse strand, counting down.
GTATATCTATTAGAAAAATATTTGTGTGGGGCAACAGAAAATGAAATACCCGAAATCATTTAGAGGGATCATTGGCTAACTGGATCCTGGCTGTGTCAGAAACAGACTTAATGTGTCAAGCCACTCCCAGTTTCCATCATCTGTAGCAAAATGTTTCAAACCTCAATATAATTTAACAGAGATGTATACTATTTCAAAACGGTGTCAAAACAAGAGATGCTAATATATTGCAAAGGATAAAAATTACATTTAACTCTTGTGTTATTAAATTTCAAATTACTACGAATAATGAACTTAAATATAATGACTACCTTTAAGAAATATTTGACAAGTATTCTTTAACTTTTTAAATATTTTTGAACCTTAAAATATAATTACACATTTTTTGTTTTCTTTTTCCCATTTCATCCTTCTCATATGCTCTTTGCTTTCTTTCAAATTTATACCCTCTTTTTAAAAATTAATCATAGATATTGTTAGACTCCCGAGGTGGGGAGTCCCTCCATCTCTCCAGATGGTCACGGAACCCCAAATGACCAGCAAACTCTCACTTGATACAAATAAGCAAGAGGTTTTTATTCAGCAGTCAGAGCGCTCTGGGACCCCACACACAGTTCCCATGTGAGGGACAGAGCCCCAAGCAACAGAATCACAGAGTTTATAAAGGCAAAAACCACAAACCAGGAGGAGGGTCTGGAGTTTAGAGACTTTCCTATCAGGGCTATCTATGATTGGTCTTAGCCAGGTGCAGCCGAGAGGGAACAGTTAGAGATTGTTTATGTTTTTTCTTTTTCTTTTTCTTTTTTTGCTTTCTTTTTTTTTCTTTATTTTTATCTTAATCACAGGTTAGGTACTTTGAATCCCAGGTGAAGCCCCCTCCCTCATTCCCTCCTACCCTCCCACTCCCTCCCTCATCTCCCTCCTCCCTGCCCCCTCCAAGTCCACCAACAGGGGAGGACCTCCTTCCCTTCCATCCAACCCCAGCTTGATCTGTCTCCTCAGGGCTGGCTGCAATCTCCTTCCCTGGGATCTAGCCAGTCTGTCACTCCCCAGCTTGTATGGGGGAGGGTCAAAGAGTCAGCCATCAAGATCATGACTGAAACAGTCCCGGTTTCCCTCAGTAGGGTCTTTAGTCCTACAACGAGTTATCATGGGCCCCATCTGTGCGGGGGTTCCAGGCCACATCCACACATGGTCCTTGATTGTAGAAACCATCTCATACAAGACCCCTGTGCCCTGCTCAGTTTGGTCTTTGTGGAGCTCTTGTTCTCCCCAAGTCTCAACAACCTCCCCCAGATCTATCATTACTTCTCGCCCTCTGTCAGAGGCTTGATCTCGAGTCTTA
>CM053765.1:67483193-67524817 GCA_028658305.1 Pachyuromys duprasi | reverse complement strand
GAGATCTTTGATCCACTTGGAATTTAGCTTTGTGCAAGGTGATAAATATGGATCTATTTTCATTTTTCTGCATACAGATATCCAGTTGGACCAGCACCATTTGTTGAAGATGCTGTCTTTTTTCCATTGAATGGTTTTGGCTTCTTTGACAAAAATCAAGTTTCCATAGGTGTGTGGGTTCATTTCTGGGTCTTCTATTCGGTTCCATTGATCCACTATTCTGTTTCTATGCCAATACCATGCAGTTTTTATTACTATTGCTCTGTAGTACAGCGTGAGGTCAGGGATGGAGATACCTCCAGATGATCTGTTGTTGTAGAGGATTGTTTTGGATTGGTTTTTTCTTTCTCCATATGAAGTTGAGTATTTTTCTTTCAAGGTCTGTGAAGAATTGTGAAGGTATTTTGATGGGGATTGCATTGAATCTGTAGATTGCTTTTGGCAATATGGTCATTTTCACTATGTTAATCCTACCAATCCATGAGCACGGGAGGTCTTTCCACCTTCTAATTATCTTCTTCAATTTCTTTTTTCAGAGATTTGAAGTTTTGTGGATTTCAATGGGAGGAAAGGTGAAGAAAATCTTAGAGAAGTTGAGGGAAAAATCATGATCAGAATGCATGATTGGATATGTATGGAAAACATTTACCTGAATAAAAGAAATGAAAATAAAAATACAACAAAGAAAGATACAAGAAAACTATATCTTGATGTCTAAGACATAATGAGATTGTGAAAGTGACAAAGCCAAGTACAAGGCTAGCCAAAGGTACAAGAAATTAAGCCTTATCTTAGCTTAATTACATCCTTATCTTCATCCTATTCTTTAATGTTAAATGTTGTTTCTAGATAGTGCTATTTAAAAATTGAGAGTAAGAACTTTAATTTTGACAGTGAGATATAAAGACACATAGCTGCAGGTTGATGTGCAAAAGAGTCCAACTAAGAATATTAAATAAAGAGAAACATATGTCCTAATTAGTTCTTAGGTCAGCTATAACCAGTACATCTCTTAAATGGAACTAGTATAGTTACAATTACAGTTACTATTACAATTACAGTTGATTCCCTTTGTATGTCAGGAAGGAGGACCCTGGTTAAGATGCTCAATCTTCATTCAGAAAGGCAAATGGAATGGACATCGGAAGAGAGAGAAAACATGGGAACAGGACAGGGTCCTACCACAGAGGGCCTCTGAAAGTCTCTTCCCAGCAGGGTATCACAGCAGGTACTGAGACTCATAAACAAACTTTTGGCAAAGTACAGGGAATCATATGAAAGAACGGGGGATAGAAAGATCTTGAGGGAACAGGAGCTCCACAAGGAGAACAACAGAACCAAAATATCTGGACACAGGGGTCTTTTCTGAGACTGATACTCCAACCAATGACCATGTGTGGAGATAACCTAGAACCCCTGCTCAGATGTGGCTCATGGCATTTCAGTGTCCAAGAGGGTTCCTTAATTATGGGAACAGGGACTGTCTCTGACATGAACTCAAGGGCTGCCTCTTTTGTCACCTCTTCCTAAGGGAGCAGGAGCCTTACCAGGCCACAGGGGAAGACAATGCAGCCAGTCCTGATGAGACCTGATAGACTAGGATCAGAAGGAAGGGGGGGGAGGACCTTTCCTATCAGTGGACTGGGTGAGGGACATAGGAGAAGAAAAGGGAGGGAAGGCGGGATTGGGAGGGAATGAGGGAGGGGTCTACAGCTGGGATACAAAATGAATAAACTGTAATTAATAAAACAAGGATTTTTTAAATAAACGAAGTCATGATATATGGCACAACATAGCCTTGAGCTGACCAAGTCTCTCCTGGGCCAGGCTTACCTACGAAGTACCACCATGCCTGGTACAGAAATAAATATTGAGAATTTCTGAAAAACATAAAGTATAGAGAAAGTAAAAAAGTGAAATTCTGTAATGCAATCCAGCTTTACTTGAAACTTTTTAGCATCTTAGTTGATCCGTTCTCAATTTAAGCACAGAAGAAACATGGCTTTCATTATTAGGCCATAGTCAGGCTGAGAGATGTACCAGAGTGTACTAAGAAGAATAATATACTTTTAACTGAACTCCTAGACCTAAGTATACAAACACAAGACACACATAATTATATATATTAAATGAATAAATAAAAGGTTGTATAGAAATGATATATAGCCAATTTATATTTCAAATATATTTGTGAAAATATTTATAAACATACATGCCATTACAGTTGAAAAGTACAACTTACTGCTCTGCAGAAACAAAATATTAGAATTTAAAAGAAACAATCACATTCTATTATATTCAGAAGTGTTCAAATGATCACAGGTACTTTAGAAAGTGAATTCGAGGTTTGTTCAGACTCCTAAGTGCATTATCTTTCTAACAGTGTATCAAATCATCTTACTTTTTATATGTTCTATTATTTTATGCCAATACCTAGACTGTTAACAGCACATTTATGGAGTCTAAAAGGAAGGTATTGACAACCCCATTCAGTAAGCATAAGAAATATGACCTCAATAAGGGAGAGTGCCTTAATTTTAGTCAGGAAAGCTTTTAAAGTAAATCAAACTGTTATTTAAATGAAGTCAATAAAAACCTATTGAATTTATTATAGAAATGTTTATACCTTTCATAAAGGCAACCTCTAAAGAGATGGCATTATCTGAAACAAAATGCCTGAGTGGTATTCATGACTGATGATTTTAATCAAGAATTCATTTGTCCAAGAAGCTTATCATTTTCCCTACTTCCAGATCAATAGGGCAATGTGTCACTTCCAAACACTACTTATTGGTAGTTAGAACTAATTTCATGTTGCAGTAAAATGTTCATTGAATTTCCTGCATTTTCCCCTGCACCTATTTATTTTCTTCTGTATTATATGTGCAGAAACATATGCCCAGCTAGCCTCTTCAACCTCAGACAGAAGGAAAAGGTGGTGTGAACATATTTTTTCACTTTTCCTGCTCAATTCTCTCATGAATTGAATTCACCTGCCTGAAAATAGATCACAGTATATTAAATTAACCTTGCTATTTTATTTCTACTTGCTTTAGGAAATAAATATTAATGCTGAAGTAAACTTATCTTCTTCCTCTGGTTTCTTTCATGTCTCCAAGTCAGGCCTTCTCATTATACTGCTTTGAATGGACAAACTTTGAACATTATCATTTGTGTTAACGTATAAAATTGGATGGGTGATAATCTCAATGTGAAAGTAGTTGGTTTGTTTATCATGTGACATTTCAAATAAATGCCATCAGTAGAAGACTTGATATACCAGGCATTTATTGCTGAATGTTTATATGGATATATATATATATATCTAGCATAGGCACCAGAGTGGTTGAAGAGATGGAACAGGATGGGAGCCTACCACAGATGTTCTCTGAAAGATTCCATCCATCAGGGACTCTAAGCAGTTGCTGAGACTCACAGCCGAATTTTGAGCAGAGCACAGGGAATCTCATGGAACAGTGAAAGAAACCTGAAAGGACAGGAGCTCCACAAGGAGGCCAACAAAGGCAAAAAATCTGTGCCCAGGGGGTCTGCAAAGACTGATGCACCAACCAAGAACCATGCATGAAGAGGACCTAGACCACCTGCTCAGATGTAAACCACAGGCAGCTCAGTCTCCACGTGGAGACTGAGGGGAGCAGGTGTTATGTTTGACATGGACTATGTTACCCACTCTTTGATCAGTTTTCTCTGGTGGTGGGGTGCCCTTGCCAGGCTACAGAGGAAAGTGATTCAGGCAGTCTTGATGAGACTTGATAGGCTTGGGTCAGATGGTAGGGAAGGAGGTGTGGTCTAGGTGAGAGGGATAAGGGGAAGAGGGAGGGAAGTTGGGATGGGGAAGAGATGCAGGAGGAGGCTACAATTGGAATATAAATTGAATAAATTATAATAAATAAATAGAAAAAAGATATGTCTTTTAAAAAAGAGATATGTCTATGCAAATGAACATCTTAATTTTATTGTAATGCCTTAAAATATTTCACTGGTTCTTAGAATATCTTACCAATAAAGAAACAGAGAATCATAACTGATATGTATGAGAAAGAGAGGGACTGTGATGTGAAATATCACACTAAAGATAGTTTCTAGGAATGGATACAGAAATTGTGGTACTTTTACACAATGGAATACTACTCGGCAATTAAAAAGGAGGAAATCATGAAATTCGCAGACAAATGGTGGAACCTGGAAACGATCATCCTAAGTGAGGTATCCCCAAAGCAGAAAGAAACATATGGTATATACTCACTTATATGGACCTATAGGATAGGAAAGTCACGCTGAAATCTACACACCTAAGGAGGATATACAGGAAGGAGGACCCAGGTTGGTATGATCAATGCTTGTTTGGATGAACAAATGGAATGGACATTGAGTGGAGGAGAAAACAAGCAACAGGACAGGAGTATGCCAAGGAGGACCTCTGGGGGGGTCAACATAGCGATGTATCAGAGCAGATATTAAGGCTCGCAATCAAGCCTTTGACAGAGAGCAAGAAGTGATGATAGAAATGGAGGAGGTTGGTGAAACTTGGAGAGAACAAGAGCTCCACAAAGACCAAGCTGAGCAGGGCACAGGGGTCTTGTACGAGACATTTTCTACAACTAAGAGCCACGTGTGGATGTGGCCTGGAACCCCTGCTCAGAGGGGGCCCATGATAGCTCGGTCGGTGTAGGACTAAAGACCCTAGTGAGGGAAACAGGGACTGTTTCAGTCTTGAACTTGATGGCTGACTCTTTGACCCTCCCCCATACATGCCAGGGAGTGACAGACTGGCTAGATCCCAGGGGAGGAGATTGCAGCCAGCCCTGAGGAGACAGGATAAGCTGGGGTTGGATGGAAGGGAAGGAGGTCCTCCCCTGTTGGTGGACTTGGAGGGGGCGGGGAGGAGGGAGATGAGGGAGGGAGTGGGAAGGTGGGAGGGAATGAGGGAGGGCGCTACACTTGGGAGGCAAAGTACCTAACCTGTGATTGATAACAAAAAAAAAGTAAATTAATAATAAAAACAGAAAAAAAGATAGTTTCTCAGTGAAATTCTCTTATCACTACAAAATTTCAAAACAAAACAGTCCTTATAAGGTGAAATGAGATTATAAAAAGCTTTAAAGATTAACATGCTTCTCTCTTACCTTTTTGGGATGCAAAATTCTTAATGATCTCAATTTCTGTATCTATTAAGCCCCTTCTCCTGTGATGTATAACTTCATTGTCATCATTCATCACTCGTACTATCACAATCTTTGATATTTTAGCACTGGGGAGAAGGTACCTTATTATCTGGAGTTTACAGTATGCTAAAGAAAATGGTAATAAAATTGATAAATAAATTGAAAATAAGCAGGAGATGGACCATGGAGTTTATGAACTCCACGGCAACTTAGTTATCTGGACCCTTCCAAGACTCAAACAGTGTACTAGCAATACTTCCCAGAGTAATATTATTTTTACTACTTGAAACATGACACCATGACCTCTCTTCTTCTTCTACCTCTTTCTGCCTTTATGCATCTCTCCTCCTCTTTCTCCTTTCTCTCTGCCTCTCTGTATATCTCTCTCTCCATCTGACATAACAGCTAGAGCTGCTCCCAACAAAGCTACATTTTAAAAAATCATACCATACTATGACAATAATAATAACTGCTTGCATTTTGTACTTCAAAATTCTGAGTCATCACAACTTTCCTTTTCTTACCTAGAATGATTTCCACTGTAGTAAGACATTGTTCAACTCAAGTATTGCTGAATGGCTGGAAATGGATGAATTGTATTACCAATACAAACTAATTAACTATGTTCAGTGTGTAAAATGGAAGTAACTATAGATATAAAGATATTACACAATAAAGGGGAAATGTAATTATATTTAAATGTAAGTGAAGTGCAGCTAGCTATATATCACTTCCTAGAGCTTAGAAGCAGAGGAGTAGACAAGAATAACCTGGTCCATCAAAGACACAAAACTGCATAGTGAGATACAGTGTATCTTGTATAATTTCAAGTCTCTCTGGAATTTTAAAATGCAACACAAGACTTGCTGTATGTCAAATAATTACAGTTTTGGGTCACAAATGTCATATTTTCATTTATTTTAATACTATTCATAAATAGATACTTATTAGTATCATTTACAGTGAGAAATGATAAATAGCAAGTTTCTTTTTTGTATTATGATAAATCTTAACTTACAAACACTGAAATTTTAATTTTATAATTTTTAATATAAAATACTTTGACTATTTTCCCTTCTCCAATTTCTATACAGCATTATTCAATATCACACTAATGCCATTCTACACATCAGTCTTCACTTTTCCAATACACTATCAGAACATTTTTTAACTTTTCAAATACCTTTGTTAAACATTTTATTTTAGTTGTTGGCAAGATTTTGACCTTAACACATAAAGTCAAGAGTATTTATACTGTTTTACTTTATTTTCCTGAAAAACAAAGAACTAAATTAAATTTATTCTTTACCTTAGGAGAAATTTCAAAACTAGGATAACTTATATCTCTAGAAACAGACTCTCTTTTGTGATTTTCCCATAATTATCATTTGAAATTTTATCTTTTGAATGGACAGAATCTATTATTCTCCCTTTGCCCTGCATGTTCTTACCAATATCCCGTTCCACAGTCTACTTTCACAGCCATATGGTGCTGTTCAGTTCTTTATTGAGACTGAAGATTGAGAAGCCTCAAGGGACTATGAGCTGCCAAGGAAAGAGAAAGATTAGTCATAATAATACAAAGGTTGAATTAGAAAGGCCGATTCAGCAGATATAGGAGCTATAATTTTACCTCCTTCCACTGAGCAGCAAGGAAACTAACAATAATGCAGACACTGTGGGTTTCAGGTGTGTCTGTCTTAACCATTGCTGAAATCCAGTCTTCCAAAGGACTGGCGCCACAAAGTTTTTGGTTCTGCCAAGTAGTGCTAAAAGAAATCAGATAGATCTTTAATAGCAAATTCTGGCTCTTATGAATATAGCTACTTTGAACATAGTTGAGCAAATGTCCTTGTAGTATGGTGGAGCACCTTTCAGGTATATGTCCAGGAGTGGTATAGCTTGGTCTTGAGGTAGTGCTATTTCCAATTTTCTGAGATAGCAAGAAACTTGCTATTTATCCTTTCCCACTGTAAATGATACTAATAAATAATTATTTATTTAGGAATCATATTAAAATAAACTGTTGATAATGAAAATATGATATTTACCACTGAAAATTGTATTTTTCCAAAGTGGTTGTACAAGTTTGCACTACCACCATCAATGGAGGAGGGTTCCCCTTTCTCCACATCCTCTCCAGCATGTGTTGTCACTTGAGTTTTTGATCTTAGCCATTCTGAAGGGTGTGAGATGGAAATTCAGAGTAATTTTGATTTGAGTTTTGATTTAACTAAGTTGAACATTTCTATAAGTGTTTCTCTGCAATGCCATTTCTCTGCCATTCATCTGTTGAGAATCCTCTCTTTAGCTCTGTACCCCATTTTTAATTGGATTATTTGAATTGATTGTATTTACTTTCCTGAGTTCTTTATATACTATGGATATTCATCCTCTGTCAGACGTAGGGTTAGTGAAAAGATTTTCCCAGTCTCTAGGAAGTTGTTTTGTTCTGTTGACAGTGTCCCTTACTTAAGAGAAGCTTTTCAATTTCATGAGGTCCCATTTATTAATTGTTATTCACAGCCTGAGCTATTGGTGTTCTGTTCATGAAGTTGTCTCCTGTACCAATGAGTTCAAGGCTCTTCCCCACTTTTTCTTCTAACAGATTTAGTGTGTTTGGTTTTGTGTTAGGTCTTTGATCCATTTGTACTTCAATTTTGTGCAGGGTTTCTGTAACTGTCATAATAATGTTGGTATGTTACAAATGCATTTTTGTTTAAATCTACAGTGGAGTACTACTAGAGAACCATCACTTGAACATTTTTGTCACACTTCTTAGCACTTGGTAGTTGTTGGAATTATATAAGTGAAATATATTTTCTACATTTTAAATAAATTACATGTAATAGATATTACCTCCAGGATAACATAAAAATCTCAAATAAATGTGTAAGATCTAATGTAGATCTTGGACTGATGTAGAAGAGACCTGCTAATAAGAAGCTCACCAAATACCTTTGTCCTTTTACAAATTTAAATAGATATTCTTCAGCATCCACCATCCTTAAAAGCAACTGAATTGTATATGATCATGTGACTAGAAGTAGGCATAAAATATGCGATAAAATGTTTTTCATTACAGCTAACAAGACCCCGCATTGTCTCCCTTCTGTAGTTTCCTCTTCTTTTATAATATATATTGGTATCACTGTAATATTTAAATGTATTTTACAACAAATTCACAGGAACTACTCAGGACTAGAAAAGATATGGATAAGAAAGGAAGAGAATATTCATTACCTCCAGAAAATATTTATTTATTTTTTTACATCATGATATATTTTAAAATTATAAACTGAGGGTAATGACTAGATTAAACTTTGGATAAACCCAATACAGCAAAATGTGTTTGTAATATACGAGAATGGGAATTAAACAAACATTTGATATTTAAGAAACAAATTATCTCCTTGGAGAATAGGGAGATTTTAGATGGACAATATTTGAAATTCCAATTAATGACAGGAAATTAGCAACAGTTTTTTCACTGAAATATTCGTGAATTAGCTTCCATAAGTATTTAAAATCTGTGGCTTTTATAACAACAAACATTAATTAGTAAACTTATCTTTCCTCCCACACTATTGCCCTGACACCTCAAATATGCATGTTTATATTTGTGCATGCATTTGGGTAGTTGGTGTTTGTTTATCTAATTCAATATTTGCATTTAGTTACCTGATAAATGATCACTGCTCAAACGTGAATTGCTTCTTGTCTGTTTTTTCCATAAAATATCTTAATTTTTTTTTATCAAGAACCAGATATTGGTCTCTGTGTGTATTTTAATAGATTAATTTATATTTATCCTAGAACAAAACTACTCCCACTAGCTCAAGATAGCACTGTATTTTCTTTCTTTCTTTCTTTCTTTCTTTCTTTCTTTCTTTCTTTCTTTCTTTCTTTCTTTCTTTCTTTCTTTCTTTTTTCTCAAGACAGGGTTTCTGTGTCTGTAGTACCACAGGCTGTCCTGGAATCACTCTGGAAACCAGGCTGGCTTGGAACTCTGCCTCCCAGGTGCTGGGATTAAAGGCATGCACTACAACTGCCCAGATAGCACTGTATTTCCTAATGAACTAATTTCTTCTCAATAAGGAGGAAATACCTACTCTCACATCCCTTTTCTACGTTTTCTTTACCCACCAAAGCTGTGGTATGGAATTTTACTTGAACAATACATGCTAAAAATTGTGTAAAACTACAAAGTCAAGTTGATGGAAGCCAAAATATAACACAAAGTTTTTAATATTTTTGAAGCAGTTTAAAACAGTAAGGAGAAACCACAAGACAATATAAAATATGGGAAATAGAACACGATGTGCTGCAGTTTTCAGCTTTGTATTATTTGGGAATTTTAAAATCTTACATTACAATTAAGACTACTTTCTTTGATAAAATGTTGTAAAGTTACTTTAGCTTCCAAATATAGAGAATATATTTTATTTAAATTGTACATTTGTAAGCACAATATAATTCTGAGTATTTTTGCTGCCATTGTTATGTTGCTTGATATTCATGCAAATATTGCTGTCTTTGCACCATTATCTGACAGTGTTTTAACACTCCATGCAGAATTAAACCATCACTAGTAGGTCTACTTGCTAATGTTTACATATCTTTTGTATGTTAAGTGTACTGCCAAGTACTTTATAAACATTTTTAACTGTTAATATCACTTACTTGTCTCAGATATGAACTCAGTTTCCTGCTCCTTGATCACTTCTCCCTGGTGGGGTGACCTAGCTAGCCCACAGAGGAAGAGGATCCAGACAGTCCTGATGGGACTATTTGGCTAGGGTCAGACAGTAGAGGAGGAGGGCTTCCCTATCAGTGGACTAGTGAAGAGAGATAAGGGAGGAAGAAAGAGGGAGGGTGGAACGAGGAGGAGATGAGGGAGGGAACTACAACTGGCATATAAATTGAATAAATTGTAAATAATAAAATAGGATGGTCTACTTGCCTATGCAGAGCAAGCTGAATATTGATTCAGTGATTAAAATCTAACTCTCTAAGGAAGGTCTCTTAAAAGTAGTGTTTATTGGGCACATACTATCTCTTGAACCATGAAATGTAGATCAGACCTTTGATTTATTTATTTACTTGAGTTATTTTTTAAAAAGAAGGCTGTCATTTATTCACTGAGGTAAATTAAGGTGTGGTAAATAATTATACAGGTCATGTCATTAATATTTAGTATTTGCTGAAACAATTGTATAGTTTTGTACAAACTACATAATCAAAAAACACTTGCTTATTATGCAGTGACCTTTATTGGAGTATTTTAAAAGACTGAGAAACCATCCATCAGGACAGTTATAATTTGTCTTCCTTACTTTAATCATATGATTTATAAAAATCTATATGGCTAGAGGTGGTCACCTGACAATGAAAAAATTTGGCTTCTATCTGTTCTCCTTCTAGCATTTAATACATGCATGAATGCAGTTTCTCAGAAGAAAGCTACTGACTTTATAAATGACCACAGGATCATCTTCGACAGTTTATGAAGTATTTCCACAGCCATTTGGAGTGGGCTCTGACTTTTCTGGCTGCATTTGATCAGGAATGGACTCAAAATACAAGTTGCCAGGGAATAGTGCAAGTAATTCTAACAATTTTCCTCAGACTACAACGAAAGCAACTGCAGAAAAATCAGTTGAGTATATAAAATATTTCGAGTGATCTAAGCCTCAAAATACATTGTTCAAACTCTAGGGAACTATAAGCATTGTACCAAAAATTATTTTTATCTTTTGTGAACTTTAAGTGTTAAACAAAAATAGATACATTTTATGTTGACACAACTGAGAAGCGTTAGGTATAATGTGTGAAATTATATATTTATTTGGATTGAGTATCCAGATGCATCCTGGTTAAAATAAAATAAAAACAAAAAATATTGAAACATTAACTTCTCTACTTGTTATGAAGATAAGCTGATTTTCTTTCTTTTTTCTTCATTTATTATTCTTTCACATATTACATCCCAACTATAGTTCCCTTCCCTGCACTTATTTTCTACACACATCTCTCCTTCCCTCTATATCCAAACCTCCTCCACTTCCCCTCAGAAAAAGAGCAGGACTCCCAAATAAATCAACCAAATATGGCGTAACAAGCTGCAAATAGGACTAGATATGTATTCTCCTATCAAGGCTGGATGAGGCAACCCAACAGGAGGAAAAAGGTCCTAAAAACAAACAAAAGAGGCAGAGGCAGCAGCCAAGGCCAATGTTAGGACTCCCACAAAAACACCAAGTTACACAACCATAACATCTATGCCGACCACCTAGGTCAGACCTGTCCAAGTTCCCAGACCTCTGTGAGCCCACTCGAGTCCTGATCAATTAATTCTGTAGGTCGTGTTCTTGTGGTGTCCTTGAACCTCTGGCTTCTCCAGACCTTACCAACACCACTGCCTTCTCTACAGCACTCCTAGAGCTGCTCCCAATATTTGGCTGTGCTACTCTGCTTCTGCTCCCATAAGTTGCTGGATGAAGTTTCTCTCCAATTTCCCTCACAATGATTTTGTTAGGCTCCTGTCCCAGCATATTCTGCAGGCATGAAAACTAAATTGGAGGTTTCGGGGCTGGGTGGGTATTCCAGTGTCACCACTTGAAGACGTGTCTATTTCCGGAGGATGGCTGCTTCGGACCCCATGTCCTCCATTACTAGGAGTCGTCCTCAGAGAGCCCATGGAGATTCTATTGCACTAGGGTTCTACTTCGCTCGCAAAATGCTCCCCAGTTTCAATCCTCTCTCCATCCACCCTCACTACCTGATCCTTCCTATTATCATACTTGCTCATTCCCAGTCCATCAGCAGAATCTTTTCTATTTCCTCTTCCCAGGGAGATCCTTGCATCTCCTCTTAAATCCTCTTTCTTACTTAGCCATTCTGGACCCGTGATTATCTTTTACTCTATGCCAATACCCACTTATCACTGAGTATATACCATGATTGTCTTTCTGGGTAACTTCACTCAAGATGAATGTTTCCAGTTCTATCCATTTGATAACAAACTCATGATGTCACTTTTGTTTTATTTGCTCTTTGGTTGAAAGACATCTAGGTTGTTTTCAGTTTCTGGCTATTATGAATAAAGCTGCTATGAACATAGTCAAACAAGTGCCTTTGTGGTAGGATATTGTGTACTTTCGGTATATGCCCAGGAGTGGTAGAGCTGAGCCTTAAGATTGATAGAGTCCCAATTATCTGAGAAACAAACATTGATTTCCAACTTGGCAGGACAAGTCTGCATTTCCACTAGCAATGAAGGAGTGTCTCCCTTGCTCTACCTTCTCAACAGCACGAGCTGTCACTTGTGGTTTTGGTCTTAGCTATTTGAATAGCTGTAAAATTGAATCTCATAGTTATTTTAATTTTCATTTCCCTGTGTGTTGATGCTTTTGAACATTTCTTTAAATGTTTATTTGCCATTTGAGATTCGTTTGTTGAGAATTCCTTTTAGATACATACCCCCATTTTAATTTGTTGATGTCAATTTTCTCGAGTTCTTCATATATTTTATATATTAGCCCTCTCTCAGATGTGGTGTTGATCAAGATCTTTTCCCATTCTCTGTGTTGCTATTTGTCCTTTGACAATGTCCTTTGGTTTACAGAAGCTTTTCAGTTTCATGAGGTCTTATTTATTAATTATTGATCTTAGTGCATGGACTATAGGTGTCCTGTTCAGAATTCACCTCTTTTACCAATGATCATGTAGGTTTTTCTTTTCTTTATTTATTTAGTGGATTGCACTGACAGATTTTCATATGTTGAACCATCCCTCCATCACTGAGATGAAGCTTATGATCATAGTGGGTGATCTTCTTTGGTTTGTAAGTATTTTATTGAGTATTTTTATATATAGGTTCATGAGGTAAATTATTCTATAATTCTCTTTCTTTGTTGAATTGCTGTGCGATTTGGGTAGGTAAGTTTTTAATTTATCTTTGATTTAAGTTTTGATATCTATTAAAATGTTAACTACCCAGAAAATTGTTCTTTTTTTTTTTTTTTGATTTTCCAACTTTGTGGATTACAGGTTTTTGAAGTATGACCTAATGATTCTTTGGAACTCCTAGGTGTCTGTTTTCATGTCCTCCATTTTGGTTAATTTAGATAGCCTCTCTGTCTTTAAGTTAATTTTAGTAATTGTTCGTCTATCTCTGGTTTTCTCTGAGAATAAACTCTTTGTTTCCTTGATTCCCTTTTTGTGATGTTCTCTTTGGTTCTATTTTATTGATTTAAGTTCTCAGCTTGTCTATACCAATTGGTGCATTTGCTTATTTTTTCAACTAGAGCTTTCAGATACGCTGTTATGTTGCTAGTATAAGATCTCTCTAATATCTTCAGGAAGGCAGTTAGTGCTATGAACTTTTGCCTTAACACTACTTTCATTGTATCCTATAAGTTTGGGAATGTTGTGCATTCGTTTTCATTGAATTCTAGGAAAAAAAATCTTTAAGCTCCGTCTTTATTTCTCCCTTGCCGCAGTAGTCATTCAGCATAGAATTATTCAGTTTCCATGAGTTTTTAGGCTTTCTGGTGTTTCTGAAATGGTTGAAAGGCAGCTTCAACCTGTGATGGTCTTATAGGATATTAGGGGATTATTTCAATTTTCCTGTACTGTTTAAACTTGCTTTGTAACCAAGTATGTAATCAGTTATGGAGAATGTTCTGTGAGGTGATATGAGGAAAGTATATTCTTTTGTGTTTAGGTTTCTTCTGGGTGACCTGTCCATTGGTGAGTGTGGGGTATTGAAATCCTCCTGTATCAGTGTGTGAGAGTCAATGTGTTATTTAAGCTTTAGTAATGTTTCCTGTACAAATGTTTCTGTCCTTGCATTGGGGGCTTAGATGCTAAGAATTTGTTAAGAATTAAAATGTCATCTTGGTAGATTTCTTCTTTGATGAGTACAAATTGTTCTCCATTTTTTCTGATTAATTTTGGTTTGAAGCCTATTTTGACAGCTATTATAATACCTGCATAGATTTCTTCTTATTCCATTTGCTTGAAAAATCTTTTTTTCCAAAATTTTACCCCTAAGTAATGTCTATCTTTGATGTTGAGGTGTATTTCTTGCATATAACAGCTGGATGGAGGGTGTTTTTGCATATATTCTGTTAGTCTGTTTCTTTTTATTGGAGAGTTGACCCCACTGATATTGAGATTTATCAATGACACATCATTGTCTGATAATTCTTGTTATTTTGTTGTAGTTATTTTTGGTGATAGTGTGATGTGTATACGTGTGTTAGTGTGTGTATGTTTTCCTTTGAGTTTTGCTGATGGGATATTATTTATTGCCTGTGTTTTCCTGGGTGGAGTTAACCTCCTTGGGTTGTAGTTTTATTTCTGGTACCTTCACTAAGGATGGTATTGTGGATATATAATGTTTAAATTTGATTTCATCATGGAATATCTAGTTTTTCTGAATATTTTAGCATGGCCTGGGTGGCACCTGTGGTTTCCTAAAGTGTGCAGTGAACATGTAAAAGCCCTTCTATCTTTAAATCTCCATTGAGAAGTTGACTGTAATTCTAATAGGTCTGCCTTTACTTAGCATTTTTCCTTTTATCTTTTAATATTCTTTCTTTGTTCTGTGCACTTACTGTTTTGTTTATTGTGTGGCTAAGGGACTTCCTTTTCTCCAATTTATTTAGTATTCTGGAAGTTTCTTAACCGTTATAGGCATTTCCTTCTTAAATTTAGGAAAATTTTCTTCTGTGATTTTGAGGCCATTTTCTTGAGCTTCAGCTGTGCTGATATATTCAGGGCTTGCTGTTTTGGGATGGTTGGGTTATGTTGGTGAAGTTTTCCCTGACTGTTGTTGATTGCCTTCTTACACTCATCTCTACACATCTGGATTTATTGTGATTTGTAAGTCTAAGTGCTGATATCATGGTTTATCTTTGTAGAGATAGAAAGAGTCCCCTTGGTCTATACCTGCAATTTTTTTCATTTTTTGTCACTTTAAGACATTCCTTGGAACTGTGTGTTTATATTAACAGAATTAAAACAGTATTTCTTTGGGGGTATATTTAAGATAAATTTCAAAATTTTGCAGGGCGTGTGTGTGTATGTGTGTGTGCATGTCTCCGTGTGTGTGCGTTTGTGTGTGTGTGTAAGTAATGTTATTAGAATAGAAAAGAATTATGGATACCTGTTTTGTTTTGTTTCTAGTTATTAAACATTGCTTCGGCTATCATGCCAGAACGATTACATACGGGATTTAGATCCTTCAAATACCAAACCTAATTTTTTCCCTCTGTAGATAAACATTTATATTTTTATTTCCTAGGAGACATGTAATGAAACCTTGAAAAAAAAAGTTCTTGTTTGAACAATAAGTTCACATTACTCCAGCTGGGACCATCTGCAGGGAGACAAAGTGGGTCAGCACAGTGTCTCATCAGCATTTCTTTTCTCTTGCAAATCCACCTGACTGAGGCTGCAAAGAAAACAATTAGATGAGTCCTTTGGTTCTCAAATGCCATTACTAAGATGACTGTTTAATTCCATGGCCTACTTAAGTTCTATTTTCAATTTTAACATCACCTTCATTGAACCTCTTTCAGAGGACTCTCTTATTGATGATACGTTTACTTTCAGAAGATGATATTATATAATAGAGAAATAATAATGTTTAGGCAAACATGTATTTTAATCTGCTTTGATGCTATGATTTGAAAGTGTTCCCTAAATTTCAGGTTGGAAACTTTCTTAACAATGCAATAGCTTTCAGAAGCCAGATCTATAGCAGATGATTGAGACTCACAAAGCTGTGTCTTTATGGATTGATTAATTTCTCTATCATCGGAGTTAAGTTCAGTATTTGGAGCAACTTTTTTGTGAACTGGTTCTTACCAATGGGATGGATCTTAAGTAGGGCCAGTCTTTTGTTGGCTATTCCCTCAACTTTTGCTCTATCTTTATCCTTGCACATCTTGTAGGCAGGACAAATTTTGGGTCAAAGGTTTTATGGGTGGGCTGGTGTTCTTATCCTTCTATTAGAAGTCCTCTCTGGCTAGAGGAGGTAACCATTTCAGGCTTCATATCCATCTCTGCTAGTGTGGTTCCCAGAGACATCTTGGCTCTGTTGTTATCCCAGGTCTCTGGAAAATTCCAGAAATGCCCCCACCTCCAAATCCCATTCTTTCACATGGTCTTCTCTCCACCACTCTCCCTACTCCTAATCCCTATCCCTGCTCCCCTCCACATCCCCTTTCTCACCCAAGTCCCTCCCTCCATTCACCTACGATGTGTATTTTATTTCCCCTTCTGAGTGAGATTCAAGCATCTTCCAGTGGGCCCTATTTTAACTTATCTTCTTTGGCCTGTGAATTGTAGCATGATTATTCTGTACTTTGTGTCTAATATCTACTTAGAAGTGAATACATATCTGTTGTAATTAGTGATTAATATTTACTAATAGTTATCTTTTAGTAATGCTGCTGTTAATCATAAATAGCTGTATAACCAAATCACCACACAGAGACTGGTTTATTTAGTTAACATAAAACACAATGCTGGGCAATAGTTACTCCCTCCTAAACCTCCAAGGCCTCATAATTTCCTAACATTTAGATTTCCCACATTATATTTGCTTTTTGTGAAATATTATGTCCAGTCCATCTCCATGTAGTTCCAAGATCTTTTCTCCCTCTCTGCTCTCCTCTCTCCCTCACCTTTTCTCCTCCCACTCATTTCCTGCCCTCTAGCAACTCTCCTCTTTCCTGTCCCCTGCCTCCTCCCAGCTCAACAATGTGTCTAGTTGCTCTATTTTGGCCTGTTTAAGTAAAATTGAGACAGGATGCTTAGAATGAGTATCACAATGCAATATCTGGATTGAAACCAGAGGGGGTGGGGGAGAAATCAGCATTTGAATGAACAAGGGTTTTATTGGACTTAAAGGGGTAAATGCTGGTATGTTCTTTTGAAATGTATATACCTTACCCTTGTTCATTCAAATGCTGATTGAGGGATGTCTAGGTAGTTTGAGAATATTTTCTAATATATGTGTTTTCTACATGTGAAATATCAGTTTGGCCAAAAGCATGCATAACTTTCTAATACCAAACTTAAGAAATAATAAACTACTCACAAGCATAAAGAAAAAAAAAGCTTTAAATAGACTTGAAACCCATAGCTTAGCATGGTGGACTATACAAATAGATTAGCCTTTAATAGTAGCTCTGAATGTTTACAAGGCATCTCATGAAATCAATGAGCACATTCACACTCTGGAAAGGTTATAGCAGGGATGTGTTAGCTGCTGGTAATGTTATGAGGGTGCTTATTACTGCTTCTTTAGAAATCAGTTTTCCATTGAAACAATATCCTGTTTAAATTTTCATGACCTACGAAATTTTATCTATTGAAATAGTTCCAGTCCTTTAAAAAAAAGTCATGATTTTACTTGGTTTCAGATTGGTATTTTGAAAATGCATGCTGATTGATATTATTAAGACTCGTTTCAGAATGCTACAAAATAAGTGTGCTCTTCAACCATTCTATATAAATTTTTCTGGTGTACAGATTCCTGTCATTGAATATTTTCACCTAATTTATACTATTATATGCTTGGTTTTTCTGCCTGGCATTTTTTTTTTGCAAATAAAGTGATTATTCTTTCTTTACTATTTTGTAAAATGTGACAATAATTTTCTTTATTATTACTTTTTTCTCAACAGCGAGGCAGTTATTTCCTAAATACACTTGATTTGCATTAAATTTGACATGATTCTATGAGAGAAAGAAAGTTTGAGGAAATTATTTTTTTAAGTATGTTCCTAAGTTAATTAGAAAATAATTGATTTCATTATAATATTTTTAAATTTAATTTTATTTGTTTATTACAAATAATTCTCTCTGTGTCCCTACTGCAGCAGCCACACTCATCTCTTCCCAGTCCTACCCACCATCTGTCTTCTCGCCCTATGGCCTGTTCCTAGTCCCCTGATAGTGAAGGACCTCCCCTTTGCATCTGACCTAGCCTAACAGGTCTCTTCAAGGCTGGCTGCATCATCTTCCTCTGTGGCCTGACAAGGCTCCACCACCCAGGCAGAGGTGATCAAAGAACTGGCCACTGAGTTGATGTCAGAGATAGTCCCTGTTCCCCTTACTAGGGAACCCACTTGGACACTGAGCTTCCATGGGCTTCTTCTAAACAGGGGTCTAGGTCCTTTCCATCAATGGTCTTTGGTTGAAGTACCAGTTTCTGCAGGTCTCCCTGGGCATAAAATTTTGACACAAATGGATCCTACTTTCTTTCAGTTCATTCTTAGCCCCATTCCCCTCATCTGTCATTCTTTATCATCTTTTTACTAATCTCTGTATTGTTCTTCCTTCTGCTTTCTTAATGCGTGTAAAGCATTAATGTTCCTTTTTTTACCATAACCCCTGTCTGTGACATTTTATGGTGAAATATAAATAAGTATTTATTCAAACCAAATAGGTCACTAAAGACAGATATAGTAATGAATCCAGCAAATCCAACTTTGCAAACCAATGTATTTTTTGGAATTACTCACAGAGCATGGGTGAGAGATGACTTTCACAAACATGATTGATTCAAATATAGCTGTGCCTCCAAAAGACCAATCATAGCATGAATGGTGACCTTCCATAAAGAGAATAGACTCTTTGGCCTGAGTGGAGACTGAACATTCACATGGTCAATGACCTCTGTAAGGGACCAGGACTCAGAAAGTTTGGACAACCTCAGGAGGTAGGTTTATCATAAACCCAAAGAGATAGATGAAATTATTCCTTTAAACAGAGATTATACTTTCCCTTCCACAAAGTCTCACTCCATCACAGTTTCTACAAATAGAATAGTGCAGAGGCTCAACCTCAGCATTTCCTTTGTCTCTTTACTGACTTTATTGGAGTGTGCCGAAGGCTTCACATATCTGAGTCATAAAATATGAAGAAATACTGATGCTATGACCCGAATACCTCATTCCTACTATCTATATTTGCATAGGCCTAAAAGTTGTTATGAATGACAGCAAAGGTAACCAAGATTTTACTCACCTCTGAACTCTGCTACCTACATTAATGATAGGCCAAATAAAGGCATACCCATGTGTCATATGGCAAAAATATTATAATAATAACCAAATACTTTCTAATTGGACTCAGTCAGATGGACTTTATGCCTGCTATCATTTGTTTGATGAAAATCACCTATCTGAGTAATGAATAGCCTTTAGTGGGAAATCTAATACTATTATTCTTAAAAATGATCATACTAATAAACTTCCCCCTAAGTACTTACTTATCTTTATTGTCACATGTTAGTACATCTCTAAATCCTCAATTAGACTTAACTTTATTTTTCATTAGATGACAGTTAATAAGTAGGTCAAAATTGGTAAACATATAGAAAGCTTTGCACCTGTAAGATTATAATCTTAAGAAATATGGAAAGTTCACAGTTTCCAGTACTCATACTGATCATATATGTCAAAATTTGTGTAATCTCTTTGGAATTAAATGTCTGTACCCTTCTGCAAGAGAGAATGTTTCTCTTGCTATGACAGAGCAAATAAAGCTGCACAAAGAACTACTAAAATATTATGGGATTCAATAATGTGAGAATCAGTAATGAAAGTTCAAATTTGAGAATTCAGTGACAAACATAGGAAAAGAAAGTGTGGGCTCAGTCATATAGAAAAGTCCTAAATATATTATACCAGGAGAGCTATGTACTACGAAAACTAGATAAAATTCTCAGAAAATTGGGAATAGTTCTACCTTAAACCCAGCTATACCACTCCTGGTCATATACCCAAAAGATGCTCCACCATACAACAAGGACATTTGCTCAAGTATGTTCCTATCAGCTTTATTCTCAATAGCCAGAAACTGGAAACTACCTATATGTCCCTCAACTGAAGAGTGGATACAGAAACTGTGATACATTTACACAATGGAACACTACTCAATCATTAAAAAAAGGAATCATGAAATTTGCTGGCAAATGGATGGAACTATAAAAGATCATCCTGAGTGAGGTATCCAAGACCCAGAAAGACGCACATGGTATGTACTCACTTAGAACCAGGCATTAGAACTATAGCACAGGATAATTGTGCTAAAATCCACATACCCAAGGAAGCTAAGTAATAAGCAGGGCCCAAGGAGGGTGCTGGAATGGCGCCCAGAAAGGAAAATAGAATAAACAGCAAACAGGTATGAAGAGAGGGTACTGGGCAGGGGATGGAATGGGGATGGGAAACAAGGGTGGGGAGAAGAGGTGAGGAGAAAGTAGTGGGAGGTGAGAGGGCTGGGTACAATAAGGGAAACTGAGTGGGACAGACATCTCTTTGTCAAGCTGGAGGCCTGCAACAGGTGAGGCTTCTGGGATGATAAGGGTATGACTCCAGGTGAGGCTCCTAACACTGGAAGGGAGAAGGGCATGAAGACTGAAGTGACCACCCCCTATCCAGGCAGGACTAGTGGAGGGAGGGCAACAACAGCCCACCCCCAAAACCTTTGATTCTAAAATTTCCCTGCTTCCAAGAAGTGCAGGAATAAAGAGGGAACAGAGCTTGAGGGAATGTCCAACTAGTGTTTGGCCCAACCAGAGACCCACCCCATGACAAAGCACCTGCTCCGAACACTATTAATGATGCTCTGCTATGCTTTCAGACAGGAGCCTAACATGACTGTCCTCTGGGAGGCTCCACCCAGCAGTAGATCTAGACCGATGCTGGGATGTGCAGTCAAACATGGGGTGGGCTCTGGGGGTCCTGTGGAAGTGTTGGGGGAAAGATGGAAGGACATAGAGGGGACAAGAACTTCACAAGAAGAACAACAGAGACAACTAACCTAGACCCATGGGGGCTTTCAGAGACTGAGACATCAACTAAGGAACCTGCATGGCATGGATCTAGGCCATGCACAAGTGTGGCTGATGGATGGCTTGGTCTTCATTTGGGTCGCAGGTGAATGGTGGTGGGGTGGGGTGCTTTATCTGACACGGACTCTGTTGCCTGCTTCTGGATCACTTCCCCTTGGCAGGGCTGCTTTGCCTGGCTTCAGTGGATGAGAATATGTTCAGTACTGATGTGACTGATGTGCTGCAGAGGATTGATTTGGGAGGTGGCCACTCCTCTTTTCTGGGTGGAAAGAGGGAGGGAAAGGGGGAAGGAGGAGAAGTGAGGATGGGCAGAGGAAGAGGCAAGGGACACCACTTGGATATCAAGTAAATAAACTAAAATAAATTAAAATAAAAAATATTATTCTATATAATGGTTCACTTTTAAATTTCCTGAAGAATTTTAAATTTGAGTAAATTCCAGGGTTAAGCCACAGAAACAGGACTGAATCATGTTTCTTGGTACACTTAATTAGAATTATACAACAGACATTCTATCATTGGCTATATTTCTATTTCTTGGTACTCTTTCTACCCAAAATACACTGGCCAAGTAACTTTGTATAAAGACTACTCCATGCAGAGACAACTTCGTTGTCCAAAATTTGATCACTTTCCTCACATTTCTCATATATATTATATTTAATAAATTATACATATATTATGTATATATTGTGAAATTATATATGTATGTATACATATGTGTATATAGAATAAACTTGTGCTTCTTTCCATTTCACTGGCTGAGTGAGATGGTTGTCATTATAATGGGCATTGTACAGCGGTGTTAGTGTTCTCATATAAGAGCGTATTTGTCTTATTTTACCTATGAATTGTAACTGGTTTGTTCTGTGTAAGAGTTTCTCATTTAGTGGGATTTTAGTTAGAAGACGCATTGTGTATTTCTACAGATTTTTAAGTTGGCTAAATGCCATGAGAGAATCTAAACGTAGTCACCTGAAATTATGATTCTCTGTTACTTGATCATAATTTGGTTGAGACTGATTTTTATATTTATTTTTATAGCAATAAATCCAACATCCATTAGTATAAATTGAACCATTTTAGTTAAAAAAAGTTTTTACCTGTAAGTAGTTTTATTTTTAGAGCTTTATATACTATTTAAATAGTAAATAGTAAATATACTATTTACACTTATACTAGTTTGACCTTATATGAAATTAATGCTTAAATAGATTATATGATAGACCAAAAATCATAAACTAGTATTTTTTAATGTTAGGACATGAATCTATATATGGTTAAGATAACATGGAAAAAATTACTAACTGCATGCATAAGTTGATATTCTAGTGTTTGTTACAATAATGGAATGGTGAGTAAATTTTTGGTTTTATACTGTCCATAAATAACAGAATTTTAAAAAGAAGAATTTCTTTTGAACATAAATAACGGATAAATCATGTAAGTTAGAAAATTACTTTATTGATGTCCAGGCCAACACCTTCTGTGAAAGCCTCCTACCCTCTCTAAAGTCCAGTGCAGCTCCTTGAAAACCAGCTTGTAAGGCACCCTGCTTCCCAGCCCAACCTGTGCCTGCCCGGCATAAACCCCAGCCTTTCTTCTCCTTGTTACAATATTCCAGCCACACTCTGGCAGAAGCCTCTTACCGTACCAGAAACGAGACCAGAGTTCTGAACGGGAGGTAGGACCACAGAGCATAACCCAAACTGCCCTCCTCTCCTCGTCATCCTGGACAACACCTACCCTGTAAGCCTCCTTCCCTACTAGGGACCAAACAGCATCCTGACCTCCAGAAGCCGTGCCTGCTCCCTGAACACCAGACGGAAGTGTCTCAGCTTAGCAAAAGCCAGGCCAGAATTCTGAACACCAGAAATCCCTCAGCCTGGTCAAAGGCCACGCAAATCACCGGAACACCACTCCCCAGACTGCGTGGCAACCCACTGCTACACCAAAGGCCACATGGATCATTAGAGGTTCAGTCCCAAACTCGGGCAGGGAACCCTCCACTCAACTACAGGTTACTCCAGCCGGAAGACCAGAGAGGACCAAGAAAGACAACATCCATCTACAAAGACAAACCAAGCTATCAGCAAAAGAAGCAAGCCCAGCTATTGCCCAGCACATAGACACACGCACACACAGCAAAACAAACAAACAAACAAACAAACAACTGTGTTTTGGAGGAAGCAGTACTTCCATAAGTACACTTGAGAGTATGTTCAGCAACAGAAGGAACTCTACAATCATATACCGGACGGAGAGAGGACTGAAATAAGTGGGTGCTTAGGGAGCCACATGGAATCGTACTGCAACGGAAACGTCCTGGAACCCATGAGGGTGTAACAAGGATGACTATTAAGAGAGGACATTGAGCCTGCAATCTTTTAATTGTTATTATTACTAATTACAGTTTATTCCCTTTATATCCTGGCTATAGTCCCATCCCTCGTCTCCTCCAGGTCCCACCCTTCCCGCCCCCCACTCTCCCCTAGAACACTGTGTTTTGGAGAAAGCACCTGTGAGATACGACAGAAGTCTCAACATATGATATATCCATGTCCAAACTATGTTTAATAAAATTAACAGATAATATAAATGTTACCCTTAACCTACATGTCTTATTCCATTTGATGTTATATGTTTAATTTAAAGTATAAATAATTTGATAATATTTCAGTATGATTATTTTAATTGTTACTTGAATAGCCAACTACAGCATGCATACATGTATAAAAATCACAAAAAGAAGTGAATAAAATTATGTATAAATATGGTATTATTAAATCAATTTTATGCTTGCATTAAAACTTAATTTAAAAGTTTTCTAAATATATAAGTTTCAGCATAAATGACTATAAAAGAAAATGGATCACAGTCTCATTAGAAACAAAGAAACTGGTTTGGGAAAACAAAGCATCAATATTATTTCACACAAAATGTGTCAACAGAATGGAATCGTAAGACAAGATGCTTGCTCATCATTTTCCCAAAGTGATGTCACTCATCATGGGGAACACTATGAGTACACAGAAAAATACAAATAAAAAATACAAGTTGGAAATACTTATCAAAAATTTAAAAATACCCAAAACTTCTGAATTTATACAAGGAGAAAGTTTGACAATACAAAATGCTATATATAACAGAAAATTTGAACTCTCATAAATTACTCGACAGATATCAAAATGTGTCTTCTTAGGAAAATTTTAGACTTGCTTATTAAGGATAATATATATACAAATATATATTACATATATATTCACAAAACCATTAATAAAATATTATTGTCACAGATTATTCACTGAACAAAAATGAGAAATAACAAAAGTAAACATCAAAAAGCAAATAGATATATTAACTATGCTATATCCATTCAGTAGAATGCTAACAAATGATACAACAACAGTGAATGTCAAAAACATCAGAACTGCAACCATCCTGTGACAAATGAGTCCTGGAAGGCTTAACTTAACCTAAAAAGCTAAAAATATGTTAGAGGTTTTCTGGACAAAAATGAAAAGATTACCAACCTCAACTTGTACAGCAGTCTCTTAGGGGTATTAGAAACATTCATATGACTTGCCTCCTACATGTTCATCTTAAAACACACTGGGTTTTGTAACTGAAATTTATTGATTATAATGCTCATCAAGTAGTTTACCAAAAGTAATCATTAAATATGTTTGTGAGATATTGCTTTTTGTGTGGAAACAGAAAATACTATTAAACTTTTTTTTTCATAAAAAACTGGACACAGAATAGATTCAGAAAATAACACATTATTCTTGTTATTTTTTTTCATTTCTGCTTAACTCTTAGCAGGTTTTTGGTCTGATCATTTTCTTTTGAATGTATCATAATCTCACATAAATAATAAATAATAAATAATATACATAACTTGACCATAATAATGTATGCTCCTTGCAAAGTGATTGTTTTAAATGTGAGCATGTGTCATAATTCAGGTTTGTCCAATTTTCTATTTGTTATGTACCAAATAAGGATAATATTTAAAGAATGTATTTCTTATCAAATACCCATATTTTTATGGTTTCATATGAAGAAAATTAGACGATAATTGCTAAAGGAGCAAGGATTATAAATGAAGTGAAATAATCTGACTACATGCACTTTAGGAACAAGGAAATAAAATTATGAAAGGTTCAACTACAGGGATGGGAAAAACACATGGATAGAAATAAAATGAACCGTAAAAAATATAAACAAATATTCGATACACCAAAATGTTTTCTGTTCAATGTCAGCCTGTACTACAGTATTTATTTAGGTGTAAATGGTACAAAATAACCTCAGAATTTATCTTATATAACACAGTATAGCCCCAAATTGAAAAATTCACACTTATTGCATTTTTGAATTTTTTAACTCACTATTTGTCTAATATTAGATTAAATATTTTGTGATTTGATACTTCTCAAATGTTCCTGTTAGGCAATATGGCTCTAGTTGCTATATATGCATTTTACCATAACTATAAATATATGGTCATAGATGAAGAAAGCTTTGAGAAATAAAATAATACTTTTACTATAATGTTTTGGGACAGTGAAATATTGATTTTGTATCTTTAACCTTAAAGTATTTAATAAAATAATGTGATAGAGATCATACAATAAGCTATAATTGTTTACTGATCATTTTTATTAAATTTAATATATAACTGTTAGCCTTAAAATGTCTTTAGTTTTTCTACAGAATTAATATTCAAATGTCATTGATCACAATGGATTTATGCCCACCAAACTGAATAGATTCTCGGTTTTAGAATATTTTGGAGACCAACATTGGATGAATTTAAATCTATAAAGTTATTTATAATGTGACTCTTAAATATATATTCAGAAGTTGGGTGATCAGAAAAAAAACAATATACTTTAAAATCATGTACTACTATGAATGCTTTTTCACTGTTAACTTAGATTTTAAATTATAAAATATGTCCAGAGAACATCAAATACATCAAAGCTTAGCTAGCCTTATGAATATGATGATGTGCTTCCCAAGTGAAAAGTTTTTAGCGTTTTGTTTCTGTGTTTAATCTAGACAATTCTTGTTTTTAATCAGAATATAATTTTTTGAATACTAAATATTAATCCCCAGTGTTTCCAGTACCCTAGCAAATTGCTTAGACTATGTATGCAATTAGATTTAATTTTATGTGACTCTTAAAAGTAGAAGGGATGGTGAAAATAGATTACACACACACATATACATAACTTGGGAAAACAAGTTCTCTTTTTTCTATTTTTCTGAAATCTTTCTCTGCATGAGTTCAGACCAATAAAAATTTTTTTCACTATCAAGACATGGACTCTTTTAAGCCTGAACGTTGAGACCAGCATGGTGATTACATTGCAAATGACAAGGAGAGTATCAGACATATGACAAAATGATAATGTCCAGAGTTTTAAAAGGTCACACATTTTGCATTATCGAAAAAATTAAGAGCAAAAAAAAAAAGGAGTCAATGAAAAATTTCTGTTTCACCATGACAGTAAGACCCCATTTAGACCTAATATATGTATATATATATATATATATATATATATATATATATATATATATATTACACATTCATATAAATTCACATATATTTATGTTATTTATATATATATGAAATCTTCATTTTTTTGAAAAGGGATTTCTCTGTGTAGCCTTGGCTGGACTAGACCTGCTTTTTAGAGCAGGCTGGCCTCAGACTCAAGGAGATCAGCTTACCTCTTCCTCCCAGGGGGCTGGATTTCCGCCCTGTGCCTCCACGCCTGGCTGATCTTCATTTTTTGGTCCCTTTTTATTTTACTTTCATTTATTTATCTTTTTTTTTACTTCAAATTCTTCTTTTTATTTTTTAATTAACGTTTTAATTAATTACAATTTATTTATTTTGTATCCCAGCTGAAGTCCCTCCGTCATCCCCTTCCAATTCCTGCCTTCCTCCCTCTTCTTCTCCCATGTCTCTACTCCAGTACACTGATGGGGGAGGTCCTCCTCCCCTTCACTCTGACCCTAGCCAATCAGCTCTCATCAGGACTGGCTGCATTGTCTTCCTGTGTGGCCTGATGAGGCTGCTCCCCAGTCAGGGAGAGGTGATCAAAGAACAGGCCAATCAGTTCATGTGAGAGGCAGTCCCTGTTCCCATTACTATGGAACCCACTTGGACACAGAGCCGCCATTGGCTGTAATCTGTGCAGGGGTTAGGGAGAAAATGGGGAACACGACAGAGGCCTACCAATGAGGGCCTCTGAAAGACTCTACCTAGTAGGGTATTAAAGCAGATGTTGAGACTCAGAGCCAAACTTTGGGCAGAGTACAAGAACCTTTATGAAAGAAGGGGGAGATGAAAGATCTTGAGGGGACAGGAGCTCCATAAGGAGAGCAACAGAACTAAAAAATCTGGGCTCAGGCATCTCTTCTGAGACTGATACTTTTGGTTCCTTTTTCAATGACAGAAATTATCACAAATCTCTAAGATATACTACCAAGAAAACATCCATGGAGATACTGAATAGTTATTCTTCATATCCTTGTCTATACATAGAAATTTGGGTACTAACATGAATTATACTAAATATTCTTGGATATAATGAAACTTTTCAGTTTTTAAAAATAGATAAATCTTAAAATTAATCCAGTGGTATTTAACTTTAAACTCAGCTATAGCGCTGCCTTCAGAGAACAGTTGAGTAAGTGTCAGGAAGGTAGGGAAGTAAGTAATCTTAGAGAATCATTTATTTAACAAATTCAGAAGTGGCCATGCAATCACAGATGCTAACTGCTGAAAGGCAAAATAAGATGAAAACTGAGAGAATATATAAACATATCCAAGAAAAGTTGGCCTGGTTGAGGAAGGTTTCAATACACAACCATGAAAAAGATATCTATAACAGAGAATGAGGAATAAAGACATGCAACAATGAATGAACACAAGTGTCTAAATGAGTGTTTCAAAAGTGGCATGGAGACACAAAGATAAGGCTGACATCTGAACTTTTGGCACAGTGATGTGTATAAAATGAAAAGAGAGATAGGTGCTTATGTATACTTGCAGAAGTTAAGAAAATTTAGTAAACAGTAAATTAAAGATTCTGAATACCTCCTTTATATACTTGATCATGCATGTTAGTGTCTTAAAAACTGTTACATATTATTATGTAAATATCTAATTACTGACACAAGGTGTGTTACTTTATCCTAAATACTGACTACAGTGGAGTCATTATGAATTATTGTGGAAACACCTAATTGCAGACAATTTAAGATTTGGATTATTTACTTGATGGTTGT
This sequence comes from Pachyuromys duprasi, assembly GCA_028658305.1. NCBI lineage: Eukaryota > Metazoa > Chordata > Mammalia > Rodentia > Muridae > Pachyuromys > Pachyuromys duprasi. The sequence goes on along the minus strand of CM053765.1, from coordinate 67,496,443 downwards.
AATGTTTATTTTCAAAGTAGGTATGCAACAGAACCTATGTGTCTTCTAGTGTTGAAGAAGTAACTATAAAATAATATATTCTGTATATATATATTTTATATGTATAAAATGTAAATTCCAACACAATGAAAACTATTCACTGAGTTAAATGACTCCATATTCCATCATGTGTAAAAAGTTGTCATTCATGAACAACACAGAAGTTAAAATCAATATGATTCTCCACCCCCATTCTGTGTCCTCTCCTTCCAATCCCTTCCATGTTTTGCTACTCTTAAGTTGATTGCCTCTTGTTTAGCTTTTGTGTGTGTGTGTGTATATATATATATTTGCATATATATAAATATATGTGTGTATATACATATAGCTTTACACACATATATGTATACATATTTTTGTATGTAAAAATATATAGATACAATCTTCTGAGTCTGTTTTTGTTGTCTGAGTGTATGATTTCAGGGCTGAGCATTTAGTATTGAATAACGCAACTGGGGACTCATCCTGGGAAGTACTACTTCACCTTTTGAAGCAGTCATTAGCTGCCTGTAATTCTTTGTCACGACTTAAGATCATATTAACTCCCTCTTCTTTCTTATGATTCCCTGCACTCTGCTGAAGGTTTGATTATGAGCCTTAGTATCTGCTTTGATACACTGCTAGGTAGAGTCTTTCAGGGGCCCTCAGTGGTAGGCTCCTGTCCTGTTACTTGTTTTCTCCTACATCCACTGTCCATCCCATTTGTCTTTCTAAGTGAGGATTGATCATCTTACCCCGGGTCCTCTTTCTTGTTTATCTTCTTTAGGTGTATAGATTTCAGCATGGTTATCCTATCTTATAGGTCTATATAAGTGAGAATATACTATGTGTGTCTTCCTGCTTTTGGGATACCTCACTCAGGATGATCGTTTCCAGGCCCCACCATTTGCCTGCAAATTTCATGATTACCTCGTTTTTAATTGCTGAGTAGTATTACATTGTGGAAAAATACCAAAATTTCAGTATCTATTCCTCAACCGAGGGACATCTGGGTTGTTTCCAGGTTCTGGCTATTAGGAATAAAGCTGCTTCAAACATGGTTGAACAAATGTCCTTGTTGTGTACTTGAGCATCTTTTGCATATATGCCTAGGAGTGGTATAACTGAGTCTTGAGGAAGCACTGTTTCTAACTGAGTAAGCACCAGATTGATTTCCAAATTGGTTGTACAAGTTTGCATTCCCACTAGAAATGGAGGAGGGTTCCCCTTTCTCCACAACCTCTCCAGCATGTGTTGTCACTTGAGTTTTTTATCTTAGCAGGAGTTCCACAAGGACCAAGTATATCTGGGCACAGGAGACTTTTTCTCCAACCAAGGACCTTGTATGGTTATAACCTAGAACCTCTGCTCAAATGTAGCCTATGGTAGCTCCGTCAGTATCCAAGTGGGATTCCCTAGTAAAGGGAACAGGGACTATTTCTGACATGAATTCAATGGCAGGCTATTTGACCTTGCCCTTCCCCTCCCCCCGAGAGAGGAGCAGCTTTATTAGGCAACAGTGGAGGACTTTGTAGCCAGTCCTTAAGACACCTGATAAACCAGGGTCATATGAAAAGGAAGGAGGTCTTTCCCTATCAATGGACTTGGAAATAGGCAGGGAGGAGATGAGAGAGAGAGGGTGGGATTAGGAGGGTATAAGAGAGTGGGATACAGCTGGGATACAAAGTTAATAAACTGTAACTAATATATTAAAATAAAAAGACCTGAGCTCATTGGGGTTCTCTGCTTCTGTGCTAACATGTCTATTGGTATTGCTCAAGTCTTATTCATGAAGCCATTCCTTACAGCAAAATTCCTGGTATGCTCTTTAATTTTTTGCTTTCTCTTCTTTAATGTTCTCTGAGCCATCCATAGATGCTGGAAAAATGACTTTAAAGCTATACTTGTCCAGTTATTAGAGGCACATAAATAGGAAACAAACAAAGCTCTCAAAGAAATACAGCCAAACAAATAGAGGTACAGGTAGAGACACAAGTAGTGGCATATAGAGAGGAAACAGAAAAATAGAGGCCATCAAGGAAATTTTCACATTTTTAACATTTTATATTTCCCCTTGATCAGGAAACACAACAGAGAAACTTTAAAAACACTCAAAAGTTCATAAATCTTACAAGGTTAAGCATAGATATTCCTCAAGGTTAAGCACAGTTTAACAAGCTTAATTAGCGTCTATTACAGGAAAATTTGAAGGGCACTTAAATTCACATAACCTCATGTTAGACCAGAGTTTGAAAAACAACAAGGGAAAATAATTTTGTCTATTTTTCTAATCCTGTCTTGTCTCAAGTATCCCTTGGTACAAAATTTTTGAATAACAATGGATAACATAGCAGTTTTCTTCTAGATTCATTATTGAAATAAAAATGTACAAGTTAAATGGAAGAATCAATGTGTTTCAATAAATCACATTTGTACTATTTAAACCAATAAGAAATGACTGTCTTATCCCTATGAAATAAAATTCTCGAGTTTGTTGTTTAAATAAACGTGCAGTTTCTTTAAGCAGAGGCCTATGTGGGGCGATATTCATGTTGATGTCTCATTAATTTCAACCCCCTCTCTGCTGATATTTCCTTATGATGTCACTTGAAGGCACTGTGAGAATCTGGTTTTAATTAAGTCATGGTCTTGTTACAGTTCTAAACCTAGATATTCTCATTCCATTAATCTTGATTTGTTCTCCAGATAAAAATCTGTAAATTATTAAAAATGATAGTTACAAGTCTTATACAATTTTCTGTGGGGATAATTTATATAAAAATCAAGTTTATCATTATTTTCTTCTATACTAGACTGAATGTTTTTTTACTTAAAATGCCAATACTATATCTCCATTCAGTGAAAGAGTGTTCTCAATTCATAAAGCAAAACGTTTCCCCTAAATAAATACTACATATTTAATTAAATATATTCATTATTCTATAATGGCTCTTATTTAATTAAGAGTATTTGGAAAATGTTGCTTATTCGTAATGAAATAGATGATATCTTGAAAAATTGAAATACTTGTATTAAATATTGCCTCTATGCGAATATTTCCTCTATAAAGATATATTACAGAAAACCCTTTAAAAATAACACTGACTAATTAAAAACATCACTTAATTCTATACTTTTTTAATTCATTTGTTTAATTGGGAGACTTTCTGGTAAATATTTGTCAGCAAGCACTGCTTAAGCAGAAGCATGTAATCATGAATCACTGGCATAGTTCCTCTGAAAATGACGCAGTAATTCACTTAGGCTAAATTTATATGAATACATTTATATATTCATATTGAATTTCCGAGAGGCAAACTCCATTAGTACAGGAAGTATGCATGCATTCGTCACCACTTGCTTAATACTTAACTTCACACATGTTATGTATATAAATATCTGTTTGCTCTCTATATAAAAGTTTCAGAAGTGGATAAATTGTCTTCTGGAAAATTACGGCAGGGAGCTATGCTCACTCCCATAAATCGGAAATGGCAGCAGCACGTGTAGCTGCTGTGCTGTCTGCTACTGGAAACCACACTGCTACAAAGGTAAGTGATATGAGAAAGCAGACAGGTAGAGATGATATATTTTGGTTGCCTACTAGAGAAAATCTCCAGCATGCGAAACACCAGATGGAAGTAGAATCAGGGAATATCCCCAAATTCAAAATCAAAAGTTGTTTTGTTTTTGCTTTCTGAATAATTTCTCAAACTCAGAGAAGAAATAGGTTATTTCTGTTAACAATTTCAGGCAGTAGTCCATCATTTCAGAGAAGTCACAGAAGCAGGATCTATAGACAGCTGGTCTCATCGCATGTGTGGTCACATCATTCATGATTGTTTGCTTGTTTGTGCTCAGCATAATGTCTCCCCTTCCATGCAAATCACAACTGACTGTGTAAGGATTGGCGCTGCTCATAGTGGTCTGGGGCTTTCCCCGTGTCTTAAGATAACCCCCCAACACACACACACACACACACACACACACACAAGTGCCCAAAGACCAACCAAAGGTAGATAATTTCATACTGAAGCTCCTTCAAATAACTTACAGACTGTGTCAAGGTGACAGTTAGTTATAGCCACCACAATATTCCTATTGTGATAAGCTAACAAATCAATGATGCTGTCCCAATCTCGACTTCTAACCTCACCAAATTTATAAACTTACCTTTGACTACATCATGAAATATTCACAAATTCCAGGGAATAAGGGGTAGTATATGTGAGGAGCCAAATATATTCTTACCACATATGCTTGCTTCTACAAAGCATGTAATCATATACCTAGAGTCACTATTTTCCTCTATAATTTCTCCCCAAGTACTACTTATTTTAAATAATCTTGATTTGATATTTGATAGAGCAATTACAAATGCTTTCCTCAATATTTTTTAACTTTAACATTTTGTGTCATTCTTGGTGTTATTCTAATCAACATGGATTTCAAGATTGATGTATGCAACTCTGAAACAATAATGTTGAGGAGAAGGTTTACTATGTAATGGTCTTAAACTACCTGAGTCTGTTTTATTATTATAATATATATATATATTTATATTAATTACCGTTTATTTACTTTGTGTCCCAGCTGTAATTCCCTCTCCATCCCACCCTCCCTCCCTCATCTCCTCCTTGCCCCTCTGTAAGTCCACTTATAGGGGAGGTCCTCCTCCCCTTCCATCTGACCCTAGCTTATCAGGCCTCATCAGAATTGGCTGCAATGTCCTCCTCTGTAGCCTAGCTAGGCTGCTCCTCCCACAGGGGACTGGGGAGGTCAAGAAGCTAGCCATAGATTTCATGCCAGAGACAGTCCCTGTTCCCCTTACTAAGGTACCCACTTGGACATTGAGTTGCCATGGCTACATCCAAGCAGGGGTTCAAGGTTATAACCAGGCATGGTCCCTTTTTATAGAATCAGTCTCAGACAAGCCCCTGAGTCTGGTTTTTAATAGTAGAATATGAACAAGTTGCATAAGACAAAAATATTACAAACAGACAGTATGGCAGCAGATCACAGGATTCACTTGGAGCTACTAGCACTATAAGACTTTGAAAATGCTCCTGGACAGACAGAAACTGTCCTGCAACTGACCCTTTGTATCATGACTGAAGAAGCTCAGAAAGTACTCATAACTTCCTGAGTTTTAGTGATTTGTGTCCCAAACTCAGAATGTTATTGAAAGTTATTCTGTTTCTAGAGTCACGGGAATTCACCACCTTCATACCTCTCATGATATTGCAACAACAGTTTACTTTTTAACAATCCTTGATATTAAAAAGGTAAAATAAGGTGGGGAACTAAAATAGTTTAAGGTTACCAAGAAAATTGTTTTGAAGGTGTTTGTACCTTTCTTATATTACATAAAGTTCAGAAATTACTTTCATTGCCTTTATTGTGAATAACATTTCCATACATAGACTCTATTTTTGCATTTATTTAGAAATTCTAAATTTACATTACTTTCAACAAAGAAATTCTTCCTTTTTAAATATATTATCTTTTTTTTCTGGAGTTTATATATTTGTTATGGTATTTTATGACTATTTTAAAAATTTCTTTTGATGCCTTACATATTTGATCTTTATGACTGCATAGTTTGTACAATGTACGTTTAGTGTATTGTTGCTGAATATACATATAGAATGTGTTAGTTTTGTGTCTAGGTATCATTGAAGAACATAGAAGAAACATATTAAAAGAAAATAAAACGAGCAAATAGTCAAAAAACTTGCCAGTCTTGGTGATGCTTGCCTTAATTCCCAGAAATAAAGTAAAAAAAAATTAGGCAGATGTAAGTAACAGATCAGAGTTTTATACATAAATATTTCAATGACAGTACGGGTTGAGGAGAAGGAAAAAGAGGAAGAGGAGGAGGAGGAAAAAGTGGAATGGAAGAGGCAGAGGAGGAGGAAGAAGAAAAACTTGGCTCCTTTAATTGTTTAATTCCAGGACACAGAAAATGGGAAACGTTTTTGTGTGTAAAATGTGCAGTATGTACAGTGATATATTTTAGAAGAAAAATAAACCTGAAAAAGGAAAAAAGGAAATTGAGTATTGCATTATAGTTTGATATTAAATACCAATCAAACTTTAATAGTGGGTGATATTTGAGTAAAAGCTGAAGGAATTAAGAAAGCCTATGAAAGAATTTTTCAGGTTGAAACCTGTAATAGCTAGTGGCAATTGTCAAAAATAATTTATAATCACTTGGGAAATCAAACATCAAGAACGTTCTTGGTTATGTTAAATGGTGTAGAGTGACTTATCTTAATTATGGGTAGGAGCATATTGGGCAGGAGCTATTGGATTACATAAGGGGGAAAACAAAGCTAAGTATTGGAATATATGAATCCACTTGTTATAGACATGATGTGAACATCTGCTTCAAACTCTTGCTACTTTGGCTTCTGCATCATGACGGAATATGTTTTGAACTAAAAGATAAAGCAAAGTATTGCCTCATTTGTTCTGTCAGATCATTATAGCATCAGGAAAAACAAAATAAAACAAGACATAGTTTAGCAAACTCAAAGATCTGTGGCAGAGAATGGAGAAAAAAATAAAAGAGTAAAATATTAATAATATTAAAATATATCATTTGAATATATGAGAAAACTTTGTGTGTCTCACTTCCTCACAGCTCATAGGCAAGGTGCAGTCTGGTCTACATTGTTCCATGTTGTAAGACAGTTTTCTCTGGGATTAAAATATTCTGTTCTTTGGGGAGAAAAAAATGCATTGTTAAAATTAAAGCTAAAAAGTTTAAATCCAAATGGTACTTTACATGAGTAAAAGGACACTTCCAGATGTCAAACCATATTAAATGGAAATCTCAATGCCAGGAATAGGCTATTTCCCTGTAAATTGTGGGTGAGAGTAGCCCTCATGCCTCATGAATGATAAACACTACTGATACTGATGTTGTTTTGTTTTGTTTTTGTTTTTTTTGTAAAAACTAAATGATAAGACTCTTGCTGAAAACCATGCTTTCAGTGTAGGACATAGGGAAATTGAAATGGAACTGAACTAGAATGCCTTCATCCAGCTGGCTGGCTTTTGTAATAACAAAAAGGGCCATGTAGGCTGCTGGTGGGGAATTCTCACCATCATTTTCGGCCCCTACATGCTGAAATACTGACATGTTAGGCAAGATATGTCTGCTTGATCCATAGTGGCTCTCATGGGTCCAACCTGCAGTTTCTCAATGAAAGACTGCTCCACAAGAGGCAACTCATGCCTGGTACTGAAAGCCAGGATAAAAATCTTATGACTGGAGTAATCATAGGTCCTGATGGGGAAGAAAATTCTTTGCCTGTCAGACTGCCTTATAAACTAGGTGTTGTGCCCATAGATTCCTGTTGTTTTCAACTTCAACTCATTACCATGATGCTCTTGAGAACAAGTGTCATTGGCTGTGGCACAGTGGTGTAATTATTAGCCATGGAAGAACATTGTCACTCCCCCACCTGTAAAAAGAGTTAGTGGTCATTATAAAAGAAGAACAGAAAGGAATATTAGAGCCCGAGGAAAGGATGGAGTGCTGCGTAATCATTTCCTTCAATATTAAAACATTCTACCTCTCAAAGTAGTTCCTTAAGCAGGAAAGTAAACAATAACAGCTTCAGGAACTTCCTGAAACTGACCAGACTTACAGTTTCCCTTTCTGAGAGTAAAGAAACCAAGCTGTTCAGAATCACTTCAGAGAAGCCAAGGTACAAAAAAGACCCTGAAGCTCACCTGAAAGAAGCAAGGCCCAGCAGAGGTGCTTGGAAGTTTTAGAGCATCAGAGTCACTTGGAAAAGACACTCTCTAACATGTTAAGCTGCCTGTAGGTTGTGAAGAGTACTTTAGGTTTTCTGTCTTTACTCTTCCTGGGTGGGCTTTGGTGATGGAGCAGTCTTTGAGTTGTTTCTCCTCTTGTGAGTAACCCTTCACACATAGTCCTGTAAGTAACCCCAATTAAATGTGTGGTTCATCAAGCCAGATTTTGATCTGTTGTGAGCTCTTTGTGTCACATAACACTCAAGATTGGTGGGACATTGCTGAGACAGTGAGAAATAACTAAACCAATAAACAAACAAAAAACCCAGCATTTTTGGTTAAAATAATATACATAATGTTCGAGCAAATAAGTAAGTAGCTTAATTAAATGAATAATGCATTTGTTAGCAGGTAAGAAGAGAAAAAAACAAGACAGAAAACTGAAGGATATGGGTAAATCTTGTGGTATTAAAACAAAGTCTTAGAAATACTGGCAGGTGTTTACATGTCTCTATACCCATATTGACATATATCTACATTCATATGTACACAGAGAAAGAGACAAATATAAAATGTATGAATAAGTGCACATATAGAGACATGAACAGACAGGCATATACACATACATGCATGCATATATGTACAGACAAACACAAATGAACACACATACAGAGGAGAAAGAGGAACATGCAAACACAATGAAATGATAGCTATGAAGTCACTGACATGCAAGATTTCCATTACTTTCCTAGTCTATTAAGTTTTGAATATATTTAAGTTGAAAGTAATATATTTGTGGAAGAGATTCTTATAAATATATCCTATAACGTGTGATATTAAAAGGGATGGTTTGAAATGAATATATTTTCTCAACTTTATTTAAAATCACTGTTACAATTGTATTTAATACAATAGCTGTTTATAATTTAAAAACAAATACACACAAGAATTTTTAAATTTGCACTTATCATGTAAAAGTGTTGACATCTTACGTCTTTTTTATCAGATGTTTTCAAGACTTTGGGACTATTTTGAAGGAAAGTCAGCATGGATGTTGAGAAATCTCTTCTTGGAGCCTGTCTTCTGCTACTCATTGCCCACTTTGATTTGTCTTTTCCAAATTTAAGCCTCTTTTAGGCAACTCAGGTCGTCTCAGCTTCTTTTATCTTCTCTCTCTCTCTCTCTCTATATATATATATATATACATATATATACATGTATATACATATATATGTATATATATATATGTATGTGTGATACATATGTATGTAATATATATATATGTGTAATGTGTGATAGTGTCTGTCTATTTGTAACCACAGTTCTGAGGACACAGAGACAGGAAAGTTCTAGCCAGCCTAGCCTAATAGAAAGGTAGATGGTTCCTGAAATTTCTGACCTTCAATTGCACAAGTGAAGAGCAACTCTCTCCTAAAATATGTGCACAAATAAAACCTACATAATAATATAATCAGAGTAAAACATGAAATGAGGAATTCGGGGACTCAGTTACCTCCAAGCCTGCCAATCTGAATTGCTCTATTGGGCCTACATAGTAGAAAGGTAGAATATACTCCCACAAATCGAACCCTGAAGTCTACATGCGATGTGGACCTCACCCGTTTCCTCCAGCCCCCTCCCAAATGAGTAAATAAAGTGTGATAAAATTTTGGAAAGTAAAATTCCCAAATTCCCCTTATCATCCTTGTAAACCCTCATCCTCCTAATATTGTTTATTGAATTATCTTACTTAATCATTGCTTCCATTCTCAGTTTAGATTAACTTGCTAATGTTAAATGTTTTATTTCTAGAAAAAGTTTTTTTTTTAACATGCCTTCCTCACTTTAATCCAACTGTTATGTCTATTTACAGTATTCATGCATTGTTCTAGGGTAAACTACTTTAATGAAAAAAGTAGATTTATTGTGTCTTTTACGAATTACGTGTTCAAATATTTAAATATTGCTATTATATTGCTGAATGGTCTTTACCAAGGTAAATATTGTGTTCCAGTTCATTCATTTCAGTCACATGTTATCTTCGAAGTACTTTGATACCAAAAATATATGGTAATATATTTTTTCTGTTGCCAAACTTCAGCAACATATATCTTCAATACAAAAAGTATTAAGTAATGTCCAACCAGAAAAATATATTATTTATTTAGTGAAGTTACTAAACCTACCTTAAGTAGAGAAAGACTAGGTTATTCCCATTTTTTTTTTGCTTTGAAATACAAATAATGTTACTTGAGATGGTTTATCAAATATCCAACTACAGGTTATTAACAGACTATGATGAAGAAAATGTTGAAGCTTTGATGGGAACTCAATGGCTCAGCAGATGAGTCAGGGTAGGGGAATAGTCAGGGACATGATCACAAGATGCCAATAATTGCTTACCAGCCTCCAAGACCTTATGAATCCTAATAGGAATCTTTAAAGACCTTTGGGTATGATTGCAGTTTGTAAGAACAATCAAAGCAATATTCCAGACTCCAAAGTGCAAAGGAAAGGTGCATCTCATATGTACCAGCTCATTCACCCCAGTTCCTGAGGTCATCTATGTAATCAACTCTTCTGGACTTCAAATATTCTTTCTCTGCTCTGCAAACATTACTTTCCTGCTTGTCAAACTGAATTGGCACTGAGCAAATACATTCAACCCCTTTCATTTCAGGAATTCTGTCCACACCTGTTTCAAACATGGTACCCAGAAGTGAACAAAAGAATTTGGATAATTTCATGCAGAAAAAACGAAATCAGATGGACTCTTTGCATACATACATGCATATATCTGTCTATATGTAGATGTATTCTTTAAATTTATTTCTACAAAAATTGAGTGTGACATTGAAATTATCCATACCATTATTCAACAGGATCCTGTTTATTGTACATTGCAGTGAGGTTCTCTATGCTTTTCTACAATGTTTTCCATCTTCCTATTCTCTTTTCTTTTCAAAAAAAATATATGTATATATATTTGAGGTGAGAAAAAAAAAAACTAGGCAAGGTCAGAGAAGTAGGACAGTTCAAACATTACCTAATTTATTAGCACAGGTATTCATTAAGTGAACATTCGGTAGCTGGCTCCGTGTCCAGCCTGGCACTTAAAAGGATGCCCTACAAATTTGCTCTTCTAGAAATTTGGGGGATTGCATAACTTTAGTTATCATAAATGGTTTCTTGTCCTTTGAAGAAATCACAAGGCTTCATAAGCACCTGTGATTCAAACATGATGTAAAAGAAATATGAAATAAAATGAGTATATTATAGAGGAAATATATGAAAAGTACAATGGTTTTATCCATTTTAAATGTTAAATTCAGGAGTACTTAATGAAAACTGTCATGCATCTTTCAGTACCATTGATTTCTAGATATTTTTTTTTATCTTTTCAAACTGAAAATGTAAACATTGAACTTCCAGATTCTCTATATCTTCCAGCCTCTGGCATTCTATTTTCTGTATCTATGTTTTGGATGCTTTATGTGAGTTTTATCTGTCTGTTTGTTTGTGTATGTGTGTGTGTATCAGGTTTATTTTATTTGTAACAATATCTTCAAAGATCATTCATATGACAGACTTATTTCAGACTTGAATTATTTGCAAGCTTAATATTATTCATGGCAAGAACACACAGCCATTTCCTTACCTATTTATCTGTTGATGGGCTTTTAGACTGTTCCTGTTTTCTATCTATTGTAATTAACATTTCTATTAATGATGAGGTCTAAAATATGTAAGAGAGCCTACTTTAAATTTTTTCTTTGTACATTGTGAATTATAGTTTTAAACCTATTCTCATGAAATAAGGATCATCATTTAGGACACAGGTGACTGATGAGCCAAATTAGTGATTTCTAAGGTGAACTAGAATTAGAAATGACATTTTTAAAACACTGGCATTTACATGCTTTCTGGTATTTAGATCATTTCTATGTAAAAAACACAAAGCTGCGCTTCAGTCTTTGTGAACTACATTGTAAATTTTATTTTGCACATTTTCTTACCATGAATAATTTACTGCCATCAGCATTTCAGACCTTCTGATTGTGAAGGTAAATTCACCATCTCCAGGAGATTGTAGGTGCTTCTCTGGACTTTACAATTTTTGTATGTTTGTCTGTTTGCTTTACAAAGTCCAGGACTACATTTCTCTGAATCTGTCTAGTCCTGATTTCTTCCTTCTCTTACTCTGGGAGAGCAATTTCTACTGTATTCAGAGTAAGCTATACTAATTGTTCTATATCTGATAACGTTCCAAGTTTATATATAAAAGCTGATTTTTATTTGATGACAGCGACAACACAGACAATTATTCATAAAAACATAGTCTCAGGAGCAGAGAGAAAAAGAGAGAGAGCACTGCACTGATTGACAAGGAGACAGTCATATAAGGGAGAGTGGAAATTTTATTGTTAATATAGGTGTTTGTTGATCATTTTGAAAGTTGTTTAAGTTAGCATTGAAATGGTAACTGTATTTTGTAATCATGAGCCTAAAACACTCCATGGCACAGGCCTATCTGATATTCCCAACTTCTATTTTATATGATGGTACCACCAATGGCTGTAGTCACTGTATCAGCTAACTCTGATAGCAGTTGAGATCACATTTCAAACAACATTATTATTTAAATAACATTTTTATGAGTACTAATTTCTTGCCATGATTGGAACATGAGATATATAAATTCAGATTCTATCCATACATTACTTTCTGATTTTTGTGTTAGTTTTGTTTGGTCATTCTAATATCAAATATAAGTCAATAAACAACATACATATATCTTGACAAGTACAGCACTAACTTTGAGTCTCTGGATATAATACTGGACAAGAATTGTGCTGTACATGTGGTAGAGGGAGTTGTTCACCTCATGACCAAGAAAAAATAAAAGAAACAAAAATACCATGATTCTTTTCAAGAACACACTCCCAGTAACGTAAGAATCTCTCTTGAAGACCTACTTCCTCTGGCTTTCACCATTTCCAATCATCAACACTTTGGGGACCCAGCCTCCTAAATCCAAACTTTAAGAGACACTTATCCAAACTATAGAAATCTTATATGAGGAAATATGAACAGAAATTTAAGCAAGAAGTGATTTTGTGTAATCTATGGTTTTATGGAACTGTGAATATGTTAATTTTGCATAGAGTCCCTGAAGTAGTTCTAAATTGTTGAGAGTGTTGAGAGTAGTAGCACTGGAAAATGTTGTGTTCATGAGTCTTTTAGGTAAATGAGGTTTAAATTGGGATCAGGATCTCTACAAAAGAAAAAAAATGTCTTAAATGTTTTCTTTTTTTTATATTATTTTTTTGTTATCAATCACAGGTTAGGTACTTTGCATCCCAAGCATAGCCCCCTCCCTCATTCCCTCCCACTCTCCCCAACCCTCCCTCATCTCCTCCCCGCCCCCTCCAAGTCCACCAACAGGGAAGGACCTCCTCCCCTTC
>CM053765.1:67432377-67482693 GCA_028658305.1 Pachyuromys duprasi | reverse complement strand
TTTCCTTGAGGGCCTTGTTCATTTCCTCTTTTTGTGCCTCCTTTTGTTCCTCTAATATCTGCATAATTATAGCTTTAATATAATTTTCCTGTGTCTCTGCTGCATTAAAATCTCTATTGCTTTTGTGTGTTTCTGGTGTGGCCATGGTGTCCTGATTTTTGTTGGGTGAGTTCTTACGCCGATTTCTGGGCATTTGTTTATATATAATGAAGGAGCTGCTTGTGCTTCAAGGCTGAACTTCAGACTGGAACTGTCAATCTCTTGTGTCAGGAGTATTCTTCAAGATCAGGGAGTTCTAGTGGTTTGATAGTGTGTGTTGTTGACTCAGTTGAACTCTGTTGTGGGATCTGTGTGCCTGGCTTTGTGCTCTGTGCTAGAGGCTGTGAGCACCACAGGCTGGTCTCCCCTCTGGACTGGAGGTTTGGCTCTTCTGTCTGTGCCAGAAGCTGCGTGTCCCCCTTTGATATGACCACTGGGGGCGCTGCTCTGGTCAGGAGGCTCTGAGCTCTGCCCTGAGCTTGCTGCTAAAGGCTCTCTTCTGGACTGGAGCCTTGGCGCCTCCTTCTGGGTCAGGGGTTGTGCACCACGGTCTGAGATGGTATTTGGGGCACCTCGGTCTGGACCTGATACTATGAGTCCCAATCTGAGTTGGTGGCTGGGTGTGCCTAGGGGTGTGGGTCTGACTGGTGTAGCCCACAGTATCTGGGTTACTGGGTGAAACTCAGTCCGTCCAGGGTACTGTGTGCCCCAGCCCAAGATGGCGGCTTAGGTGTCCAGCCCAGCTGTGTGTAGCCTGTCTCCCTCTGGAGTTTTTCCTGGGAATAGCTGGGTGTCTCTTGGACTTTTCCACTTGATTTCCCCACTGTAGGAAATTCCGCTCACCTGGCAGTCGCAAAAGCTGGTGTTTTAGGTCCGAGATCTCAGTCTCCTGGTCGCTGTGCCTACACTACTGTCCTGCTCTTCAGACACAGTGTCCTCCTGCGGCAGCCATCTTGGATCCTCCCCTCTTAAATGTTTTCAAAATTAAAGTAGCTTTAGTATGTACAAGCATTAACATTTCTTAAATTATTGAGTTTACTACTGTAGCATAATTTCTAATATTTTAAGTTAGCAGATATAAATAGGTACTTAAATTAAATAAAACTTCAAAACAGCAAAATAATAAATCTAAAAACCAAGGAATGGGAATACACTTAAAATCCCAGAACACATAAGTTTGAGGCAACAGAATTGAAGTTCAAGGCAGTCTGTGTTACCTAGCTAGGGCATGTTTATATCTTAAAACAGCAGATGGGTACATTATAAGTAAAGACTCTTAAACATAATTAATCCTTTGCAGAACTTGATACAGTAATATTTATAAGAAATATAAATATTTTTGAAAACTTAACTGTCATATAAGAAGATAGACTAACATAATTTTATTTTAATTTTTATATTAATTGTAGTCTATTCATTTGGTATTCCAATTGTAGCCCCTCCTTCATCCCCTCCCAATCACATCCTCCCTCCCACATCTCCTCTCATGCCCATCTCCAAGTCCACTGATAGGGGAGGACCTCTCTCCCTTCTATCTGAACCTAGCCTATGAGATCTCATCAGGGCTGGATGCACCATCTTCTTCTGTGGCCTGGCAAGAGGCTACCCCCACAGGAGGAGGTGATCAAAGAGCCAGCCACTGAGTTCATGTCTGAAATAGTCCCTGTTCCCCTTACTAGGGTACCCACTTGGATACTGAACTACCATTTGCTACATTCATGCAGGGGTTTTAGTTTATATCCATACATTGACCTTGGTTGGAGAAACAGTCTCATAAATGACCTCTGTGCCCCCTGGTATATTTGGTCCTTGTGGAGCTCCTGTCCTCTCCAGGTCTTACTAACTCTGCCTTCCTTCGTATGATTCCCTGCCCTCTGCGGAAGGTTGGTTATGTGTCTTAATATTTTCTTTAATACACTGCTAGTAGGAGAAAACAAATAGCAGGACAAGAGCCTACCACAGAGGGCCTCAGAAAGTGAAAATCTTTCTAAGAGAACGCAAGTGCAAAGCAGGGGCAAGAACACTGGGAATGCCACAAAACTTTGAGATTTCAAAGCCTGCTCCTAGTGACATATTTTCTCTAGCAAGTCTGAACCTCCCAAACCTGCCAAACATCACCACAAACTAAGGAGTAACAGTTCAAACTCTGGGCAACCAAGCTTGGTGCACAGTGCAAGGTGTCTTCTGAAAGAGTGGGGAAGAGGCGAATGGAAGGACCAGGAGAGGACAGGAGGTTCACAAGAAGACAAACAGAGCCAACAAATTTGAGCCCAAGGGGCCTGCAGAGACTGATGCACCAACTGAGTACCATGCATGGAGAGGACCTACTCTCCCTGTTCAGATATAACCAATTGGCAGCTCAGTCTTCATGCCGGTGTCCTAGTAAGGGAACCAGGGATTGTCTCTGACATGGACAACATAGAATGTTCCTTGATTACTTCCTCCTGGCAGGGCAGAGCAGACCACAGAGGAAGAAGATGCAAGCAGTCCTGAAGACACATGATAGTATGTGGAGAGCTTGTAAGGGAACAAGGACTCTCCCTTTCTAATGACTGGAAGAGAGGGTTGGGAAGAGTGAGGGAAGGTGGGACCAGCAGGGGACAACTGAGCTGGCTATGACTGGGATGTAAAGTGAATAAGTTTAGAAGAAAAAAAATGTTCAAATGCAAAAGAAAGAAAGAAAGAAAGAAAGGAAGGAAGGAAGAAAGAAAGAAAGAAAGAAAATTACATTAATGACCCTGACCATCTTTTGGGGACTCTCATATGCACCTCTGAAATAGTACAACCTTGATCTCCATCTTCTGCATTTTTCACAGCTTTTTTTTTTTTATGTCTGAAGACCTAAAAGAACAGTGCTCCAAGCCTGAGCAGTCAGTGGCTTCCCCAGCCAAAGCTTACTAAGCCATCACAGTTCTTCCAGAAAACAACATGGTCATATCTAGCACATTAACTCCTGACTGCTATTGTGTGCTCTAGTTTGCGTTTTTTTTTTGTTGTAGTAAACATGATGATCCAAAGTAACTTGGAGATAGAGGGATCTATTTGTCTTATACATTGCAGTCCATAGCCAAGGGAAACCAAGGCAAAACTCAAGGCAGGAGCTTAAAAAAGGAAAAAGATTTATGAATGCTTCTGGCTGCCTTACTTTCCCTGGCTTGTTCAACTATCTTTCTTTATAACCCACCTGCCCAAGGATGGCATAGTCAGAAGAAGACTGACCCCTCCCACATCATTGGGCAATCAAGAAAATGTTCCATGGATATACAGACAGGCCAATGTGATAGAGGTTTTTTGTCAAGTAATGTTCCCTTTTTCTAGGTGTGTCTAGGTATGTTTGTATCAAATTGACAAAGTTAACCAGCATAATGAATATACTTATCTTCATAAATGTCATGTCTCTTCTAAACATTTTACTGTGGAGCTTTCAGACATTTAGAGAAAAATATGGAACGATTAGCTAGTATTCTGATAAGTAGATGATTTCATTTTCCTTAAATTCATCTTAAACCACATCACCTTATATTTACCATGTAATTTTTTTTCAACATGGGATTTTTATGGAACATAGCAAAAATATTTAAAATTCTCCTTATTACCCATATGTATCCTTTAGAGCCATTCTTTTTAATTATTACATATATACATATATTATTAGATATATGCATAGTTTGTTTCAGTATCAATAGGTTCAAACAGTATATCATGATATAATATATCTATAAAATTGTTATTGATTTTCTAGGTATTTTAAGTTATAGTAAATAAAGTATCTAATGTTGGCCAAAAAGTTGAAAGTGCAAGAAATCTGGGAAATCTCATGAAGAAATTCCCATCTTTCTCCAAACAGGTAAAGAAAAATGTACTGCCATTTTTGTTTTACATAAAGAAATATTTTTAATATAGCAGTCTTCATTTATGTGTGAATCCTAGTATGAATACTAAAATATTATAGAACAATAGAAACAGAGAATGGTAAAGCAGACAAAACCTCTGGGTTGGTAATGATACAGTGAAACATCCAAAACATCTTTAAGTCTCTTACAATCTGAAGATGTGTTTTCATCTCTTAAGCAGTTGTATCCATTATCTAATTACTCCTCTAAATTCTTTGACATACAATGATGATTTGTTACTACATAAGTTTCCCAAGGTTGGCGGTGTGGTTGTGATGTCTTTGTATCTCTAAACAAGGAGGGAAGATGCTTTTGTTTTTCTGTTATTGAGACACTGATTTATCTGCCTCTCACAAGTTATCAAAAATGAATCTGTCATATTCTTGTTCCCTCATTGATTATGATTTCATATGTGTATGTATTTAGGTGTGTTGTGTCTGATAAAATCAACGTCTGAATTCTAAATCAGTCTTGAAATGTTGTAAGGTGAAATATAATGATTCATTTTCATTATGAATATGATTCTGATGTTTATCACTTGAAGTCCCTGTGACATCTTGGCAATTGTGGAGTATTGCTGTAATTTACACAATTACCAAGATGTAAGAGCCTATGCATCCCATTGCAATTGTTTGCAGCTTGTTGCAGACTCCCTGTTTCTTTTTACTCTCCCTCCTTCACTATGTCTCGTTTTCCATTATGCTTCTTTCTAATCTCTGAGTTACGTTCACTCGCCCTCAGTGGTGGGACCTCATCTGGCTCAAAATCCCAGACCCTTCCAAGCTAAACACTTCCAGTATAAAATTACTCCACACCTCCTCAACAGAGGCCCCGAACAATAAACAATGCACTCAATAAATAGCTGAAGAATGATTCTCTGGTGGGCTTGGGATAACAAGGGCCTGGGATGTGGTACCCTTTTTAACATGTTGTGCTCCCACTAGCCTTCTCACTGCAAAAAGAATAGACTCCTAGGTGTTTCTATAAGTAGAACTTTGGCAGTCTGTTGTCCAGCATGGAAATGTTATAATAAAAGCATCCTACGACAGATGCCTTAGTTAGGGTTTCTATTTTTTGTGAGGACACTTCATGATCACAACTCTTATAAAGCAAAATGTTTACTTGGAACTGGCTTACAGTTTCAGATGTTTAGTCCATTTTTGTCATGGCTGTCTGCCAAAAGAGGTGGTTTGCAGAAAAACGTGAGAGGTCTACATCTTAATATGCAGGCAGCAAACAACTGTGAGTCACACTGGGAATAGTTTGAGCATATGAGACCTCCAATACAGTCCCCAGAGTGACACAATTCTTATTGCCTAAGCCTGAAAACCCATAAGTTTATGGGGGCCATTCCTATCAAACCAACACAATAGAAGAAACTACTTCAATAACACGGTGTGTCTCAATAAACTCTTAAACTCTAACAGAAATACTATTAATGCTTCCCATTAAAATGATGTTTTAACTATTTTATTTATGAATATGTGGATACTTATGTGTGAGTTAGAAGGCAAGTGATACTATTAATTTCTTCCTTCTACTATGTGGGTCTTAGAAATAGAAGTCAGGTCATTGGGCTTTGTGGCAAGCGCCTTTACTCACTGAGACATTTTTTAAGTTTTTGTGTTTTTATTTAAGTTAATTATTAAGATATTTTCTTATATATCAGGAAAATTTTGAGAGTGAGAAACTAAAAAGTAGATTAAAGTATTCTTCATTTCAAGAAGAGGGAGAGTTAGTAATTTCTACAGGTAAACAGTATTAATCTCTGTACAGAATGCATCAGCTTTTCTGCTGTGTTGCTTCTTTTGATCTCCCACCATTGCATGTCTCTTATCTTGAACTCTAGACACTTTCTTTCATTCTGTTTCAGAAGAGGCCAAATCTCAGGGCCTACAAACAGAATTAAGGCCATTGAAACATTAGCCTGGTAAAACTGGAAGAAAACAGTATCATTTACCAAAGACCTATACGGGGGTTCACTTTAGGGAAAGAAATCCTACCATTTTTTTTTCTGAGAAGGATATATATCTTTAATAGGTGTTTTATACATTTAGACAATGTACTACTAACTATCTATACATTAGTTATACATTTATCAATAAAACACTAATATCTAATTTTAATGCCAAAGCATAGGGATATATTTTTCCACGTGTAATCTATTGAAGTAAATCTAAAAAATCAAATGAGGTAATTCTTTCGGTGAAAAGTCATTGTGAAATGAAATATTTGACTGGAAAAATTAATGGGTAGACACTCTTTTAAAAAGCCAAGTTGACAAAAGTGGCATCTGCCAACAAGCTGCCTCACATTTCCTCTTAAAAATGTATTGGTTTTCTACTTTTTCTGTGATCTTTTATATTGCCATGCAAATCAGCCAGTATTTTTGCAAATCTAAGGCCAACAAAGATGGGACCAAAAGATAAAAATAATGTCAATGAAGGAAAAAAGTATAGAAAATCTTAGACCACTATAAATCTAAAGAAAAAATTCTCTTTATTAATAAAATAGCATCAGAGGGGTGTCCACAGTGTTTCTGCATTTAATCTTATTCTTATTCTTCTTCTTCTTATTATAGATTTGGGACTCACTATGACAGGTGACTCTGCTTCTGAAACATTGAATTACTTGAAGAATGTAATATCATAGTGTTTGCTTGAAAAAAATAATTACTTTCCATCTCTTTTTCTTTTCCATGTTACACATACAAGAAAATAAAAACACAATAGTCAACTCTCAGTATAATCATAAGAGAATTTACAGTTGTCTCATGCCCAAGATAGTACAATCTATTAAGTCATTAGAGAAAAACGATTTCCTTTTGTAGATGCAAGAGAAGATGATTAGCATAGTCCTTGTGTTTAGACTCCATGTTACCCAGAACTGTATACAGGTGCTTCTTGCCTTCCTTTAAAATATACAAATAAAACAATCATGACCATGAAGAACTGAACTTTATTTTATTTTATTTTATTACAGTTTATTAAGTTTTCTTATGACAGTCATTTGTTAATTTAGCTGTCTAGCTGAAAGTCATAAAACATTGGGTACCATAGTTAAGCTTACTTCCTCATTACCAAATGGTGTTTGCTTTTGTGGAATGTGAAAGACAAAGAAGTGAAAGGTAAAATTTAAATAGAATAATATTAATAACATAATACTGACATTTAAAATTGAAAAGAAAAAGTTCCAGAAACTAGAAACATTAATTTGTTATAAAATGTTGATATTATTCAGTATACCTTAAAATAACTTCTCTTTATGTCTGTCCTCCAACTGTCAGTCTCTTCCACATACACATGATTATTCACAAATGTACAGATGGACAGAAATACATACACATCAATACCCCAAAACCTACTTTTGTGTGTGTGTGTGCTTCTTTATTAATGTTTTTATTTTTAATTTATTATTATTAATTACCTTTTATTAACTCTGTATCCCAGGTGAATCCCACTCCCTCATTCCCTCCCAATCCCACCCTCCCTCCCTTCTCTACTACCTGCCCCTTTCCAAGTCCACTGATAGGGGAGGACCTCCTCCCCTTTCATCTGGCCCTGGTTTATCAGGTATCTTCAGGACTGGCTGAAAAGTATTCTGTGGCCTAGGAGGGCTACTCTTCCCTTGCTGGGTGGGGAGGTCAAAGAGTCTGCCATTGAGTACATGTTAGGAATAGTCCCTATTTCCCTTACTAGGGTACCCACTTGAACACCGAGGTACCATGGGCTACAGGCAAGCAGAGGTTTCAGGTTATATCCACCCATGGTCCTTGGTTAGAGAAACAGTCTCATATAGGACCCCTGTGCCCAGATATATGTGGTCCTTGTGGAGCTCCTGTCCTCTCCAGATCATATTAACTCTCCCTTCTTTCATATGATTCCCTGCCATCTGCTGAAGGTTTGGTTATGAGTCTCAGTTTCTGCTTTGATACACTACTAGGTAGAGTCTTACAGGGACCCTCTGTGGTAGGACCCTGTCCTGTTACTTGTTTTGTCCTACATCCCATTTGTCTTTCTAAGGATTGATCACCTTACCCTGGATTCCCTTTTTTGTTTATCTTCTTTAGGTATATAGATTTCAGTATGTTTATTATATCTTATAGGCCTAAATAAGTGAGTATATACCACATGTGTCTTTCTCCTTCTGGGATACCTCACTCAGAATGATATTTTCTAGTTCCCAACATTTGCCTGTAAATTTCATGATTACCTTATGTTTAATTGCTAAGTAGTATTCTATTCTGTAAAAATACCACAATTTTTGTATCCATCACTCAGTTGATGGGCATCTGGGTTGTTTCCAGGTTCTGGCTATTACAAATAAAGCTGCTAAAAACATGGTTGAACAAATGTCCTTGTTGCGTCCTTGAGCATCTTCTGGATATATGCCCAGGAGTGGTATAGCTTGGTCTTGAGGAAGCACTATTCCTAGTTATATGAGAAAGCACCAGATTGATTTCCAAAATGGTTGTACCAGTTTACATTCCTACCAGCAATGTTGGAGGGTTCCCCTTTCTCCACAACCTCTTCAGCATGTGTTGTCATTTGAGTTTTTGATCTTAGCCATTTTGATGGGTGTAAGGTGAAATCTCAGGGTCATTTTGATTTGCATCTCTCTGATGGCTAAGGATGTTAAGCATCTCCTTAAGTGTTTCTCTGCCATTCTATATTCCTCTACAGAGAATTATCTGTTTAGCTCTGTACCCCAGTTTTTAATTGGATTGCTTGATTTATTTCTTTTTAGCTTCTTTAGTTCTTTACATATTCTGGATATCAGCCCTCTGTCAGATATAGGGTTGGTGAAAATCCTTTCCCTGTCTGAAGGCTGTCTTTTTGTTCTGACAACAGTGTCTTTTGATTTACAGAAGGTTTTCAGTTTCATGAGGTCCCATTTATTGATTGTTTCTTTTAGAGCCTGTGTTGTTGGTGTTCTGTTCAAGAAGTTGTCTCCTGTGCCAATGTGTTCTAGGCTCTTCACCAGTTTTTCTTCTAACTGATTTAGAGTGTCTGGTTTTATGTTGAGGTCTTTGATCCATTGGACTTTAGTTTTGTGCAGGGTGATAAATATGGATCTATTTTCATTTTTCTGCATGTAGTCATCCAGTTGGACCAGCACCATTTGTTGAAGATGCTGCCTTTTTTCCATTGAATGGTTTTGGCTTCTTTGTCAAAATCAAGTATTCATAGGTATGCGGGTTTACACCAAAGACAAAAGGGCTGAGAAAGAAATCAAAGAAACAACACCCTTCACAATAGCCACTAATAACATAAAGTACCTTGGTGTGACTCTTACCAAGCAAGTGAAAGACCTGTTTGAAAAAACTTCAAGTCTCTGAAGAAAGAAATTGAAGAAGACATCTGAAGATGGAAATATCTCCAGTGCTCAAGGATTGGTAGGATTAACATAGTGAAAATGGCCATTCTGTCAAAAGCAATCTACAGATTCAATGCAATTCCCATCAAAATACCAACACAATTCTTTACAGACCTTGAAAGAAAGATTCTTAACTTCATATGGAGAAACAAAAAAAACCAGAATCTCTGAAAATATACTGTACAGCAACAGATCATCTGGAGGTATCTCCATCCCTGACCTCAAGCTCTACTACAGAGCAATTAGTAATAAAACCACATGCTATTGGCATAAAAACAGAAAGGAGGATCAACGGAACAGAATAGAAGACACAAACCTACTTTTACAAAGTAGTAAACTGAAAAGTTCAGAGTAGACCTAGGCTCTCTGATTGACAGCTGTATTGACATTATTTCATAGCCAAATGTGATTCTACAGAGGCCTAGGTCTCATAGATCTGGACTACAGTCATCAAGAGAATTTCTTTCCTTCCATTATTCTAAAGGCAACCAGAAATCTCACAAATATTCTATGTAAAGGGATAGTGTTAGCCTCAGTTCTGATCGTCAGACATTTCAAGGCTTTCATCATCATATTCCATTTTGAGTAACCATGATACCTCTACTCACAGAATAAATTTTTAATTCTTCAGTGGTCTTTACAATACTAATTTCACTGTAGTTAGCTAAATGGGCCTGTTGTTGCATAGAGACCTTTTTTCATATGCAAGTATATCACTAAATTCAATTACAGGGTTTACTGACTTATCTGGCTTTCAAGTAAGAAGTACATACTTAGTCCTTTTTCTCTGAGGTATTTGTTCAACCAAAAAGAATTATTTTGCCTTGATTTTATAAATTAATTGGTGTCAATGAGAATCTGAAAGCTATGATATTGATTTTATCTGACTCAAAGGCTAAGAAAAAATTGTCCTTTGTCACTCATAATATTTCTTAATTTATGCTTTACAAGTTAGATATGAGAAAGCCATATAAATTAACCTTGCAAGTCTGAAAATTACTGAATTCTATTATATTTTTAATTTTTTAAAATTATGACAACTCTCTGAGGTCTCTATTTCTTTTCTGCTACACTTGTAATGAATGCAGCTAAATGTGGTTGGAGCCATGTAGACATAATGTCTTCATACGATGACTAGCAGGACTTTGGTGTAGCCAATTGCCTTTTAAGTACTTGTAGACAAAATGTTTACGAATGTTCTGTCAGTAGGTTTTATTCATCCTCTAATTATTTCCCTTCATTTAGTCTGACTTTCAAACTAAAGTTACATTGTTTAATAAAAACTTTCTTTTTGTTAGTAAGGACTACTTTATTAGTTCACTTTTGCTGAGCTAAGCTATGAGTTTTAAAACTTGAAAGTCTCTTATCTTAATGTTAGAAAACACCTTTAAAGTTTAATTCCTTTTTTCCCCTCTTATGTTGGTTTCAAGTACGTTATGGCTGTTTCATGTCATCTTTTTATCTGGAAGAAAGGAGAGGTGGTTGCTCTATTTATGTATATAATTGACTTAAGTGTAAGGAAAGAGATTTGATATGGAAGCTTTCACGTCTCTCTGTCTCTTGTCATATGTCATAATATAGTAGAGTGGTGGTTTGAATGATTACAGCCCTCATCAACTCATAGATCTAAACTTTTGGTTCCCAGTTGGTAGATTGTTTATGAAGGACTAAGAGGTGTGGCCTTCTCAGAGGTGGTGTCCTGTAGAGGGGGGGGGGCAACTATAGTAGGGCCTAAAGGACAAACTAAATAAGTTGGTACTTTGATCTTAGTCTTCCTCCTAGAAAACTGTGAGAGTCAATTGAAGGGATCCATCCTTCCAGTCTAAGACATTTCTCTGTTATAATCCAAGGAAATTGACAGACCATTTCTCCTGCTAAAGAGCAAGTAGAAGACAATTCCTCCCCCACTAGGGAAATGCTGGGGGGGGGGGCGTGTCATGGTGCTGTAGAAGAACATATTGAAAATAATTTTGGAGAACAATTCTGCCTCACATGCATATTTTTGATAAATAGAACAACAAAGAGAATATGACAGTTTTTAAAGTTCATAGCTTTTATCTTATCTAGCATTTTAGAAGATTACTTTTATTAACTAGATTAACATAAAATATTTCCATGTTCCAAAAACTTGCTAGTTTTTCTAACAGAATAAAAAAATACAATTAAAAAATCTATTTACTTCATATCCTGATTGTAGCCCCTTTCTTGTCTCCTCCTGGTCCTACCCTGCCTCCTTCTTTCACCATCTTCCTCCCCTGATCCTTAGGAAGGAGTAGCCCTCCTCCCCTGCCAACTGGCCCCAGCCTATCAAGTCCCATTAGTACTACTTGAATCCTCTTCCTCTTTGGCCTGACAAAGCTATGCTGCCAGGGAGAAGTGATCTCAGAGACAGCAATAGAGTCCATGTCAGAGACAGCCCCTGCTGCCCTTACTAGGAGACCCACATGGAGAATGAGCTGCTACCTATTGGTGACGTCTCATCAGGGGGTCTAGGTCCTCTCCATGCATGGTGCTTGGCTGATGCAGTAGTCTGTGCAGGACTAACTGGGCCTAGATTTGTTGACTCTGCTGTTCTCATTGTGGAGTTCCTGTCCCTTCTGGGCCCTTCTATCCCCCTACTCTTCCATTAGACTCCCTGTGCTCTGCCCAAAGATTTGCTGTGGTCTCAGCATCTGCTTATACATTTTTAAAATACCTAGTACAATGGCTTACAAAAATGTTTAAACCATACTTCAGATTTTTTTTTTCAGTCATGAGTGACCTTAAGTGTGAAAAATGTAAGTTACAGTTATATATTTTAGTATTTCAACATCAACTCATTCAAGCTGAGATACACATCAGTCATTCATAGTCTCTGTCCTTCATGGAATATTTAGTCTTGAAGGAGAGACAGAGGCAGGAAATAATACTTTGAATTTTAAAGTTTGAATAGTAAAAAAGCAGAGCCTTAAAGACAGGGTAGGATATATAACTCTAGGGATAATAGGGCCAAGAATCTTTAAAAGAAAAGGTCTGTGAAAACAAATTCCCAAAACTTTGTTTTTAAGGATTTAGAGGTAAAAAGTCGTATTTACCTCTACCCTACTTTGTCTGGAAAGGGGCAATTAAGAGCACATGATATTCTTACAGATGACCCAAGTTCTTTATCCAACACCCACACGGGTTGAACCAAAACCCCAAGTACTCCCAGTTTCTGAAGATCTGTTGTCTTTTCCTTGACAGTATGGGCACTTGACATATGTGCTACATGCTCAGATACAGACCCATATGCAGAAATGACAGCATTTACCACTTTTACACTTTTCTCTTGGCTTTCAAGGTGGTGTATTATGGCGAATAGTTCAAAAACAGGCGGCAAGTAGGCAGCACTAATGTTTAAATGATTCACTCACCAGGTACTACTGTAAGAAAACGTTTGTTTATACTATGACTCCCACTTGCTACAAGAAATACTGCGCTGTCACATTGAAGACTGTATTCTTAAATCTGAATATGTTAGCAGAAATAAGGTTTTGGGAAACTACTTTAGTATCCACTAATGTTTAGCTCCTGTTTGCCAGCTATTTGTCCCACTTCAATGCATGTCTAAGGTACATGTTAAATTACTTTAAAGTTTTTCGTTTGAGAAAAGATATTTATAGCTAAAAGGCATTTGAAAGTCCTTCAGGAAGATTTTGAGTTTAACGTGGAAGATTTTTCTGGTGTGCTTTTTTTTTTTTCTGGCCTCTTCATATGAACCTACAGCAATATTTCTTTATTTATTGATTGATTGATTGATTTAGAGCAGGAACACCAAGTCAGTTTTAGTATTGGGCATATATATATATAACTGATAAATATTTCTCATGGATACAGAAAATGTCTAGATAGTTGACAGTAAACAGAAACGTCTTCAAGGATGAGTCCTCTATAGAAAGGATTTAGAAATGGAATATATTTTGTGAAAAAAGAGATGGTTCAGGATGCTAAAATCAAGGTTAATTTGTGAATTATTTTCACCTAATAGAAATAGGAACAGTGGGAAGTGTAAGCCTTGGTATGCAATATATTTTATTATTTCAAATTAGAGTATTTGAGGGATGTAAAACTGAGTCTCAAAATTATTTTACACAATTGGGAGGCAGTGAAGGGAAAACTTTAAAATGTAACTTGATCATACTTTTTTAAAACTGAAATTATCATACTTCTTAACACTGAGGAAGATACTATCTTCTGTACTTCATGGTGGCCTACAAAGGAACCTCACAAGAACTCTGCAGACAGAAATATCATTTTTTTGTCTCACAATTCTAGTTTATGCTATTTTTAGCTTTAGTGAAGGTGCAAAATATATCTTCATCTTCCTTAAAGTCAACGTGTAGATAGATAAGTGATTCTGTTAAACAGTTTTTCTTCTGTCTATATTCAGTGAACATTTGCTTATATTTGATCATTATTTTATTTTGGCATTTATTTTATGCAACTAGCTTTATTTTTCTGTTGATATGGATCTTTTTACAATGAATTCTGTTGGTCATTATAAAAGGCATTACAACATAAAGATAAATTTCTCAGACTAGAAAAATATGTAAAGTAAAGTAGAATTGATGAATAAGTAAATAAAAATGGTAAGAGGAGCTAACAAGCCAAAAGAAGGAAAATATGTTTATTTTTTGTCTTCTTCCTGAGTTTACAGAGCATTCACATCAAGCAGTCTCTTGAGTCTACTGGAGTGTGACAAGTGAAAAGAACAGGAATGTTTTACTTTCCCTAATTACCAATTTTACCCTGGCAACCATCTACTAAAAATAATAGTAATAGAGAGCACAATTTGTTCCTCCTACAGTTGGCTGAATTTAGTTAAATTAAAAACAAAGCATTATTGACATTAGCTTCAGATGATAAAGACCCATAGCTGAATCAGGAGGTGGCTCATTTAGAAAGCTATTAAATTTCATGGCTACATGTGAAGCACCCTGTGTCTGAAATATTTTTTCTATTGACTCTTCTTGTGGACTTTGTTCTGAAAGTCCCTGAATAAAGCCAACAGTAGTCTACTGCCCCGGCTAAAGGGGATGCTAGTTTTATAGCTAAATAGTAAAATATTTATTCAAGAATCAGATGTGCTCAGCTTTCCTGGGATTCTTTTTCCATAATTAATGATCTGATTGATTAACTGTGTGTGTGTGTATACTAGAAATGGCGGGGTTTGGGTAATGATTACTGAACCCCATGCAGCTCCCAACCCCAGCAAAGTTCAGAAATTCAATTATAAGCTACACCTGCTGTATGTTGCATGAAAACAAGAACTGTTTGAGGATAGGAGATTGAATATTAATAACATAGTCTATGTTTGTTGTCTCAGTAGCTTAGTCATATTTTGCAAAAAGACTGCCTGGGGTTGGGAAAATGAATACAGAAAAGGAGCGTTTTTAAGTGTATTTTAAATTTCAGCTTCATCACATCCAAAATTTTACTTTCTTAATTTTTCTGTAATTAAATGATATACAGCAATATTTATGATAATAACAATTAGATTATTATTTTTTATGGACCAAAACAAATCTCAAAATTTATTTTGGATACTCCATAAATATTTAGCCATTCTTATATGTCTAAATCTCTTGTCACTCTAAGAAACCCAGAACAACAAGTGACATTTTTAAAGAATTGAAGACAATTCTTTTTGAAATCTATGAACAACAATACTAACATGTATGTCTATGGAATTTCATTATTTGCACAGCACATATTTACTGAGTGTCTCCTAAAAGACAGAATATAGAGTTTAAACTAAGTGTACTGAATGAAAATGGAACCCATAGGAGCATAAGGAGTGGCACTCTTAAAAATCATAGCCTTTTGGACTGTGTATGTACACCTTCGAGAAAGTCACTGCGGGGTGGGCTTTGGCAGTTCAAGGGCTCAAGACAGGTTAGGGGTTGGTTCTCAACTGTGGGGTGGGACCCGGCATTGGTTATTCCCTCAGTCTCTGCTCTATCTGCTCTATCTTTATCCTTGCACATCTCGTGGGCAGGATGAATTTTGAGTCAAATTTTTGTGGGTGGGTTGGTGTTCCCTTCTCTCTACTAGGAGACTTGTCTAGTTAGAGGGTCTCCTTTTCCATCTCAATGACCGCAACTACTGGGAGTCACTGCTAGAGTCCATCTCATATTCATCAAGGATCCTACACTGAGATAGGTCTCTAGCTTGTCAGAGAGGGGCACTTGCCAATAGTTTCTCTTTTCTCTTTTGTCTTCTCACCACAGATGTGATCTCCACCTTCCTATTTCTCTGTTTCCACTCCTACCTTGTTCAAGCTCTTCAACCATTACAGCTGTTTTCTATTTCCCCTAATAAGTAAGATTTAAGCATCCTCTTTCGAATCCTCCTAGTTACTTGTCTTCTTTGGGTCTGTGGATTGTAGTTCGTTTATCATGTACTATATGTCTAAAATCCACTTATAAGTGAGTACATACCATGCATGTCATTCTGGGTCTGGGTTATATCATTCAGGATGATCTTTTCTAGTTCCATCCATTTGCCTGCAGATTTTATGATTTCTTTGTTTTTAATACCTGAGTTGTATTCCATTGTTTAAATATACCACAATTACTGTATCTATTCCTAAACTGAGGAACATCTGGGTTATTTCCAGTTTCTGGCTATTACAAATAAAGCTGCTATTAACATGGTTGAGCTAGTGCCCTTGCTGTATGGTCAGACATCTGTTGGGTATATACCCAGGAGTGGTAAAGCTGGATCTTGAGGTAGAGCTATTTCCAATTTTCTGCAAAAGCACCAGATTTATTTCCAAAGTGGTTGTAGAGGTTTACATTCCCATGAGTAATGGAGAAGGGTTTCCTTTTCTACACAACTTCAATGGCATGTTCTCTCACTTGAGGTTTGATCATAGCCACTGAAGGCTGTAAGATGGAATCTCGAAGTTGTTTTGATTTCATTTTGATTAGCATTTCCCTGATGGATAAGGACTCTTTGCATTTCTTTAAGTACTTCTTGGCCATTTAATATTCCTCAGTAGAGATTTCTCTGTTTAGCTCTGTATCCTATTTTTTTAATTGGGTTATTTTGTTTGTTGGTGTTTAATTTCTTGAGCTCTTTATATATTTTGGATATTACCTCTTTTTTGGATGTAGGATTGGTGATGAAGATCTTTTTCCAATCCTTTAGTTCTATTGACAACGTTGTTTGGTCATGGTGTCTCTACACAGCAATAAAGCTCTAACGCTAACACTAAGGACCTGAAATAAAGAATAGAGTACAATTTCAGTCCTAAAGGTGTGGGAACTACAGAGGTAGGGTGACTGTAAGTACAGAAGGTAATTTCTTCTGTGTTTTGCTAATGGGAACATGTACTTGAGAATTAAAAAAAGAAAAACATTACCAAAAGTAGGTCTCCTCTTCAGTCTTTTTTCCCCAGTCTTTGCCTTTCATCAATATCCTGTTTATGATTTACCTTTTATCCACTGCTTTAAATGTATTTAGTGTTGTGAATTTAGGCAGAAAAACTTACAGCTATAATATGTGTCTTTTGTCTTTATTTTCAAGTTTTTAAAATAATTTGAGGCCTTGAACATTAATTCCTTTAAATTTGGTATCTAAATTAATTATATTTTGAAAAACACATATTCTGTTTGTGATCCCAGCTTCTGTTTCGAAATTCAGTTTAGATAAAAATATACTAAATTGTAACTCTTATAATTTCATAATAATTTCAACTTCATAATAAGGATAAAGTTTAATACGATGAATTAGGTAAAAACATAAGGTTAATTCAAACTGCATATACCGTATAGAAACAGACTCAAGGAAATTTTGTAATTTTTAAAAAATAATAAGTTACAACTGAGTTCTTGACAAGCCAAATAAAATCTAAATAAAAAGTAGTTTATTAAATATCATAATAATAGAAGTAAGGTAATGTTAGCATAATTTCAATATTCTTTAAAAAACTAAACAAAACATGAAATAACACCCACATATCTGTCTATTGGAGGAAGACACCAAACAGAATAGAGTTTGTCTAATGTTCTTGTCTGAGAAGAGCCTGGCAGTTAAAAACTTCAAGGCTGATATTAGGCTATCAAACGATACAGTAATTTTCTTTGTGTAAATAAGGTATTTTTTTAGCTACTGAAGAAGAATGACATTCCAGAAACAGTATAATTTACCAATAGTTAAATAAACTCTAATTTTTATCAGAAGAATCTAGACAATAAAAGCTTTCCAGAAAGAAATTGTAATTCATTTGAATATGTATATTATTTTCTTCAAAAACTTTTACAGACACCATCATGTTATGCTTTATTTTTTTTCTTCTGCTTCAGGAATCTCAAAGTCTCATTTCTTTCTTTCTCCAGGAGCTGTTTTCTTTTGACTAATTTTCTTAAAATATGTGGAAGTTAGTCTTAGTTCATTGACTCAATTTTCCTAAAATATAGTTATTCTGATTAATTATACCTTAGGTGACATTTGAACCACAGGGGAAATTATTAAGAATATTATAGAATAATCTTTAATATCACTACAAAGTGTAATCAGTTTTACCAGGTCTATGAATGCCTTTGGTCACTTTAAATCAGGTTCTAATAGGGCTTTGTCATTTAAGGGGTTCATCTGAATGATACGCAAAAAGAAAAGGAAATTAGTTCTAATACAGGAAATAGACCCATTTAAGTATCTTAACTCATGCACATAGCAGTCACTTTATCTTAATCAACTGTTATTCTCTGTTTTGAACAATGAATTTTCTTCTTTCAATTACTTTCCAAGAAGTGTTCTATTTTTGGCACACAGGATTGATTTTCTAAACTCAAATTCATGAAAGTACATCCTAGGCATGCTTACAATGTTAGATTTGTGGCTTTTGTTAAATACCTATTAATTTTGACTGATTATGAGAGAACATTTGAACTGATGAATATTTTAAAAATCCTTAACCTGCTTAAGACTAAGTTATCACATACTAAACATCTATTTCCTTTCTTTTCTTTATAATGGCAAAAAAGCTAATTAGCATCAACTTGTAGAAAATTTGAAAAAAAATGGATTTTTGTGTTTGATCTTTAGCAACTAAATACAGAGTATTATAAATGTTTACGGTTGCCTCTCCTTACCTATGGATTTACTATGCATGAGTCATCTACCTCCATTAAAAAATATTTGAATCACTTTGCATCTATACTAAACAGGTAGAGATTTAATTTTATTATCATTTCCCTTAAACAATGCAGGAAAACAAGTACTTGCATAACATTTTCATGAACTGTATTAGAAACTGTAAATCACACAAAAAGGATTTGAAGTACTTAGGATTATATATTCAAAATTCTATGTACCAATAAGGCAACATTCTTACATCTGGGGAAACACAGAAAACAGAAATTCTGAAGTCAATCTTCTAGAAGAATGAAAAGATGAATATTATAAATATTTGAATGTTTAATTATTCATTTAAAGTTTGCTCTGTGAAGAGTAATGTTAAACTTCTATATTAGCTGCCTGGCAACCAGGTATTCTGTGGCCTGCTACTTATTGAGCTTTCACCTGCAGAAGAACAAATGTTACAGGATCTCTCACGGTGAATGACATGGTTCACTCATGATATTCTGTGTCTTCAGGTAAATGTACTGATATCAACTGTTTCGTATCACTGCAAATGTGCTGGGAGCACACAACAAAGGTTCTTGTGACCACAAGTCAACAGAGAATGAGAAATGATAAACTCTGTGAATTTTCTTTCCAATGAGAAAGATGTGAAAATAACAAATAGAGAACAACAAACCTGTTTCCACCCAGAAAGCTAGGAATCAGAAGTGATTAATAGCCATTGATCTGTATTATGTGTTGAGCCAGGCCATATCAAACTCCTACATCCAAAACAGGAAAGAGCGAGTAATCTAAACAACCCTTAGAGCCAGATGTTCTTCCAAGCTCCCAGAAAAAGGAACTAAGGGAGTGAGTAGTCTAAATGATCTGTGCTATCTGTATGACCAAGACCAGCCCAGACCCTTCCCTAGAATGTTGAGCTAGTGCAGAAGGGCTATCTCTTTTTTATTTTTTAATAATTTATTTATTTTTATATTAATCACAGGTTATATACTTTGTATCCCAGCCAGAGCCCTCTCCCTCATTCCCTCCCACTCTCCCGATCTGTCCCTCATCTCCTCTCTGCCCCTTTCCAAGTCCACTGATAGGGGAGGACCTCCTCCCCTTCCACCTGACCCTAGCTTATCATGTCTCTTCAGGGCTGGCTGCAATTTCCTCTTCTGGGGTCTAACAAGGGAGGAGGGTTGAAGAGCCAGTCATTGAATTCATGACAGAAATAGTCCCCATTCCCCTTACTAGGGTACCCAGTTGGATACTGAGCTACCATTGGCTATGTTCAAGCAGGGGTTCTAGGTTACATCCATACATGGTCCTTGGCTGGAGAAACAGTCTCATAAAAGAACCCTGTGCCCTGATCTATTTGGTCTCTGTGGAGCTCTTGTCCTCACCAAGTCTTACTAACTCCCCCTTGTTTCATAGGAGTCCCTGCACTCTGCCAAAGGTTTGGTTGTGAGTCTTAATATCTGCTTTGATACATTGCTAGTTAGAGTCTTTCAGAGGCCCTCTGGGGTAGGCTCCTATCCGGTTGCTTGTTTTCTCCTACATTCAATGTCCATTCCATTTTCTAAGTGAGAATTGATCATCTTACCCCGGGTCCTCTTTCTTTCTTGCTTAACTTTAGGTGTATAGATTTCAGTATGTTTATCCTATCTTATAGGTCTATATAAGTGAGTATATACTATGTGTTTCTTTGTGCTTTTGGGATACCTCACTCAGGATGATCATTTCCAGGTCCCACCATTTGCCTGCAAATTTCATGATTTCCTCAGTTTTAATTGCTGAGTAGTATTCCATTGTGTAAAAGTACCACAATTTCTGTATCCATTCCTCAACTGACGGACATCTGGGTTGTTTCCAGGTTCTGGCAATTACAAAGAAAGCTGCTACGAACATGGTTGAGCAAATGTCCTTGAGTGTACTTGAGTATCTTTTGGATATATGCCTAAGAGTGGTATAGCTGGGTCTTGAGGAATTACTATTCTTAATAGTCTAAGAAAGTCTCAAATTAATTTCCAGAGTGGTTGTACAAGTTTACATTCCCACCAACAATGGAGGAGGGTTCCCCTTTCTCTACAACCTCTCCAGCATGTGTTGCCACTTGAGTTTTTGATCTTAGCCATTCTGGTAGGTGTAAGGTGAAATCTCAGGGACGTTTTGATTTGCATCTCCCTGATGGCTAAGGATGTTGAGTATTTCTTTAAGTGTTTTTTCTGCCATTCTACAATCCTCTACAGAGAGTTCTCTCTTTAGCTCCATACCCCATTTTGTTAATTGGATTACTTGATTTGTTTCTTTTTAACTTCTTGAGTTCTTTATATATACTGGATTTTAGCCCCCTCTTAACTACATCTTTTTAAAGGAAATGGCATGACTCACTTAAAAATGCTTTCTTGTACACAGGGGATTGTGTTACACCAGAAGAAAACACTTTTCTTTCAAATTATATTGGGCTTAAATATACTGGGAATTAAAGCTGGCTTCAGAATTCTTTTTTTTTTTTTTTGAGGAGGTAAGAGTTTTATTTGGTTTACATGCTCTGATCACAGTCCATCACTCAGAGAAACCTAAGGCAGGAACTCAAGCAGGCCAGGAATCCAGAGGCAGGGGCTGAGCCAGAGGCCATGGAGAAATGCTGCTTCCTATGACTTGCTCAGTTTGCTCTCTTAATGACTCAGAAGTCTTGATCCAGGTTGACAAAGTCAACCTGAGCCATTCTTTCATTCTGATTCTCTGCCTGACAGGAGCACAGGCATCCTCACAACTGAAAGGTGAGAAAAGACTGAACCTTCTCCCGAGGCAGTTGGTTCCTTGGGAACTAACTTAAAATACTTAGGAATAAATTAACACTTGGTAATTTCATTTTTAATCATAAACTCATTTCTTCCTTGTTAATAGAATTTTGTGTATGTGAAAGTATATCATACACATGCAAAAATGGCCTTTGATAACTCAACTGTCTACCAAATATGCATTAATTAAATCATCATTTTGCAAAATCAACATCTTTAGAATTTGTCCAAACATTTTCCTTGGACTTCATACTTTACTGATTTTAAAAATAAATTTATTTACTTATTGCATTAATTAATTTATAGCCCAGCTATAGCCCCCTCCCAACCCCACCCTCCCATGCCCTTCCCCAAGTCCACTGATAGGGGAGTTCTCCCTCTCTTCAGATTGGCTTCATTGTCTTCCTCTGTGGCCTGTAGAGGCTGCTCCTCAACTCAGGGACAGGTGATCAAAGAGCCAGCCACTGAGTTTATGTCAGAGACAGCCCATGTTCCTTCTCCACTTGAAGACTGAGCTGCCATGGGCTACATCTGTGCAGGGGTTCTTGCTTATCTCCATGAACAGTCCATGGTTTAAAGTATCAGTCTCAGAAAAGACCTCTGGGTCCAGATTTTTTGGTTCTGTTGCTCTCCTTGGGGAGCTCCTGTCCCCTCCAGGTCTTTCTATTGCTCCCTTCTTTCATAAGATTCCCTGCACTCTGCTCAAAGTTTGGCTATGAGTTTTTTTGTTTTTGTTTTTGTTTTTTATGAACCAAATTTCTTTTACTGATTTTTATTTTTAATATTAGTTACAGTTTATTAATTTTGTATCTCTGCTGTATCCTGCTCCCTCATTCCCTCCTTATCCCACCCTCCCTCCCTCATCTCCTCCCTGTCCCTTTCCAAGTCCACTGATAAGGGAGGACTTCCTCCCCTTTCCTCTGACCCTGGTTTATCAGGTATCTTCAGGACTGGCTGCAGAGTCCTCCTCTGTGTCCTGGCAGGGCTGCTCCTCCCCCAGAAGGTGGGGTGTCAAAGAGCCCACCATTGAGTTCATGTCAGAAATAGTCCCTGTTCCCCTTAATAGGTTACCCACTTGGATACTGAGCTACCATGGGCTACATCTGAGCAGAGGTTCTAGGTTATATCCATACACGGTCCTTTGTTGGAGAAACAGTCTTATAAAAGACACCTCATCTGCTTTGATACCCTGCTGGGTAGAGTCTTTCAGAGGCCCTCTAAGGTAGGCTCCTGTCCTATTCCCTGTCTTCTCCCTCTTCCGAAGTCCATCCCATTTGCCTTTCTGAATGAGGATTAAGCATTTTATCCAGGATCCTCCTTCTTGTTTAACTTCTTTAGGTGCACAGATTTAGTATGTTTATCCTATGTTATATGTCTATTGTACACTTATAGGTGAGTATATACCATATATATCTTTCTGCTTCTGGGTTACCTCACTCAGGATCATTTCTAGTTCCCACCATTTGCCTGCAAATTTCATAATTTTCTTGTTTTTATTTGCTGAGTAGCATTTCATTGTGTAAAAGTGCCACAATTTCTATATCCATTACTCAGTTGAGGGACATCTGGGTTGTTTCCAGGTTCTGGCTATTCTGAATAAAGCTGCTATGAAAATGGTTGAGCGAAGGTTCTTGTTGTATACTTGAGCATATTTTGGATATATGCCTAGGAATGGTATAACTGGATCTGAAATCTGAACTCCCTGTAACCTTAACACTAGAAAATTACAGAAAGCTTTTCTTTTCTTTTAAATCAGAAATTGAATGGAAAATCTGGAAATAAGCAAGTGCTCATTACAGCATATAGACATTGGCGAATTTGTAGTTATAGTTTTGATCTTCATAACTAATTTAAGGACAAAATATTTTGCCACAATTGTTGCCAGTGTGAATAGAGAAAAACTACTTGGAAACAGACTGTCAAAGATTGTTCTGTTTTGATATTATTATTTCAGGCGGATACAATGACTGTGTTGCCAGAATATTGTTAGGTCAAATTATAACCTTTTACACTTATCCATTACATATGTTCTGCATGAATTAATCATTTTTTGTGCATGCGAAGACATCCTGTTCACTTATGTGCTTCTGGTTTCAAAGTTGCTAAAACTTTATTTTGAATTTTAAAACATTCCTTACATATCTGAATCTGGAAATGAAACACAAAAATGTATAAAGAAGTAAATAAAATATTTTATTACTACAAAGTGGAAAGACATTATATACAGTTTGATGTGTTACATGCCAGGTGTGCCATGGTCAGCTTACCTTAATACCGTTTTATGTGTAGCTGCAATCATCTTACCATAGTTACAGATGGCAGTTAATATTTTAAGTCTTAAAAGATTAAAATTGAAACATACTGTTTCTAATATGTCTAATATCAAACAGGGAATTTTAATTTAATGGGTTTCCTCATGAAAACATTCCTAAGTGCATTAGGGAAATGAGGGATTAGCTTTTAAAATTTATTGATTAGGTACTTTAATTATGCTAGCAAATAATAAGTGGCTGAGTATTGATTATGCCTGTGCTAAAAAAAAAAAAAAGCACAAAACTGTTGACAGCATCGCCAGGTCTAAGGATCCAGATTAACAATGGAAAACAGTAAATTTTGCTGTAATATTAATACTAAGTCTCTTGCCCAAAGCATTTTTGAAAGTTCCTCTGCTTCACAGTGTTCACTGTTTGTAGCTAAGTAGGCATTTAGAGGATCTCCTTTTTATGGTCCTATTCAGTTATGTGTGCAGTGACTGCATCTCTATTCTGACATTATCAAATGAAGAGATGTTTTTATTAGCCTGAAGCTAAGCTTCATAAAATTTTCTCTCAAACACATTGTAAGTCACCATGAATTTGCAGACAGTTAAGCTATTTTACTCTTCTCTACTATGTTTCATGCAAACATTTTCTCCATCCAAATAAAAGTGCTGTAGCTTTAGTGTGTGTTTTTCCACTTGTATATCTCTTAGTGAGAACACTATTGCTGACTTTTTAAATTAAAAACTATTGAAAAATTAATTCCTGGTTATAATGTTAGGTGTTTATTTTCTATCTGTTGTGTTATTTCTATGACAATAATACACAAAGGTAAGGTACTATACAGCTATATCCAAGCTTATATTGAATAATTTAGGATTTAACTTGTAATTTAATCATGATGGGCAAATTAAATAAGTGACACAGATAATACTGCAAATAAGTGTTATATATTAATATTTTATTGATTGTATATTCAATAAAATGATAAAAATTCACTTACAATTGACAATGAAAATTATATTTAAATTTATATTGCATCTATGACTTTATATTGCATAAACTCATAGAATATTGAAGATATGGGTATTTTATTAGTTTTAAATATTTTTTCATATTTTAAAATATTTTATTTAAATATTTAAATATTAAATATAATAAAATATTTAAATATTTTAGAATGGAAAAACTACTTTCACCTCATTAGAAACTAAATGTCTTTGTCACTGCCATCTTACACATTACTATATGGAAGTCTCCTGAGTTTTCTTCAAAATCATATGAAGAAGCCTGTAGTTCTGACCCGTGCCTTTAATCCCAGCACTCAGCGAGTCAGAGGCAGGCAGATTGCTGTGAATTTGAAGTCAGCCTGGTCTACAAAGCTTGTTCAGGACATCCATGGCTACCCAGAGAGAAACCCTGTCTCAAAAACAACAACAACAACAACCACTAATAATAATAATAATAATAATAATAATAATAATAATAATAATAATAAAACTGAAGTTTTAGAGATGAACCTAATTGAGAGATTACGTGACCATATAAGGACCATCCCAATGTAGGGAGAATATAAAAATTCCTTACTGTAGCCATGGTGATTTACACTTCTAATCTAAGCACCCAAGGAAGCAAAGGTAGGTAGAACTCTGCTAGTCCATTGTCAGTCTTATCTATACAGTAAGTTCCAAGACATTCAGGACTACACAGAGAGACACTGTAATAAAAATCCACCACCAACAAGAAAGTTACTAAACCATCTATATTTGATTTTGAGTTGCCAGATCTTAAAAAAGAAAGACAGACAGACAGACAGACAGAAAAGAAAAGAAAAGAAAAGAAAAGAAAAGAAAATTTATTTTGTTGTTGTTATTTAGTTTCAGGACATCCATTGTGTGATTTTTTTTTTTTTTGCAGGCTCATTAGCAAATTACACCACACTTTCCACACTTTAGAGAAAGTAGACCAAAAAACCTGAGCCATTCCAGTGGTATTGAAAGACTGAGTATTCAGGGATGAAGTCTCTGCTTATTCCTTGCAGATGATCTATAAGGACAGATTTTGTCTTCTTCAAATATTTCTATATTTGTGAAGCTAATCGTGGTCTTTTTCATGTCTTCTGGTGTTTTAGGATCATTTACTGGAAATACGGATAACTTTCTAAAGAAAGTAGTCTAATATAAGTGGATTTTTAATTTTTATTTTTATTAATTACAGTGTATTCACTTTGCATCCTACCTGTAGCTCCCTCCCTTCTGCCCTAGCAATCCCACCCTCCTTCCCTCCTCTACTCCCTGAACTGCCATGGGCTACATCTTTTCACGGGTTCTAGGTTATTTCCATGCATGGTCCTTGGTTGGAGTATCAGTTTCAGAAAAGACCCCTGGGCACAAATTTTTTGGTTCTGTTGCTCTTCTTGTGGAGCTCCTGTCCTCTCCAGGTCTTACTATCTCTCCCCTTTTTCATAAGATTCCCTGCATTCTGCCCAAAGTTTGGCTATAAGTCCCAGCATGTGGCTTTTTAAAATAGATGATTCTATGTATTGTTATCAAAATAAAAGTCCTGACATTATAAGAAAAGTAGGTAACTATTGAAGGAGAAATGTAAGCTCACACTCATGCAAACACACACTCACATATTCATCTGTGTATCTAAGTAGCATCTATAAGTGTAACACTGAAGTATCATTAACTATTAAAAACAAAATGTATGCAGCGGTTGTCTTAGTTACTGCTCTATTGCTGTAACAGATGTCATCGCCAAGGCAACTTTTATAGAAGAAAGCATTTTGTTGGGGGCTTGCTTATGGCTTCAGTGATTAATCTACCATCATTGTGGAACATTTTTTGAACAGAGGCAGGCATGGTGCTAGAGAAGTGGCTAGTAGAGTCTCATCTTGATTTACAGACAGGAGGCAGATACAGGGAGGCAGAGATGGAGAGAGACAGAAAGAGAAACACACACAGAAAGAAAAACTCAGAAACAACACAGAAAAAAAGACAGAGACAGAGACAGACAGACACACACAGAGATAGAGATACTTTTGGAGCTCAAGACCTGCTACCAATACCATACCTCCTCCAGCAAGGCCACACATCCTAATCATTCCTAAGAAGTCTATTAACTGATGACTTTATGAGCCTGTGGAAGCCAATCTTATTCAAACCCCAACAGCCGTTGTAAAGAAAGATTTTCTTCCATAGTATAATTCTAATTTGCTCTCAAGCTTAGTAAATAGAGATAAACGATTTGAAAACTTTTGTGTGCATAAACAATATTTTAAATTTCTTGGTATAGAAGTAGAGGATGATATATAATAGCAAAGAATATATAGGTCAATAGGACTACATCAAAGAATAAAGAAAACACAAGGTTAGACACAGGTACAAAATAGCCAACACATTTTTCAATAAATGAGGTAGACAAAGAGAAAAAAAGAGTAAAAATATCTAGCTTAGTGTTTACATTGTTTTCCGTCTGTGACATCATCTCTATGCCATCTCCCTTTCCTGATCTCAGGCAAATTTTCCTGATCTGAGGCACAAATGTCTCATGCATATCTGTAGGTCTGTGTATATATAAATCATGTGAGAAAGTAACCTTGCTCAACAAAATGAGATACAGTTTTTGAAAAGAGTTGTCAGTGATATTATAAATCATATCTAGTGATTTTGCAAATTTATAAGAGCTTGAAAACAAAATAGTTAAAAAAATAAAGCAACTTTTATAGAAATTTGGGGGCACGATTTGAATCCTCATAGGATGTGGAAATAATATGGTATCTATGCTTTCCTACGTTTTGAATGGTTTGCAAATATTAGATCCACAGAACATGAAAGCCCGAATAATTCTTGATGTTG
Source organism: Pachyuromys duprasi (assembly GCA_028658305.1). Taxonomy (NCBI): domain Eukaryota; kingdom Metazoa; phylum Chordata; class Mammalia; order Rodentia; family Muridae; genus Pachyuromys; species Pachyuromys duprasi. The sequence continues at coordinate 67,455,370 of CM053765.1, read as the reverse complement.
GGTGTAATGTTAGGTCAGTTCCCTCAAAGGCATAATAAAGTAATCTGGCACCTTCCAGAAGCCAATTCCCCACTACTGCTGTACCTATAGAATTGAATGCATTTATCTGAGCCAGGTCTAGTATGCTATGGAGGTGGTGCTTTATTTTAATTAGTGGTTATGGTTCAGTTACTTATAGAGAAGAGGAGAAATGAACCAAAACCTTATCCTTACTTTATATCCTACAAGTCTGGGAAGGGTTATTATTGGTTTAGACAACTAATTCAGAAGACCCAGAGATATAAGTACATGTTAAAGCCCAAATATAAATGATGTGCATGGGTTTCAAGTGAGTAAATGGGTTATGTATGTGTGCATGTGTGTTTGTATGTGTGTGTACCTGCCTCTGAATTATCTGGTCACTGTCTGACCCACGAATGATACTTAAACATCTTAGCTTCTCCTCTCTGAGGATTCCCTATTTAAAAATAGATACACACATTTTCCTTAAAGAATGCGTTAATAGAAGCATCATGACTTCTTTTACCAAAAGAAGGCTTTGCTATGTTAAAAGGAAGCTGAATACTTGTAGTTTACAGATGCCACATAAACTCTCTTGATGTTGCTGTTGTACTGTGCTAACAACTCTTTCCTTGTTTCTAACGTTGCTGGTATTTCCTAGTCTCAAATGTACTTCCTGTGATAGATACCAAGTCTGCACCACCATTCTCTCTTTTTAGTCTGGTCTTAGTAGTGATGACCTGTGTTACTGCCAACTACAGTGCTTTTATTTTTTAACACTGTTCCACATGTAAATAGGAAATTCACATACATTCATTTTGTCAACAGTGCATTTTCACTTGAGCATCTCCTGTCCCGGGAGCTTATCTCCCCATCCTACCTTACCCTGGCCTCTCTTTCTCAACTCCCTTCTTGATCCCTGTTTGTTCCCCCTTGACCATTTCACTTCTACTTTCAGGTTACAGGTACAAACATGATTTTAATAACATGGTCTTTTTATAACACATCTATGTCAGGGGAGTATCTTAAGAATAATTCATTCATTCTAAGTCTGATCAAGTTTCCATGCCGTCATGACACTGTCTGCACACTCCTCGGCAGATGTGACAAAAATGAAGTGGATTCTACATGAATGTCTACTGCCTGACCCACTTGAGAAACAGCTCTGCTACTTACTAGACTTCACCCCAGTGATTAAGCCTCTCTGGATACCAACAACCCTTCTGCAAGTGGGAGTAACAGTTCGTATATGGTTGCAAACATAATCAAACAAGCTGATATATATATATATATATATATATATATATATATATATATATATATATATAAACTTCTTTATAAGATTGTTTTATTTCATTTAAACTTTCCTTAATGTCTTTTCCAACTTAGCAACTAAGTGACTCCTCTATTCTTTTTATGTAATGTAGTATTGTTAGTTGGTATTGAAAACTCAAGTGTAATGTGTGATGAGCCAAACATAAATTTAAATGTTTATTTATGAATACAATATAAAAATTTATTTCTTTTTGATTTTCAAAACCATGAATACAATATTTACTATTTCTCTAAACAAACAAACAAAAACAAAAAATACTGATTAACCTCAGTGATTTCAGGTTTGATAGATAATATCTGTTACTGGGTCCCTGTCACATTTTTTCTTATCAAAGGGTAATAAAAGTGAGACAATCAACTGCATTAAAGCCAAAGCCAAAGCGAATCCTCCAAGGAAGATTATATATATATATTCCTTATAATAGTTCAAGACATTGGCCAAAAATAAAATTTCATATTTCATATGTGAAATTAGTGTTCCTTGAAAGAATTTATACTGATATGTTTATTGGAGCTCAACAAAAACATGTTGATTTGAAATGTTCAATGAACCAAGGACCATGCGTGGATATAACCTAGAACCTCTGCTTGGATATAGCTCATGGTAGCTCAGTATCCAACTGGGTACCCTAGTAAGGCGAACAGGGCCTATTTCTGTCATGAATTCAATGGCTGGTTCTTCGATACCTCCCCCTGCCCCCCCGAGGGAGGAGCAGCTTTGCCAACCTAGAAGAGGCCTGATAAACTAGGGTTAGATGGAAGGGGAAGAGGTCCTCCCCTATCAGTGGACTTCGAACGGGGCAGGGAGGATTAGAGGGAGGGATGGGGAGAGTGGGAGAGAATGTGGGAGGGAGCTATGGCTGTGATACAAAGTACATAACATGATTAATATAAAAATAAATAAATTTAAAAAATCATGCCATGTTTGAACAGTAAAAGTCATTATTTCTTGAATCCCTTATTCTTTAGATGCATAATGCATGACTCACCTTCCTTTCGACAGGGAATATAATCTTTTTGATTGATTAAAATGAAGAAACTCACAGTGTCAAGTAAAGCACTAATTGAATTATAAATATTTTAAATTATTGGACAACTCCCATGAAAGTATTCCTGTATGAAATTGAAACCATTTTAGTGCACATATTGTACTGACTGGAAAATTTTGGCTAAAAATATTATCTTCTTTGAATTTCAGATATGTCATTGAGAGTGTCGTCGTACATGCTGCCTTGAGAAGATGTAAAAATCACCTGACATTGTTAAACATTGGCAAAGGCAGACATAACAGCTTGTGCTAACGTAAGTTGCCCAGGAGTTTCTGGATACAGATGAACACAGACAGATGGGTTTTGGTATGCAGAATCATCATTGGTTTCTTATTTAACAGAAATGAAGGACTTCATATGACAGAGTAAATATCGGGAGAAGGCTGGTGTTGGGATTTACTTCTGTATCTTTTCTTTATCCGTTAATGAAACGACTATGAGATTGCCTTAAGGGTTCTCATGCACATATTGCTTCATTTAGGTGGTCCTCCCGACTCTCTAGTCTTGCTCACAGTCATTACTCCCTAGTCTCACTCAACATAATACTGGAGCGCCCTCGCCTTGATGTTTAAAAAGTAATGTCCTTATTTGGACATTTGATACAACTGTTTTTGGAAATCTGCAGGAGAGAATTGAGAATCAGGAGAACTAAATGTTATATACAAAACAAACTCAGAAGTGGTATTGCTGGTGACAGTGTTCTAAATTGAATAGCTCTGACTGGGTAAACACAGGACTGCACTGAATAAACAGACAGATACACTCAGTGTCCTTCAAGAAAAAAACTCCTTAGGCTAGATTCCTGAAAAAACACTAGCTCCTTTTTCTGGCCCCAGTGTTCACCTCAGGGAGGCATCTAGTTATTTATTAAACTGAACAGCCTGTATCAGTTTGAAAGACCCCTACCCTGCTGACAATCATTTGAAATCCCCTTGCTTTCCATCAAGCTTCTGTTCTCATAATTCTTGGCTGTTCGATTACCGATAAACCCTTCTTTTCACCCACACTGTGGTCCAGCTGTGTGGCTCTAATATGTCCTCATTTATGCTACTGTACCCAAGGGTTTATGTTGAATACTGTTGAGGAAACGCACAAATGTTGTATTTTCAGACTATTAAGAAGTGTGTTTTCTATTAATTTATTAATTTTACATCCCTATCCCATCTCCCTCCTTCGTTCCCCCTTCTTTCTTATCCGTCCCACTCACTTTCCCCTGTGTTCAGAGAGGGGGAGCCCTTCTCTCTTACCAACTGATCCCATACTCTTAAGTTTCTTTAGGACTGCCTGCATCCTCTGTGGTCTGGGAAGGCCTCCTCCAGCGAGAGGTGATCAAAGAGCAGGCAACAGAATTCATGTCAGACACAGCCCCTGGTCAACTTATTAGGTGAAACACATGGAGACTGAGATGCCTGTGAACTATAAATTGAGCAGGGGGCCTGGGTCCTTTCTATGTTTGATCCTTGGTTTGTGCATCAGTCTCCACAAATACATCCCTGGGACCAGATTTGTAGGCTCTGTTGGTCTTCTTGTGGAGCTCTTGTCTGTTCCGGGTTCTTCTATAACCCTACTCTTCCATAAGACACCATGAACTCTACCCAAAGTTTGGCTGTGTGTCTCAGTATCTGCCTTGATCCCCTGCTGAGTGGCGTTTTTCAGAGGACATCTGTGGTAGGCTCCTTTCCCATTCACTTTCCCCAACCGTTTCCGTTGTCTATTCTATTTGCCATTATAAATGAGAATTAAATATATTCCTTAGGTCCTTATTATTACTTTATGTCTTTGGATTGTAGTATATTTATCCTGTATTGTATTGGTAATATCCACTTATAAGTGAATATATACCATGCCTGTCTTTTTGTGTCTGGGTTACCTCACGCAGGGTGATCTTTTCCAGATCCATCCATCTCCCTGCAATTTCATGATGTCCTTGTTTTAATAGCTGAATAGTATTCCACTGTGTACCTATACCACAGTTTCTTTATCCATTCTTTGCTGGGCTAATATCTGGGTTGTTTCCGGTTTCTGGTTGTTACAAATAAAGCAGCTATGAATACAGCTGAGCAAATGTCCATGTTGCGTGGTCTTTTGGGAATATGCACAGGAGTGTATAGCTGGGTCTTGAGGAAGAGCGCTTCCCAATTTTCTGAGAAAACAGCAGATTGATTTCCAAAGTGCTTGTACAAGTTTGCATTCCAAGCAGCAATGGAGGAGTGTTCCCCTTATCCATAGCGTTGTCAGCATGTGTTGTCACTTGAGTTTTTTAACTTAGCCATTCTCATAGGTATGAGATAGAATCTTCGAGGTGTTTTGATTTGCGTTTCCGTGATGATTAATAACATTGAACATGCTTTTAATTGTTTCTCAGCCATTCGAAATTCCTCTTTTGAGATTCTCTTGTTAGCTCTAAAAATTAGCTCACAATATTTTTAATTGATTTTTTTGTTCAGTTTGTGTTTAATTTATTGAATTATTTATATATTCTGGATATTAGTTCTCTGTCAGATGTAGGGTTTGTGAATGTCTTCTTCCAATCTGTAGGCTATCGTTTTGTTCTGATGACAGTGTCCATTGTCTTACAGAAGATTATCAGTTTCACAAGGTCCTCTTTATTAATTGTTGATGTTAAAGCCTGAGCTGCTGGTATTAAGTTTGGAAGTCATCTCTTGTGCAAATGAGCTCAAGGTTTTCTCCACTTTTTCTTCTAGTAGATTTAATTTGTCTGGCTTTATATTGAGGACTTCGATCCACTTGGACTTTAGTGCTGGATGATAAATATGGGTCTATTTGCATTCTTCTCCATGTAGACATCCAGTTAGACCAGCACTATTTGCTGAAGATGCTATCTTTTTTCCATTGTATGGTTTTGGCTTCCTTGTCAAAAATCAAATGTCCACGGGCATGTTGGGTTATTTCTGGGTCTTCAATTTGATTCCACTGATCCGTCAGTCTGTTTCTATGCCAGCACCATGCAGTTTTTATTACTGTTGTTCTACACTACAGCTTGATTTCAGGGAAGGAGATACCTCCAGAAGACCTTTTTCTCTTCTTTCTTTCTTTTTCTTTTTAAAGGCTCCCTTTCACAGGTCTGATCTAGTGATCATGTGTAGCTTGTCTTTCCTTTTATTCATTCATTTATTTATTTATTTATTTATTTATTTATCTATTTATTTATTTATTTGCTTGCTTATTTATTTATTACAATTTATTCACTTTGTATCTCAGCTGGAGTTCCCTACCTCATCCCCTCCCAATCCTACCCTCCCTTTCTCTTCTCCTTCCATGCCCCTCCCAAAGTCCTCCTCCCCTTCCATCTGACCCTAGCTTATCAGGTCCCATCAGTACTGGCTGCATTATCTTCCTCTGTGGCCTTATACTTCACCAAGAACCATGCATACAGATAACCTAGAACCCCTGCACAGATGTAGCCCATGGCATCTGTCTCAGGGTTCCCTAGTATGGGGAGCAGGGGCTGTCTTTGACATGAACTCAGTGGTTGGCTCTTTCATCACCTTCCCCTGAAGGGTAGGGGGTGGGCAGCCTTACCAGGCCACCTAAGATCTTTTATCTTACAGAATTCTTTTAGATATTTTTGTTGTTGTTGTTCTTTGGTTTGTTTGTTGTTGTTGCTGTTGTTTTTGTTTTTCCATATGAAATTAAGATTCATTCTTTCAAGGTCTGTAAAGAATTGTGTTGGAATTTTGATGGGATTTGAATTGAATCGTTGCTTTGGTATGGTGACCATTTTTACTATGTTGATCCTATAGATCCATGAGCATGGAGGTTCTTTCCATCTTTTGATATCTTCTTCAATTTCTTTCTTTAATGACTTGAAGTTGTTTTTGTTTGTTTGTTTGTTGTTGTTGTTTTTTGTACAAGTCTTTCACTTGCTTGTTTAGAGTTACACCGAGGTACTTTATGGGTTTTATGTCTATTGTGAAGGCTGTTGTTTCCCTAACTTCTTTCTCAGCCTGTTTTTCTTCTATATATAGGAGAACTACTGATATATATATATATATATATTTTTTTTTTAGTTAATTTTTGTATACATACACTTCGCTGAAGGTGTTTGTCAGATGTACAAGTTCCCTTTTAGAATATTTGGTGTCATTAATGCTTACTGTTTTGTCATCCATGAACAGTGATACTTTGACTTCTATCATTCTAATTTGTATTTCCTTGATCTCCTTTAGTCTTCCTATTGCTTTAGGTATAACTTCAAGTACTACATTAAGGAGATAAGGAAAGAGTGAACAGTCTTGTCTTGTCCCTGATTTCTGTGGAATTGACTTAAGATTCTCTCCTTTTAGTTTGATATTGGCTATATGTTCTTAATTGTTGTGATTACAGGATATATAAATGGCATTTCCTCTGTTAGCTTTAAAATCAAGAAAAACTGTCATGGAGAAGGGGATCTTCTCCATTTTAGTTGAGTAAGAAATGTAGCTTTTTGCATAATAAAGAACAAAGGATAGGGATGGGATAGGACCTACAGATAGGACTTCTAGGCAGTGGGAAAGGCAGGGAGACTCAGGCACATCTGGTTGAGAGAAGTAAAAAGGGAGAAAAAGCACAAAGTGGAGGTAGGAAATAAGATCCACATGGAGAAAGACAATCGTGGAGAAGTTAAGTTAGATGATAGCTGAGAAACTACCCTGGGAAAAGGCCAACAGCCTTAAACTACATAGATGTCTCCTTGTCTCAATGATGCCACAAGTGGGATGAACAAAAGTTCTGCAATAGGGTACAAATTTGTACTCTATCCCAGAAAAAAAACATATAAATGTGCATGTTACTAATAGTATAATAGAAATGTTGGCTTTCTGTTTTTCTTTTCTTTTTTCTTATCTTTCCTTTACTTTTTTCATTTTTTGTTTTGTTTTGAGTTAATATACTTCCTATGTATTCTAGGCATCAGAGATAATAATGAGAGTGATACAAACATCATAATTCTCAAAAGTAAAAGTGTGGTTGACCTGTGCTGTTAGTGTTCTGTTCAGGAAGTTATCTCCCGATCATAACAGCCAGAATCTTGGAACAACCTAGATGTACCTCAACGGAGGAATGGATACAGAAATTGTGGCACATTTACACAATGGAATACTATTTAGCTATTAGTAACAAGGAAATTATGAAATCTGCAGGCAAATGGTGGGAACTAGAAAAGATCTTTTTAAGTGAGGTAACCCAGAAGCAGAAAGACATACATGGCATATACTCACTTATATGTGGATATTTAGCCATATAATATAGGATAAACATACTAAAATCTGTACTCCTAAAGAAGCTAAAAAACAAGAAAGACTTTGGGGAAGATGTTCAAACCTCATTCAGATGGGCAAACGTGATAAAGACTAGAAGCAGGAGAAGACAGGGAACAGGGCAGGAGCCACCACAGATGGCTCTGAAAGAACAAGGTACGGAAGCAGAGGCTGAGACTCAAAGTCAAACTCTGGACATAGTGCATGAAGCCTTAGGAAAGAAGGAGGAGACAGAAAGATCTGGAGGGGACAGGAGCTCCAATTGGAGAAGAGAGCCAAAAATCCCTGACCTCAAGGACCCTGCAGAGACTGATACCCCAACCAAGGATCACACATGGAGAGGACCTAAAACCCCAGCTCAGATGTAGCCCATAGACTCAGTCTCCAAGTTTCTCTAGTCCTTACTAGAGCAGGGGCTGGTTCTGGCATGAACTCAGTGGCAGGCTCTCTGATCACCTACCCCTGGGGGGTGTAGCCTTGCCAGGCCACAGAGGAAGTCAATGCAGCTAGTCCTGATGGGATCTGATATGCTAGGGTCAGATAGAACTGGAGGAGGACTACCCTATCAGTGACTAGGGGAGGGGAATAGGGGGAGAGGTGAGGGAAAGGTGGAATTGGGAGGAGACAAGGGGCACATCCAGGATACATACTGAATGAATTGCATACTGAATGAATTGCAATAAATAATAAATAAAAATTAAAATGAGGGTGACTATCTTATCAGAGGAGCAAGGCTGAGCTCCAGAATGATTGATTGCTTCTGAGCCCACCCATCCATTCTTTTATTCCTACAAAGCCTGCAGGCTAGCAATGAGAACAAAGGTTTTGCCATTTTGTTGTAGTTATTTTAGGTGATAATATGCCTTCTCAGATTGCTGCTCTCAGAATATTGCTTGGTTTCAAAGATCAGTTCTTGTTGTGGGAACAGACACATTGAGCCATGATGGTCTAGCTCTAGTGAGAGAAGATTTTCTTTCTTTTTTTTTTCAAAATAAAAATTTTATATCATTTCTCATCACATTAAAAACATTGTTTATATAATATATAAGGGATACAGATTTAAGGGAAATCATACAAATATGATTTCTAAGGTAAGTTCTGAATTGCTGATATTCGAGAACACAAGGTTAGAATGAAAAGGAAAAGGACAAGGAGCATAAGGGAAAGGAGAGGACATTTTTAACAAAAGTATTTATGTCAGAAAAGCACCAGATAAGGTTGCTTATAATTACAATATAAAACTCATTAATTCATTAGATAAGTTTTTTTCATGCATTAATTTTCTATTTAAAATGACACAGGATCTAGACCCAGAACAAAACCAGATGAGTGTTACTGTGTTTAGCAAACATTCCAGAGAGCAACATTCCTAGGTTGTGTCTTCTAATCACACTGACCAGAACTGAAGATTTTGCCTCGTGATAGTAAATAAATTATGCTTATTTAACCAAAAAAGGAGAATTTATAGTACTTTAAATTCATTTCATTCATTTATATACATTCAAACATAGTAAAAATACATATCAAACTCATGTACGTAGTATGCTATCATAGGTACATATGGTACATATATGACAAGTATCTACTGATTGGCAAACAAAAAGTTAAGAAAAAAAAGAAAATTTTAGCCAGAAAAAGAATGTGTAAAGAAAAGTACATCGGTATATGATTACATTTCCTTTATAACTTTAATCAAGATATAACTGCACCACTGAGCATAGATAACATAGCAATTTTACAATTAAGAAATATATTTGAGTCCTGAAATTTTTCCAAACATTAATAATTTAACAGTGAAACACTCATTTTCACTGCTTGTGGGTTTTACCTGTTACCTAAGAATAGAAATAACACAATTTATTGACATAATCCTGCTTCAGCTACCTTTCAGAAACAAAGAAATGCATCTCATATAACATCCTTACAAGATCATTTTCTGAATAGCAGGTTTTAAAGTTACTTAAATACTATTCTTACTCTAAATTCAAAGAGAAATTCAATAATAAATTAGAAATTTGAACCATATCTTCATTTTTCAGACACGAATTAACTATTTTAGGTTTGAATATTCTACAATTCATTTCCTCCAAGTTTTTTTCTTTGTCTCTGTCCCTCTGGCATTTGAATTAATTGCACATGAATAAATTATTGTAGTAGTATACATAAGATTTTTTAAGGTCATTTTGTCTCATTTTGGTCCTTTATGTGAAATATTGGGACTTGTTTTTATATCTGACTATCGTATATATATGAATAAATGCTAACTTCTGAAATATAAAGCTGTGGATTTTCTAGGTTTTATACATTGTTTATATATACATAAATTTTTTGTGTATATAATTTAGAATTTGATTAATAGAACATAATCCTTTTTCCTCTCCTTCATTAAACAATATAAGAGAAAAAAAACAAGGAATGTACATCTGCAGTGTGAAAAGACTTTTTTTTTTCTGATTCCACTTAATTTTGGCTTGATTTTGGAGGGAAAACGCCACAAGCCATTTCTAAATCCTGTCACACTTTGTTGTTTTTGTTTTTCTGTTGTTTTGTTTTTTGTTTTTTTGTTTTTGTTTTTGAGACAGTTTTCTGTGTAGTCTTGGTTGTCCTGGACTCACATCATAGACCAGGCTGGCCTTGAATGAAGAGATCTGCCTGCCTCTGCTTCCTGAATGCTGTGTTTGCTACTGCATCAGGCTCACAAACATTTTTAAAGCCTACACATGTCATCTTTCTGAAGTCAAGCATATATGGTTGTTTCAACCAACATAGTGTGAGTGAAATAATTACCAAACTTTTGGGTCAGAGAGGGCTACACATTTACTTTCATCATCATCATAATAATAATCATCATTAATTATTTACTTTAGATTCCCACAACAGTTTCCCTCTCTTTCTCCTCCCAGTCCTCCATCACCCTACCCCCTGCCCTAATCCTCTTCTCATTTGTTTCTCTTCAGAAAATGGGTATCCTCCCATGGATGTCAACCAGTAAGCACATCTTCTATTGAGACTAGAGGAAGCAGCCCAGTAGGAGGAAAGGATGCCAGAGTCAGGCAACAGTCAGAGACAGCCCCTGCTCCTGCTGTTAGGAGTCCAACATGAAGAGCAAACTACACAAATTTAACAGGTACAAATTTACTTTCTAATTCACTGAAGTATGCTCGCTGAAAGCCTTACAGCTGGCTCATGATTCTGTGAGTAATCTGAAGGTGATGGACTGGCCTGGAAGCTGAAGTTCCTGTGAAGCTTGGTGGTTCATATACTTATGGTGGTCAATATTTTTACAATGTGGAGTTATAAAATACTTCTTTTTTGGAGATTATAAAAGACTTTATAGGGAAACAACATTAATAATATAGTCAACAGATACAATAAAATGTCTATTCACTATAACAAAATATATGCATATATCTGAAGAACTATGCAGAGTTTGGGACTCAATGGTGAATATAAAAATTTCTTTTTCAATCTTCCTGGGTTTAGAATCAGGCAGATAAAGGAAAATTTTAAACTATTTTAACATGACAACTTTTAAATTACAAAAATTAAAAAAAAAACTAAGGGAATATATAGCAGTAAAGCGTACAGCAGTCTCATGTAACAAGATGTTTCTTTCTAAGGTTACAGACTGCTCTGAAAAAATCAGACACGTAAGTGAGGTGCTTCAGGGAGAAGCACAACATTAGTGAAAACCAGTATAAGACAAGATGCAGAATACCTCAGGAATACAGAGAGATAAGAGTGTACATGTCACACAAAAGAACAAAGCACGTGACTGAAGAGAGAGATGATGGCGACATGACACAGATCCTCTAGCACAAAGTTAAGGATTTGGAAAATAATTGGAAGGTCTAAAAAAAAAAAACCTACAGATTTTGTTGTATGATATTAAAGAAAGTTTCATGACTTGAATAAATCCCTCAGTGTTGTGTAGATAAATAATCTTCCATCCCATAGTGTATCCGCTACCACAGTCTTCAGAAAGTCCCGAACATTATTCTACTTCAGGTACACAATGGGCAAATAACAACAGATTTCATTATTTATACTCCAGTGTTCCATATGTAGTCTTATCATAACGTGATGCAACTAGTAAAACTATTTAAATCTTTTGCCATGGTGTTATGTTATTAAAATACATTCCTAGTAATAATTTTGACTTCTAAAATTGTACTCCAGTTTACAGAAAATTCCATACAATATAGAATCAAAGAGATGAAAGCCCATGTTGAAATAGTAGCATAAAAATATGGGAAAATATTGAAGAATAAAGTATTCAGTTCAAATTATATATTATCTCCAGTATTATGTTTATTTATAATAACAAATTTCTATATATTACTATAGCATTTGTTAACACTTGAAGTTTGGAAGCTCCTTGGTCTAAACTGTATACTGGATGTTTTCCTGTTAGGGCTTTTTATTATTATAGACTTGAACTAACAAAAAATCTGACTTCAGGACTTTTACCATAGCAAATGCCAGGTTACTTCGTGATTTTCTTTTTTTGTCATTTCTATTCGTAGAGTTTAAGTTACTAGTACACACTTCCTAAATGTACAATGTATTATATTACTTTGTATTCTTGTGATGAAGTCCATGACCAAAACCAAGCTGGTGATGAGTTTATTTGCCTCACACATACTATTAGACTTACATTCATCTATATTTCTTACATAAATGAGTAGAGGTGGCAGTGCCCTCTTTAGAGTGTGTCATCCATATTTTTGATCAAGAAAGTGCCCACAGATTTGTACACAGGCCTCTTTGATGGAGACTTTTCTCAGCTGAAGTTTTCTTCTTCCAGGTGACTCTAGATTATGGCAACTTGACAAACATTAGGTGTCACACACAGAACATTCCAGAACAAATAAACTAAGACAAACCAGCACATAATGTACAAATCTTGTTCATCTTACTTGTTCTGATTCCATTCTCACAAGGTCTAGTTACTTGTTTTCTGTTTATAAGAGTTGGATAAACTCAGGCTTGAAGGTACAGTGTGGTTCAGCACTTCTGCTGATTTTCGCTTAATTTTGCCATTATATATGAATTATTCTAACTCCTTTTATGTACAATGACATTTGAAAGGGTAAAATTCTTGTGAGTAAATTTATCTGATTTAGCATAAAACTACCAATATTATATATTCAGATAAATGAAAGAAGAGCCTGTAAGCATACATCACAACACTCAGTGTGGACACAGCGGTAATCCACCCCTAAATCTACATCATCAAAAAAAATTTCTTTCTTGTCAAATTACCTTTTGTAGAGAATGTCACATGTCATTGTTCTTAACCCCTCTTATGCACAAACACATACACACACCCCCAATACATAATTAATTACAAACTACAATAATTAAAGATTTATTACATGCATGTTACATAAGCTTTTATTTAGTATTCATTGTAGTAAACATAAGAGTTAGCACAATTTGGTGTTGTGAACTGAAGTGCCCAAGATAAAGAGTTCATTTATTTTAAAGAGTCTGTAGAGCTGCTAGGTGGATTAGAACTTTTCTGATAGAGATGAACAAGATTGCATGTCTAGAGTCAAATTATCAAGATCTATCAGTAGCCCACTGACAGCCATTGGTTTAGCTCTGCTGTGTTTGTCAAAATTTCCATCCTAGTTTTCAGCATAACAAGCCAAGAGTATCACCAGACAGCAGCTCAGTCCTCTAACAAATTTGCTGGCTTGCTGTAACCTTCGAGACTCATGTTTCCACTACTGTATTTTAAAAATATCTTGATTCATAACTTCCCTTGTTCTGTTCCCATAAATACTTCATGAAGCTTTTTACAAGCTGAACTTGGAATTAACCATAATCTGTGTTCTTTCGCCACGATCACCCAAATATGACTCCAGAACAAGCTTTCTATTGTTTCTCTGGATGTGTGAACTGTTTCTGTGTCAATACCAAATCAAGTTTAAATTATGTAACTGCCAAGAAAATGATCACCCAGGAGCTGGCCCAACAACAGTAAGCCCCTAGCTAGCAGCCTTTCCAAATGCTCTTAGAGCTACATTTACACTGGCTTGGAAACTTAGTTTTCTCTTTCCAAAGCTTCATACAGTAATTTATGAACAATCTTATGTGTCTAGGGTACATTCATGTGTTCACATGCATGAGCTACTGTGGGTGTGTATGTGTGATATCATGTGGTTTGGTATGATAGATTGGAGGCAGACTAATTTGAAATCCAAAACAAAATTTGAATGGTAATAACATTTTTCATAGTTGTCACAGTTCTGTATGTTTTCTGGGAAGATGGCTTATTAGAAAAAGAAGAGGCCAATCATTTTTTTTTCCTGTGTCAAAATAAGGTAGAAAAATATTTTTGAAGTACACACGACTTTAAATAGCATATTCATATTACACTTCAAATTAATCAAATTTTAATCACATTAATTTCAAACGATGTAGATCCAAAATGTAGTTAAGATAAAAATGTAAGTAATCAGCATAACATAAATTCTTTGGAGGATTTTAAGTGGAAATTTTTGGTTTTCTTGAAGACTCAGTTTTGTCATATGATGCAGGCTGGGCATGTGATGAAGATCAACATGGGCTGATCTTCATGCTTCTACACTTGACCTTGCAAGTCAAGGAGAAATGTTCCAGAGCACTTCTTAGGACAATGCAACTGAGTGTGCCTGCTTGGTGGTGGTATTGGACTTCACTGATGGCATCCTGATGACTGTGTTTGGTAATTCCCAAAGGACCCATCAACCATTACAGCAGAAAGTAGATAAAAGAGGTCTACAGACCTTTTCCCTACTAAACTCCTATTTAAGGTCAAGGGAGTTTGGGTTGGAAGGGAGGTAAAGGTGTCTAAGAACCCTAAATAAAGTAGGTTTGGTAAAAATTATAAGCCTACTGGAATTTCTAATATGTTTATACTCACTGCGATAAGCCCCATGGCTGACATCAACCTGAGGAGGAAAGAGATCATTTTGTTTACAATCTATCACCCAGGAAAGCTGAGGCACAATGGAAGCCATTTATGGACTTGCTGCCCCCAAAGTGATCAGGTGCCCTTTTTATAGAGCCCAGACTGACCTGTCCAGGGATGGATCTGCCCACAGTGGATTCAGAATTCAATGGTATGGCTCCTAGACATGCCTATAGGAGAATCTGAATGGGGCAATTTCTCAACTGTGATTGCTCTTCCCTTGTATGTCTAGGTGTGTCAAGGTGACAAAAACTAACTATGACACAGGGAAAGGGAGAACCTGATGTGGGAAATGGAGGAACTGGAGAGGAATAGAAAGTAAAATCATGAACACAATCTTGTGAACTACTATAAAAATGTATCTGCTTCTTCAGACTGTAAGTGCTTTAAAGTAACTAATCAGCACAGAAGGCCACGGGCCGTTTATAGCTATTGATTTAGTAAGCAAGTGTTTGAGTCTTCAAAAAAGTGTGAGTAGTGAGGACCAAGGGATTTATTTAATAGTCTGGAGTTTCCTTCCCTATAGGCAGAAATATTCCCATTACTGGAATACAGGAGATCTTCTATCACAGTTAAAATATCAGTAACAAAGAAGACACATATTCCTCTGAGAACATATAGGATCACAAAATACTTCACTAGGAATGCTACTTTTACTGAAATAATTCATAAACTGATGTCAACATGATAATTTTGGGGCTACAGAGATGGCAGAGTATGTACAAGAACATTCTTCTCTTGCAGAGGACCCGAGTTTTAGCCTACAAACTCCATTTTTTGAGGTTCACAACTCTCTGTTACTTCAGGTGCAGGTGATCTGCACCTTCTAGACTCCATAGTCACCTGTGTCGCACATACACATGCTCGCACAGTCTTGCCACTCATTCCCATAATTTAAAAAAATAAATTACAAATTTGAAATTATACTTAACATATTAATTATATAACATATTAATGTTAGTAAAAGTATAGACTATAAGAATTAATAGATCACAGAGAACATTATTTAGTGTGAATTGATAACATGGATTATTTTGTATATTAAGTAAAATGGGTATTACAAGGGAATTGGATTCACTAATTATCAATGCAAAGAAATCCAAGGGGAATAATTTTTATTTAATGTGATACAATGACAAATATCCAGATAGATTAAGAAAAAAACATTTTTAATTTTTTAATAGTCACCTATATTTTGAAATATAAATAGCTATTAAGATCCTTAGATCATGTTCATGCTCAAATATACACATACAGTGCTCAAAAATTCTTATGCCTCTGTTTTAATTCATTTCTTAGAATTCTGACCACTGGAATAGTTTAAATCTGATTTGATCTTGATATGTGGTCTTAGTTTTCAGTGAAAGACTATGAAAAAGGAAAGAAAGAAAGAAAAAAAGAAGAAAGACCATAAAATCACTACAGATAGTTTTGAATATTAACAATAAATAACCTTTCTATTCTAATTCTATTCGAGGAAAGCTTTATTCAGCATAATCCCTTAAAAATTATACCTCATTTTGCTATTAAAAAGAAGGTTTCTAAAATATACTCTTCCTTACCTTTTACATTGTCAACCTCAACATTCTATGAATAATGAACTTAATTAAATGACAGCTGAAATATTACAATATTTTAAGCAAATTAGTATTGTAACACATTTCTCAGGGAACAAGTGCTTTAATTGCTTCCAGAAAAACAGCTGGCTGTTTCATTCTATTAAATAATTATGTTCAAGTTATAGCTTAATGTTTCCATAGAGATGTGTGCATGTTTTTGTGAGTGTTTGGATTTATATATATATATATATATTTTTTTTTTTTCACAGTAGACTCCAGGACTTACCATGCTAGGCAGTGCCTTTATTATCAAGTAAATAAATCAATTCTCAATGCTTTTTATAATCAGGTGGGTCCATTCATTTTATCATCTAGCATGTAATTCCCCATTTAAAAATTTAAAGAACTTTATGTAATATAGGTTATTCTGCTTGAAAGAATTTTACTATACAGTAAAAACTCCAATACCATTTAAACTAAGATAATTAATTTTAATGTCTTACTCCTTCAAGACAATAACCAGAAGGAACTTGGGAAAGAAAAGAACAAGGCAGGAAACAGAAAGCAAAAACTAAAGCAGAGACCATGGAGGAAAATAGGGACTATCTCTGACATGAACTCAATGGCAGGCTTTTTGACCTCACCACCCTGCAAGGGAAGAGTATCTCTGCTAGGCCACAGAGGAGAACTTTGCAGCCAGTCCTGAAGATACCTGATAAACCAGGTCAGATGAAAGGGGAGGAGGTCTTCCCCTATCTGTGGACTTGGAAAGGGACAGGAAGTAGATGAGGGAAGGAAGGTAGGGTTGGGAGAGAATGAGGGAGCGGGATACACCTGGGATACAGAGTTAATAAAATGTAACTAATAATAAAGAATCTGGGAAAAAGTACATACACAAAAGCATTTATATATATATATGAACATTATACATAAATTATATGTAAATTCATAATAATAAAAAATCAGCAGTGATAAAAACCACCACTCCATTAGTAAGATATACTACAGAATTACAAATTTTTTTTCTTTCGGATAACGATCAAACAAATAGTTCTTAATTTATACCCCAATACCAGAAACATTTGCCGCAGTGCTGAAACTAAATAAAATGAACTGAGTACCTGTTTACGGGGACTAGAAGACAGAAAATTTTAAATAGCCATTTCATTAATTATTATGAAAGTTCCAGAAGAATGTTTGAAGAAAATACTCCAATTTTCTCACAAAGTAGACATATTAGTTTAAAAAACTCATCATAAATGTAAAAAATAAAGTGTTGCTGTTTACACCCAACATGAGATATGTGTTCAAAACTTTCATTTATAGAATGAATTCAATATTTTGGAATATATTTTTCACATACTTTGCATTTCTTCTGCATATCCATACCTTTTAATGTTTAACAAAGATAATTATCTTTTCTGAAAACATGCTAAACCTGAAAATGTATTTTAGAAGACATACTCATTATTACCTAAAAGTGCTTCATAAAGCATAGTTAACATATTTTTAAGCATGTTTCTGATGTGTGAAACTGATGATGAAACTAAATTTTACAGTGAAAATGTTTAAAAAAAAAAGAAAAAAGAAACCTTCCAAGTTTTCACACATCCTGTTTATTAAATGTGTTTCTGTTATTTTAGAGGATAAAAATCAATTTGCATTTCCTTTTATTCCAAAAGCCCATAAGATGAGGTAACTTGTGTTTTGGCTCATTGCAAAGCTTTTAACTAGAAAGCATTATTCTTTATGAAACCTTATCTCATCTATCTTATATTCAGTTCCATTTCAAAACAATGCAACCTTCACTAAGGCTGCCAGAATTAGTTTTTTAGAACTCATGCTTCCCAGAAAATTTAAAAATATTTAGAAATTACTTTTTCCCATTTTTATTAATCTTAATTTTAAAACGTTATAACAAACACTTGCAATATTACACATAATTTTTTATTAATTACAGTTTATTCACTTTGCATACTAGCTGTGCCACTTCCCTTGTTCCCTCCCAGCTCCACCTTTCCTCCCTCACCTCCTCCCCCACAGACTCTCAAGTCCACTGAGAGCAGAGGTCTTCCTCCTCTTCCCTCTGACCCTAGCCTATCAGGTCTCATCAGGACTGGCTGCATTGTTTTCCTCTGTGGCCTGGTAAGGCTCCTCCCCCATCAGGGAGAGGTGATCAAAGAGCCAGCCCCTGAGTTCATGCCAGAGACAGCCCTTGTTCTCCTTACTAGGGTGCCCACTTGGACACTGAGCTGCCATAGGTTGCAATCTGTGCAGGGTTCTAGGTTATATCCATGAGTCATCCTCGGTTGAGTATCAGTTTCAGAAAAGATTCCTGTGCCCACATATTTTAGATCTGTTGCTCTTTTTGTGGAGCATCTGTCCCCTCCAGGTCTTTCTATATCCCCTTTCTTTCATGAGATTCCCTTCACTCTGCCCAAAATTTGGCTATGAGTCTCAGTATTTTCTTTGATACCCTGCTGATCAGAGTCTTTCAGAGGCCCTCTGTGGTAGGCTTCTGTCCTGTTCCCTGTTCTTCCTCTTCAAATTTCCATCTCCCAGCTATATCACTCTTAGACACATATCAAAAATATGCTCAAGTATACAACAAGGACATTTGCTCAATCATGTTCATAGCAGCTTTATTTGAAATAGCCAGAATCTGGAAATGACCCAGATGTCCCTCAACAGAGGAATGGATACAGAAATTGTGGTACATGTACACAATGGAATAATACTCAGTGATTAAAAACAAGGAAATCATGAAATTTGCAGGCAAATGATGAGACCAGAAAAGATCATCCTAAGTGAGGTATCCCAGAAGGAGAAAGACACACAGGGTATATATTCACTTATAAGTGGATATTAGACATGTAATAGAAGATAAACATCCTAAAGTCTGTACACCTAAAGAAGCTCAGCAAGAAGAGGGCTCTGAGTAAGATAACCAATCCTTACTCAGAAAGGCAAAAGAAATGGACACATAACAAATACTAATATTTTCATTATCAATGATAATATTTGACTGTGACATTAAAACATATTCTATTTGCAGACAGCATTTGTCTAGTACTTAATATGTGTCTGGGAGTGGATGTAGTATAAAAATCTCATTAATGTATAAAGAAGCTAAAATAAGCTATATAAATGAATTTCGACATTTAGAATGCTTGCTACTCAGTAGTAAAGTTCAGATTAGAAATGACAATAAGAGTAAGCATGCTTGGGTATGTCATTATTCCTTAGTATGACTATTAACCTTGGAAGCAGGAAGGAGGTTCATCATAGTTTTTGAGTAAATGTTAGGAGTCAGTTTTCACTTCTTAGTGATGGTATGACATAAAACTACAAATGCTGACAAATTGGTTCTTTGGCTTCCACGAATAATTATAAGCGAAGATTTAGCATATACAGCCTGTAATTATATTTACCTACACAGTCAAGAACTGTAAGCAACAGAAACAACAAACTTCATTTCAATATCATTATGATTGTTTTCTCAGGCCTATTTCAGTTCCACTTTGCAATGTACTGCCATTGAACTCTTTTCACCATTACTCTCTTTTACTTCTTGTTTGTTAAAAATCTTAAGATCTGCTTCAGGATGATCTCTCCTAGTTCCATCCATTTGCCTGCAAATTTCATGATTTTATTTTTCTTTCTTTTTTTGATAGCTGCGAGGAATTCCATTGTGTAGATGTATTATATGTATCCATTCCTTCCTTGAGGAACATTGAGATTGTTTTGAGATTCTGGCTATTACGAATAAAGTTGGTATGTACATGGTTGAACAAATGTCCTTATGAATGGTGGGGAATCTTTTGGGTATATGCCCAGAAGTAGTATAACTGGATATTGAGATAGTTCTATACCCAGTTTTCTGAGAAAGCACCAGATTAACTTCCAAAGACAGGCATTATGTACACTCACTTATAAGAGGATATTAACCATATAGGCCAGCCATCTACAGACATGAAGAAGCTAAACACTATGTAGGACCGTAGGGAGGATGCTTAAATCTTATTCAGAACTGTAAACAAGATATACTCCAGAAGCAGTGGATGAGAAGAAACAGGATGGGAGCCTACTTTAGAAGGTCTCTGAATAGATTCATCCAACAAAGGATCAAGCAGATGATGAGTCTCATGGCCAAATTTTGGGCAGAATGCAGGCAATCTTATGGAAGAAGAGAGTGGTGGGATAAAGGGACATGGAGAGAACATGATTCCCACAAAGAGACCAACAAAACTCAAGGATATGACCCCAGGGGGTCCTGCAGAGACTGATGCACCGGTGGAGGACCATGCATGGAGATGATCTAGAATCCTTGCTCAGACATGGCCAGTTGGCAGTTCAGTCTCCATGTGGATCTCTGAGTATGGGAAGCAGGAATTGACTCTATCATGAACTAGGTAGCCTGCTCTTTGATCACTCACCCTTTGTGATGTAGCCTTACCAGGCCAAGGAGAAAGAGGATCCAGGCAGTCCTGATGAGACTTAAGAAGCTCTGGGTAGATGACAATGGTGGAGAACTGCCCCTTTCAGTGGACTAGAGGAAGGGGATGGGAAAAGAGGGAAGGAGGGTAGGACTGAGGGAAGTTCTGGCAGGGTGGGGGAGAACTTCAATCAGGATATATAATGAATACATTGTGAAGAAAAATATTAAATTTAAAAAATCTTAAGATCTGTATTATGATATTATTAGTGATGTAGTTAAGATTGCCCATTGAGTAGAGCATACTCCAGCAACAATAATATATTTTAACATTTCTTTAAGTAGTTATGGTTTTTCGGATAAAATTTTCAGTAATCAGTTTGCCAGCTTGAGAATTTTTTTTTTAACTTTTTGGTTTTGACACACTTAGCAGAGGGGAGGAAGAATGGTTGGTCAGGTGGATAAATCTTATTCAGTCCCATAGGGATGACTGCAGACAGTTCATGCCCGACTTTCTTGTTGGAAAAACAGGTGGATGGCCTATGAACTCTCTAGTGCTGGGCTTGGCTCATGATGTAGCAGAAGAGCAGCTGGACTGGATCAAAGTGTTTTTCTCAAACTGATAGCAATTCTTTTTCTGGGGGCAGTGTCTTGCCAAAGTCATGGCATGGTAGATCAAAGGCTGTTTATTGCAAGCAAAATCTAAAAGAAGTAGAAATATTTCTACTCAAAATTCTTACAATATGGGGGACTTTTTATATCAACTAAAAAAGGTTTTCATGCTCAATTATCTTCATAATTGTTAACGTAAGCTACAAAAGCATGCTAATTTTCCTCTCTCATTAAAGTTTAAAAGTTCAAGCATTTGCATGTTTATTTGACATATAATATAGGCCATTATCTTATCATGCACATGTGCTATATATTATTTATATGAAAGTTACTATTCTTTTTTATGCATCTATCAACAGTTTTTAATTAAATGTTATTTGTTATATTAATTACAGTTTATTCCCTTTGTATCACAGCTGTGGCTCCTTCCCTCCTCCCCTATCTCCCTCCCTCATCTCTTCCTATGCCCTTCTCCAAGTCTAAGGGTAGGGGAAGTCCTCCTCCCCTTCCATCTGATCCTAGCTTATCATGTCTCATCAGAACTGGCCGCATTGTCCTTCTCTGTGGCTTAGCAAGACTGCTCTTCCATCCAGGGGAGTGTCAAAGAGCTAGCCACTGATTTCAGGTCAGAAACAGTCCCTCTTCCCTTACTAGGGAACCTACTTGGATGAAAGTTACTATTCTTAACACAAAGAATCTCAAATTTATTTGCCTTGTTTTTAAGGTATTAAAGTCTCCGCTTCCTTGTTGTTGTTATTGTTGTTGTTTTTTTTTTTTTTCTAAAATTCAACTCACGTGGCTTATTCTTTAGTACTCCTGGTAATTTTGAGTTTCAAATTTTTTTAAGTACGTACTTTTCTGAATATGTTCACACTGAGATTTTCAAAGATAAAGAGAACCATTGATTTCCCCTGTCTGTGCATTTTCTCTACATGTGTATCTTGTACATTGATCACTTACAACCTGCTTCAATTTTTCAACTTCCCTCAGTTCCTCCCAATTTCTCCTTTCTCTTTTTTTTGTTCAGTTCTAGTATGGTAGTATTGAGTGATGTTTAACTAGATATTCTTGAGTTCTCATCCTTTGAAGCCTAGAGCAGCATTGTTTTTTTGTTTGTTTGTTTGTTTTGTTTTGTTTTTGTTTTTTCCATTCCTTTGCAGTCTCTGTGGTCATTCTGCTGAGTATAACCCATGTCCTGTGAGTAGAAGGAGGCCTATACCAAATATTTGTTTTCTTTATAAATAAACTTTTAATTTCTGCTCTGAATCTATGTCTCTTTTTGATCTGGTCCAACACCAAAGATTCTGTGCCTATATTGTTCCATGCAACTTATCATCCTAAGTTACTGCAGAGGGACACTTCTTTTTGGATATGTTCTGGGGATAAGAAAAACTGTGCTATCTTGGTGTATGTCAAATAGACATAATCTAGAATCATTTGGGAAGAGAGAACCTCAACTGTGAAAATTCTCCATCCACATGATTTTTTAGGCATGCTTGTCATAAATTTCCTTGATTGATGATTAATGTAAGGGAGACTGTTTCCCTGTGTACAGTACCACCTTTGGGTTGTATTTCTTTTTTTTTTTTCCTAGTCAATGTGTCATTTTATTTATCTTTGTGATAGGTGATACAATCATATTACATTTCCAAAATGACTTGTGAACAAAAGAACTTATTAATATCCTAAAACAACCACCATATTAAAAATCATAATTTCTCTGTTGATTAAGACTTTTGTCTGTGGCCAAATTTTCCTAGGTTCAGATTTTAATAGATCAAACA
>CM053765.1:67382651-67431877 GCA_028658305.1 Pachyuromys duprasi | reverse complement strand
TTTTCCTAGGTTCAGATTTTAATAGATCAAACAGAGGAGGAAATTGGCAAAGTAAGACAATATTATCCATCCAAAGACATCAAATTGGGAGGATAGGTAATGGATTTGCACCAAGTGTCTTTCTTGAGAATTAGAGGAAGCCTTCCAAAGGAATACAACCAGAGACACACATAGAGAAGAGGAGATCAGATGACCGCACCTCACTCAGCCAGTGCAACTTTCTGATGCATGGGAGTCAACTGAGAAGTTGTGTCTGGGCTTAAAGAAAATTAATCCTTCCCACAGAAATTCCACTTTTCAGTACATACAATTACTTACACGTATGTTTTCAAGATTGACCCTCTGGCACTGGACAACCAATTGCTGTGATTTTCCCCAGGGATGACCCTCTCCCTCTCCCTCTCACAGCCTTCCACAGTTGTCTATAGCTCTTTGCACCATGTTGAGGCATCTTGGGCTTTTCTTGTTCACTTTGCCGTGTTCACTGATGCCATCCTTGTTCAACTCACATTTGCTCAGTCATGTTGGAGGCACAGACTCACAGAAAACTCCTAAACCGTTCAGCACTACTCAGTGAAGTTGTGGTTGTTGGCGGGGAGTCTGCAACCACTAATTTACTTTCTCAGAGCTGGCTGCAGGTCACTCAGGATGTGGCTAGCGATTTCATAGAGACACAATCGGCATTCCTCCATCCTCACTGTCATCTGACCTGCTCTAGCACACTCACTTCCCTCTCATTGTCATTGGCTAACAGTAAGGTCACACTTAGCACGTCCTCTTCACAGCGAATGACTCATATTTTATAGGATAAACTCATAAAACTTGCCATTCTTGTGCTTCTCAGTATCTTTTTTTATTAATTTATTTATTTTTATATCAATCACAGGTTAGGTATTTCTAAGTGCTATAAGAAAGCAGGCAGACCAAACCAGGAGGAGCAAAGCTGAAAGCAGGATGTCTCCATGGCCACAACTTGAGCTTCTTCCTCAAGGTTCCTGATCTTGATTTTCTCACTGATGCACTATTCCTGGAAGTGTAAGATGAAAGAAGCTTTTCTTTTTTTTTTTTTTTTCATATTGATTTTAGTCAGAGTATCTTATCACAGAAATAGAAAACATAATTAAGACAACAGCAAACTAAAGTTTTAAATTGCAAAGATTGGTTATGATAAAACAAAATAAATAACATGGAGTCTCATATACAACTGACACTGCCTGATACCTATGTAACCTACTATCTTTCATAGAATATAAGTAATTGTTTGCAGAATAAGAGAAGAGTGCTTTGTATTAAGCAATGTACATGATTTTCTTTGAAACCATGAATCAATTTGTGCACGAGAAATTTGTTAACATTGGTTCAGCAGAGTTGATGAAACCAAGAACAAAATGTCAAAAATAAAACACAAGGGAAATACAATATATTTTATTAAAAGCTTTGTCATTTATGGCAAGGTGAAAAACTAAGGCCAGAAGAAGCTACATTTTCATTCTGCAAAACACTGTTACACTAGCAAATAATAAACTTTGTCTAGAATTTCAGTGATTTTTATTCCTAGTAAAACTTGAGGTTGTTTTCGAGACTCTGCTTTGCCTTCTAATAAAGGGTTCATTAAAGAACCATGTGATCTGGCTGTAGAAGAGCAACAGTTCTTCTCCAAACAGTAACATTTAGCATTTCGATTGTAATTAAGCAATACACAATGTCATATTCACTTTCTAATGACTGTTCTTATTCTTATCCTCAACACTGACAAGGTTTTCATATTCACACACCGCCCTATCTCTGCCTTGGCAATACTTCATAGTGCTGACGTACTGTGAGAGCACTGGGAATACCTGGCTACATGCTTCTCCGGGACTGGAAAAACTCATCGTATGTGAACTTCTTTGGAAGTTAGTCCATGTTGCTTTCTTTTAGTAACTTTTAAAAGCACAAATCATATCTCATTTGTATATATGCATGTATATGTATTTGCTTTACACAAATTGATTATAAAGTGTTATTTTTCTTCTTTAAATTTATTGGAATACTATTCCTTAATGTGTTGTCTTTCATTCAGTTGCATTTATCATCTTTTAAAATTCATGAAAGCACACATTTATGTGACTTGGAATTATAAATTATTTAGGTTTATAGATACTTGCTCCTAAATCTACACACTGTTAAAGGAATTCAGCCTCCTTTTTCTTCCCTTTCTTTCATCCTGTTTTCTTTCCTTATACAAATTTAAATTCATGTCTTTCTTTTCAGTTTTTTAAAAAATGTATTTATTTTCTGTCTCTCCCTCCCTCTGTGTGTGTGTTTGTGTGTGTGTGTGTTTGTGTGTGTGTGTGTTTGTGTGTGTGTATGTGTGTGTGTTTGTGTGTGTGTGTGTATGTGTGTGTTTGTGTGTGTGTATGTGTGTGTTTGTGTGTGTGTATGTGTGTGTTTGTGTGTGTGTATGTGTGTGTTTGTGTGTGTGTTTGTGTATGTGTGTGTGTTTGTGTGTGTGTATGTGTGTGTGTATGTGTGTGTTTGTGTGTGTGTATGTGTGTGTTTGTGTGTGTGTATGTGTGTGTTTGTGTGTGTGTGTATGTGTGTGTTTGTGTGTGTTTGTGTGTGTGTATGTGTGTGTTTGTGTGTGTGTATGTGTGTGTTTGTGTGTGTGTATGTGTGTGTGTATGTGTGTGTTTGTGTGTGTGTATGTGTGTGTTTGTGTGTGTGTGTATGTGTGTGTTTGTGTGTGTATGTGTGTGTTTGTGTGTGTGTGTATGTGTGTGTATGTGTGTGTGTTTGTGTGTGCGTGTGTGTATGTGTGGCAGGGGAGGCAGAAGACAAAATTCAGGAGTTAGTTCTCTCCTTCCATCATGAAATTTGAACCCAGATTAACTCATCCTCTTTAATGTACAACTTTATCTACTGTGATGGATAATTATATGTCAACTTGACAGAACTAGAGTCATTATGGAAGAAGGAACCAAAACTACAGATTGGCTGGTGAGCAAATCTGTGGTACATTTTCTTGATTGATGTGAGAGAACCCTGCTCACTGTGGGCACTGTCATCCCTAAGATTGTGACCCTGGATACCAAAATAGTAGGCTGAAAAAAAGAGAAAGACATAGATAATAAGTATCTCCTCTTTGGCTCTGCTTCAGTTTCTGCCTCCAGGTTCTTGCTTTGAGTTCTTTCCCTGATCTCTGTGGATGAAGGACTACAATCTGTAAGTGAAAATAAATTTCTTCCGCTCCAAGTTGACTTTAGTCATAATGTTCTATCATAGCCTAACCAAGCAACAATCTTTCTTGGCAGCCCTAACTCCAAACTCTCACCCAACCAGGCCCTTTATATTTTGAGATAGGGTCTTCTTGTATACCTGTTTGGCTGAGGATGTGGTATATAGCAGAAGTGGAATTTGGATTTATAGCAGTAATCTTGCTACTGGTTCCTGGGTAATGTGATGACAGTCCGGTGCCACAACACTCAAACAAATCCTTCTTTACTCTCAATCATCCCAGTTCATGCTTTGGGGTAAAGGCTCATGGAAACAGGGTTAGATATTTTTATTATTACCATTTCTTATTATTTTTAAGCATCTCAGTTAAACAACCTTTGAAATCTCTCAGACATTTGGCCACAATTTTTAGTGCTAATTCTTTCATAAATTGAACCAAAATTGTGAAGAATATTATGCAGATTCATCATAACAACAATGATTGGAGCATTGTGATTATTTTGACATTCCAAGTGTCACGAAGCACACTATTTATTTGATTAAATGTCTGAGAACATTTTTATTGCCAACTGTACCTTTTAATACTTATTATTATTTATTATAATGTATTCACTTTGTATACTGGCTGTAGCCCCTTCCTCATCTCCTTCTAGTCAGTCCCACCCTCCCATTTCCTCCTTCCATGTCCCAACCCTACTTCACTGATAAGGAGAGGTCCTCTTCCCATTCTGTCTGACCCTAGCCTATTACTTCTCATCACTTTGAATGTAGTGTTTTCAAGTATATTTCACCTGGATGGTATTGTATTTATAGAAACATTCACAGTTGGAAACAAAGAAAACAGTAGTCAGGTTTATTTCTAGAAGTCTAGGAAATGAGATGAGAAAGCACACCCTCCTGAGTGAAAAGCAGGCTCAGCAGTGCTGTGAATGTTCCCCCTCCTTTTGATGTTTTGGCTTATAAATCTTGGTCCATTTTTCCCCATTTGGTCCGTATGCAAAGTAGACCTGCACATTACCTTTCTGGAATGAGTGTAGGCTTTCTCAGAGCCTATCCTTTCCCGAAATTCAATTTGTTACCCTAGAGATTTGATATATGAACATACAGAAAACTATAACTACCCACATGTTAAATTAATTAGTGGATCTGCTAACAGCATCTATTGCTAGCTCCTAAGAGACAAACACTATGATACATCGGGTCTAGGAGCCTATAGAAAGAGGCTTGTTGTTGCCCACAGAGCCTTTTCCTTATTAGATCAACACTGCTTTTTTTCTTCACAATTCATTCATTATATATTCCGATTAAAGCCCCCTCCCTCATGTCTTCCATTCCCACCTTTCCTCCCTCTTCCTCTCTTCCCCTTCCCATAGTCTACTGAAGGGAGGAGTTCTCCTCCTCTGCCAACTGCTCGTTAAGTCTCATCAAGACTGCCTGTATCCTTTTCCTCCATGGCCTGGCAAGGCTGCATCACCAGGGGTGAGTGATCAGAGAGCAGTCAACTGAGATCATGATAGAGGAAGCCCCTGATCACCTCACTCAGAGATCCACTTGAAGACTGAGGTGCCAATCAGCCACATCTCCTAAAGTACTCGAATTATTTTTTCTTAGTGTTCTGTTCTCAAGATGTGAACTCTAAGAGAATGAGATATATGCACTGTTCTCCAGACTTATTGCAGAAATATTTTATAATATGGATATTTTCAGTATTTCTATTGAGAATGTCATGATTTAATAAAAATTAAATTAACATTTGAATATCAATGTCATTTAAAAAATCTTTTCCCTAATATTCAATTTTAGTACTGATAATGAATGCATCTGAATAAGGTAGAACAATTAGAGGCTTCTAATGGTGAGGTTAATATAATTTAAAAAACTGTTTTGCAATAATGATGAAATCAAAACCATCAAAGATTAAGAGTGATATCTTTGAAAAAAATAATTGTGCTTAATTTAACTTGTTTTATTAATAAAGAATCATCCATATTACATCTTTGTTCTCTACATTGTGAATATAGGCCACACAAAGAAATTATTCAACATTAGTTACAAACATAGAATGTTTAAATTTTAAAATATTTTCCCATAATTTTAACAAAAATACAGCATAACTCATCAATCCATTTTATTAGAATATTAAATGAATTTCTAAGCTCAATTATCTCAGTCTCAAAGAAATGTTGTGACATATGCTATCATATGTATCAACTCTCTAAGAGATGGCTGTTGAAGCCGAGACTGTCTGTATAAACCAAGCATCTTCAACTATTGCACGCATGACAAAGTACATGTTAATGCCAACTCAGGGTGGCTTGTCACATTTGTCAGCTGATGTGACAACTTGTATATTATTCCTTAAAGGTGCTTAATTAAATATGAATTTATATTATAATAATATTAACATATAAACGTCACAAATATTATTGTACTTTAACATGGATTAGATTTTTTAAATAATCCAACTCAAGCTTAATAATTTAATTTTTCTTGAATTGCCAAGATTCAGAGGAATATTTCATAATTATTTAGCAAAACTCATACAGGTTGACAGCAATCACCTTTAGCTTATTTGATATATATATGTATATGTATATATATATATATATATCTTTAAAGTAAAATCTCAGGTGCTATGTATAATTTTTCTTGCTTATAAGAAAATAACAAATTGCAGTGTTCATATCAGTTATTAACAGCATTCAAATATCTCCCCATCATGTGTTTTTTTAACTACCACAGTTTATCTTCCCTCATCTGCAAGGTTATTAATAACTCATGATGCATAACAGTGCCATCACTGCATCATCCACACATTGCCCTAACACTTGAGAAAGTCAGGCTAGCCACACAACAAAGCACAATTTGTTGGAAATATTTTTAAACTCTGCTTTAAAGTCTGAACTGAAAAACCAGGCATATTTCTTGGCTGTACTTTGTTAACTTCTTTTAGAATAATTGTTCCAGATAGAGTTGAGATTGCTCCGTCAGTTAAAGGTTTGATACACAAGCATGAGAATCTGAATTTGCTCCCCAATACATAAATGAACAAACTCAGGTATACAAGTATGTGCCTGAGATCCCAGCACTAGAGAGGTAGGGGGAAGATGATAGATTTGTGGTGCTTACTGACCAACCAGTCCAGCAAAAACAACAAGCTCCATATTTTCTCTCAAGAATATGGTGGAGTACAATTATGGAAGACAACAACATTGGCCTCCAAAATTATTTTAAGTGGAAGTTCTTATGCTATGAATCATTAGCATCATTAAAAAGAAAATAAGAATGTAAATTACAAAGAGTGAGTTAAAAAAACATGGGTAAGATCTAATATCTGCATAAGGTTTATAAAGAAGAGACATGTAAAAGAGAAGCATATTGCTTAGGTTGTTTGCTTTAACTCACTTAGGTTTGGATTGTCTTTTCTTTCTTTCTTTCTTTCTTTCTTTTTTTTTCAACATAATATTGAGCATCTTACCCAGAGTCCTCCTTCTTGATTTGCTTCTTTGGGTATACAGATTTTAGTATGCTTATCCTATATTATATGTCTAAAATCCATTTACGGGTGAGTATATACCCTGTGTGTCTTTCTGCTTCTGGGATACCTCACTCTGGATGACCTTTTCTTGTTCCCACCATTTGCCTGCAAATTTCAAGATTTCCTTGTTTTAAATTGCTGAGTAGTATTCCATTGTGTAAATGTACCACAATTTCTGCATTCATTCCTCAGTTGAGGGACATTTGGGTTGTTTCCAGGTTCTGGCTATTACGAATAAAGCTGCTACAAACTTGGTTAAGTAAATATTCTTGTTGTATACTTGAGCATATTTTTGATATATGTCTAGGAGTGGTAAAGCTGGATCTTAAGGTAATACTATTCCTAATTGTTTGAGAAAGTACCAGATTGATTTCCAAAGGGGTTGTACAAATTTACATTCCCACCAGCAATGGAGGATGGTTCTCCTTTCTCGACATCTTCTCTGGCAAGTGTTGTCACTTGAGTTTTTGAACTTAGCCATTCTGATGGGTGTAAGGTGAAATCTCAGGGTCCTTTTGATTTGCATTTCCCTAATGACTAAAGGCACTGAGCATTTCTTTAAGTGTTTCTCTGAAATTCAATATTCCTTCACTGAGAGGAATACTGTTTAGCTCTGAATCCCATTTTTTAAATTGGATTACTTGATTTGTTGCTTTTTCACTTCTTGAGTTCTTTATTCTAGATATTAGCCCTCTATCAGACATAGTGTTGGTGAAGATCCGTTTCCAGTCTGTAGGCTATCGTGTTCTGATCATAGTGTCCTTTGCTTTACAGAAGCTTTTCAGTTTCATGAGGTCCCATTTATTGATTGTTGATCTTAGAGCCTGTGCTGTTGGTGTTCTGTTCAGGAAGTTGTCTCCTGTGCCAATGAATTCTATGCTCTTCCCCACCTTTTCTTATAACAGATTTAGTGTGTCTTGTTTTATGTTGAAGTCTTTGATCCACTTGGACTTTTGTGCAGGGTGATAAATATGGATCTATTTTAATTTTTCTACATGTAGAAACCCAGTTAGACCAACAACATTTGTTGAAGATGCTGTCTTTTTGCCATTTTACTATTTTGATTTCTT
Source organism: Pachyuromys duprasi (assembly GCA_028658305.1). Taxonomy (NCBI): domain Eukaryota; kingdom Metazoa; phylum Chordata; class Mammalia; order Rodentia; family Muridae; genus Pachyuromys; species Pachyuromys duprasi. The sequence goes on along the minus strand of CM053765.1, from coordinate 67,424,053 downwards.
TGTCAAAATCAACTATCTGGAGGTGTGTGGTTTATTTCTAGGTCTTCTATTCGATTCCCTTGAACCACCATCCTGTGGCTATGCCAGTACCAGGCAGTTTTTATTAACAATGTTCCATAGTACAGCATAAGATCAGGGTTGGAAATACCTCCAGACAATCAGTCATTGTACTGAAAAGGTTTGGCAATTCTGTTTTGTTGTTGTTGTTGTTTTTCCATGTGAATTTGAGAATTTTCCTTCTAAGGACTTAAAGAATTGTGTTGGTATTTTGAAGGTAATTGCATTGAATCTGTAGATTGCTTTTGGCAGGATGTCTTCTTTATTTTTTACCTTTTTGCTATTGTTTTATTTTTATTTTTTATTATTAGTTACATTTTATTAACTCTGTATCCCAGGGGAATCCCATTCCCTCATTCCCTCCCAATCCCACCCTCCCTCCCTCCTCTACTCCCTGCCCCTTTCCAAGTCCACTGATAGGAGAGGACCTCCTCCCCTTTCATGTGGCCCTGGTTTATCAGGTCTCTTCAGGACTGGCTGCAAAGTATTCTGTAGCCTAGGAGGGCTGCTCCTCCCTTGCTGGATGTGGAGGTCAAAGAGTCTGCCTTTGAGTTCATGTCAGGAATAGTCCCTATTTCCCTTGGTAGGGTACCCACTTGAAAACTGAGGTACCATGGGTTACAGGGAAGCAGAGTTTCTAGGTTATCTCCACCCATGGATGTGTTCTTATGCTAACCTCTGGCCATCTGCTTATCTATAACCTTTGCTGTTTGTTCCTTCAGACTTGTTCGGTCTTTCTTTGGTATCTGGAGTATTCTTCAGGAAGATGAGAGAGGTCCACTGGTTTGAGGTCCTGCTTTTGGCAGGATGGCCATTTTCATTATGTTATTCCTACGGATCCATGAACATGGAACATCTTTTTTCTGATATCTTCTTCAATTTCTTTCTTCACCCATTTGAAGTTTTTTCAAAAAGGTATTTCACTTGCTTGGTTAAAGTCACCCCAAGGTACTTTATGTTATTAATGGTTATTGTGAAGGGTATTGTTTCCCTGATTTCTTTCACAGACCTTTTGCATTTTGTATATAGGAGGGCTACTGAGTTTTTGAGTTAATTTTGTATCCAGCCACTTTGCTGAAGCAGTTCTCTGGTTGAATTTTTGGGGTTGCTCATGTATACTATCATATCATCTGCAAATAGTGATACTTTGACTTCTTCTTTTCAGAGTTGTATCCCCTTTATATCTTTTAGTAATCTTATTGCTCTAACTAAGACCTCAAATACTATGTTGAAGAGATATGGAGAGAGTGGGCAGCCTTGCCTTGTCCCTGATTTCAGGGAGATTGATTAAGTTTCTCTCTGTTTAGTTTGATGTTTGCTGTAGGCTTACTTTATATTGTGTTTACCATCTTTAAGAATGTGTCTTGTTTCCCTGATCTCTCCAAGACTTTAAACATGAATGGTTTTGTTCAAATGCTTTCTCAGCTTCTAAGGAGATGATCATGTGGTTTTTCTTGTTCAGTTTTTTTTTTATTTGATATGCCACTACCTGTGCCTCTACATGTGCCTCTATTTGTTTGGCTGTATTTCCCTGTATTTCTTTGAGAGCTTTGTTCATTTTCTCTCTATTTTCTTCCACTTGTGTGGCTATTTTTTTTTGAGAAATTTGTTTGTTTCCTCTTTATGTGCCTCTAATAACTGGATAAGCATAGCTTTAAAATCATTTTCTTGTGTTTCCGATGAATTGGAATATGCACTGAATTTGGGGACTGCTGGTGAAGCCATGATGTCCTGATTTTGGTTGGATGTGTTCTTATGCTAACCTCTGGCCATCTGCTTATCTGTAACCTTTGCTGTTTGTTCCTGCAATCCTTACTTCAGACTTGGTTGGTCTTTCTCTGGTATCTGAAGTTTTCTTCAGGAAAATGAGACAGGTCCACTCGTTTGAGAGTGTGAGTTGGTGTTTCAGTTGTACCTAAGGTAGGATGGTCGCAGGCATGGGTCCACAAGTGGGAGTGAGCAAACATGGGTGTGTGCATGTGCATGGAAGTGTACCTTGAAGGACAAGGTCCTAGAGAGTGTAGATGCCTGGAATGTGGGGCAGTGGGGTGCAGGCACAGGAGGTGGTGTGGGTGTTGGCTCTGGCACCGTTCTCAGGTGCAATGCACTTGTGCAGATTCCCTGAATACCTCAGTGGCCTGCAGGAAGTCACACTATCCTTCTGCTATTCAGATCTTTCTGGGTTCCAGGAATTGATTGAATGGACTCCACTGGTAGACCTGCAGAAGAGGCTTTCAATGTTGAGAATGCTGTCCCAAGAATCCTTGTGTTGCCCATAGTGGGGCTGTGGATGGGAGGGATCTGATGGCTGCTAGTGTAGAGTGACCCTGGATCTGTGGCTCTGCATGCACTCACTTGAAGGTGTACTCACTCTCTAGCAAGCCTAATCAGAAAGCACAGGGATTCCCCCTGTTCTCTACTCTCAGATTTGTGTCTGCTGGGGCAAATACAAGTGTAGGAGATCCGTCAGCTCATGGTGCTGCAGTTGCAGAGCTGAGAGGCTTGTATAGTAACTTGTTGGGAGTCCAGCCACAGCTGCAGAACTGGGAGTCTGCTGGTACAGATGTCTGCTGGGAGGCCCTGGGGATCCTGGGTAGCTCCCTGTGGACCTGGGTGGCCCAGAGGACTTGGGTGTCCCATATAGCCTGCCACCCACAACTGAGGAACTGGGAGGATGGTATAGTCACTGCCTGGGAGGTCCTGTGTAACCCGTACAGCTGCCCATAGGCCCTGGACCAGGGAGACCAGTACAGTTTGGAGCCCACTGCTGAGGAACTGTGAAGCCTTTCTTCTCTGTTTCAGATACCCAGCAGTGAGTTCTTTGCTAGGAGCAGTGGACTGTGAGCCACCTCTGCTGAGGAGGGAGGCCCAAGGGGAAGTGCAGGGAGACTGAATATTTGCCACTCTCAGTCCCTGGAGATGTCTGCGGGTGATCTGGATCCAAATAGTCTTAGTTCATGGGTTGACCCCTCATGCCCAGGAAGCCTCAATGTTGATGTTAATGCTTCAGCTGCCCCTCCGCTGACTAATTCGGAGTTTCAGATCCTCTGCCCCTCAGATACAGTGTGTGCTGGTCACCGCCATCTTGGATCCCCCATGTCAGCATCTTTTTCACAAAATTTAAGAAATCTTTTCAGTGGTTTCCTGTCTAGACTGTTTTATTGGGGGGGAGCAAGGCAAGATGTCACAGAAGCTTTCAGTTTTCTCATGTTAAATTATGAACCTGGAGTCATTTATACTACTGCAAAATAAACTTCCTTGCTCATCACAGCCAGCAACAGCTGGACTTACACATGGCCTCTGGTGGCAGCATAGAACACTGATTTGAGGATGGCCCCTGGCATCCAACCACAGACACAAACATGGCTTCCGTTGGCATCATGGACCACAGACATCAACAAGGCATCTGGAAGCAACATCTACCATGACAGTTTTTCAAGACGTCCAAATTTAGTAAATGAACCATTCTCTATCTTTCACATCCTGATGTTGCTCAGAGCTAGGGCGATTGGCTGGGTAGCATATTCAGGGCAGAGCAGTTATGAGTTCCAGGATTCTGAACACCACCTCACTTGCCAAATTCCCACAATTGTCACTGCGACCTTGTTTCTAGTTATGTCTCTCTGCTTGCATGCTGCTGAGTCAGTCCTACTGTGTTTCCTACCTCTCCTCTTTCCCACCTTTCCACCTCATGTTTATTAATTAATTGCAAACTACTCTGTGTCACACGGTATTTGTTTTTGCCTAAGCATCTTTACATGTGTGGTGGTTTGAGTAGGTTTAGCCCCCATAGACTGGTATGTTTGAATGATTGTTCCTAGGGAGTAGCACTATTAGCATGTGTGTTTGGAATAAATGTGCCTTGTTGGAAGAAGCCAGTTATGGTGGGGTAGAACTTTGAGGTCCTCTGTGTTAAAACTACACCCAGTGTGGTTCACAGTCTCCTGTTGTCTATGATTTACCCTCCTTCTCCGTCATCATGTTTGTCTGCATGCTGGATGTTTCTGGCCATGATGGCAGTGGACTAAACCAGCCCCAATTAATTGAACTAAGCCAGCCCCAATTCATTGATTCCCTTTAAAAGAGTTGTTGATTATCATGGTATCTCATCAGAGAAATAAAACTCTAAGAACATTCAAAAACATATTACAAGCAGTCATTGCTCCGGTTTTCTCTGGTTCAAGGTTTCCGGTTTCTGAAGTTCCAGTAAGAGTGGAACTGAGTGTCATTCAGATTCAAGGATATCTCATTGTTGCCAAGGGTCAGGGTAACGTTGGGAATAAGTGATTCCCAGTAGCAGTGTTCTCAATCGCCAGTAGAACTCTGTGGACGAGAACCTGTAGTAATCAGCAGTGACATGTTCCTTAGTCCACTGCAGCTGCTCCCAGATCCGTCCCCTTTCTGTTTCTAGTTTCCCTTCTCTCCACGGTTCTCGCCGCCCTCCTCTGCCATCTTCTTTTTCTAATGTCATAAGACCATGTTTTAGAAGCATCTTCCCAGTTTACCTGCTTTTTATGTACTGCATCTTCTGAAGACTAATCCTCTGCTGCCATGTCTCCCCTTGAAGACCCTGTGGGTGTCCCAGGATCCTCAGATTTGTCCTGTTTGGCACCATGACTACTTGTGGCTTCCGCCATCCTGAATCCAACCTATTCACTAGAATTTTTTCTCTTTAGCTTTATGTTAATGTTATCCTGTATGTATCTGTGTGTGACCCATGCCTGCATTGTGACTAAAGATGTCAGACATCGAGTTTCCTGGAACCGTACCTACCAATGTTTGTGAGCCCCCATGTAGGTTCTTCAACCCACACTCAAGCCCTCTGAAAGACGGACCAATGTAATTCACTACTACATTATATCCTCAGATCCTTAGAATTACCTTGAGCATATGTTTAGCTCCAAAAGCAAGTAACTAACCCAGAAGAAAACATATTGATAAAGATTGTTAAGCAAAGATGCCATTGTGGAGAACATTTTTTTTCAATGCTTATATATTATTTAATGTACATTACCATTTTGCCTGCCTATGTCTGTGTGAGGGTATTGGATCTCACAGAACCGGAGTCACAGGCAGATGTGAGCTGACACACGGTTGCTTGAAATTTAAGCAACATCCTCTGGAAGAACAGTCCATGCTCTCAACTGCAGAACCATCTCTCCAGGCTAGTAGAGAAAGTTCTTTTTCAGCGTGAATAAAATGAACATCCAAAAAAGATGATGAAGTCACATAAAGCTGACTGGAAAACACTTTGTAAATACCTCTGCCTTCTCAGAGAAATAAATCAAGTCTGAGGCAGGAATGAAATCAAACCATGGCTAGGGGGAAGTCTACTAATTTGTGTATTTCATTGTTTAGTTTAGTTTCAGAGGAAATATATTCCATAGTCATTTTCCTCCAGAACTCATATATTTAAATTCCTCATCATTTTACCAGGACAGATTTTAGCAAGGAACTTATTTTCAGATAAATTTTATAAGGCATTATGCATTACATTATCTTTTAATCTTGAAGACTGGATATCAGAGTAGTAATGAAACTGAGATGAGAGTACTGAAAATGAAAAAAAAACATATAAATGTATTCAAAATGTAGAATTGATGATAGTTTTCAATAATATTTTTAAGTTGAATCACAATTGTAAAATCCTGAGAATTAAAGCTTACTTTTTCATTTAGTTGAGTTCATCAATGAACAATAGATGAAGTTGCTAACATTTCCCAAATCCAATATCGTTTCCCCAAGACTATGAATAGAAGCTTCCATCATTATTGACAGGTAGCTTTGGCTTCACTCTCTCTTGCTCTATTTAAACTATGTTTGCAGAGTGGAGAAATGTGGCATCAGGTATTTTGGAAATTTAATTCTAAAAAGAAAGCATTGTCACCAGAATATGTATATAGAGTCTCATCCTTAATCATAACATTTCATGAAAAATGTGAGAGATTTTATACTATTAAAATATATTGAAATATAAACAGTTTCTTATAGAACCATACAAACTTTATTTTTGGGGGGAGGTGGGGGACACAATAAAATCAACAACTGGTTAAGATTTACTGTTCAGTTTACATGTAGGGAGAGCTAGAAAGATGTTCAGCAGTTGAGAGCACTGGCTGCTGGGTCCCAAGGTTCTGTGCTTCCTACTAAAGTTACCTGTGGTTTTCCCACTGCTCAGTCCTGACACAGAGACTTGTTGTCAGCCATGCATATGAGATAGCTGATCCAAGGAAACAAAATACATCAGTCAGGAACCGAACTCACCATGGGTTACAGACCCATGACACAGACATAAATGACAACAGCTCCCTTTGCTTCTCGAAACAACTTCTTTTGTTTGGCACTACTGTTCCTCATTCCCTTGTTTCTTGACTTTGATTGCCCACTCCCTGTGTAGAATGCTGTGTCCATTGAGAAGCAAATGGGACAAAATCCTTCCAGAAGTCATAGTAGAAGAGCCAGCACCACCATTATCTCCATTTTCTTTGTTTCATGAACCAGTTTCTACCAAATTAGTCATAGAACAAAGACAACATGGATCAGGACCTAAGTCAGTTGCTTAAAGATTATCAGAAATAAGCTTGTGTCATTGCAAGCCGCTAAGGTTTTAAGTTGGCAGCTGGAGCATATTGTTGAGAATCTTGGTTAAATCAAGAAAGCTACTCTAAACTGCAGTTGATATAGTCACATTTATCTGTTTAGCAGTTTAAGCTATTTTGCTGGAGTAAATTAAGAAGTATAACATTCTACTGTTTCTTGAATACAATCTACAACAAAATTGTATATACTACAGAATGCAAAATGTCTCTAAATATGCAGATATGTATAATGACACATGATTTGAAAAATTAATGGATGAAAAAGAAATAGATAAATTAATCCTGGACAACTGAGATAATCCCCAGGTAGGCCAACTAAATTAGAAAAGATACATAATGAGGAAAAGTGAGATTTAAACATTTTTAGTGGTAATTTTACCATTTTTATTAGAAAGTGTAGAAAAAGGTTACTAAAAAGAGACTAAATCAGGAATCAGAACGATGAATACTAAGTCTGAGGAGGAAGCAAAAGCTCTGAATAAAGAAAAGTGCTTCTTGTAGTACTAATACTAAGAGACTAGGGCAGAGGAAGGCACTGGAAATACTGTTGAAGAAATCACTGAACAGTATTATCTACACCCACAAATAAAACTAAATTAGTATAGTTTTAGAAGTGAAAGCCAAATCATGAGAACAACATACAATCTGAATATTTTTATCTGAACAGAAAAGAAGGTGGGAAGGGCAAGATAAAAGGCTAAACATATCAAACAAAAGGATTTCTTATTTTTTCTCAGGGCTAATGCTTTAGTATTTATTCTGCAGGCATAGACACTGATTGTGTGCAATAACATACATGCCTATTACCTTTATTCTATTTATTAAACAAAATTTTTTCTCACACAGTATGTCCTGATTTCACCCCTCTCCCCAACACCTCCCCACTTCTACTCACATCCAGATTCATTTTCTTTCTGGCTCTCATTAGAAAACCAAGAAACTTCTAAGGGATAAAACAAAATATAATAACACAAAGCAAAATGAATACATTAGAATTTGACAAAACAAGCAAACAGAACAAAAAGGGGCCCCAAAGGAGGCAGAAGTAACAGAGACCCACTCATTTGGACAAGCAAAGCTGTCATGTTATATCAGCCTCATTTGTTGAGGTGCTTTCTTTTTTTCTTTCTTTCTTTCTTTCTTTCTTTCTTTCTATCTGTGTCTGTCTTTCTTTCTCTCCTTCCTTCCTTTTTCTTTCTTTCCATCTCTTTCTATCCTTCCTTCCTACTTTCTTACTTCCTCTCTTTCTTCCTCTCTTTCTATTTAACAACATTCATAGTTAATAAAAATGAGTATTCCAAGATATTTAACCTCCAAATACACTACTAGTAGAAATATAGGTTTATTTTGCAAATATTCTATGAAGCTTTTTTTAGTTGTACATCAATGTCTGAAATTATGAGTTCTGAATCCTGACTTTTGAATGACCAGTGATTGTCACTATCAAAACAGATTATGACCCAAGACAGCTAACGTTAGAGAAGAGTAACAATAAGCATTGTAACACAGAAAGCCACAATGATCTAGGTATGGGAAACTACTCATACATGCTAATCTATGGTTCAGAGGAGGATCACTGAATTTGTCTGCCTTCTGAGTCCCTTCAAAGACTTTCCTGGAAATAATAATAACAAAATTATTAGACAATTATTTTTAGGGAAAATCTATCATGGTTTTACACTGTGAGTTCCTTCAAGTAGTCTATATTTTAGAATCTATAACCAGGTGTGATAATTATGTACCACTAATGTTTCATAGAATTAGAGTTTCTTATATATGGTAAAAATAGAAAGATTGTGAACGTCCCAAAGGAGGGATGAGGAAAAATAAAAGAACCAGGGAGTGGTAGATAAGAAGAGATATAGGAAAAATTTTTAAAAATGAAAATTTTCTTTTGAATATTTGTTTCTCCCTCTTCTCTTCTTTTTCTACTTCTTCTTCTTCTTCTTCTTCTTCTTCTTCTTCTTCTTCTTCTTCTTCTAACTATACTAAAGAGCTAGCTAGTTGATCTAGACATCCATAAATGATGGTGGAGAACCACAACCACAACATTACTAAACTTATATAATCCTATTAACCTTTTTTTAATGTCCAAAAGCAAGTGCAATTTCCATTTCACATCAAGGACACTTCTATTTTAAACAGAAGTGTCTAAGACTGTTAGAGGAAACTGCAACAATCAAAATGCATAGTTCTTGTGCTGAGTCTCAATGGATTCATAGATAATGTACACATTAGGCTTTGGGATCACTGGAGAAGAGGAGGCAGAAAGAATCAAAGTAAGAGCTTTTCAAGACCATGATTTTTGTATATTTGAGTGATTTTGGGGTATTGAGTAGGGAAGACATAGAAAATATAATTGCTCCTGATTAATATTTCATAGAATCATCCTTAGAATAAAATGTGTTTTGGTAACCAATAGAATTTCATGACTTAGATATTATAAAGTATCTTCTTGAGCATTCCTGAATGTTCGATGACTCAGAACCACTAATCTGTGAACAGTTTAAGTGTCTGAGATAGTGCTTCTAATCAAACTACTATATCAGTATAATGGCCAAGTACAATTCCCATTGTACAATTACCAGGAACACAAATACATGTAGACACTAACATGTTACACATATGTATTGAATATTTGTCATTATGTAAGCATTCTACTAACTTATGAATACAATTTTCCCAACATAACTTTGAGAGAAATATTGGATTTTGTGTCTTATGTTTTATAAGAAAAATAAACATTGACCTGTAAGGGAGAGAAATAAAAGTTCTCTTTTAAAAATATAAATGGATGTTTTATAATATTTCTTTGATCTCATGACAGTGTCCTTTGCTTTACAGAAGCTTTTTAACTTCATGAGGTCCCATTTATTGATGGTTGATCTTAGAGGCTGAGCTGTTGGTGTTCTGTTCAGGAAGTTGTTGCCTATACCAATGAGTTCAGGGTTCTTCCTCACTTTTTCTTCTAACAGGTTTAGTGTGTCTGGTTTTATATTGAGGTCTTTGATCCACTTGAATTTAGTTTTGTGCAGGGTGATAAGTACAGATCTATTTGAATTTTTCTACATGTAGACATCCAGTTAGTCCACCACTATTTGTTAAAGATACTATCCTTTTCCATTGTATGGTTTTGGCATCTTTATAAAAAAAAACAGGTGTCCATAATTGTGTGTCTTATTTCAGGGTCTTCTATTCAATTCCATTGATCCACAAATCAGTTTCTATGCTAGTACCATTCACGTTTTACTACTGTTGCTCTAACATACAGCATGAGATAAGGGATAGAGATACCTCCAGAACTTCTTCTATTGTAGAGGATTGTTTTGGCGATTCTGGGTTTCTTGTTATTACATATGAAGTTTAGAATTTTCCTTTCAATGTCTGCAAAGAATTGTGTTGGTAATTTGATGGGAATTGCATTGAATACATAGATTGCTTTTGGTAAGATGACCGTTTTTGCTATGTTAATCCTGACAAGCCATGAGCATGGGAGATCTTTCCATCTTCTGATATCTTCTTCTATTTCTTTCTTCAGAGACTGGTAAATTTTTTTATACAAGTCTTTGACTTGCTTGGTTAGAGTTACACCAAGGTACTTTATATCTTTTGTGGCTATTGTGAAGGGTGTTGTTTCTGTAATTTTTTTCCCAGCCCTTTTGCCTTTTGTATACAGGAGAGCTATTAATTTTTTTGAGTTAATTTTGTGTCTAGCCACTTTGCTGAACGTGTTTATCAGATGTAGGAGTTCCCTAGTAGAATTTTGGGGGTCATTCATGTATAATATCACATCATCTGTAAATAGTAACACTTTGACTTCTTCCTTTCCAATTTGATTCCCCTTGATTTCCTTTAACTGTCTTATTGCTCTAGCAAGGAATTCTTGAACTATGTTGAAGAAATATGGAGAGAGTGGGCAGCCTTGCTTGTCCCTGATTTCAGTGCGATTGATTTAATCCTCTCTTCCTTTAGTTTGATGTTGGTTATAGGCTTGCAGTATATTGCCTTCACTGTGTTTAGGTAAATGCCTTGTATCCCTGATCTCTCCAAGTTTTTAAACATGAATGGGTGTTGGATACTGTCATGAGAATAACATGACTGCCTACAGATTGGAAAAGAATCTTCACCAACCCTTTATCTGAGAGAGAGCTAATATCCAGAAAATATAAAGAACTCAAGAACAGCAACAAATCAAGTAATTCAATTAAAAAAATATGGTACAGAGCTAAACAGAGAATTCTCAATAGAGGGATATTGAATGGCAAAGAAAAAAAGAAATGTTCACCATCCTTAGTCATCAGGGAAATACAAATCAAAATGACCTTGAGATTTCATCTTATACCCATCAGAATGGCTAAGATCAAAAACTCAAGTGACAATACATTCTGGAGAGGATGTGGAGAAAAAGGAACCCTCCTTCATTGTTGTGGGGATGTAAAAATTGCACAACCACTTTGGAAATCAATCTGGTGCTTTCTCAGACAATTACAAATAGTGCTACCTCAAGATCCAGCTATACCACTCTTAGGCATATATCCAAAAGATTGTCAAGTATTCGTTAAGGACATCTGTTCAACTATGTTCATAGCAGCTTTATTTGTAATAAGCAGAATCTGGAAACAACCCATATGTCCTTCAACTTAGGAACAGATACAGAAATTGTGGTACATTTACCCAATGGAATACTACTCAGCAACTAAAAACAAGGAAATCATAAAATTTGCAGGCAAATGGTGGGAACTAAAAAAGGTAATCCTGAGTGAGGTATCCCAGAAGCAGAAAGACACACAGGGTATATACTTATTCATAAGTGGATTTTAGACATATAATATAGGATAAATATATTAGCATCTGAACACCAAAAGAAGCAAATCAAGAAGGAGGACTCTTGGTAAGATGCTCAATCCTCATTTAGAAAGGCAAAGGGCACAGACATCAGAAGAGAGAGAAAACAGGGAACAGGAGAGGAGCCTACCACAGAGGGCCTCTGAGAGACTCTTCCCTGCAGGGTATCAAAGCAGAAGCTGAGACTCATAGCCAAACTTCTGGCAGAGGGCAGGGATCTTATGAAAGAATAGGAAGATAGAAATACCTGGAAAGAACAGGAGCTTCACAAGGAGAGCAACAGAACCAAAAAATGGACACATGGTTGTTTTTTGAGACTGATACTCCAACCAAGGACCATCCATGGAGATAACCTAGAACCCCTGCACAGATGTAGCCTATGGCAGTGTCCAAGTGGGTTTCTTAGTAATGGGAACAGGGCCATAGAGGAAGACAATGAAGCCACTCCTGATGAGACCTGATTGACTAACATCAGATGGAAGGGGAGGAGGAACTCCCCTGGAATTGGGGAAGGGGCATGGATGGAGAAGGAGGAGGGAGGATGAGATTGGGAGGGGAAGAAGGAAGGAACTACAGGTGGGATACAAAGTGAATAAACTGTAATTAATAAAAATAAAATATATCTTTAAAATATTTCTTTGGATCTTACACAGAGACTAAGACTTTTTGGTAGTTATAAAAATTATTAAAGAGACATTCTCAAAGAGTTTGAACGTAATCTCTTATACTTTTTTTCTATTTGTATATTTAAACTATCTGTAAAGTAAGGATCACAAAGGCTTTTGTAACATCCACATTTATGTATGGTAGGATAGTTTTTAAACAACTCTCTAAAGATATCCATGTCAATCATATTGATTTCCAGGTATCATGGAAACAATGCTTCACTTTTCATAATATTTTCTTCTATGAATTTAAGCTGCAGAGAACTTTTAAAAGTGAAATATGTACGAGTTATTTATTTTAAATAATTGTTGGACCTCATTTTGTCTACTGATAGTTGATCATTTTGTAAAATCACCTAGGGAGACAATAATTATATGTGCTTCATTAGCTCTCTGTGCCATTTAAGGCTCTGTGTAATAATAGTCACAAATATAAGTAACATTTATTATATAATCCATTTAGTCTAACTTATATTAACAAATCACAGGGCAGCAAAATTGTGCATGCATGTGAAATTGGTAACATCTCCCTACTACCAACAAAAGTCATGGCCCAATATTGCACTTCTTTCAGTTTTATGTTAAAAAGAATCAAGCTCAATGTATTCTCTATTCACGACTTTCTTGGGCTGAAAACAACACTCTTTACAATAATGAATTGTTTAGGGTTATGTTGCTCTGTTTCAGTTACTGAGGTCTGGCCATCACAGTCTGAAGAGAAGACGTTATGCTAATTTAATGCAAACTGACCCTGTATCAACACAACAGCTTATCAGGGAAAAACGGCCTATGCATTATGCTTTGCAACCAGCAGCCATCTGGAGTATCAGCATGGAACATACTCTCCATATTTGTGTCAGCACAAAGGTTCAGTATATTTCCTGTCTCAAACTTTCTCTCAAAGGGTTTTATACTTACATATCTTCTGTAATCAATTCACTTTCTATAATATACATAGCTCATACTAATATAAGGATATGGATACCATGGTCGCTCTATATTCAAGAGCAACCTAAGGTATTTTAAGAAATGAAAGGCATTGCCAGATTGAAACAGAATATATTTATTTCAACTCAAGAAATTAAAAAAGTGGTTTCTCAGAACTGTACACCATCAAGATTTTCTCAAAGAAAAGGATTTATTATGGTTATTTAGTTTTATTTATATTCTATAAAGTATAGACTATAAAACAGAGTATTTGCTTATGATTTACTGCAGAATGTGTCAGTGATAAATTTCAAGTTTTTTTCCCTTTCAGTATATTTACTTTTTATTCCAAGAGTGCCCCTCTCTCCTCACCTCCTAATCTCCCCTCTCTCTCCTTCCCTCTTCCTCTGTCCCTTTCCCCTTCCCTTGTATCAACCCTCCCCAGCACATGAAGTCTCAATCAGGACTGAGCATATATATCTTCATCCCCTAAAACCAGGCAAGGCAGCCATGCCAGGGGGAAGTGATCCAAAAGCAGGCAATAGAGTCCATGTTAGAACCTCTCCCACTCCAAACACACAGACACACACACTCGGCAGGTGACTCACCAAGCCACCCATCTGCCACATATGTGCAGGGCACCTAGGTGCAGACCATGCATGTTCCTTAGTTGATGCCTCAGTATCTGTAAGCTCCCATGGGTCTGGATTACTTGTGTCTGTTGGTCTTCATATGAAGTTCCTGTGCCCTCCAGGTCCTTTCATCTTTCCCCCAACACTTCCAGAGGATAGCCAGCAGCAGCAGATAGGATAGAGACAGATGCTGGGACTTGGAGCCAACCATTGAGTGCAACTCTGTGGGTCTTTATGTTTTTGAGTTTTACCTAAGAAATGTCTGCCAAGAACAAAGCCAAAAATAATCTCTCATTTTCATTTAAACTTTCAATAATTTTATTCAATACTATAACTCAATCTAAATTTTATGATACAGAAGTTGATGTTAATTATATATCACATTGTTCAGAGTTACTTTTAAGAGAAATGGGAGTTGAGGGGTTAACAGAGTAGGAACTGATCAGAGTTGGAGAGTTAGAAGTTAAATAATAAAAGAAAAGGAAACTAATCCTGGGAGAATGAGCTTAATAGCTGGATAAGAAAAGGAAAAAAAAATAAAGAAGTGATCTGTGCCAGAAATTGGATGAAGGGCATAAGGTGATAGAATATTTACTTGGGAGGTTAAACATGTTAATCCAGGAGGCTCAAATTGATATGAGCTGAAATGTCAAGGATGAGAAAGATTAAGCTGCACGCGGATTTAGGAACTACCCATCACAATGGCTGAGATCACCAGAGATGAATCCAAAGGAAAGGCTGTGTTTGTCACACCACCAGCTGAAAGAATTTAATACATCTGGTTTTGTTCAAATTAGAGACATGTAAGACCCTGGAAGAAACAGGACAGAAGCCATTCCAGACAGTAATGGGTTTGAGTTTTATCTGATGAATTATGAAAAGTTATTGGAGTCTCCTAAACAAAATGTCCACTAAAATGATAACAATTAGATAAAGTCATTCATCATGTCAATTATCTCTCTTACATCAATCACATATAAACTATATAATCTCAAACAAGAGCATATTAGAATATCAAATTAACTTTAGCCAGATTTATTTCACTGAATGGCAGCAAAAAGACATTTCATGTTTATTCTGTTAATCCTGAAGCAATGGTAGTGAATATTAAGTCTGGCAGAGAGGCAGACAAAAGTATTTGATATAATATGAGTTTGAGGTATGGAGTGTGAGTCCATAAATGTATTCAGGCAACCCTTCATATGAACCATTCATATTCTATTTAATAATCTGCCTATCACAAACAACACTTTAAAAGATCAAAGAATAACTACATTTACTTCAAAAGAAAGATTTGATAACATTGCCAGCGATGAAATCATGTCCTGAATTCACAAAGATATTTTAGGCAAATTATAAATCTACTGTATTTTATCATTAAGTGAAACAGATATTGGTTTAGATAGCTAAAGCGTATTGCTATCAGAGCCTCCTCCCACTGGAGGCTGTCATTACACTATAGGGTGATTTTGAAATGTTGTGTGATTGTTAAGTTTAGAGATCGTTATTTTTGAACTTAGAGACGACATTCGGAATAGTTTAGGTTTCCTTCATCTAGAAGGATGTAATGAACATATTCTGCTCTATTGGCATTTTATTTAAGATTAAAAACACAAATATTTAAGATGGAAAAACAGAACGATGAAAGTCACACTTTTAACCTATTCATACTAAGACAAGTCATATTGTTTATGGTTATCTCTTAATTTTCTAGTCAGAGAAATATATAAATTTAGAAAGAATGAAAAAGAATAAAAACAATGTGATAAAGTATTTGTTTTGCCAAAAACATGATATAAATATATTTCAAGAGTAATATCCACCAAATATTAACTCCACTTATTATTGCAAATTTATAAGAAAAAATAACTCATAAAAATACACCAGAATGAAATGAGGATGATAACTTCCGATTTGATAGGAATATTGAAAAGGTACATTGTGTTAGCCCCAAACCATTTCTAATTGAGTAACAGTATCATGGCTTCCAAAGAAAACCATGTTCTGGCCTAAGAAGTCACATCATCAGAAAACAAAACTATAAATTAAAGTATAGCTTTACAGATTTTCATCCATTAGTGCAATTTATTTTTTACTTAACTTCAGTTTTTAAATTTATTCACTCTACATTCCTATCATAGCCCCCTGTATTGAGATTTGTTGGCTCTGTTGGTTTTCTTATGGTTCTCTTGTTCCCTCTGCATCCTTTTATCCCCACAACTCTTTATAAGACTCCCTGTGCTCTTCTCAAAGTTTGGCTGTGAGTTTCAGCATCAGCTTAGATCCACTGGTGGGTGGGGTATTTCAGAGGTCATCTATGGTAGGGTTCCTTCCTGTTCCATCTCCTCAGACTCTTACAGTGCCTATTCTATTTGCCCTTCTGAATGAGAATCAAGAGTTCTCTGCAGAGTGCTCCTTTAGGTCTGTGGACTGTATTATGGTTTTCCTGTATTTATATGGCTAATATCTGCTTATGAGTGAGTACATACCATGCTTGTCTTTCTGGTCTGGGTTGCCTCACTCAGGATGGTTTTTTCCAGCCCATCCATTTGCATGCAAATTTCATGATGTTCTTGTTTTTAATAGCTGAGTAGTATTGCATTGTGCAGTTGTACCACAGTTTCTTTATCCAATCTTCAGATGAGGGTCATCTGTTCTTTTTATTTTGTTTTCTTTTTTCTTTAGTTTCTAACTATTATGAATAAAGCCACTATGAACATAGTTGAGCAAGTGTCCCTTTTGTATGGTGGATCAACCTTTGATTGTATCTCTAGGAGGGGTATATCTGGACTTTGAAAACGCCCAATTGATTAACAAAGTGGTTGTACAAATTTGTACTCCAACCAGCAATGGAGGAGGGTTCCTCTTCCTCCACAACCTTGGCAGCATGTGCTGTCCCTTGAGTTTTTTATATTAGGTATTCTGATAGATGCAATTGGAATCTCAGAGGCGTTTTGATTTGCATTTCCCTGATGACTAATGATGCTGAACACTTCTATAAGTGTTTCTCTGCCATTCAATGTTTCTCTTTGATACTTATTTATTTTTTTAATTTGATTATTTTTTAAATTGGATTATTTATTTTGTTGGTGTCTAATTTCTTGAGTTCTTTATATATTTTGGATGTTAGCCTTCTGTTGTTTGTAGGGTTGGTGAAGACCTTTTTCCAGTTTGTAGGCTGTCATTTTGTTTTGCTGACAATGCCCTTTACTTTACAGAAGCTTTTCAGTTTCATGAGATCTCATTTATCAATTGTTTGTCTGAGAGATAGGGAGTTGGTGCTCTGCTCAGGAAGTTGTCTATTGTGCCAATGATTTCAATGTTCTTCCTTTATTTTTTCTTCTAATAGATTTAATGTGTCTGGTTTTATGTAGAGGTCTTTGATCCTCTGTTCTCTAGCAGGACAAGAGCTGATGTTCTCTGAAGATTGCAAGTTCAGGTCCCAGAAATGGAGTGGGCCCAGAAGATGGTTCTTGGACCGCTCTGCTGTTCCCAGGTAGTATCTGGACCCTGGAAATAGAGAGACCCTGTAGGTAGAACTTGTAGCATGCTGAGGGTGGTTAGGTGCTGATGGCCCTAGGCAGAATGTGCTTGCAGGCCTTTGTGGCTGAGTTTTAGCAGGCCAGAAGCTGCTGTTCCCTGGTACTTTCTGGTCCTGAGAAATGGAGAGGATGGTGCTTGGAACAGTCTTTTGAAATGGGCAAGCATGGTAGGTGGTAGGCTGGCCATGGGGAGAAGGAGTTGTGCTCTGATGGCCTGAGGCAGACTCCACTCCAGCAATTTAAACATACTGTCATTTTAGATGCAGAGAAAAGAAATGAAAATCTTGAATGTATGCTATGGGACAAGGCTCCTACAAACTGATATATTCAGTCACCTTTTTATTTCTAGGTTTAAAATAATTCTTCTTAAGGCTCCATCAATGTATACATTTTAAAGACTTTTAATGTATAGAGTTTTTTAATTTTTGTTGCAACCTTATGTGGAAGGTAGCTCTGTATGCCCTCAATTTTTAGAAGAGTCACTGGCTCAAAAGTCAAGTATTTCAAGTGGTTTCTCTGGATCTAGAACATTCTTTATGTTACATATCATATAGCTTTAACATAAGTAAGATTGATATTCCTTGTAACTGATATAAAATGCAGAGAACATCAGTTAATCTGTTGAGTATTTTTGGCTTATTTTATTACATAATCACTTATGGAAATTTGAGGGAGATGCTAAGCTTAGATGTTTCATGATTTCCAATATAAGCTTAGAGATAATATTAAGGACCCTCTTCCTCAGGCCTATTTTAGCAAGTTCACTGTTATAATGAGAAATATAGTAATATTTTAGATAAACTGATATTGATTTTTAAATTTTTAATTTTTTATTTATATATTATTTATTACAATTTATTCACTTTGTATCTCCACTGCAGCCCTCTCCCTTGCCTCCTACCAGTCCCTCTCACAATCTCTCTTCTCCCATATAACCTTTACCTAGTCCACTGATAGGGGAAGACCTCCTCCCCTTCTATATGACCCTAGCTTATCAGGTCTCATCACCATCTTCTTCTGTGGCCTGGCAAGGCTGCACTCTCCAGGAAGAGGTGATCAAAGAGCCAGCCACTGAGTTCATGTCAGAGACAGCCCCTATATGTCTTACTAGGAAACTCACTTGGGAACTGAGCAGTCAATGGGCTTCCTTTGAACAGGGGTTCTAGACTAAACCTAAGAATTATAAGAATAAACCAAAAAGAAGATTCCAGGCTCCAAGGCCCAGAAAATATTTTCAAGAAAATCACATAACAAAATTTTCCCAACTTAAAGAAAGAGATGTCCACAAACATACAAGAGGCCTACAGAGCACCAAATAATTACACCAGAAAAGAAACTCTTCATGTCACATAATAATCAAAACACTAAATCTACAGAACAAAGAAAAAGTGTTAAAAGCGGCAAGGGAAAAGGCCAAGTAACATATAAGGCAAACCTATTAGAACAACATTGAATTTGTGAGATGTAGTAGGTATAGTATTTACAGTCTTCCCTCAGTGATTTCACAAATGATTTTAGAAAGAAAAAACAATTGTAAAAGAGGCCTGATGTGCATGAAAGAGCAGTAAGCAACTAAAACTAAAAGTAAATATAAATGTGTGATACATACAGATAAATTAAATATATGAGGTACAGACTCAGTATCTTTTGGTCTTTATTTCTGTATCATAAATTTGTCATAGTAGGCTAAAACATAAGTTAATATTAATCACTAAGTTATGAAAAGCTATGAACCCGGTATAAAGTGCTCATGTAGAAAACATTCTAAAAACTTTCTTTACATATCAAGATGTTTAATCTAAATTTAGTTTTGTATAAAGTGAGTTATAGCTATAAAAATCAAAACAAGGCAGCATATCCTTCCAAGTAGTACTTGAATGTTATAAAATTTAATAAATCTAAATTATATTAAATTGGATTATTATATTAGATCTAATAATATATTTCATTTAAATATTTGACAAATGTCATTTTGAATTTAAACTGAGCAGAAGCAGTAGTACTGAACTTGTCCCATCAGGTACTGAGTTTTGCTTCAGCAGAAAATGTTTTTATTTCTCTCTGTGCATGCTAGCATACCATCAGCCCTTCAGTACTTTTTAATGTCCTATTCATCAGTACAGTAACATAAGGAAATAAAATGAACACTTTAGAAAACATCAACATGAAACCTTCTCACAAAGGAAGTGAAAAGCTTGATAGAAAATACAAGAAGATTGGCAAACACTTCCCAAATTATACAAATTATATTTATATATAAATTACTTATCATTTTAAAATGATAATGTAAGACTATAAGATAAAAAAAACAGCTATACAAAGGGTGTTCATTTTGCTTTATGTCAGTATTGAGAAAATGGAATTAACATTTAAATACACATTATCATTTATATTATTATTTTCAAATGAAATGCTTATTCATAATTCTGGCAAAATATACGTACATACCATATAAGATAACCTCTGAAAGTTTTTGTTTTGTTTTGTTTTGTTTTGTCTTGGTTTTTTGTTTTTTTTTTGTTTTTTTTTTTGTTTTTTAGCTTTGAATTATTTTTTATAGTTTAGACTTTTGTTTTTTTTAATATAAATATATTTTATTTATTACAATTTATTTTGTATCCCAGCTGTAGCCCCCACTGTCATCCCCTCCCATCCAACCTCTCCATCCTTCATCTCCTCCCATGCCCCTTCCACAGTCCACTGGGAAGGGAGGTCCTCCTCCCCTTCCATCTGACCCTAGCCTATTAGGTCTCATCAGGACTGGCTGCAATGTCCTCCTCTGTGGCCTGGCAAGGCTGCTCTCAGTTTTGACTATGATGTGGAGTGAGGAGTTTCTTTTCTGGTCTAGTCTGTTTGGTGTTCTGTAGGTCTTTTGTATGTTTATGGACATCTCTTTCTGTAAGTTGGGAAAATTTTCTTCTATTATGTTCTTGAAAATATTTTCTGGGCCTTGGAGCCTGGAATCTTCGTTTTCTTTTTTCTTTTATTTTTATTAATTACAATTTATTCACTTTGTATCCCAGCTTTAGTACCTTCCCCTTTCCCTTCCCAATCTCACTCTACCTCCCTCTTCTTCTTCTACGGCCCTCCCCCGGTGGAATGATAGGGGAGAATCAAAGAACATATAAATATAATGATAAAAAAAAAGAAACATGAAAATCATGAATCCTTTGGAAGAGGGGGAGAACAGACTGTAGGGGTCAAAGAGGATGGAGGACACCAGAAAAACATGGCTTAAGAATCAACTGAGCATGGCTCCCAGGGCACCACAGAGACTGAAACAGCAAGCACGGAGCCTGCACGGGTCTGCACAAAGTCCTCTGTGGATATGGTATGGTTGTTAGCTTGGTGTTCTTGTGAAACTACTAAGAGTGGTCTCAAGTGTTTCTCTGACTCTTTTGCCTGTCCTTTTGTCCTAATGGGTTGCCTTACATGGTTTCAATATAAAGGCTTTTGCATTGTTTTATTGTATCTTGTTTTGTCCAGTTTGTCTGTCATGTCTTGGAGACCTGCTCTTTTCTGAATAAACTGAGGTCGATTGGATCTGGGAGAAATGGGAGGTGGAAGACAGGCAGAAGGAGGTAAAGGAAGGAAAACTGTTGTTAGGATGTTATAGTATGAGAGAAGATTCTATTTTCAATAAAAGTGAGAAAATGTGTAGATATTTTCAATATTCATATGGTGACTATTATTCACACTGTTACCAATACATTCAAAGGAATCCCAAGCACAATCTTATCCAGTTATTTTGTGTATATTGAAAACCTAATTGTGCAGTTTGTCAGAGGAAGAAAAGGAGTCTAAAGGCCTAGAAGTGCTAACAAACATTAAAGAAAAAAATGGGACAAAAGTTACTCTACAGTTTCAAAGCTTGCTAAAATGCTTCAGTTTGAGAACAGTGTCTTACTGGTGAAAGAATAGATACAAAGATCAATGGGCATAAAGAAAAGACCCAAACCGGCCCTCAAAATATAATCAATGGCTCCTTCACAAAGTTGCAGAGGCAGTAGTAAAGAAAAAAAAAAGACTATTATCAACAAGTGGTGATGTCGTGTGAACATTTACATGCAAAACATGAATGTAAGAACAGACTATATTATCCAATAAAAATATCTCCAAATGGATCAAAATATCTATGTATAATAGGAAAAACTAAAGGAATTCCCAAAAAAAACACACTGGAGTAAACAAAAATAGCTTATTATATGGAGAGCCTTTTTAGTCACAGTACCAGATACACAGTCAGTGTAACAACTCAACATGCAGTGATTCAATAGAGTCAAATCCTTTTATTCTTAGAGAAAATTGAGAAAAGGTCAAGAAAAGCTACAGACTTAGGGAACATCATTTCAAAGGAAAGTTCTACTAACAGACTATTATCTAAAATGTACAAAGCTCTACAAAATAGAACCATAATGAAACAAACAAGAATATATCCACTTATCAAGTAAGACTAGGAAACAGTGTTCTTGTCAGAGATCAACAGTAAAAGTTAGACAAAAATCTAAAGGTAAATAAGGAAGTGTTGTTATTAAGAAGCATAAAGAGTTTTATATGGCCATAGACATGTTCATTTGGGATGATGATATCAAAGAATGTACACATGTCACAAACTGGATAACTGTACACTAGAATATATGCAATGTATTTGATATAAATGGGATTGCCATTTAAAAGGCGAAAAAACATACTAGTTGCATGACACATTATTCTTTTGCAACTATCCAATTTCTTTGTAACTCAAACCTTAATTTATTTTATGCATCATCACTTTTTGATTGTATCTGTACTCTATATTTGAGTATACATACACATATGAAAACACAGCTAACTAGCTCCATTTGTTTTCTTTTCTTTTCTCATTGCCAATTTATCTTTGGATGAGATTGATTCCACCTGGGCTTACCACTCATACCGAAAGCTCTTTCCTGTTTACCTGTGTGGGAGAACTGGGCAGACACACTTTATTTTTATGAGTAAGTCTTTCTTTCCCTGAGGAAGGAGAAGAAAAGATCTTTGGACCTGGTCCAATAACTAACAGTAGGAGGGCTGGGCAAATACACTTTGTTTTTGAGTCAGCCTTTTCTCCCTGAGCAGAAAGTAGAAAAGAACTCGGGACTTGGTCCAAAAGCCAACAGCTGGGAACCGTTTTCTCAGCATTTTCTCTCTAAATTCATTGAAAATATTGTATCAGAGTTCAGTGTTGTTACAAGGATCATCCCAAACTTAGATTTCTGTTTATAGCCCAGCTTTAGGTGATCCTATGTAACACACAGAAGTCTGATCATGTTGAACCTCTGGAACTATGGGATGTTTTTGCTTGCTTGGTAAGATGTTACTTTTTTCCCCTATATTTCCAGGTCACGTCTGGTTTGAAAATGTAAAACTTTATTCTTTCAAAGACACTTTGCATTTTCTCATAAAAAATATTGGGTTTTAAAACTACTTATTTAGGTATGTGTGCGTGTGTGTGTGCGTGCGCAGGTGTATGCAGGTGCCTGTAGAGAGCAGAAGGTTGTAGTTGTCCTGGGAATGGTCTTACAATTCTTTGTAAAAAAACAAAACAAAACCTAATGTTGGTGCTGGGGAACAAATTCACGTCATTTGGAAGAGAAGAAAGAAATCTTAACTTCTCTATCATCTCTCTGTCCCCAGAATAGGAATTATTTTCTGGTTGAAGAGTTCAAATAAAAAAGAAAATCAAAGGGAAAACCAGTTGTATAACTAGATCAACAGTCTATATTGGTATTATTAAAATCAATTGAGTTTACTTACATTAGTTTA
Organism: Pachyuromys duprasi; assembly: GCA_028658305.1. Classification (NCBI taxonomy): domain Eukaryota; kingdom Metazoa; phylum Chordata; class Mammalia; order Rodentia; family Muridae; genus Pachyuromys; species Pachyuromys duprasi. The sequence continues at coordinate 67,401,002 of CM053765.1, read as the reverse complement.
AACATTTTATGTAAGTTATTATCAAACTAGCTCTAGAACCAAATAGTTTTATCTCAGTAAAAACTTTATATCAAAATGATATATATATATATATATATATAGTTGCCTAACACAAATAATGCTAAAGTTGAATACGAAAACAGGACCACTGAGGAGCACTACATAGGTTGCAAAGCCAAAACTGAATTTGAACTCACTTCTTACCACACAAACTGCAGATGTTTTATTTGTTTATTTATTTATTTGTTTGTTTTTAAAGGTAGAGGGTCTCTAGTCAAAAGTTTCCAGAAGGCACTAAGGCCATTTCAATTAATAAGATATAGTGACTATTAACGTTAATTTGAGTTTGGAATTTTTTTCTGCAAGTTGTTCATTTGTGTTTGCTGATTGCAAACAGACATTACTGCACTTCAACTCTCCCACAAACAATCTGTCAGATGGATTCCACCTTCCTTGATAAACATGTTTTAAAAGTATGGTTCTCAGATAAACTATTAAAATAAAACACATATCTCAAAAGGTCAGAAAAAACATTTACAGTGACAACTTATCTGAATTACATGCTTTAAAGAAAGCAACCAATGCATAATGTTCATGCATTAGTTAAGTAACAGGCAAATAAAAACATCATTACATCCTACTCATTCGTATATATATTTTAGTTATCAATACTTAAGATTTGTTCTTGACATTTTTAAAAATAGTCCAACATTGTGTTAAATGTAAGTCTACTATCAAAACTTGCCTATGACTCTAAAGCTTCATAAATTATATGAACTGCAGCCCCAGGTTAGCTGTGCATACTTGTACTCCCGAGAGGCGGGAGTATGAGATGTCTGAGCCCATATAGTGACAGCATGTCCCAGTGATTGTCTCACCGCTGCTTAAAACTGGAGATGAATGTGAGTCACATAAACTCTGTAGTTGTAGCAAAATCAGTATGGGATGAAATGACGATATCGTTTCCAGTTCATACCTATGTAGACTGGCAGCTTTTGAAATTTCTCTGTGTGGTGGCTCCTCGTTAAAATTTGAGTTATTACTTGTTATAACTTGTAAAGTATTTTTTTTTAATTTTTGTTTTTCTGTAGAGGTTATGTACACATTTATTTCAGGTATAGACAGAGTCTAGAGGAGGGTGTCACATCCCTTGAGCTATACTTACACATGCTATGGGCTGCATTAAGCAAGTGTTGAGAAACAAATTTGGTTCCTCTGCAAGAGAAATATGTGAACTAATTTCCTGAAATGTCTCTCCAGCCCCTTAGTAGAACTTTGACAAACTAAAAGTGAGGTGACTTTTTCAAGGGTCTATATAAATAACTTATGCTCACAATGTGGACTTAATAAGTCTATTGTTATTGTTCTATTTGTTTGGAAAAGCATAACTCTGATTGCATAAACGTGTAAGACTTCAGCAAATTTGCAGGAAGTGAGACAGAGTTACTGAAGGCTGCTGCATAGATTTCAACTAACATGGCAGTTCTGCACTCATCTGTCATTTCCACAAGCAATTGTTTTTGTGATTAAACCAACAGGCAAAACACACAAGGATATTCCTTCCAAAAAAAAAAAAAATCTGGCAAGAATCTGCAGACTGCAATTAAAGTAGAGAAAAAATCCTAAAGGCTATATGAATATGTATACACACATATATTGGTACATTTGCATGTCAAAAAAGAAAATACATATTTATCTATTACGAGATATACATGTATATATAATTTTAACACAAAATAAGTATATATGGGGATATTTAGGCTGGCATATTTTTGTTTGTTGGTATACATTACGTAATATGTACGTATAGATAATAATTTAACATTTTTCTCAGATCTGTATACAAATGCTCCTTATGAAATCTTATAGTTATTACTATTTCAAAACTCAGGAAACTTAAATCAATGGCATTTCAGCTTTCAAAAAATACTGTGAAGAACAGATATTTGAGGGACTACAAGCCCAAGATCAGAAAATGTCATTAAAAATCTCCTTTTGTCTTTCTCTCAACCTCTATTTGATATTAACTCCGGAAGAAAAGGTCTAGAAAATAGGTTTGACACAAAGAGAAAATGAACATTACATTTGGATTGTGGAAAAAAATTATTAGTCTTTTCTTGCTATGTTTTGTTTTTAGCTTTAATCTACTCTTGGCATCAAATCATTCATTATGTATTGATGTATACCTTTGGCTTGGATCCATTGGCCTACAACAATGCAAATTAATCTGGAAAATAACTAGGTTGTTAGTAGCTATGTATGTTTGTTTATATTGTCATTAATCTCTTAATCAGGTGATCTTCTAATGTGTGTGTTATTCTAGGTGTTAAAGACATTTCTTCCTAAACACAATCAAATTCATGTACTAGCCTTTCAGTAACTTACAGTTTTTAAGAGACTAACAATTGAAAAGGAGAATATTTGGTGTAGGTGTAAGGAAGTTGCAGATCAGTAGGGGGTAAAAACTAACATCCTGTCCTTAACAGCAACCTTATCCTTAGACTCACTGTGAGCTTGCAGGCAAATGCCAAAAGCAAGTGCCAAAGCCTATGTGCTGATAATTGTGTCCTCATATTGCCCAACATATTGTCACATACTTTTAACAGAACAGGATTACAGAATAGGTTTACTATAGATTCATTGTAATGGTAAAACCTACATCCCAGACACCATGATAGATCTACCCACACCAAAACTAGGAAAGAAAATAAATGGCACCATGATGCTTTAAAATAATCTCCTTTTTCCTTCAAAAGAGCTGAATTTCACATAGATATTTGTCATCTCAGAGCTCAGCCTAGCAAATGCTGAGAGCCCAAGCCTGCACACAGGAAATGAATGTTAGGATCCATACTTTCCTTTTTTTCCTTAATGTGAGGAAAAATTTATGTTTGCTGCTAAAATAACTTTACCGTCCACAAATAGTAATTTATTTGGAATAAAGACTTCAATAATGGTGCCAGCCTCCTTTGTAGAATGTTCAGTAATTCTATCCTATATTGTTGTTTTTCACTCTCTCCCTGTTCCTCTTCTATCTCGAAAATTTTAAATATGTAAAAAATTAAAACCATCTCTCCCAACAGACTAGGCCTAGATATCTAATATACCAATGAAAGGGATAAACAATAGTGAAATTAGCAAATACTTATCACATGTGGCCACGTTGGAAAAAAGAAAAGTATACACGGAGGAATGGCTACAGAAACTGTGGTACTTTTACACAATGGAATATTATTCAACAATTAAAAACAAGGAAATCATGAAATTTGCAGGCAAATGGTGGGATCTAGAAAAGATCATCCTGAGTTGAGGTATCCCAGGAGAAGAAAGACACACAAGGTATAAATTCACTTATATAGTCCTGTAAGAGAGGATAAATATACTAAAATATGTGCACCTATAGAAGATAAACAAGAAAAAGGAGCCGGGGTAAAATGATCATTCCTCACTTAGAAAGACAAATGGGATGGACATGGGAAGTAGGAGAAAACAAGAAACAGGACAGGAGCCTACCACTGAAAGACTCTACCTAGCAGCTTATCAAAGCAGATGCTGAGACTCATAACCAAACCTTCAGTAGAGTGCAGGGAATCATACGATAAAAGGGGAAGTTAGTTTGACTGGGAGAGGTCAGGAGCTCCATAAGGACAAAATATATCAGGGCATGGGGACCCTCAATGAGACTGTTTCTCCAACAAAGAACTATGTATGGATATAACCTAGAACCCCTGCTAGGATGTAATCCATGGTAGGTCATTATCCAAAGGGGTTTTCCTAGTAAGGGGAACAGGAACTCTTTCTGACAAAAACTCAATGACTGGCTGTTTTACCTCCCCCCACCTCCAGAGGGAGGAACAGCCTTGCTAGGCCACAGAGGAGGATATTGTATCCAGTCCTGAAGATACCTGATAAAGCAGGGTCAGATGGAAGGGGAGGAGGACCTTCCCTAGCAGTGGACTTGGGAAGGGACGGGGAGGAGCTGAGGGAGGAAGGGACTGAGCGAGGGGGCTACGGCTGGGATACAAAGTAAATAACCTATGATTAATATTAAAATAATAAAAATTTTTAAAAAAGTATAAAGAGATCCACTGATTGCATGTCTACCTTCAAAGTACTGACAGGAATAGTAGGTATACAAAATATAATTTGGGCAAAGGACAAGTCTTGTGCATAGATAAGAAGTTCTGGTCCAGAAGGATCATTTTAGTCATTGTGTCTCATCCAGTCTTGTGAAACAGTAGAATTCTTATTATCAGAAATGTACAGTAGTTTCTCAAGCAAAGATTACTACTGTTCTAGAGCCCATCTTACTCCCATAGATAACTTCCAGTAACTGATGAAAGTGGGCCATGTCTTGGTAGGTTTCTATTCTTAGAATTCAAGGATGTGAGAGGACATGCTAAGGACAATAACTGATTTCTGTGCCTTCGGTCATGCAGATAGGAAGAGAGGTTAGACAGGCTCTATGAAGTGATTAATACAGTTACAAAAAGAAAGAAATCAGCCAGTCAAAGTAAAATGGAAGAACAGTCAGAAGGCATCAAGGTTTTCATGCAAAAGTGGCTTTAAACTGTTTGTTTCTCAAATACCGAAAGGAAAAAGAAAGAGAGAGAGAGAGAGAGAGAGAGAGAGAGAGAGAGAGAGAGAGAGAGAGAGAGAGAGAGAGAGAATGGAGTCTACTATAATGCCAAAATTTGAAAAGAAGTACATTTTCCTTTAAAACAAGAACATAGTCTCTTGTAATGTTTCTTTTTTCCTTCACACTGGAATTCCACTCATGGCTACTAATGTTTCTGAACGATCTGGCCAACAAATGAAGTCGAAAATTATTGAAACAGGACCTCAGTCACCACCCAGGAGTTTCTGTCTATGGGAAGGTTTTTTTTTTTTTCTTCTGAGATTTTTCAGAGAATCTCCAAAACACTTTGATTTACCATTCATGTATCTTTCAGAAAAGTACTTCTCCCCCTGAGAGTCTTATGAATATCACATTTGTTTCAGAACACACAGAAGACCAACCATGTGTTCTAATTAGAGGGGAAATTACTGGGAAAGGGACAGCAGATCACTAAGAGGGCTGATGTAAGTGCGTAGAGGAAAATAGCTCTTTCTGATTTAAATGTTCTGTACAAAATTGGTATGCCCATAATAGGTACACCGAAATGTACCTTCTCTGCTCCAGACTGTAAATTAGCCATGAGTCAATGGTAACACATTAGAATTACATTCCTCTTCAAGCAAAAACATAGACGTTAACCTACATCTCCATTACCCTGAATTTGCAAAATTTTGACTAGATACAATTAAAACTTATATTCTCTAGCAAATTTTCTAATAGCCTCCACAAACACTGTAAATATACCATTAAAGGTTTTGCATTGCAGGATTTTGATTTTGTACTCATCCAGCAGGAAGTTATACATAAGCAAAAGTTTGTAAAGCTAAAGACCAACAAGCCAACCAATCATCTAGGCCAACCAACAACAAACAGAAACAAAAACCCTTGCTATTTAAAAATAAAGTTCAATAAACTTTAGTTTAACTTTTCACAAAGGAAGAATAAAGGTTTGGATTTCAGGTCAAGCGGCAGCTTGCTTCCTATTTGATCTGTAGCAATTGAAGCACAGATAATAGAAACACTATTTTAAACACAAAGGTTAAACAGTGCTGCATTTTGACAAAGGTTAAATGCCTATTTGCCAGAGTTAATTACTTAATAGCACTCTGAATACCATTCTTTATATAAAGGTTAATCTCATATTTTTAACTTCGTGTTTCCTGTCTTTAAAGGAAATATTCATTAGGAGTTGAACAATTATCTAATTGTTAATTTGTTTTGATCTTATTTATAGTTCTTGATCCACATTATTATCTGTTGTGATTAGATGGCATTTTTTAGAGTGTTCAGAAGGAAAATTAATAAAAAAAGACAATCCTAATAATATGGGTGACTTATTCAAAACCTCAAGAAGGAGAGATGTTTGGGGGCTGTAGCAAAGCTGGGAGAGGCTTGCATAGCATGCAGGAAGCCCTGGCTTCACATAAACTGAACTTCATCATATAAATTGGTAATCCCGGAAAACAGGATATGTAGGCAGAGGATGAGCTGTTCAAGATCATCCTCTGCTGCATACTTCATATATATCCATGAGCACAAAGAGGAATTCCAATTGTTTCCAGAGAAACAATTTTTAGACTCAGCAGAAAAGTCATTATCAGACCATTATAAGTAGAAAATGCAAAACCAAATTATGGCACAAGAGGAGAACATATGGTCAGTCTCATATTTACATTTGATGCTGTTTTGCCCAAAGCATATGAAATATTTTGCTATGGTAATATATTAATTACAATATAATTAAAATGTTTAACCCATCCCTTTATTTAAGTATTGCTAAAAGACAAAACAAAACATAAAACTGTTTACCTCACATCCACGGAAATCACTGTGAGGATTCAGATGCCAGAAGATACATGAGTTTTAAAGATATGTATACATTTGGGGAAAATGTTTATGTTTGTGGGAGTGCAAATGCATAATTTTCAAGTAGGATTTACACTTGACTAAAGTGTTCAAATTCAATTATTAGAACAACTGAAATCAACACAGTTGGGACAGAGTTCATGTGTACCACAGATGGCTTATTCGAGGTTACATTGTAAATGGAGCAGAGAGTCAGGGAAGCATCAGCAAATACTGAGAAACTGCCATTCCTTAGGGGAAGAGCTCAGTCAGGCAGAGGAAAACCTTCTGATCTCTATGGTAAAGGCAAGAAAGAAGGGAAGGCTAACAGAGAAAGAGGAAACAAAGGGAGTTTAGTAATCTCACTTGGAACTCCAGAAAAGCTGAGATTATGTATAGGATTTCTTTGAAACTATTAGATTCAAAATAAGGTCAAGGGACAGGATAAACTCATGAAATCTGGCCGTAAATCTATACTTTACCTATTCTGTAATACTTACTAATGCTTAAATTCTTCTCACCAATTTTACTATATTAGAACATCCACATTCATGGTTATTCTTCTATTTCCACAATAGTTGTGAAACTATTGTTTAAACTTTACTTAATTTAGCCTATGGTCACCTGTCTATTAGATCTTTGTTATAGCTGTACTGACCACCTGTAGAGGAAGTTTCAGTTAAACAACAAACAAACAAACAAACAAACAAACAAGCCTACAATTACCGAAACTTATTTGGGAGTAGTGATGTAAGACAAAGCTGAGTATGTCCAAAGGAAGGTGGGTACTGGAAACTGTTTGCAGTCATAGTCGTGTTTTGTGAATGTAAAGCATTGTAATGATGTTATTGTACTTTCCCTTGAAGAAAACTCAGTCTTAATAATGCAATTATTAATAAAAAACTACTTTATCATCTATTATGGGGCTTCCACTGATCCTGTTTGATATTTGGTTAAGACACAAAGGCATCTATATAATTTAAGGTTGTTGGCTTTTTGCTGTGAACTCTCAACCAGCTATGTAAACTTATACTGACTTCTTTGGTTACAGCTTCTACTGGGCTCCTTTCTGCTTTCCTTTGTGTCTATTGCGTCTCCCAGGTCTCTTCCTGCCCAGAAGTCCCTCCCCTGTTCTTCCTGCCCCAGTTCTGGGCTGTCAGCTCTTTATTACACAAAAACTACATTCCAGTCTGAAACAATCAGCAGCCAGACAGCTTAATCCAGCTCTTATTGGTTGTCCTTTGGCAGGTGAGGAAAGACAAGCATTTGCAAATAGAAAACCAGTGATGGACCATAGAAATCACAATACCAAAATCCTGCCAGCACTTTGTTCCTTGCAGCACAGAATAAACAACTGAAAAGACAGGGACACAAAACCCAAGTCCAAGTGGATCAAAGGCCTCAATGTAAAACCAGATGCATTAAATCTAACAGGAGTGAAAGTGGGAAGAGCCTTGAACTCATTGGCATGGGTGACAACTTCCTAAACAGAACACCAACAGCACAGGCTCTAAGATCAACAATTAAAAAATGGGACCTCCTGAAACTGAAAAGTTTCAGTAAGGCAAAGGACACTGTCAATTGAACAAAACAGCAGCATAAAGATTAGAAAAGATCTTAACCAATCCTACATCAGACAGAGACCTAATATCTAAAATATATAAAAAAACACAAAAAATTAAACATCAAAACCCAAATAACCCAATTAAAAATGGAATACAGAGTTAAAAATTCTCAGTAGAGGAATCTTGAAAGGCTGAGATGCACATAAGAAAACGATCAACTTCATTAGTCATCAAGGAAATGAAAAATAAAATGACTCTGAGATTCCATCTTACACCAGTCAGAATAGCTAAAGATTAAAACTCAAGTAACAGCATATGCTAGTGGGGATGTGGAGCAAAGGGAACACTCCTCCATTGCTGATAGGAATGAAAACTTGTGAAACCACTTTGGAAAATCTGATGCTTTCTCAGAAAATTGGAAATAGTTCTATCTCATGACCCAGCTACACCACTCCTGGGCATATACCCCAAAGTTGCTTGACCATACAACAAGGACATTTGCTCAAACATGTTCATAGCAGCTTTATTCATAATAGCCAGAAACTGGAAACTACCCAGATGTCTCTCAACCAAAGAATGGATATTAAAATGTGGTACATTTATACAATGGAATACTACTCAGCTGTTAAAAACTAGGAAATCATGAAATTTGCAGAAATGGATGGAACTGGAAAAGATCGTCCTGAATTAGGTAACCCAGACCCATAAAGACATACACGATATGTACTCTCTTATAATAGGATATTAGCCATATAGTCAGGATAACTATAATTGACAGATCCAAAGCAGATAAGAAACAAGAAGGACCTAAGAGAAGATGCATAATTTTTGGCCAGAAGGGGAAATAGAATAGAGAGCCAAAACAGTTGAAGAGAGGAAATAGGGTAGGAGAGTTAGTGAGCATGGAGAGAAATGAGGATGAAGATCAGATGTGACAAGAGGGGTAAAAAGGACAGAGGGATGTCAGAAAGAAGAGAAACTATGGGTGGGGCACTCTGAGACAAGCTGGAGATCTACAACAGAGTATGTATACCCCTGGGAGGATATGGGGGCGACTCTCTGAGACTCCTACTAGCAGGGGTCATAGGGACTGAAGAGGCCACCCTCTAAGTAGACTGGACTCCTAGAGGAGGGAGGGGAACATCAACCCATACACAAAAACTTTGACATAAAATATATGCTGCCTACAAGAAGTGCAGGGATAAAGACAGAGCAGAGTTTGAGGTAATGTTCAACCAATGCTATTGGTATAATGTTCTTTTGAAATGTATATACCTTACCCTTGTTCATTCAAATGCTGATTTCTCCCCCCTCGCCTGGTTTCAATCTGGGTATTGTATTGTGATACTTAATCTAAGCATCCTGTCTCAACACTGTGTAAACAGGCCAAAATAAAGCAACTAGACACAATGTGAAGCAGTGGGAAGAACAGGAAATGAGTAGGAGGAGAAAGGGTGAGGAGAGCTAGGAGAAGGCAGAGCTGGAGGACAGATCTTGGAATAGCATGGAGAGAATGAACCAGACCTAAGATTTCACAAAAACCAAGTATAATGTGGGAAATCTAAATGTTAGGAAACTGTGAGGACTTGGAGTTTTAGGAGGGAGTAACTATTGCCCAGCATTGTGTTCTAGGTGCACTAAAATCCCAGTCTCTGTGTGATGATTTGGTTATACAGATGTTTAGGATTAACAGCAAGCATTACCAGAAGATATACTAATAGTAAATATTAATCGTTAATTACAACACAATGCCTATGCCAACCTGGGACCCATCCTATGGAAGAGAGCCAACTCCTGACACCATTAAAGATGTTCTGCTATGTTTACAGACAGCAGTATAGGATAGCTGTTCTCTGAAAGTTTCCACCAATAGTAGATCAAACCGGTGCTGAGACTCATAGCCAAACACTGGTCAGAGAGCAGGAGTATTATGGAAGAGTGGGAAAAGTGGGAAGGTGGAATAGAAGTAAAGGAGCATCACAAGAAGACCAACACAGCCAACTAACCAGTTCCCTGGGCTTCAGGAGACTGATTCACAAACCAAGGACCATGCAGGGACTCATCCTAGGTCCCTTACACATACTCAGCTGATGGGTAGCTTGACCACCATATGGGGTCTCTAGAAAGGGGATGGGGCTGTCTCTGACATAGACACTGTCACCTGCTTTTCAGTCATATCCCCCTGGTGGGGCTGCTTCATCAGGCCACAAGAGAAGAACGTGCACTAAGAAGTGATGCAACTTTATGTGCTGGTGTGATTTGCTGGTGATGGGCGCTCCTCTTATCTGAGGAATAGGGTAAGGTTATAGGTGGAAGTGGGAGGAAATATGGAAACAGGAGGGGAGGAAGGGGCTGTGAATGGGATGTAAAGTGAATAGATAGATAGATAGATAGATAGATAGATAGATAGATAGATAGATAGACAGATAGATAGATCAAAAAAGAAAAGGGACATACCTTATCAATGGGAGGGAAGGTGATCCCAACAGTCATCACCACACTGGTGTTGCTATGGACAGTATGTCTTAATTGCTAAGGTTTGATAATAAGGAGTGTGATTTCTGATTGCATTATACTAGAATTAGTTTGTGCTTTATTTATATTCTTGTAGCAAATTTTGGGATTATTTTAAAATGTTCCTTCTGTTTGAGTCCTTCTAGCATTACATATGATATCTTCTTTATACTGACATTTGTGTGTGTGTTTTGTTTTGTTTTTCAGGATTATGGTTCTGTTGTTCTGTATCATTTTCTCATTTTTTCACAGTTTGAATTTTCCTGAGGACATGTAATGTGGAGTATTTTATCTTGTGTTTGCCATCTATCTCTTTATATTCGAGACAGCAGCTTGCTTTGTAGCCCAGGAATACCTCACCCTTGAGCTCTTCCTGCTTCCACCAGCTGGCACCATGACAGAGTTATTATTTGACTTTTTATGATATGCTAAATATCCTACCACTGAAATGGGATATAAAAAGACCCAGAGAAGACAGGAACAACACAAGGAGACCAACAAAATAAAAAAAATAAAGGACCTAGGGGATACTGCAGCGATTGATACATTAACCAAAGACCACACATCAAGAGGACCTAGACCCCCTGCTCAGTTGCAGCCCATAGACAGCTCAGTCTCCATGTGGGTTTCCTAGTAAGGGGAGAAAAGACAGTCTCGGACATGAACTTGGTTGCTGCTCTTTGATCAAGTCTACATGATGGGAAAACCTAGCCAGCCCAAGGAGGAAGAGGATCCAGGCTGTCCTGATGGGACCTGATAGGCTAGGGTCAGACAGTAGGGAAGGAGGACCTCTCCTATCATTGGACTAGGAAATCGAGATAGCAGAGGAAAAGGCAGGGAAGGTGGAATTGGGAGGAGGTGAGGGAGGAGTCTACAAATGGGTTACAAAGTGAATAAATTGTAAATAATAATAATAATAACAATAAAAGAAAAATATTTGAAACCTTACATTTGTCTCCTATGTCTTGCCACAGCACATGCTTGGGACAAACTGTTTTCCTATCCAGCAGGAGTCATTTCACCTAAAGTCTCACTACTCAGTTTATAGCTTTCTATTAATAAATGAGTTACGTTCATGCAATCACAAATTCTGTTTTTCTTTTCTTGTTCTCCATCAGATAAATAGTAAGACTGCATACAGACTAAAGGTAAAGGTCAACAAGTAACAGAATTGTTTTAAGCATATTATTATGAATAGAATAATTAAGTTGAAATCATTAGAAATAATATCTGGTAGAAAATATATTTTAAGATATGTTAGTTAACAATGTAAACACTTTGAGAGGAATCAATTATATGAATTTGAAATAAAATTATTTAATGATAGAATTTAACCTTTATAGTTTTTATAGGCAAACATTAACATAGCATGCTTGGGTCCTAGACAAAATATTAAGAAAATCAGTTTATATCTTTCAAATTATTTAAACGTGCACTTCGATTGTAATCAATTATATGTTTATCACAATTTGAAGATTAAAATTAATATTACTCTTTTTTATTTTAAAGCCTTGATCAAATGTTTTCTAAGATAATTTTAAATGTAGTTCATCAATGGAAATAAATATAGTAATAATCACATTGTTCTTTTTATTTTTCTTTATTACTATTATTATTAATTTTAATTTGTTCACTTTGTATCCCAGCTGCAGCCTCCACCCTGATATCTTTGTGCTACCCTCCCTCTACTTTCTCCCATGTCCCTCCCCTAGATCATTGATAGGGGAGTTCCTCCTTTCATATGATCTGACACTAGCCTATCAGTTTTCATCAGGACTATCTGGATCCTCCTTCTTTGTGGCCTAGTAAGGCCACCTTGTCAGGGGGCGATGATCAAAGAGCAGGCAACTGAGTTCATGCCAGTGACTGCCTCTGCTCCTCTTACTAGGGAACTCCCATGGAGGCTGAGCTGCCCAGGGGCTAATGTTCTTATCTTATGATTTCTTTAAGAAAATTAATAGCTAAAGATATAGCTGAGTTGTAGAGTCTCTATTTAGTATGTGTGAGATTCTAAATTCAATAATTAGTACTGCAACAAAAATTAAAAAATGGAAAACTAAAATAAATCAAGTAATCATAAATGAATTGCTGGAAAGAAATCAAAACTAAAAACTCAGCCATAAATGTCACTCCTATATAAAGAGAGGATTTCATTTGCATGGAAAATAAATATGGACTCTAAATTTCTAATATGAACATATAAGATTACTTTTGATCAACTTTCAAATTCACATGACATTTATTGCAGTAATAGTTTTTCTTTGCTAAGCTATAATAACATTTGGTTAAAGAATTAATAATGATTGTATCTGAATTATTTAAAAGCAAACTGCTTCTCTGTAATAATGATTTTCAGAAGCTTCATCTTCTATTTGAGCCAAATGCAGTGTTTTAACTGGTTCAATGTTCAGTGTTATACCAAATTCCCTCATGCATTATAATTTATTACGCAAAATTGCTCAGAATTATTCGGATGAAAAACATCAAAATCATTGACATTCAGATCAAGAAACAAAGTCATTTGAGGAGTAATCATGAAATTTGTACCTCACAAACCAAAATAAACTTCCCATTTTCTCACTAATTATTTTCTGTTGATGTAGGAAATGCTCCCTGAGTAGGTGACATTTACATTAAGACTTGAAAGATGATAATGAGATAAAAAGGAAATGCGAATCAGAAGTAGATACGGGCTTGATTTAGTGTAAGATAGAGAGAGAGATAAAGAGAGAGCTGCCATTTCAATGAAACTCCTAAGTTAGACAGAAAATATTCCTGGGCTTTACAATCTGAACAGTAAACTAGATATATTGGTGACTAGTTTTTGCTTTTGTTTTTATTTTTAGTTTTATTTTAAAACATGTTGCCATCTAGTGCTTCAGAGCAGGAGGACCAGTGTTTCAAGAAATTGGAGACTAAGAAGAAATAGATGTAAGCATTTTAAAACTGGAAGTTTTCTAACACAATGCATGGAAATAATGCAATACACAGATTAACTTTAATTCTGTGTAATATCACATGCATGCATTAACTCCACAGTTTAAAATATTGTATCTCTTCTCTCTCTCCTCTCTCTCTCATCTGTCTCTCTCTCTCTCTCTCTCTCTCTCTCTCTCTCTCTCTCTCTCACACACACACACACACACACACACACTATATATATATATATGAGAGAGAGAGAGAGGCTCCAGATGCTGGTGAGGCTCTGTTTAGGAGCGCTATGGAAATGTTAGGTACCAGAAGGTTGTTGGAGAAAGTGTGTCACTAGGGCAGACTTTATAGCTTTCTGGCCTGACCACATATCTTGTTCTTGTTCTGCTTTGCCAAGCTCTGGTGCAGCATGATGAGACAATATCCTGCTACTGTCCCAAGCCCTTTCCCGCCTGCCTTTTATCCCCACTTTGGTGGAATATGTCTTTCTACAACTCTAAGACAAAATAAACCATTTTTCTTTTAAGATGTTTTGGAAGGTTATTTTAATCACAAAGTATAGAGATAAAACTGATTGGAAAATAAAATTGAACTTTTATGAACAGAAAAGAATCAACTAAGCAGCAAACAAAATGATGAGAAAACCCAGTGGAGCTAATCTTGTGCAGTCCAAGATTTTTTTTAACATGAATATTTAGTCAAGATACTTTTTATTTGTCCTTTGATCACTATATTTTTTAGATAGGGTCTCACTTTGTAACCAAGTTTAGACTTTGTATGCTAGGTAATCTTTCTGCTTGAGTCTTCTAAATTCTGACATTATAGGCACAAACCATAGGCACAAACCACATTGCCTGGATTAAACACTTTTTAAAGATAATTTTATACATAGTATATCAATGGAAATTGATAAAATAATAATCAGTATTCTTCTTGATATATTGTCTAATTATCCAATCTCATTCTCACTTTTTAGTTGACCATATTATTTACTTATCTCTTCTGCTCTAATATAGATAATTCAAATATCATATCTTAGAGTTATTCTTACTACAATACTTTTTCCATATGATAGCTTCTGTTCTCAGACTGTTTAAACTAAGCTGCCTTTTCAGTTTATTGTTTTGTTACAGTAATGAAAAACTAATATAAATGTATTTTCATATTTTCTGCTTTTGTTGATTCTACTTTTAGCAGTGTCAAACATAGTGAAATTAATTTCTGCTTATACCAGCAGAATATATGCATATCTATAATTGGGACATGTATATTTGTATGAGCACATATCAATACATTATTTAACCTTAATTTATTAACTATGTCATTTTACTGCACAAGAGTAGATCAAATGGTGTGACTGTAATTTTTTATTCAAAATATTGAATAAAAAGTGAATAGTTTCAACTCTTAAGGTTGGACAAAGAGATCTGGAAAATATCCATCCAACATTTGCCTAAGCATCAAAGCACAGAAATTAAAAGCATATTATAATAAATCTTACGTAAGCTCCCATGAAGATTAGTGAAAATTGGTGGTGACATGATTTTTGGAAGACAGTTGAAATTGCCTTTCTCTGATTTATTGAGTCTACGGGCCATTAAATATGCTGTTTAATTTCTGTGTGCCTGACGTTGACATATGAAGAATGTGAAGGCATTCAGTATGATGTAAACATTCTCTCCCAACAGTGAAGTTGTATAATATTTTCAGGACTTCATTTGCTCTTTCACAGTCTACATTTTTCAGATTTCATTGAAGTTCTTTCTCTGATTTAATCTTTTAGTTGGTGTGGAGCTACTCTTTTGATACAAGTTAACCTTTATCCCTGAATGCAACTGAAATATATTAAGCATGTTAATTTTATATTCATAAATCTTTCATGAAAACAAGAAACAAGGGAATCATATTCTGTTTTTATAAGATTAGTTGCAAATGTAAAAAAAATCCTCATTTATACAAGAATTTTGTACACAAATGAATGTGACAACCTTGAGGAGAATAAAACCTTCCACAGAAGAGCTAGAAGCCATGCTATATTGAAACACGGGTTCTAGTCTGTTCTACAGTGAAGCTAAGTGAACTATAATGCTAGCAAACAAAATTATATTTTCCTCAAATACAGCATGATGTATAATTAAACTTTTAATTTTACTGCCACTTTGTTTTGAGAAAATGGAGTATAAAATGTTATTTAATGAGACATTTTACTCCACGGGAGACTAGTACATTTTAAATATCTTTTTAAATTGAACCAAAACTCAATAACAAAAGCAAAATGCACTTCTGCATGAGCCAAACACCATTTTAGGTGTAGTGGAAATGGCTGTCTGTGCAAGAATTATAAAAGTGAATGAAACTATAAGTACTGAAAGTGTGACAATGTGCTTTATTGCTAATATTTTCAATTCACAAGTAGTTTTTTTGTTTGTCTCTTGGTTTCAATTCATTATTCACATCTTGGGGTGACCCTTTCTTAGTATGGGGGTATTTAGCAATATATGGATGTATGCTTTGTTGATCACCATTAATGTTTAGATGGGAGGTTTAAAGAGGATATGGGCATCCTCTAATATCTGATAAAGAATAATATATATTTTCTTTTATTCTTCAGAAGGGCAAACAGGATAGACATCAGAAGCGGGAGAAGACAGAGAACTGAACAGGAGCCTTCCACAGAGAGCCTCTGAAAGACTCTACCCACCAGGGTATCGAAGGAGATACTGAGACTCAGCCAAACATTGGGCAGAGTGCAGGAAACCATATGGAAGAAGAGGGAGACAGAAAGACACAGGGATGGGGGCAGGAACTCCACAGGAGAACAGCAGAGCCTATATACCTAGACCCAAGGGGGCCTACAGAGACTAATACTCTTGCCAAGGACCATGCATGGGGAAGACCAAGAACCCATGCTCAGACGAAGCCCATTGGCTGTTCAGTTTCCAAGTGGTTTCCCTAGTAAGGGGAAAAGGGACTGTCTCTGACATAAATGCAGTGGCAGGCTCTTTGATCACCTCCCCCTGGTGGGTGTAGCCTTGCCAGGCCACAGAGGAAGATGATCCAGCCAGCCTTGTTGAGACCTGACAGCTAGGGTCAGATAGAAGGGGACTAGGGAAAGGGCATCGGGGGAGAAAACTGAGGGGGTGCTGCAAGAGGATAAAAAGTGAATAAATTGAAAGGAAGAAAGTAAGAGAAAGAAAGAAAGAAAGAAAGAAAGAAAGAAAGAAAGAAAGAAAGAAAGAAAGAAAGAAAGAAAGGAGGGAGGGAGGGAAACAGGGAAGGAGGGAAAGAGGGAAGGAAGAAAGAAAAAGAAAGAAGAAAAATCCTATCTTTTCCAGCAGATTAATGGAAGGTATTGTGTTGTTTGATATTGTAGCAACATTCTGATTATAAATGTTTAGAGACATATATTGAGAATAATTTAGTAATCTAAAGTGATTGAAGCCTAATAACTGTTTACTGGAAAGTAAAAATTCAAAATCTAAAAAAAATAGAAGATAACAATTCTCTGTGATTATTATAATATTTCATTACTTTTTTTTCCTATACTGGCTAGTAAAACATATTTTTACAAAGATTGCAATGAATCATTTTATGTGCATTTATATAGATAATTATGTACACATTAATTGCTGTATTGTTTTTTTAGGCCATATCTAAGCATTCATTGCCTACCATGAACTCTTGTATTCAGATTTGGAAAACAATGGGAACAGTGTATTTTGTATTTAAAACTTGTAGTTTACTATGAAGGGAAAACTATACATATGTGACTCAAAAAATAGCTACGTTATAATAAAATGGTGAAAGATTGGCATGGTTAAAATTTATTATTTTTGAACAATATGAATAATCTTATTAATATGTAATTCATGAAAACAAAAGCAGTTTGGACTCTTATTTCTCATAATATTTGCATTGGAGGAAAAGAACATCTGGATTTAAAAAAAAAACAGAATTCTCTGATTTCTGCAAATCTTGATTTTATCAGTTCCTTGTATTTCACTTGTACAGTTGTTTCTTTATAATTTTACATTTTTATATGCTTGCTATTCATCGTAAAAATTAATCTCAATGTCCTGCATATACTAAAGCCTTATCCCACAACTCTATATAATATCAACCTGATATAAGTATTTACTTTTCAGAAATCTGTGATTGTCAAACTTTCGATGGATTCTGGTTAATTGAGACAAGTACTTTTAATGTTTAATGATGCTTTTAGGCTAAAGGATTTTGCTTTTCTTCTTAAGAGCTCATCTCCTTTCTTTCTAACGAGAGAGGGTCCTACTGGACTATGCATATCTACTGTTAATCCACCACTGTGTTATTAGAGAAAGCCTTTGATAACCTGCCTGCTTAGCCTCACAACATCACAGACACTGCTAAACAATTGAAACATAATGGGGAATGTGGCATTTACTTTAGAAACTAGAATTGATTATATTTAACAATTCATATTGTAGCTAACAAGATTTAAATGACTAAAAAACAGTATCAGAAAACAATGTAATCCAAGGGTTCAGGAAGACTTTGTTTCCTCCAAGATCTTCCTCAAATCCCCACCTATTCGCCCATCAGCCTATCCCACTCCAAGTCTTCTATTCTGTTGTTTTTTTGTGAAAATTTAAGAGGCACAAAAGGAAAACCAAACAGATTTAAAAAGAGAAAAAGAAAAAGCAAAGCCTCTGACAAAGGGCGAGAGTAATGATAGAGCTGGGGGAGGTTGTTGAGACTTGGGGAGAACAAGAGCTTCACAAAGACCAAACTGAGCCGGGCACAGGGGTCTTGTAAGAGACGGTTTCTACAATCAAGGACCATGTGTGGATGTGGACTGGAACCCCCGCACGGATGGGGCCCATGATAACTTGGTGTAGGGCT
>CM053765.1:67363619-67382151 GCA_028658305.1 Pachyuromys duprasi | reverse complement strand
CTTATTGATTGTTGATCTTAGAGCCTGTGCTGTTGGTGTTCTATTCATGAAGAAGTCTCCTGTGCCAATGAGTTCTAGGGTCTTTCCCACTTTTTCTTCTAGACGGTTTAGTGTGTCTGGTTTTATGTTGAGGTCTTTGATCCACTACTTATATAAATACTTTAAGAATTTAACACTTTATTCTGAGTTTTGTGACTGGTCACTTGGCTTTAATGATATTAGGAAAAATGAATTTATGATTTATACTGTTCAGGTTTATGCAAATTAGTCAACAATTTATAATTGTTATCAAACTTTCAATGTCAGTATTTGAGCCATTCCCTGGTGTCTAATGATAAGCATTACTTCACTTTAGAGGCTGTGATATAAATTATAATGAGGCATCAAACACAAGTAAAGTCAGAGAGAAGCAGAATATTCCTTATCAGCTGGATAATGAGGCCATTCTTTGATATTTGCTTGAATAATAAATACAGTTGTGCTAATTAGCTTATAAATACTTACCTAGTATGATCCATTATATTAAAAATATTTTCATATCATTGAAACATAAAGCTCTCAGGAGTTTAGAATCACTTAAATTGTTTTATTAATATCATAAGTAAGATGTAGTGGCCAAATCCCAGTCATGCAGTTAATAAGTGTTGTAATAATGGTTTTGGCAGTGCTGAATCACTCTAATTTCAAAATATACTTCTCTACAACCAACTCTACCCTACGCAATTGTTTCTCTGTACACACAGGATACCTTATGGGTCCTCAAACACATTAAATAAAAAAGTTATATTTTAATATAACTTGCTGAAATATTTGTATTTTCCATGATGAATTTCTGACTTATAATACCTAGTGTGAAATGAATTCATTCTATGTAAGTAGTTGCTCTGTATCTTTAGGAATACCAATGAGAGCCTATCTGTATATGTTCAATACAGTTGTGCTGTTTCTGTGAATATTTTCCATAATTTTTGCAGATATTTTATAACTATGTTTTTTAAAAATCTGAGTTTTGACAATTGTATTATATATACCCATTTGCTTCAACTTTCCTAGTGTATATATACATCTAAGGTATCTCAAACAAATAATATATTTCAATAAATCTGTGGCATTGACTGAAGCACAAACTGTGAACCTCTTACTCATTTTAGTGTGTCAGAAATGACTCAATTCCAAATGACTAAATTCACTTAGTGTAGAATGTAGAAATGCTTAATATTCAGATTAGACAAGACTACATAAACAAGATGTTTACATAAGATCCTAGAATTGTGCTGAATAGTGAAGAGTGGTTTAGAAGAGCATCATATTCCTTTAGGTAGGCATTTTTATTCTGTATCTTCTAATGAAGCAAAAACTTAAGATGTTTTTCAAGAAGAGCTACATACACTTTTTTGAGATATTTTGCAGGTTTTGACTACATCATAACTTACTGTTTGTGTTTAGTAATACACATTTATTTCTGCAAGAATATAAGCTGCACAAATGATGAATACATATGTGAAATTACTGGATTTTGATGCCTCACATGAAAACACTTGTGACCAGAATGGTTGTGTAGTTTAGGACCCCTTGGGGGTGAATAATTTTAAATCAATGACAATGGATATTATAGTTCTGAGTTATCACCTCTCTCAGGATTTCCCAGCAACAGCAGTAAACACCATGCCATCTGTATAACTGCTCTATGTAGTTTTCATTCCTTCAGCTTGAAAAGCATATTTGTTTTTTTTAAACAATTATATTTGAATCAGTTTGCACTGAACAGTACCAGCAAAATTTATCTGGAATGTGTATATCAGAGTTTTCTTAAGTAAAAGTAGCAGTGTAAAGAGTTGTTTGGGGTATATTTCTGCAGCATGTGATCAGGAACCAGCATATGTTCCATGATTCCACTTTTTGTCGAATCTGAATGTGTGCTGTTTTTGGTAGAGGGGCATCGTGAATGGTGTGTAGTGTTTCCCTTCAGTGCAAAAACACCTGATCTCTAAGTATCCAAAGCTCAGAGCCTCCCAGGGACTGTGTAAGTATGAAAAAGAACTCTGTAACTCAACGATATTCCTCTCAAAAGAGTCTCTCTGTGTTTTGTTGTGTTTTTTTTTATTTTGTTTTTTGTTTGGTTTTTTTTTTAACCTGTAGGTATAGACTAAGGTGTTTCAACACTTCCTGCTATTTTCTTGGCAACTCTCTTGTATGAAATCCTACTTCAGCCTATGTAGTAGCTGTTTGAGACCTGAGGACTCATTATAGATTCATCTTCCTCTGTATTATATATTTTAACACAGACATAAATGTTTTCCTTCTCTGTTCTCTTGAATTTCTTTACATGCCTATGAGCACACTTTCTGAAAAAAAAAATTAAAAAAAAACATTGCATGCAGAGATATTCTTTTGACAACCACAGTATAAAACAATTAAAAGTGTTATAGCCTAGAAGCCATACATGTCATATTTATTTACACTGCAGGAATTAGATTAACCTGTGACTGTGAGTAAAATACTATTTCCTTCGAGTACCTCTTAAATAGGGACGGAAATGTGAATCTCCACTCCAGTCAATACTTGTTAGTTCTGGCTAATGTAACAACATACTCTAAGTGGGTGCTTGAATCACAAACATTTATTTTACAAAGATCTAGAATCAGAAAATTTGAGGTTAGGGTACCAACCAGGTCAGCACTGATATGATGTCCCTCCTGGCTTACAGACCATCAATTTCTTGGTGTAAATAGCAGGCCCTAAAGTCTTCTTTGCATATCATGCCATGAGTCCCGAGATAGGCTTAACCCTTCATTACTTTATTTAGAATGAACAACTGTAAAATAAATTTTTGGTGGTAATGTACCTGACAATCATTAGGATTAAGGATATTTAGAGTTTTCAGAAATATTTATGCTTACATGCAGTCTAATCATAGGGCACATTAAAATAATACACCAATTCTAGGAAAATGAATTTACATTTTCAAAGAAGTTTAATTCAATATCAATTTTACTAAAACATGTTTGATCAGACATATGCACATATTCATACTACATATATTTAAGGTACTTTGTATGTGTTTTACACAAGAAAAAGCATACATGATGAAGCAATTATATGCTAAGAGATATACAAAAATGTACAGAATTAGGAAAACATTATAAAAAATTAAAATGTAAGCAGCAAAGAACATTCTCAGGATAGCCATTGTGTATGTTTACATATGGTATAAGATAAGGAAAAACACCCTTTTGAATGAAGCATTGTACAGCCAAGAAGGATGTAATAATGATCTCAATTGGGAAAGAGACAAGAATAAATAATGCAAATATTCAAATAAACGTATTAAACTAAGTATCAATAAAAATATACTTCACGAATTTACATGTGTAAGTATCATTGCATAAGATACACTAAGTATACAGTTGCCAACTGAATATGTAAATTAGTCTCTGTGTGTATGTGTGTGTGTGTGTAGCAGGTATAGTTTGGTACTATGGTTATTATGTTGTTTACACAGAAGGAAATTTATGAGTAGAAAATATTTCATGGCAAGTAAAGGGCAGAAAGTAGCAGATAACTTAGTAAAAAAATAAATAGAAATCAAAATATGCCTCTGAAACAGTATATATTAACCAAGTCACTTAAAAAACTCAACTAACAATAAGTCTTGAAAATAATTCTTATTAGTTCAAGTACAAGACAGAGTATATTCAGAATAATTTATTAACCAAACTTTTGCTGGACTCTGTTTCTTGTTATTTAAATCAAGCTGACAATCTCTATTACCTAGAGATTTTATGTTTCAAGTGCAAACTATTACAGCAACATAAATCACCATGGTGACATAAAGAAATATGATGGATGAATCAAGCAAACTGAGAGACACCAGGTGTTCCTTCACATGTGTTTTTGTATGATACTCAGGGAAGACATGAGTGAAGGAATGTTCTATAGAAAGGGAAGATGCAAGTAAAGAATATTTAGACATCTGAGGAAAGATACAGCAGTCATACACAAAGGACTTATGTTGAACTGTACAAAGCACATCAAAGAAAAGCCGGAGGGAAAGGACATACATTCTCTTGTGGAGAGTGGACAGTACGTTTTGTTTCCTCACATGGATAACACAGGTATATACAAATTTTCATGTGTTTATGTAGCTGTGTAATATTTTTCTTTGACACTGACAGTTGCTCTAAATATATTTAATTAAATACATTTTCCTGAAAATAATATGTTGTCATCTCTCCTTATGACAAATAAATTTTAATTTTCTTCATCAATTCCTCTAATAATGGACACTTGATTTTGTTTCAGAATATCAACATTTAAAAATACAAAAATATTCAGCTTTTAAAATTATGAAATAAATAGTAATAAAGAAATTAAAAGGCAAGTTGAAGAAATTTTAGTAGTATCAATTTCAAATAAGAATATAGATTTTGAGGAACTGTAAATTATTGATGATTGATAAAGATAGGAATTTTTCAATATGAAATTTTGAAGTAATTTATGCAATTAATCATGACAGTCAAATGCAATTTTAAAAAATCCAGTTTAGTTTCAAGATACATATCCATAGTCAACAGTCAGCAAAAATTAAATAATCAATAATTATTATTATTGAATATAAATCATGTTTGCTTCCTTGAACTTTTCCATTTCTCTAAAATATCTGTGCAAACATCACCAGGCAATTTATATGAAAATAAAGAGGAAATCCCCATAAATAAATAAAATTTATTTAATCAGATTCATATGAACAAATTCAATATCTATAAATAAATTAAGAAGGACAAAGAAAACTAGTCAATATAAGCCAGAATCTCTATATTTCTTTAGCATATAATAACAAGATTAACATTTTAACTATGAATGTCAAATAATAAATCTCTAGTAGGGTTTTAAAATTGACCTCATAATAAGGCAAAAGTACTCTGAAGAAGGCATTCTGATAAACAGAAGAACAATGTCCTTGGTGACAGATTTAGAAGTCTTAGTGTGAATTTTTATGTGTACAGAGCTAGGAGGCTAACACTTTCTTGTAAGAGAAAGGCAAGGGAATTCTCCTAAAGCTCAGTTTCAATCTCATGTGCAGTTTTCACTTAGTCTAATTTGATTGGCTCTGGAGCAGATAGACGATAGAGATGTGAGAAGACTAAATCTTTCCCTGTGGAGTCAGTCCTTGGCAGAGTCACTTTACTACATACATAAATCATACAGTAGTATGAGAAATATGTTTACAGCAAAGATTTTTTTAGAAGCTCCTGCTCTCATGGTGCTTAGTGAAGCTGGACTGAAATGTGAAATTTGAAAACATGGGGGCTCTTATACTTGAAAATGTTCGATGGATAATTACCTGAAACTGAATGGTCCTGAGATAGTGGTGAGGCCTGTATCTTAAATAAGTTTGCTAATCTTTCCATTTAAAATTTTTGTGGTTTAACTTGCCATAGTTATTTTAATGGTTGATAATATCTTATCCTTATATGATGTTTATGAATATGTATCTTTGTTTGCTTCTCTCAGAGGAATATTGTGTATCAAAATATTTACAGATAATATATCACTGATTGATGGCAGTACAGTGTAGAAAGTCTACTCCCTTTGGATCCCATTAGCTCCTCAAATTTAAAAATTATATCATCTTAATGACTTTTGTACAAACACTTAGATCCCCTTTAGATAATACTCTAAGTTTTGCTTTTTTGTTTCAACCTATAAATAGATTTAGGAAAATCACGAGAAGTATAACTCGCCATTAGCTTACCTTATTTTTTAAATACATTTTAATGTTTTCTTTATAAGTTTATATCTGTGATGAATTGGAAATGCCTCACAAAGTCTCCAGGAAAATGAAGTATGTAGGAGGCTGTGATATACTGGGCAGGCATGAAGATAGGCCTGGAAGAGGGTATTGGAATCCCATTCTTTCCCTATCTGCTTTTTAAGCAATTGCCTCTACATAGTACTCCCAGAGTGATTCGCTGTCCCCCCGCAAATCCAGAAACAGTGGGCCAGCCATAATGGACAGAAATGTTTAAAACTGTGACCTGGAATAAACATGTCCTCTTTTAAAGTTAATTGTGTCAGATGTTTATTATTAACATGGGAAGCTTGCTATCATACAATGTTATTTTATTTAATATAGAATATCATTTTTGTCACCATTATGGTTATGTTTAGTAATTTATTTTCTTAGTTTTACTTCATCTAATACTATTATTGAAAGAATAGTTTTTTCTGGATATTGTATCCCAAGTTTCTTCAGTTTTTTTTTTTTTTTTGCTATGATAATATAGAAAGGCCATATTTGGTTTATAATTCCAGATTACATTCCATCATTATATGGCATCACAGTTGCAAAAACTAAAAGCACAGAATCACATTAAATTCATAATCAAAAGCCAAGAGTAATGAATTAACTCAAGCATGCTACTATTCGGTTTGCCTTTTCTACTGATATAAAATCCAGGACTCATGGCTAAGTAAGTGTAACAGTGGGCAGGACTACCTGCTTCCATTCAAACTGTCATGACGATTCCCCACAACCCTGTAGAGAAACCTGCCTGATCTAGACAGTCTCCCATTGACACTATTTCCAAATGATTAGACTGGTCACATTGGCAATTAAAATTGAGTATCACAGTAGTCAATACATCTCTTCTTCGACCACTTGAAAATTACTAAGGTTGCTTCCTTTTAGTTTTTATGATTTCAAATGAGGGATCTGCAGTGGTTCAGATAAAGGTTTTGTTAAGTAATAATGATTTATGTCTGCATGCTTTCTCCTTTTTCTTTGTTTTTGGCTATCTAAAAATCAACTGTGAGGTTTCTTAATTTGTATTTTTTTGCATATTTTGGTCTCTCAGGAGCAATTTGTGGAACTTTATTTCAATAAATTCAGTTTTTCTAACTTAATTTTCTTTATATTTTTTTACGAAGTCTGTATATGATATGGATATTTTTTTAGTTATTGTCTTATAAGTTTACCTTTTGTGAGAAACATTTGTAGTTTCATTCATATGCTAGCATTTGACTGTTTATAAAGTATTGTCTTTGCTATTTCTTAAAAATTGTTGTTCTTAAAGAAAATTTCTAGCTGACTGTTGAATAATTTTTTATGATGAATGCTTTGAAATGCTGGTAAGATTATTCTAATCTCTCATTTATCTCAGTGGTGACGATTTTTTATACGTGTGATGGTTCTGAATTTTGTATGATGTATGATACCGTGTCCATTTTAAAAACCATTCTATAAGCCTTTGGGACCTGCTATACTATTATTAAGAGACACCATGTTTGAGCTGTGTTATGAGGGTTGAGAGATTGATTATCTTCAGGTTTATACTGCAGTATACCTACAGCATCTACGAAAGTGGAAGCCACCATAACATTCATGTCAAATGAAAATAAGTGTTCTCTTAAGGCCTTTCTCACATACTCAGTTAAGGCAGAACATTGGCTATTTTTGCCTTGTTACATTTAGCCAGGGCTATAATCTAAGATTCTCACTTTACCACTATTGACCACATGGTCTGGGAGAAGTGGAGTAGCAACTACCACACCTTGTTTTACTTGATGGAAAGGAAATCATAGCTCTTCATCTGGTTGTCTTATGCAACTAATAATGGCCAACTTGTCAGGATCTAGAATAACCTAAAAGTCTAGTTTCTATGCATGCCAGTGAGTGATTAGATGAGGTTAACTGTGGTGGAGAAATTCATCTTAAGCCTGGCCTGCACCTGATCGTGGACTGGGACTCTGGATAAAACAAATAAAGGAAGAGAACTTGAGAACTGCACTTCCTTATCTCTGCTTTATGGCTGCATGCAATGTGAATAGCTGTCTCAAGCTCCTTCCATGAATACCCCATTTACTTTTGAATCATGAGCCAAAATAAACTTTTCCTTAAAGTATTTTATGTCAAACATTTTTCCAGCAACAAGATACGTAGCTAAGTCGAACAAAAAACAAAGAGGATTGCAGTATGTGATTTGAACTTCCTCCTGTAGTCTCACATGTATCATTCAGATCTTATTTCAGATCATTACAAAGCCTCATAGGCATAAAGCATAGAAATTCAGTGAAATGATTACAAGGTTCAGCTCATTCTAAATTATTTAGCCTTGTTTTTACTGGAGGAGTGAACTTGGTTGAATCTCATTAAGCCTGTGACGGTCCATGGAATTAGAGCACTGCCCATATTTGCTAGGCACAGAACAAGTCAGTTGTTGATTCAGCACTTGTCCTGGTGGCAAAATAGCACCAGTTTAAGTTACTCAACAAGGTAGGAGGTGGGTGGTTAGCTGTCATTCATATAAAAGATCACAAAGGCTGGGGAAATTTTCCTCTATGGTTTTCTCAAAAATATTTTCAAACAGTACAGATATCAGAAGTAGGAAAAGACAAGGAACTGGACAGGAGCCTTCCATAGAGGGCCTCTGAAAGATTCTACCCACTGGGGTATAGAAAGAGATACTGAGACTCATTACCAAACTTTGGGCAGAGTGTAGGAAACCTTGGGGAAGAAGAGAGACATAGAAAGTGAGAAAGCTATTGGAGGGGAAAGGAACTGCACACAAGGAGAAGAACACAAAAAATCTGGGCCCAGAAGTCCCAGCAGAGACTGATAGGCCAACGAAGGACCACGCATGGAGAGTACCTAGAGCCCCTGGTTAAAGGAAGCCCATTGGCTGTTCAGTATCCAAGTGGGTACTCTAGAAACGGGATCAGAGGCTGTGTCTGACAATAACTCTCAGGGGATTATGAAAAGGGCTATGGGGAGAAAAGTGAGGCTGAGTGGGACTGGGAAGAGATGGAGGGGGCTACAGCTGGGATACAAAGTTAATAAATTGCAATAAATAAATAAATAGACTACAAAGGAGAATATTCTACATGCTAATATTCCATGTAGATAAATTGTAGTACTGTTGACACAGAAACAATTTTTGAATGTGTTTTTGCCATCTCGACACTTGTCTTTTTATTTTTTATTTTTTGCTTCAATGATGGAAGATGAGTGTTTCTGGGAAAAGCTATTCTTTTTTTTTTTAGTCCATTTCACATCATATTGTTAGGGAAAGTTGAGCACATGCTTCCATTGGAATGAGTATGGTAGGGTCCTGGTTTTCTTTTGTTCATTTTCCTTTTTACCGTTCCAATTGCTTGGACATGATTTTGTGCATTTACACAATCTCTTGGGTGATATTTTCACAACTCACAGAAAGGCCATAGCTCATCAACATGAAGAGAACATAATGATGCCACTTCTGTAGCTATAATTATAATGGAGTTTAATTTTTCAAAGACAAATACAAATGGGTAAATATGGATGGAAAGAATACATAAAACCATCCAAACCTATCCTTCTTTATTTTCACCTTCTTCAATATTTTTCTTCAGTAATGTATTTATCAAATAACTTTAAATCCTGATTGCAAACCCCTCCCTTATTTCCTCCCAGCCCCACCCTTACACCCCCTTCCCTCTTTTTCTTCTCCTCAGAAAAGGGTGCCGATCCACTCTGGCACATCAATTCACAGCAGACTAAGTAAGTACTTTCTTTCTCTCCTGTTGAGGCAAGACATGTCAGCCCAGCTATGGGAAAGTGGTCTAAAAGCAGGCAACAGAGTTAAGAGATAGCCCCTATTGCAATTAGTAAGGGACCCATGTGAAGACCAAAATGCACATCTGCTACATATGTGTAAGGGGCTTAGGTCCAGCCAATGCATGCTCTTTGGTTGGTGGTTCAAACTCTGTGAGCACCCATGGACCTATGTTAATATCCTCCATAGGACCTCTTACAGTGTCCTTGACTACTGAGGCTCCTTCAATTTTTTCCTCCGACTCTTCTACAAACTCCCTGAGCTTCACTTGTTATTCACTTATTATTTGTTCTCTACATCTGTTTCCATCGGCTGTTCAATGAGGCCTCTGAGAAGACAGTTATGCTAAGCTCCTGTCTGCAAGCATAGCAGAGTATCATTAATAGTGTCAGGGGTTTGTACTCTTTTTTGTGGTTGGTCTCAAATTGGGACAGTCATTCCTTGGCTGTTCCCTTAATCTCTGCTTTATTTTAACTCCTACATTTCTTGTAGGCAGGACAAATTTTGGTCTGAAGGCTGTGTAGATCAATTTTCTGCTCTTTGAATTATTTCACTTATGACAAGAGGAGTGAATTACTTTTCAAATGAAACAATGAAAGTACTGTCAGAAGCATCAGAAGCATGTCTATTTTCTCAGTTATCTGTTGATATAGTGATGCTATAAATATTAGGAAACTTCATTAAGCACACAAATAAAATGTATATTGAACTTATTAATCTGTAATCAACGAATGAGGTCATATAAGCTGCCTTGGTTGGTGGCACAGCCATATCTAATGGGAGTAGAGAAAGTCATGCACTCAGCACAGCAAAGCTGAGCCATATGAAGCAATTGCCATTGTGTCACCTTTCACTTTTGGTCTTCATTGCTATATATTGCATGCTTGGAGGGCTTTTAATTTGTCACAACTTGCCAGATGATGGTAGTGCATGCCTTTAATTTCAGAACTTGGTAGAGGGAGGTAGTCAGATCTCTATGAATTTGAGGTCAGCCTGGTCTACAAAACTAGGTCTAGGAGAGCCATATAGAGAAATCCTGTCTGGAGCCACTCCCTCTGGAAAAAAAAAAAGCACAACATGTGATATTGGATTGATTAAAAAGTTAGCTCACACATGGCCACTGTGGTATTGTATGACCAAAGAACAAAAGAATACCAAGGTTGGACATATAAATACCTTCTACAAATATATAAAAGATAAACACTGTATTATGCCAGAAGTTGAATGACTTGCAGCAGCTTTGGCCTGAAGATTTTCCTTGGGCCTAGTGATAATTGGCACCCTGATCATTAAAAGTTGATACTATAATGCTTGAAACATGACAGTCTCCCCAGGCTGGCTTGGAGATTTTCTTTCTGTCTAACGCCCTTGAAACTGTAAAATTATAAAAAGGTGGATTGTGTGCTTGATCAGGGAAACTAATTGTAAAAGATAACTTTGTTCTATCACAGTTTATCAGGGATGACTAAAATTACGATCAAAAGGAAATTAAAACACATGTCCAGGTACAGAAATTGTATTATCTATGTTTTAGAACATTAATCTATCACTGCCACTGAATGCTGTATAAATAAAGAAGCATCCTGACTCCCAGTCTGTCAGGCTGCAAGACTCCCCCTGACCCCTCTGCCTGACTCAGTCCTCCCTCTCCTGTAAGGGACCTGACATAGCTGGGGCTGGTCCCTAGCAGGCTGGTATAGCTCAAATATTTAGGATCAGCAGTGGATTAGCCATAATACATTGTTCTCAGTCAAGATCTCAGAAACGGTCCATCTCTGCTTAAAGTCTTGTGTGCCAATGAATTACCTCAAAGTACTATGCTGATTTAGAAAAATCTGGGAATTAAGGATTCAAGCATAAATAAACTACCTTATTTTCTGTTTCTCTTTTAGCCACATTTTAAACATCCTATTATCCAATAATGCCAAAAGTTAAGTAGAGAGTCAGGACACAAAGAAGAATGTCCCATCCAGATTTAAAAAGTTACATGTCAAATGGAGAAATTATAAGGAAGATGAACCAAAGATATCAAGGCAAGAACAATTTAATTATGCTATGGATACTTGCTGGTCTATTTTATTTATCAATTAGACAAATATTTACTCATCCTCCATAGATATGCTGTATTTATTATAGAGAATGATCCACATAAAATCTGAGTAGGGATCTAGTTGATGTTGGAATCCAGAGTGATCATTACAAGTTTTCAGGGAAGATGGGAGTTAGAAGTGGTCAGCAGAAAAAGTAAGCAGAGTCAGCCTTCACTAAGGCTTGGACAAAGCACCTTCTAGGCTGAAGAAGTAGAAAATTATAAAGCCTCTGACTTGGAAACACAGATGCTAGTATTTTCCAAACTCCCTGCAAGTAAGTCTCCATAAAGGCCTAAGTCTTGGGTCTTTCTAATCATGACAGTTTATAGCTTTTAACCAGCTAAAAGACCAATTAATCTGCATTGGTATTTGGTAACAATGGGAACTAAGATCAATGGCAACAGCCTGTAATGTCTGGAGAGCTATGGGATACCACTAGCCAACCACTCCAAAAGAGGTAACCCATTCCTGAACTAAGATTTCTGTTAAGATTTCTGTTAGCATAGAAGTAACTAATAAGGGCATTTTTGTCCTGATATTAAGCAATTTCATGTGAACTCTTTTTATAGATGAATATGAATATGCTTTAAGAAGCTTATAAAATAGGAGGTTTTAATACTCTTATTTTGAAATGTCATTAATATTAGTTATCCCTTCCTATATTTCTACCTTTGCTATGCCTCTACACATCCCAGACTCAATTTAACCCTTCTTGTTTCATTATTTCCCCTTTGCATTGTGACAATTAATATTCAGGGATTTTATAAACAGTATATTTGTCATTTTATTGATTTTTGTAGTGTTTTTCAGATCCCTTTTGATTTCCTGTGCTAGCTTTGATTTTTCATTCACCGGTGCTTTCAAAGGAAGGGAGAGAAAAAGCCCTGATATAATGACATAAATGTGGATAATGAACCACACCCAGATATAAGCACTCATCAACTCTCTTAACATATATATATATCAAATATCTACATTTATTAGAAAGCAAATTTTAGAACCTCTCATGTTTTAACATACATTAAACCTTCATCAAGTGAAAAGAATATTCATATGAAAATTTATAAAATATGGCAGTCCGTCAAAGCATTGACACACAATATGAAATGTTCATACCAAGTTTTTATACATTAATGAGACATTAACACAATAATTAAAATGTATAAGAATAAATTTTAATTGAAATTTTATTTTTGCTTTTTAATTTAGAAAAAGCATATACTGAAAATATGTAGACTCACAAAAGCTTTTAGGAAATTGTGTCTGTACTCAGGAGCCGGCTAACTGAGAATCCTATAATTTTAAAGGTGAGAAAGATTAAAGTGAAAGATCTTTGGGGGGTAGTGATTAATTTCATCTTATAGCTCCTAGTCCATGTTGAAGAGAATCACAATAGGAACTTAAGCAAGAACTTGAAGCAGAAACCATAGGGTAACATTGCTTGCTGGCTCACCTTATTCAGCTTGCTTCTCACATACACTGAGTCCCCCCCTGAGGAAGGATAGTGCAGTCCACAGTGGGCTAGACCTTCCTACCTTAATTAGCATTCAAGACAATTGACAGACATGACCACCATCCAATTATATCTGGTCAACCCCTCTGCTGGAATTGTAGTTGGGAGAGTAGAACCTTTCCTTTCATCGTATCACTTTCCTTTATTTATATATGAAATCTTTCAGTAATGGTGATGAACCCTTGTTAAAAAAAAATCTCAGCTATCAAATCACAAGCATGAATGGCAACTGAGCTGGTTTTGTTTGTTTTTCTTGACATGGGAATTTTTACACACACAAACACACACACATATATGAGATATTCGGACTCTTATGGATATTGAAGTCATTGTATTATGGCTCTCCATGATAATATAAGTTGCCTATTCATATTTATTTTTGGTTCTAACATTCACGTTTGTAAGTAATGAGTAAGGATGTTTCAGGATTTAATCAGTGAAGTTCTCAGTATAATATTAGAAAGTACCTTACTGTATGTTTTTGATGTATTGCTCCAGAAAGAAATGATATATACCCTGGATTGGTGTGAAATGATTTTTCAGAAAACATTTGAATTGGATAGGAACAGTTTTGACATGTACTTGAAGACTATAAGTGCTTCGAATGACAGCTTTTAATCAGCATGATAAATAGCAAAGGTCTGCAAATGGTATCAAATAATTTCTAAAAATGAAAACTAATTTTCCACTCCCACTGCTAGCAAATTTGTCAACTACTCTTTGAAAGAACCAAAACATCTGCTCTTAGAGGCTGTGCAAACTCTCTCAGTAAATGATGCATTATTTTGTTTTCAGATATACATTCATCTCGTTCCTGATTTAGAATGTTTATGAAACCTTAAGATCAGATCCTGATTGAAAATTGTGTTCAGTTAACCAGAGAAGTTTTGTTGATTAAACTTTTATTTT
Source organism: Pachyuromys duprasi (assembly GCA_028658305.1). Lineage (NCBI taxonomy): Eukaryota > Metazoa > Chordata > Mammalia > Rodentia > Muridae > Pachyuromys > Pachyuromys duprasi. The sequence goes on along the minus strand of CM053765.1, from coordinate 67,368,046 downwards.
TGATTCTGTTAACTTCTTTCTTTTGTATTTCTTTTACACTGCTCTGTAGAGGAGTAAGTTTATTGATTCTATTTCACAATTTGAAAATATATTTTATAGAAGTGATTTATTTCATCTTACAGCTCCTAGTCCATATTGCAGAGAATCATAACAGGAACTCAAGCAAGCATTGGAAGCAGACACTGTGAGGAACTTTGCCAGCTGGCTCACCACATTTAGCTGGCTTTCTTACACAGACTATGATAACCTGTGGAGAGATGGTACAGTCCACAGTGGGCTGGACACTCCTACCTAAATCAACACTAGACAATTGACAGACATGCCCATCAACCAATTATATCTGGTCAACCCCCTCAGTGGAGGTTTTCTTTTCACAGGCAACTCTATATTATGTCAAGTTGGCAATCAGAACTAATTAGGAATCCTAACATGGAGGACACGATTTTCCTTAAGCCTGATATGAGCCTGATTTGACCAAGTTTTAAAATCAATGTCAATATCAGTCATAGAATCAATATTATAAAATTACAACAGAATTGTTAACTATTTTCTTCATATACGAACATGAACATGACCACATGCTGAAAATATATAGTTTAAAGGAAAAACTGAAATTGTGATTAATATTATTTGAAGTTATATTTACATATTTGTGATTGCTGATTTCATTTTGATACTTAAAGCATTAGTACATGTAAATAATATAAAATATTGTTAAAGAACAGCACTCAGAAGCTCTTGGCAATATTCTATTAAGTATTAAAATTTTTGCTTTTTTATTATTGTAACGTAGTTTTCAAGAAAATGAAAACACTCTGAAAAACACTGTTCTAGAAAATACACAAAGAAATACTAAAAATCAATCATATGAAAACAATCTAATTAAAAATGGTCAAAGGACAGGAAAAGACACTGCATTGAAGAAGATATACAAACTGGAAGTCAGCATTTGAAAGGAGCTTCAATCATTTGTCTATAGGGAAATGCACATTCACTAAGACACTGTGTGATACACCTACAGAAATAACCAGCTTCCTCTGCTGCCCTAGGAAGCCTTCTAATAATGAGTGTGCAAGTCACAGATCTGAGTACAGCAAACTATCACTAGAAATCATCTCATTGTTTTGTTTGTTTGCTTGTTTTTTAATTTGTTTGCTCTTTTTTTTTCTAGTTGTGTTTGTTTGGCTCTACCTATGTTTCTGGGCTATACCGTTTCCGGTAAAGCTATCTACTCAGTGAAAATCATGGGCTCCTGCTCGTGAGATGAGCCTCAAGTTAAACCAAACACTAGCTGGCTACTCACACAAGCTCTGTCATCATTACCCCAGCACATCTTGCAATCAGGACAGATTATGGATTAAGGGTTTTGTAGCTGGATTGATGTCCAAGTTTCTTTTTCTGTATCCTGCAAAATACAGCCAGTTACATAGACAGTCTCTATTGAAGTGTCCATTGGGTCGCTCTCCTTAGAGAGCTGAAAATACTACAGAAATGAGAGAGGAAAGACTGATAAGAGTCAGGAAAAAAGGAGGACACTCCACTGGATGAACTCCAATACAGTTAATTAATACATGTACAATGTATAGCATAATATATATATATATATATGTATATATATATATATCCATGCACATAGGAATTCATTTTCACACACCTGAGTCAGAATTCTTAGTAAATAAAAGGTATGCTTAGAAATATACTTTTAAAAAATTGAGTCTCCTTCTTGTTTATTTTCTTTAGGTGAACAGATTTTAGTATGTTTATCCTATCTTATAGGTCTAGTATGCACTTATAAGTGAGCGTTTACTATGTGTGTCTTTATGCTTCTGGGATAGCTCACTCATGATGATCTTTTCCAGTTCCCACCATTTACCTGCAAATTTCATGATTTCCTTGTTTTTTATTGCTGAGTAGTATTCCATTGTGTAGATATACCACAATTCTGTATCCATTCCTCCCTTGATGGACATCTGGGTTGTTTCCAGGTTCTGGCTATTACAAACAAAGCTGTTACAAACATGGTTGAACAAATGTCCTTGTTGTGTACTTCAGCATCTTTTGGATCCATGCTCAGGAGTGGTATAGCTGGATCTTGAGGAAGCACTATTCTTGTCTGAGAAAGTGCCAGACTGATTTCCAAAGTGGTTTTACAAGTTTGCATTCTCAGCAGGAATGGAAGAAGTTTCCCCTTTCTCCACATCCTCTCCAGCATGTGTTGTCACTTGAATTTTTTATCTTAGTCATTCTGATAGCTCAATGGCTGGCTCTTTGACCCCCGCCCCCCAAGGGAGAAGCAGCCTTGCTGGGCCACAGAGGAGGATATTGTAGCCAGCCCTGAAGAGACCTGATAAGCTAGGATCAGATGGAAGGGGAGGAGGACCTCCCCTATCAGTGGACTTGGAAAGGGGCAGAAAGGAGATGATGGAGGGAAGGTAGGATTGGGAGGGAGGGGGTTATGGCTGGGATACAAAGTGAATAAACTGTAATTAATATAAATAAAAACAAAACACAAAACAAACAAAAGTTAAAAACAAAAGGGGGAACAAAGGGATTCTGCTTGTTTTCCACACAATAGTGATCCCATTAAAACAATTTTGAAGTTAAAATAAATAGTCTCATTGCACACATGTAATCAAAATAATGATATATACTATGTAAAAACTGTAAGTCTATTTTACTTAATATAGTGTTTGCACATTCTGAATATACAGGGAAATGAATGCATTTGAGAGAAATAGAAAAAGAGATTGTTCTAACAGTGTTATTATATAATAAGGGGACACTGTCCCTAGTATACAACACTAAAAAAAGAAAGAAAGAAAAAAGAAGCCTAATGCCAGATCTAGATATTTTGCAGTTGTTAGCCAGTGAAGCCCCATAGATACCCAAACATGATTGCATATTGCTACTTCATTTTGATATCATTCAGAATTTAGACTATAGAGAATTCAAGCTGGTACTCACAAGGAAGCGTTAGGTCTACTGGCCAACTTCCACAGTGCATGAAGGTATAAGGCCTGTTCCCAGAAAAGAAAAGTAATCATCAGTCTTACCCATCTGTGAACACTTGGAGGTATAATAATGATTGGCCTGGAAAGATATGACCATGCTGATAGTAGTGTGGCCAATGTTAAGAGCATAACCAAATACTTTCTCATTATGGTAAGGAACACTACAAAAGATGTACCTCATATTTTGTACCATTAATTTGGCCAAGAAGTAGATAGACAGCTCAACGTCTTGGAGTAGAACCAACTTCTATTATTCTGAAAAATGAACATAATATTATACCCACTTAATGACTTCTCACCATAGATTAACTCTTCCATCAACCCTCTTTTTATTAATTTTTAAAATTTTTATATCAATTACATTTTATTCTCTTTGTATCCCAGCTGTAGCCCCCTCCCTCATTCCCTCCCAATCCCACCCTCCCTCCCTCATCTCCTCCCATGTCCCTCTCCTAGTCCACTGATAGGGGAGGTCGTCTTTACCCTCCATCTGAACCTAGCTTATCAGATCTCAACAGGACTGGCTGCAATGTCCTCCTCTGTGGCCTGGCAAGGCTGCTCCTCCCTCAGGAGCCTACCACAGAGGACCTCTGAAAGACTCTACTCAGCTGTGTGTCAAAGCAGATGCTGAGACTCATAACCAAACTTCGGGCAGAGTGCAGGGAATCCTATGAAAGAAGGGGAAGCTGGTAAGACCTGAAGAAGACAGGAGCTCCATAAGGAGAGCAACAGAACCCAAATATCTGGGCACAGGGGTCTTTTCTGAGACTAATATTCCAATCAAGATCCAATCATGGATATAATTTAGAACCCCTGCTCAGATGTAGCCGAAGGAAGTTCAATATCCAAGTGGGTGCCCTAGTAAGGGAACAAGGACTGTCTCAGACATGGACTCCATCAACCCTCTTCAGGTAATCTTCTTGCAGTTGATGGCAGCTAACAGAGATACCCACAACTAGTCAATATGAAGAAAACAAGAGGTGGGAGAGTGCTCAATCTTAAGTGGGACATCAATCTTGTAGCCGGCCTCTACAAGGGTCATCATCAACATAAAATAAACTGGGGAAGATCAAAAGAGGTTAGGAGGAGGATGGCAATAATAAAAGTATTTTTCCAAATACATTAGGGCAGGTGTATATTAAGATTTCAACTTGAAGTGTGACAAGGCCTTGAACTAGCTGAAACCAGACATAATTTCAGCTCCATGTTGTTTTAGAACAACATTGCAGGTCCATTTGAAGAAGTGTTGGTTATTGATATCTTCTGGTAGGTTGATCATGCTACCGTGAATAGCCTATACCTGAGTATTTGAGAAGCACAAACTTGATTAAAATATGTGTAGAAGGAAAAGTGGTTGGTTTGTAGGATACTGGAGATGGATTGAGAGGATTTTGGGGGAAAGGAATGAATATGATC
>CM053765.1:67230375-67361844 GCA_028658305.1 Pachyuromys duprasi | reverse complement strand
GGGACCTGGAAACGATCATCCTGAGTGAGGTATCCCAAAAGCAAAAAGAAACATATGGTATATACTCACTTATATAAACCTATAGGATAGGATGGTCAAGCTGAAATCTACACACCTAGAGAGGATATACAAGAAGGAGGACCCAGATTGGTATGATCAATGCTTGTTTGAATGAACAAATGGGATGAACATTGAGTGGAGGAGAAAACAAGCAACAGAACAGGAGCATGCCAAAGAGGACCTCTGGGGTGGGGGTGGGGGGTCAATGTAGTTAAGTTTACTTTCTGCTCTTTCAGGGGACTTGACAGTGATTCCCAGAATCCATTATAGGTGTCTTTTTTCACTTTTTATTAAATTCTTTATTAATTACACTTTATTCACCTTATATACCCCTGTAGTTCCCTCCCTCCTTCCAACTCAATTCCTCCCTTCACCCCCCTCTGCACCCATGTCTCTCTCCAAGACCACCAATAGGGGAGATCCTCCTTTCCTTCCCTCCGATCCCAGTCCATAAGGTCTTATCAGGAGTGGTTGCATTGTCTTCCTCTGTGGACTGGCAAGGCTGCTCCCCCCTCAGGGGGAGGTGATCAAAGAGCAGGCCAATCAGTTCATGTCAAAGGCAGTCCCTGTTCCCATTACTATGGAACCCACTTGGACACTAAACTGCCATGGGCCACACCTGTGCAGGGGTCCTAGGCTACATCCATGCATAGTACCTGGTTGGACCATCAGTCTCAGGAAAGACCCCTGTGCTCAGACCGCTTGGTTCTGTTGCTCTCCTTGTAGAGTTTCTGTCCTCTCCAGATCTCACTGTTTCCCACACCCCTCATAAGATTCCCTGCACTCTGCCCAAGGGCTGACCATAAGTCTCAGCATGTGCTTCAATAGTCTGCAGGCCAGAGCCCTTACGAGGCCCTCCATGGCAGTCTTCTGACCTGTTTCCTGCCCTCTCCTTCTTCAGCTGTCCATCCCCTTTGCCCTCCTGGATGAAGATTGGGCATTTTAGCAGGAGTCTTCCCTTTTGATTAGTTTCTTTAGGTGTACAGATTTTAGTAGGTTCATCCTATAGTATACATCTATATGAGTGAGTATATATACCGTGTGTGTCTTTCTGCTTCTGGGATAGCTCACTAAGGATGACCCTTTCCATTTCTCACCATTTACCTGCAAATTTCATGATATCCTTGTTTTTTATTGCGGAGTAATATTACATTGTGTAGATGTACCACAATTTCTGTATCCATTCCTCAGTTGAGGGGCATCTGGGTTGTTTCCAGCTTCTGGCTATTATGAATAAAGCTGCTACAAACATGGTTGAGCAAATGTCCTTATTGTGTACTTGAGCCTCTTTGGGTTATATGCCTAGGAGTGGTATAGCTGGCTCTTGAGGAAGCACTATTCCTAGTTGTCTGAGGAAGCACAAGATTGATTTCCAGAGTAGTTGTACAAATTTACATTACCTTCAGCAGTGGGGGAGGGTTCCCCTTTCTCCACATCCTCTCCAGCATGTGTTGTCACTTGAGTTTTTGAACTTGGCCATTCTGATGGGTGTAAGGCGAAATCTTAGCATTGTTTTGATTTGCATTTCCCTGATGAGTAAGGATGTTGAGCATTTCTTTAGCTGTTTCTCTGCCATTCTATATTCCTCTATTGAGAATTCTCTGTTTAGCTCTGTATCCCATTTTTTAAATAGGATTACTTGATTTGTTGCTTTTTACCTTATTTAGTTCTTTACATATTATGGATATTAGCCCTCTGTCAGATACAGGGTTGGTGAAGATCCTTTCCCAGTCTGTAGGCAGTCTTTTTGTTCTGATAACAGTATCTTTTGCTTTACAGAAGCTTTTCAGTTTCATGAGGTCCCATTTATTGATTGTTGCTCTTAGAACCTGTGCTGTTGGTGTTCTGTTCAGGAAGTTTTCTCCTGTGCTAATGAGTTCAAGGCTTTTCTTCACTTTTTCTTCTAAGCAGTTTAGTGTGTCTGGATTTATATTGAGGTCTTTGATTCATTTGGACTTTAGTTTTGTGCACAGCAATAAGGCAAGGCTGCCCACTCTCTCCATATCTCTTCAACATAGTGCTTGAAGTCCTTGCTAGAGTAATAAGACAATTAAAGGAGATCAAGGAGAAACAATTTGGAAAGGAAGAAGTCAAAGTATCACTATTTGCAGTTGATACGATAGTATACCCGAGTGACCCCCAAAATTCTACCAGGGAACTCCTACAGCTGGTTAACACCTTCAGCAAAGTGGCTGGATACAAAATTAACTCAAAAAAATCAGTAGCCTTCCTGTATACAAAAGAAAAAAGGATCGAGAGAGAAATTGGTGAGACAACACCCTTCACAATGGCCACAAATGTCATAAAGTACCTTGCTGTGAACCTAACTAAGCAAGTCAAAGACTTGTATGAAAAAATATCCAGTCGCTAAAGAAAGAATTAGAAGAAGATATCAGAAGATGGAAAGATCTCCCATCCTCATGGCTTAGCAGGATTAATATAGAAAAAAAGACCATCTTATCAAAAGCAATCTACAGATTCAATGCAATTCCCAACAAATTACCAACACAATTCTTTACAGTCCTTGAAAAAAAAGTTCTCAACTTCATATGGAACAACAAGAAACCCAGAATTGCTAAAACATTCCTCTACAGTAAAAGATCTTCTGGAGGTATCTCCATCTATGATCTCAAGCTGGACTATAGAGCAACAATACTAAAAACTGCATGGTACTGGCATAGAAACAGACTGGTGGATCCATGGAATCGAATAGAAGACCGTGAAATATATCCACACAATATCCGACGCCTGATTTTTGAGAAAGATGCCAAAACCATTCAATGGAAAAAAGACAGCATCTTCAACAAATGGTGCTGGTCTAACTGGATGTCTACATGTAGAAAAATGCAAATAGGTCTATACCTATCACCCTGCATTATAGGTGTCTTACAGCCAAATGTATTGCCAGTGACATGGGATCCTAATCCTCTTTTGGACTCCTCCTGCACTTCCGCAAACACACACACATGCAAAGAAATCATTTTAAAATTATTAATCTTACTTGGAATAATAACTTAAACTCATGATGTGTTCATCATTAAATAAAATCAGGTTTAATCATGCATCATTATCATGCATTGAAAAATATTCAATATTTTTCCTGCAATACAATAAGTTATGTGAGTCTGTTATAACTTCATAATATTAATAATGCATTAAGTGCCTCTTACATTGACTTTGTTGTATATTTAGACTGCTAGACACAGTACATCTATACACAGTAACGCTATAGAGCATTGAAGAGAATAATTATTTCAAAGTCAGAATGTAACTAAGAAATTAAAATTATGGTTTAATTCTCTCTATGGTAAATATGACAATATGCCCTTAAAAGCACTACTTTTATTTTCTTATAACATTTACATGTAAAATGTGTAATAACAAGTACTTTTGAAATAGGTAAAAATCAATTTAGATATGTATAAGTCTCATTCTTATATGGCCCAGAACTGATTAAACCATTTCCTTAAGTGTTTATTTTTTTCTGTTTGTGACAGGAAACCTTCATAGCCAATTTGACTGGGTTTATAATTTCCACAGAAACACACCTCTAGTTTTATCTGTGACTGAAGTGCCAGGAAATCTTAACTTAGAAGGGAAGATCTACCTTAAATGTGGGCTGAGCTCTCCAAGGTTAGAGACTTTATATGGAGGTCTAGAAATTACCAATGGAGCTCTCGTGTTCATCTCTCTACATTCTAATTATAGATACAATGTCAGCAAGTTGTATCAAGACCCTGCTAGCTTGTCACCTAACCATGATGAACTTTAATATCAACCATAAATCAAACAAATGCTGCCACAATTTCCAGATGACTTTTACATTGCAATGCAATGTAATTGCTACATAAATTGTTACTAGATTGCACAGTTTAGGGAATAAACCAACAGTTCAGCCCATGGTGGACTGACGATTTTGTGCTGGTTACATGGGCTGAATTACAGGTGTAAATTTCATAGCCAGGAAGGATCAGCTATGCATGACGAATTGTACTTTCTTGGCTGTATGAAAGCTGAGTTTCTTACCTGTGATCTGTGTAATCAGCGGATGGCCTGTGATGAATATAATAGCCAGATCTGATGTTCCTTCACAAGTCAGGCACTTCCCTTTCTCTTCTGCTCTTGCAGAGAATGTTTTAGATAATTTACATTTGTTTTTAATTGTGTTTCTACAACCTAATTTGCTTAAGGATACCAAAAGTATCTATTTTAATGTTTATCATCAGTATTGAAGATTTATATTTTCTAGTTATATTGCACTCAACAAAAATGTACAAAATTTAAGGTCTATAAGATGCTTTTAAACTTGAATACAATATTTTTCAAAGCACAAGTATAATTTTCTCATATTTAAAAAACTGTAAATAATTGTTTTGCATTACCAATATGATCTCTCTTACCAGGAAGTTAGATTATGGAGGAACAAAATTGATTAAAATATTAGAAAGTATTTAATTTGGATGGAAGGTATATGTGTATATATAATGGTTATAATATCATTTTTCTTGAGAAATCTGATAAGTAAACTAATTTTTCATAGAAAATAGGATAGAAATAAAATGAAATAAAGTAAACCACAGCTAGTAAGAACAACACTGAGTAATGAACTACATGGTTAACAAGCGCTGACTTTAAAAAATTACTTTATTCAGTACAAAATCTATTATCTGTACATTTTACTTATAGGACATAAGTCAGACATATAATACATTTTAAATTAGATTTCATTTCTTATTCATTTATTCCAAGTGGATTACTGAAAACATAGCTAGTACCTCCTGTAAAAAACCATCTGTCTCATGTATTTTCATGGAATGTTCTAGGGAAAATATACGAAAAAAATTTGGTAGATTAATTATTTGACTTAGATATATGTCTGAATAATATTTCCAATTGAATTTCAATATATCATAAATTCATAGGAAAGTAGCTCAATTTAAAAAAATAAATAGCTGCTGGTATAAGCATAACTTATTAAAAGTTTAGACTTATTTTTCACTTTATTTAAATTCTTTCCTTAATGTTTTGAGATGACATTGGGCAGTTAACATTATTTTTATGCAATATTCACATTTTGTCTACTGTGTATTTTCTACTTCTTTGGTGTCAAATTAATAATTTATCTTTCATGTTTCTTCATTAATAGATAAATTTAAACAAATATGGAAAGTGAGACATTTTCTTGTGTAGCTTTGCTTCTCTAGATATAAGTTTAATTTAATTGCTATCTTAAAAAAAACAGTAAATAAAAACCAACCAAACAACAACAAAAACAAACAACAAATTTCCTCTTTGAGAACTATTAAAGATAAAAACTTCCCTCCATTGTTTTAAAATGATATTTCAATCACCTGCCAACCTAGAATCTCCGGGTCATCATTTTTAATGGTATAGAAATAAAGTCCTTCAGAGATCTTCCTTTAGATGCAGAGATGGGGCTGGAAAAAAGTGATTCAGCAAATGCTTTGTGGCTACCAAAAAAAAAGAGCAATCCAAAATCTTCCTTATTCATAAGCGTGTGTTCCCATTCTTATTCAGAACTCCATGAGAGAATATTGACAATCTTCAGGCTAATCACATTCTTACCAGTCAAAGAGTGATGGGCAAATCTTATGACTCTGATGACACACACTTTCATTCTCAAACTAAGTCCATTTTGTACCTAAAGCACATCCCTCTTAATTAACCTAAGGTCACGTAAACAATTTATCTTTTTGCTATCTCTTTTATTAATATTTTTCATTAATTACAGTTTATTCATTTTGTATCCCAGCTGTAGTCCCCTTCCTCTTACCCACCCAATCCCACCCTCCCTCTCTCTTCTTTTCCTGTGCCTCAGGCAACTGATAGAGGAGGTTCTCCTCCCCTTCCATCTGACCCTAGCCTATCAGGTCTCATCTCATCAGGACTAGCTGCATTGTCTTCCTCTGTGGCCTGGAAAGGCTGCTCAACCATCAGTGGGAGGTGATCAAAGAGCCAGCCACTAAGTTCATGTCAGAGACAGTCCCTGTTCCCATTACTAGGGTACCCACTTGGGTACGGAGAGGCCATGGGCTACATCTGAGCAGGGGTTCTAGGTTGTTTCCATACATGGTCCTTGTTTGGAATATTGGTCTCAGAAAAGACCCCAGTGCCCAGATTTTTTGGTTCTGTTCCTCTCCTTTTGAAGGTCCTGTCCCCTACAGGTCTTTCTAACTCCCTCTTCTTTTATAAGATTCCCTGAACTCTGCCCAAAGTTTGGCTATGAGTCTCAGCATCTGCTTTGATACCTTGCTGGGTATATATAGTCTTTCAAAGTTCCTCTGTGGTAGGCTCCTGTCCTGTTCTCTGTTTTCTCCCTCTTCCAGTGTCCAGGAGCCTACCACAGAGGTCCTTTTATTCTCTTTTTATTTTCATTTTCAAAACAGTGTAGCCTTTTCTATCTTGTGGATATGTTTCCAGGCTTTACTCAGTCATGTTGTGGGTGCTTTAGGGAATATGTGCAGAAGGGATTGCTATCTCTGTATGTTTGTGTGCTTCTTCATTTCTGCCATCCTTTATTCTTTTTTCTCTTCTGAAAAAAAAAGTTCCTCTTTAGATTTTAGTTAACTAGTTAAAAGATATTGGAATCCATGACTCTTAGGTTCTCCTAGATCAGAGTGAGAAGACACATGCTCAAGAGCAGAAAGTGTGCCTCAGGTTTCAGTAACTCTGTGTCAGAAGATATGCTCAAGAGTAGGAAGTCTGCCTCAGGAGTCAGTAACTCACTGAGCTGGTGAAATGCATGTGCCATGAAAGTGTGACTTTACAACAATCTCCTGAACAAAAGAAAAGGTGGCATGAAAGAAGTGATACCATAATGATGTTCTCAGACATTAAATTATATACCCTAGCAAGCATGCCCACAGACGGATGGAAAGACAAAGACAGGCAGACAAAAAGACAGATACACACATACAATGAATTTATATTCAATAACAGAAATAACTGTAGTAGTCCTAGTAGTAATAAAAATTATAAAACACATATTAAAGGGGGCATCCCACCTAACTCTTGGACTCACTTGTCCATTTTTCTATGTACCCCATTTCTCCTGCCAAATCCTCTGTGTCCTGAAGTCCCCTGAGACTGAGACATTAGACAGAATTTTCCTCTGTCCTCCTCATAGAACTCTTTCAATAAATCTGTTTCATTCCAGTAACTTCTTACTCCTGGGTTTTCAGCCGACTTCCATCTGCCTATCTCTACACTGTTTTACTTCAATGTAGTAAAACAGCATTATTCTGATTTTCTGATGAGTAACTATGCAGGAAAATATAGATTCAATTTATATTAAATAACCTGCCCACTGTGAAAGAGGTTGCAAAACATTTTATGGACAAATACTGATGAATTCATTTATTGTTTTATGTTGGTGAGAACATAGAACATGGCTACTTTTGAAAACTTCAGTTCACAAGTAGGAGTCCTGGTTCTGGCAACAAGTGGATCAGTTTCTGGCTTTCACTTGCTGTCACTAAATAAACTCTTATTTCAAAGACATTGTGGCCTCTACTATTTCGTCTTATTTAAGTCCATTTTTTCATCAGAAATATTCTGTTTCTTTTCATATTTTCTATATATCAACTAAGAGGTTATTTTAAACTTTTGTTGTCTATATCTTTTTAGATATCAAGTGTAATATTCTATGCAGTAACTCCCTGAAGAGATATATTCTTCTTTGCTTATCTCATTAATTTTTCTTTCTATACTACAAAGGAAAAAATGTAGAAAACAGAAAAAAAAAACACTAATGTGCCCCCTCAGTCCAGCTTACAGTTCCCAACTTTAATGGCTTTGCATTCATATAAGCATATAGCTATTCTTAACATATATTACAATCATACATGGTTCGAGCCTTGTTTAGTTTATTGACCTCCTGTCAAAACCCACCAGGATCTACTGTGTTTCTAATATGTTCCTGCTACTGTCTATAGCTACTCTAATCATTCATAGATTTGACTTTGTAGGAATACCTTGATCTTCTTCAGTGACTTCCTAAAATATATTCTTGCCTTTTCCTCACATACCTGACAGGTACAATGAATCCTTCATCACATAACATTTGTTATCATATTTAGAAGGGTTTGTCTGTGTCTCTATATGTAAGACATGTTTCGTGAAATATGTTCTCACAATAATATAGTTTCCTCCAATGCCACTTCTTAGTAATATTTGAATAAAATAATTAGCTGTGTAATTTTCTCCCTGATTCATCATTCATCCTCTAAATACTAAGCTCCAAACCTAATTTTCAATGTGTTTATGTTGTAAACACATTGACTAGTTTGACACCTTACAAGCACGAGACCTTCAATAAATAAACAAATAGATAAATAAGTAAATAAATACATAAAATACAAATACATGAACACTTGTAGTAATATATTTTCCACTATCATTTAATATTATTACCATATGAATTCCTTTATTTATAAGACACATCCTCAAGATATTAAAAATATGATGAGAATAAAAAAATAAAGACTTCATTTCTCAGTAAGCAGTGAAATCAGTGACCTAGGCAGTGTCTTCTGCCTAGGATATGGATGAATCTACAACAAATAAATGCTTTGTTTTATTTTATGAATCAAATATTTATTTTGTTAGGTAAATGATTCAATAGTTTTACCAAACACATGGAGTCAAAATATTTAAATAGTATTAAATTCAGGACAAATCCAACATAAATAAATGCTTTCTTTCTCACCTGGGAAAAAAATGAATCTAATGTTGAAAGAGAATTTTACTTATCCTATTTACTACAAGAATTTTTGAACTCTAGATAAACATGTATAAAGTAACTATCTGCTAAAATTGATTTGTTAGGAAAACAGATTGTAAGCTAAATTTCTGCCATGACAATTTTCTTGAATACAAAGAAAAATAGTTTTGTCTTGAACTCTGCAATATTATAAAGATTTGTTTAAAATGATTGATATAATTATGAGGTTATACTTCCCAGAATTAAAAGTTAAGGAAGATTTAGGGTAAGTTGGAATGTCTACACACATGTTCCTTACCTTTGCTCCAAAGCTCTAGAGTTTCCATTTTTCAAGAAGTTTTTTTTTTCTCTATCATATCTGTTATTAGGAAGGGTTTTCTTTTACAGTGGATTTATAAATGAAAATGAGCAGAGTGTTTTAATTCATTATATGTTATTAAATGGAAGATGAAAATGTTGCTATAATAGAATCAGAAGAGATAACATTAGCCACTATTGTCTGTGACTTAAAAAGTGCTGGTTGGAAAAATTATGATTGGCTTAAAGGACAATTTTTTGTTAACAGACATAGAATTTTTGTTAGACATGAGAAATAAATTCTCATGATCCAAAGCAGAACACTGTGACTGTAGTAAAGGTACTGAATTGTGCACTTCAGATGATCTCTATGAGAGGGCTTGGGATATTGTTATCAGTACAAAACCTTAGAAACGTGAGAGAAAATTTAAGGTGAAAGGTTTGCTCATTGCCCCAATATAAAACAATAATACAGAAAATAGAACAGGAGAAAAAGATATAACTTTAGGAAAGGTGGGATTACTGATGACCCCAAGAACATGTTGAAGACAGAGTCAAACTCACAGAATGTTCAGTTACTAATGGAGTATTCTTGGCTGGGAAGTGTCTGCCTTCCATTTCCTCATTGTTCTCTGACCCCAAGCTAGATTATTTTGGCATCCGACTCATTTTTAAGATAATTTGTGGTCCCATTTATTTTTCTTCTTTCTAAAATTTTCTCAAGAAAGTATATGCTGGCTTTAAAATTTGAATCATTGTCCCTTCTTATTCATCTCTTATTTATATTTTCAAAAATAATTTTGAGTGCTACTATTATATGTTACATATGTCTATGATCTTTCATTTTTCATTTTTTAAATCTTTGAGAATTTTTAGATTGCATTTTTGTCATAGTCACTCTTCCTCAATTTTTCTCATATTCACATTCTTTTTCCAACACTCAAATTGTGTGCTAGTCTTGTCAGGTGCTAGAGTGCAGTTTGTGCTGCTCATGTATCTAACAGTGTTCTTCTCAGTATTTTGCTTTCTTTGGTTTAATATTGATGGCAACTTCTCTGAATAATTACTATTCCAGGTTTGTATTCTGTGCAGGTTAAAGTGATCACCATAATTCTTCTTCAACCCACTAATTAAAGTAGTACCCTCATGTTAACTATGTGCCACTAATATGGCTCTTAAAAGATATTTACAAAATTAAGCAAAAACTAAAATACATTGTTTATACTCAGAATAATAAGCTTTGCTATCCAACAGATTTCACAATGTTTTTACTGTTTGTACCATGTGTACTTTAAGTGAATTGTTTTCTTTCATGTTAGTTCTATGTAAAATAAATGTGGATTCATTGTTCTTTTTTTAACACTATAAGATGTGTGGTTTAATTTCAGTAAAGTTAAAAGTGCTTTTCCTTTTGTTTTTTCCTATAATATAAGGGTGTTTTCTGCTGAGGTATACTCAGGGTTTCTAATTTTTGAGCTCTAGTTGAACTATGACATTTTGAAATGTTTAAATATAAGGAAACATGTTTTATGATGTCCCTCACAGAATTTCATGCTGTTTTTCACCATATGTCAAGGGGTACAAAATATTACATTGTTTAAATATCAAGATGCAAAAATAATTCCATAATAATGCAGCACAACAATGCAAATGTCTGTTTTACTTGCAAGGCTTCAGAATACCAGTTCAATTGGATGCTTTTACTGAATTGGAAACAAAATGTCACAATGGCATTTTCTAGAATAATGTGTTCTATTTAGCTCATGGACATATTACATAAATGAATGGATTAAAATATATATTAAAATTATACTCCAGTTATTACTAAAGCAATTCTCCTTAGCCACTTAAGTATAACATTTTTTCTGTTTCATAAATGGGTGTATTGTTTTCCATATTCTAATTGTCTGCTTTCATATGAAATTCATTAGCTCAACTTTAATGTACACAAATCCACAAGTCACTCTTGATGCTCTCCCATGTTTAACATCTAAGTGCATAGGGTTCCTGTGTAACTGCTCTTGTGCTCTCATAGTTCAGTGTGCCTCCTAAGCAGAGCCTAAAGCCTGGTTTGGAATCTGGAGTAATTTCATTGTTATTATTAACAAAGTGTTTACCTTTTGAGATGTTTGAATTGCTTCTCAAGGACTTCGTGATACTCAAGCCTTGGCAAAGTTAATCACTGATAAAAACCTTTACTTTTTGTTTGAATATTAGACTTACATTTTAAAACTGTGAAAAGCTGAAAGAGACACTATTTTTAAATGACAGAGTTAATGATTAGCTGATGACAATCTGTAAGTAAACATTAGCTATAATCATTCAAAAGAGCAATTGAATACAAATTTGAGGATTATAAATTATCAGAAGATTATAGTTTTGAAATCTGTATTAAAATTTTATACTCAGCAAAGTAAATTAAAAATTTTAAAGAGACTGAAAATGTGTGCAGCAGAGAAAAAAAAATAAAACACAAAGGATGAGAAAGGCTAAACACTCACTTGAAAATCTACTAAATTTGAACTTGAATGCATGGAAGAAGCAGGCTTTTAAATTTCTGACTCAATAAAGTAGTCTTCAGTGTTTGTAAGGGTGTTCAGAATAGGTAAGGAAGAGAAGAAAGCAAGTAAAGGAAAGTGCAAAAAAAACCATCCAACAGCCCAGTTGAGTTCTTTCCAAACAAGTATATTTTAAGTCCCTGAAGCTACAGCTAGACAAAACTTTACACATGTATCTCCAAACTATTCAGTTTTAGGTTCGCTTTAGCTGTTTTTAATTTTTCACACTGTCTGACACTTATATCTGCTCAAGTATCTATTAACTGTACCCTTTCTTCTACTGATGGTGCCAAGTCTCTGATGTCAGGTATTCATTATTGTTGACCACAAAGAGCTTGTGCTATTGTTTGTCCAGCTCCCCTTTGTACACCATTTGATCCAGTTAAAGCAAGCCATTTCATCGCTGCACTTTAATTATACATAAAAATTGCATGATTGACATATTATTCAGGCTCATGGAAAGCTTTTTCTTAGAGACTACAATAAAAACACCCCCATTGGAGGGGCAGGAAGATGTAACTTTTGTCAACTGGCAAGAAAAAAAGAAAAGAGCAATGAAGTTATATATATATATATATATATATATATATATATATATATATATATATATAAGTTATATATATATATATCCATGCTGCTTGAGTCAGTTTAGCATGGGTGTCAGACACATACACAGAGTATTATTCTACATGGAAGCAGAGTGTTTTATTTATTTGTATTTTAATATCCTATTTCTTTCCCCAATCTTAAAATGGAAGGTTAATATTTCTTACATTGAAATTCTCATGTTAGCTGTGGAATCTCTTATTGGGTTTCTATTACGTTGAACAAACTCCTTTCAAACTTACCTTATTGAGTGCTTTGCTCACAAAAAGGTTGAATATTTTTAAATGTTATTTCTGAGTCTGCATCATTTAGTCCCATAGGTGTTACTACATTTGGGAGAGATTATGTTCCAACTAACAGAAGGTAGGCTCACTGTAGGCCATGCTAAAAAGAAAAGTGAATTATCCCTTTAACAAGAGGCTGAATTTGAAGTTTCTGGTATCTTGGGAAACTCAGTTATATCATGTAAATATGGTTTTTGTTTTTGTTTTGTTTTGTTTTGTTTTTGGTCCTAAGTGTGGAATGTGAGATTGTGCCCCCCCTCCCGAAAACAGGAAAACAATCTCCATGAAAAGACACATGATTCTTGGCACCTGGGAACTACCGCTTGTGAGGCACATGGATTTGGGGAGCTGGAAAACATCCTTGTATGCACTCTGAGAAAAGATCAATAGCAACCCACAGACAGTGAAACAAAGTTTCTTTTTTTGTTTTTTCTTTTTTTTTTTTTTGCATCTCAATGCTTTGCAATGGTTCAGATCCCTTCACTGGTTTCTGAAGAGAGAAATGCTCCAGAGATCATTTGTGCTGCTTTGGCAGGGTTTTTCAGCTTAGTCAGACTCCTGATATTTGGGCAGTCTTACTGCTTCTGCTGAGTGGTACCACCTCTGTTGCTGCTGCTTGCTGTTTGCTTCTGCTGCTGTGGTTGGCTGCTTTGCTGTTTGACTGTACTGCTGGTATCCTGAAAACTGGAGTTGGTATATCCCCAAGGGAGCCAAGGAGTCTAATCAGCAGGAAGTACATAAAACAGGTCAACAGCCCCTTTCCCTACTAATCTCCTACCTAGGGTCATGGGAAGTAGAGATGTTTAAGAACTTTTAATAAAGGAGGTGTTTGAAAATTTGAAGCCTGCAAGATTCTGTGCTTTTCCTCCGCAGGATTTCTACCCCAAGCATTTTTTTAAAACAGGGTTACAGAAATTATGTTTTCTATCTCTGCCTGATTTTCTGAATTACTAGGAATACCATACTATTCATGTTCCATTTTCAGTCCTTTTTCTAAGGCTACTTTCACTAGTACTTTATTTGTTTCATTGGTGGGTTTGTATTTTTCCTGTAATTACACCTGCACAGATAACCTGTGATTATCTGTTGCCGTATGTCTGGCATCTGTATCAGACTGACTCAAGCAACATGGCTTTTTAAAGCTTCTTTTCTCTATTCTACTCCTTTGGGCAGTTTCCAAAGGTTACAGCCTGCTGGCCCTGCACTGGGCAGAGGAAGGTGGGGGACTGTTTTTATTGCAGGCTCTAATAAAAAGGTTTCCATGAGCTTGAATAATTTACCAATCACACAGTTTTAACTTATATTTTTTATTTTATTTTTTATGATATATTTTGATGATATTTCCCTTCTCCCAATTCCTCTCACATTCTCCCCGCTCCCACATTCACCCAAATTTCTGCTTACCAGCTTCAAATTCATCTTTCTCTCTCTCTGTTTCTGTCTCTCTCACTCTCTCCTAAATACAAGAATCAAAAATGAAACTCCAGGCAAACCAAGGAATAAAAACAGAAATAGCAAAACAAAACTAAAAGTGCAAATATACACTTACACAGACAAACACAAGAGCAAGCAAACAATAGCAACAAAATGTATGGTTTCCCTTTTGGGTTGTTCAAATACTCCTGAGCATGTTGTCTTTTCTGGAGTGTTGTTGATATATTCAGTGGCACAACTTTAGAGAAAACTGATTTCTCTTTCCCCAGAGGTCTTATGATGTTTCTTCTTTAGAAGTGGGGTTTTAGGTCTGTAGATGGCTATCCTATATTATAAGGCTACTATCTGCTTATAAGTGAGTGTATACCATCCCTGTCTGTCTGTTTATAGATTACCTCACTCAGGATCTCCGAATAAGAGTGAGTGGAGCCAGGGCTGCTTCTATCATGAAGTTGGTTGACTGCTCTTTGATCACTTGCACCTGATGATGCAGTCTTTCCAGGCCAAGGAAGAAAAGGATCCAGGCAGTTCTGATGATACTTAACAAGCTCTGGGCTGATGGAAATAGTGGAGAACTCCCCCTTTCAGTGGACTTGGGGAAGGAGACGAGGGAAATAGGAATGAAGGGTGGGACTGGCAGAGTTGGGGGTGCTTCAATAAAGATATATAATGAATAAATTGTGAAAAATAATTTTAAATAGTCTTTATTTTGTTAGTACACAAATAGAAGATTTTCCTTAGTTCACATAAAGCATGAAGAATAAAAGGGAAATTAAACTGACAGAGCTTTACATCTAAGTGGTTGGCTACTCCAATGACATTTCTACCAACACTGCACCAATGTATCTTTCAGGTAGGCCACTGTTGTAGGCCATAGGGTTTTAGATCTGGATACTTTTGATAATTAGTTTTCTCATCTGATATTGTTCAAATTCTTCCCAGTATGATAAATGTTCATCACAGGAAGTGAAGTTTCTAGTTGGTAGCAGCTCAGTTTTCCCATGTTTGATAACATATGTAAGGATGTCTTCAGCAATAGGGCATATTTTCAGTTGTGGCCTTGGCCATAGCCATAGTAGTTTACTATGTTGTTAATAGATAGACAAACTAGGGTGTAAAGTTTCACCTGTGCAATAATTGTAGAGGAATTTTAATCCAGCAACATAGTTATTCTGGAAAGGCATCCAATCCAAAGACCCAGGTTTCTGTGATCTGGTTGGAATACAGACATGCTCTTAGTACGCACTTAAATCCATTTCACTAGAAAACACACCCTAAATCCCTCTGGTTGAATATAGATACAACACAACTTCAATTTCTCTAGCTAAAATTTAGTACGTTCCTTTTATCCCAAACAATGATATGTAATTGAGGGACAGACAAGATGATGAATAAAAGAGATCTGACAGAATGAGTCAGAGATAGGATGTGCCCAACTTTGATGAGAACAGGCAGAAAAGAGAAGCTACTTAAGAACAGCATAGAAAAAGAGTCATGGAGGCAGAGCATTAGTGTTTGGGAACAGAGTACAGTTTGGTACACTTCGGTACTGTTCAGTTGAAGGCTGTTGCGTTTGTACAGTTCAGTCCATGAAGTTCAGAGGCAGATTTCCTAAGCTAAGAAACTCAGTGAGAAGCTGAGCAAAGCCAGTTTGAATGAGTCATTTTGGAGATGAGTTTGGAGCCAGAACAGCTGAGTTGAACCAGCCAGGCAGAGTTCAGAAAGAGCTTGAAAGGGTGAGCTTATACAGCTGAAAGTCTTAGAGCCTGAAAATATTCTAGGCCTAGGTTAGCAGATGGGTTTTGGAAACTGAAGCCTTCAAGGTCTGAAAGGAGACTAAAAGCTTCCAGGCCTGGGCCCAGGGATAGTTATATTGAAACACTCTGGGCTCAGCCCAAGCCTTGCATTTATAAAGTCTGTGTACAACTCTTATCTCATGCCCTTATCTGAGGAAATAAAAACAGCATTTATAAATTGCATTTTAAACATGATTTCCTATATAGAATTAATAGTAATTTACCATGCACTAAAATTTTGTTGAGTGTCTAGGCCTCAGGGTTTATCACACACACACACACACACACACACACACACCCACACACACACACACACACACACACACACACACACACACACACACCACACACACACACACACCAGAACAACCCATTGTACATACACATGTGCTCAAGCACTTTCAGAGATCAGCAGAGGGCATTGGATTCCATGGAGCTTAAGTTACAGGTTGTAACATGAGAGTTGGTAACTTAGTTCAAGTCTTCTGGAAGAACACCAACAATTATTAACTGCAGAACCCTCTCCAGCCCTAAATATTTGTGTCTTACTAAGAATTAAACAAAACTATTTGCAATTTAGTACGTTTACTGGATACATAGTATATTAAAAAGCTATTTTTTTATAACACGGTGTAGATAAAACATGTGAGTGCATGAAAATGCAGGTAGAACATTTTCTATTTTATATTTTTCAGCAGTTCATTACCATACTTAACCATAAGCTGACCTGCAGCAGCACAGGACATAATGCATACCCCAGTGCCTGAAGGCCTCACTGAGTATCTACTTCCACATTTATCACTATGTGATTTGTAGATCCAAGAGCTGTTTTCAGAGCCCCAAACAAGGCTTATTAAATTCGCCAAGTAATTATATTTACTCATGATAATTTCAGTTCCACAGTGCACATCAGCGCAGGTGTGACTAGCAGTTGTGTTTCTTCATCCTCAGAGCCCCTGCTGTACATAAAGCATCCACTAGCAATTTTTGTTAATTCATCTAATTGCCTGGGGCAGCCTGAGCCACTCTTTTCTCCTAATTTGATATTTTCTGTTGTGATCCATGGAAAACAGAATACTCTGAAGAGAGGCCACTTGTAATTACAAGAATTGAAATGTGAGCACACTCATGTCTGAGGCACACTTGGAGTCAGCCATGAAGAACTTAAACAGAAATCTTTGCGACGAGATGGAGCAATTCAAGACATAAAAATTACTCTGAATCAGAGAGAAACATTTAAAAAATGAATATGAATAATACAAGTGCTGCTTTTACAGTGATTATGAAGCTAGGTTCAATATTTTCATACTAACAAACAAAATATTCTTGTGACACTTGTTTTCTCTTTTTCCTTTAAAGACTTACTTTTTTATTGAATTCAGTTCCTCCCTCCATGTACTCCTCATCATTCTTTGTTCATTGTCAAATTTATAGTGTCCTCTTCTTTATCATTTTCACATTGTCTCCCTCTCACAAGCACACACAAATACACACATATGTACATATAAATGTGCGACATTTCAGTTATATATTATCGATACACACAAGTACACAATACAAACACGTACACAACGTGCTGTTCACTTTTGTTCTTGTTGCATGTGTATGTATGTGATTTCAGAGCTGACAGTCTGGTATTGAGTACATTTTATTTTATTAATTATTAACTGCATGTGTCTGCATGGCTGCATGTTTTTGAATGTGTAGGCATACAGAAGTCAAAACACACATGTGGAGGTTAAAAGACAAAATTAAGGAACTGGGTATCTCTCTCTACCTTTGGATTCAGTAATTCAACTAAGGTTGTCAACTCTGACCAGATCTGCACGGCAATCATAGTTAATGGCTGAGCCAGCCTACAAGCCTCATTTTACTGCTTTACATGTTATAAATACCCGTTTTCAAATATTTTCATGAGTAAAGTAAATTCTGGTGTTGTGAACTTAGCTGTCATAAAACATTTTAATAATTTTGTTTGAAACTTACTTTTTCTTCTGTCTAAACAATGTAGGTGAGTATTACTTTGATCTCTTAATTAATTACATTCTCCTTCTTTGACTAGTGTGTCTTAAATAATGGGATAATATGATAAACATGTTATCCTTTTAGTGTCTTGAACATAATGATGATATGATTTCCAATAGATTTTTATTGAAAATTTTAGCTCTAAGCATCAAAATTAATATCCATTTAATTAATTCAATTAATTGTCTTTATACTTACGTGTAAAAATAAAGTAATACTTAGAATTTTTAAATCAAGAACTCAATATTCTACATTTTTTTTCATTCAGGAGAACAAAAATGTTCAATTATCATGAAGAGTAAAGTACTATTACTGAAGAAACTATTTTCTTCAGAGCAAGGCATATGATGAATAATTTTAAATCTGTTTTGCACCAGTTGTAAAAGGAATAACTTTTGAGCAACCCATGAATCTCTGTCACTCACAGAAACATGTGGGTATCTTGTAAAATTAAATAAGAAAAGAACATTGGTTGGTGGATTGGTGAGCACCTGGTTAACAAAATGATTATTCTTATTAATTTATCTTTTGCAAACCGTTCTGTTTAGGTAATAGACTACCGTTTCCTAAGATTCTACGCACACCCAGAGAAGAGATGAACATACTTCTTCTGCCCTCTTTTCAGCAGTTAAAATATCAACCTGCGCCATAACAAACGCTTTCCTTCTAAAAGTTCAAGCATGCTTATTTTTGAAGATTGAGAATATTGGATTTTCCAATAATGGTTGAATTGTTGATAATTTTGATTCCTTTATCAAGGTAATTTTTGCCAGAAAATTACATGAAAATGACAGGATCTCCTCGTTACTTTAGGAATAACATTGGTTTCCTACATTTTTTTTTCAGGATAGATAATAGCTTAGAATGAGAGATCCATACAAATGCAGCTGCCTTACACACAGAGCGATTGTTTATTACTCAGTCTCTGGGTCATAGACATCATGAATAATCTACACTCTTCTAGGAACCCAACTTCTATCTACACAATTTTATGCAACTTTGCTAATTCATGACTGTCACAAATCTCTTTTTATTCTCAAACACCACTGGAGTTTTAAAATAAGTGCTATTAAATATCGCTCACTACGCTATTTGATATATACCAGCTTTTCTTCTGGTTGTTCCATATTTTGTTATTACACTGTTTCATAGTTAAGATTTGGTTTAAAACTTATTTGTGTACACTTATGGTTGTTCTCTATATATTAGTTATCAGTACCACATACTCCATCAAGGAGTAGAAATGTTTTGGTTTTCACACTTTGCTTTGCTTATTTTTATTTTTTGAGACAGAACATGAAATGGGTGGGTAGGGAGAGGAAATATATCAGAGTAGCTGGATTAGGAAAAAATGTAAAAAATGTATTATATGAAAATGTTTTAATAAAATAATAATTAAGAGTATATGAACATTTTGATACATATTAACAATTTACTCCTCAGGAGTAATCTTCAAAGAAACTGGGAGTCTATGTCTTTTTTAATTCTTATGAATTCAACAATATAATAATCTGCAATATAATAATTCATCCTCTTACAAAAGGCATTGACTACCCAAACACTGACATCAGTGATGATTTAAAAACTATTATATATTCCATAATGCTACATGAAGAGAAATTCAAGCATTACAGGACTTTTCAAGTGGTCTTTTGTCAAAGTGGAGTAAGTTACACAGGCAGAAAGATAATCCCAACACCCAGGAGCAAAAGAAGATAGAGCTGTGTCTGACCTCAGCAGAGCCTAAGAGAATGTTACAAAATGTTATCATATTCCTGAGTTTACAAATGATTTTCTATGAGATAAGGCTGTGTTTGCTTATTGGTAATTCAGGTTAGGCTCCTCTTGGAGTGTAACACACACACACAACACATCACACAGACGGGAGCCCTAGGTTAGACTCTTCCATGTTTTGTTCATTCAGAGATGTGATTCTTGGGTCCGTTACTATGGAATGCCTAGATTCCAAACCTGCAAGATGGTTACTAAGACATTTATAAATCAGAGGTACAGAGAAGCTGTTTGGTAGCATTTACTTTCTAATGACAGTGTGCTACAAAGAAGAGATTAGTATGACCAGAAACTAACAAACAAAAAGATGAACAAACAAACACGTCTCTGAAGATTAGTAAGCTGGAAGGATTGCTGTATTCATATGCTTTTATTTTTTATTCAACATATAATCTGTTTGATAGCAGTCTTACCTTAAAAGAGTGACCTTTTATGTAAGTCCCAAAGTTTTTCCCTCTCCACCCTCAGAAACCAGACTCTTCCTCTCTATTGTCCCTGTATCATTTCCCTCTTTCCACCTTTTGTGAAGGACATTCTTAAGCCCCATTGGTCTCTTTCAATAACAGAATAAGTTGAAGCATCCTGATAAACCTATGTCTGTGTTGAAGACTACATGCTTATTGGATGATTAAGATCTGTCATTCATGGAGAGATGGAATGTTGCATATCCAGAACCAAATAAATTTTGACTTAGCCATCAACAGATTCTTTATTTGACAATCATCATGTGCCTTTATATATAACCTAAGTTCCTTACTGTCTATCAGGTAAACAGTAAAGAAAACTTCCATCAGCCAAAAAGCTTAGAATGTCATTTGATTGCATCTGGATCCTAGTACAGAGTTTTCCTTACTTGAATGTAACCCTTTCTGACACTATCACTGTATTTGATAAATGAACAAGTTGGTGATTTTCTTTGGTTCTATAACTATATGAGTTCATATAACCACTTCAATGGTGGCATTTCCAGTCCCTGAAAACTAAATCAGTTTTATTTTCTGTTGTTGTAATAAAGTACTATAGCCCACATGTAACTGACAAGGAAGAATTCTTTGCGGCACAGAGAATCCATCATGTCAGCAAGAGTGTTGGAAGGAAAGGAAAGCAGAGACAGCAGTAATGAAGTGGGATGTGGCTATAGCCCTTTAAAGCCTGTTCTGAAGTTATATTTCCTCCACCAAGACTATACTTTTTAAAGTTGCCAAAACCTCCCTAACAGTGCCACCAACTAGAACCACATACTCAAATATAGGAGCCTATAGCATACATTCCTCATTTTAACCACCACATTCTCTTTGGCCCAATTATTTTTTTTTCTGGAGGAGGGGAGATAAAAATTACTATGACATAGTATCAACATGATGATTGAAGAAATAAAGCCAAACTGGCAATGTTTTGGTTTCCAAAGACGTGAGTTGCCATAGAAAAGGCAAGTATGCAGACTGACTTCCTTAAATAGCAACTGCATCCAGGACGTTATGCTGTACAAGGATATTTTGCTCAGAACATAAAGCCTTGGGAATCAGATATTTTAGCGTAGAAGGGCAAGGACAAAAAAAGCATTCAAGTGTTTACTTGGCTAAGTTCTTAATTGTAGAAAACATCTGTGTGAAAACTAAGGCTTGATTCAGAATTCCCAATTCCTCTTTTTCATGGTAAACATACAGGCAGACTATACTTACTCGATGCCATTTCTCCCAACCAGCAAATACTTTTCTGGGACTCTATCTTCACTATAGACATTTTAATAGGAGGTAGTAGTAATTTTACAAAGAACCTTACAAAATACCCCCTTGTGAATCTCACAATCTACTAAGCATTGAAGTTGATCTATTGTTGTACAGGATCATTTTGGAGATCATTTGTGTTGGTATTTTGATGGGAATTGCATTGAATCTGTAGATTGCTTTTGGTAGGATGGCCATTTTCACTATGTTCCCATGGTAACTCAGTACCCTAGTACCCTAGTAAGGGGAACAAGGACCATTTCTGACATGAACTCAATGGCAGGCTCTTTGTCCTCCCCACCCTGCAAAAGAGAAGCAGCCCTGCTAGGCCACAGAGGAAGACTTTGCAGCCAGTCCTGAAGATACTTGATAAACCAGGGTCAGA
The DNA here is from genome assembly GCA_028658305.1 of Pachyuromys duprasi. Lineage (NCBI taxonomy): Eukaryota > Metazoa > Chordata > Mammalia > Rodentia > Muridae > Pachyuromys > Pachyuromys duprasi. Next base: position 67,340,138 of record CM053765.1, on the reverse strand, counting down.
TGAAAGGGGAGGAGGTCCTCCCCTATCAGTGAACTTGGAAAGGGGCAGGGAGGGGATGAGGGAGGGAGGGTGGGATTGGAAAGGAATGAGGGAATGGGATATAGCTGGGATACAGAGTTAATAAAATGTAATAATAAAATAAAATAAATTGAAAATTCAGATTATCTACAAACAAAATTTGTGGGTATACATTTATTTGTAAGTGCAATGTTTCAATGACTTATTTTTCTTATTGCTACTTTCTCATTCTCTGCTTAAATCATTGACTCTCCCTTTCTCTGTATATACCAACACGTTTCCTAGTAATTGCTTTTCTGTGAGTGCTCTGTTGTACCTCTCCTCCAGGGAAAACATGCTGTTGTCTATTCAGATGCTTTTGTCATTTCCTTCGGTTAATTTAGTTGGCTCCGCTACTATTCACTCTCAAGGTGAACTGCCTGCATGCAGAATATTTACTCATTATTAAAAAGTGACATCAGGCAGTGTTCAAATTCTCTAGGTTATAAAATACACAGATATTGTTATATTGTGATGTAAATTTATTATCTGCTATGGCAAATACAAGTTTTCCTTGTCCTCAAAGATTGTAGTCAACGTTTTATATTCATTTCTTTAGCTTTGCTTTTTTTAAAGTAGATTCTTGTTGAAATATTCAAAAACAATGTTCTTGCATGACAATTTTTTTATTTTTATTTTCCTTAATAATTTCTAAGGACAGCACAAAAACTAAACAATTCCTCTTGAAGACAAACAAAGAAGTATCATAGAAATATATGAGGAGTTTGAATGTTAACATTGTGAAATTCATTAAACCAAAGCAGGATATAGTCATTTTTAGTGTAGAGCCCATTACAATTTATAGAAAACTTGCTAAGCTTTGAGAAAACTTATGGACTCCTTAGATGAGGAGGAAATGACATGAGTTCTGTTGGAGGCTTTGCAAACTGCTGGTGGAAAATGGGAGAGCAGCCAGACAACCCAACTTGTGCTCCCCTGAGCAAGTGAGATTGGCAATTAATATATTGAGTACAAGTTTTCAAAAAGAATACTATAGAAATATATGATGGAAGTCACTTTATTTTTACTCTTGTCAAGTAGGAATTGTCTATGAATATACAAGAAAGTGTCAAACTAAACAAGCTACAATGTGTTCATTGTTAAAAGTTCTTTAAAAGCATTCTCTCCTATAGTGAGAAATGGATAGTTAAAGCAAAAAAAAAATATACACAATGAAATTTTTTTCAAGCTGGAGTTTAGCTCAATGGTAATGTACATTTTTCTCAACTTTAAGACCTTAGGCTCACTCTTTAGTATCAAGACAATGATAATGCTGATGAGAAGGAGGAGGAAGAGGAGGAGAAAGTTGGTGATGGTAATAACTTTTACTGTTTATAACTTCACAGATCTCCTTTGGTCGCAATAATATGTGTAATTTTAAGTTAATATTTTCTTCTCATAAACAGCAAAATGTTAGACTAAGAGATTTTACATTCTTAAACTTAATATTCAGCAGGGCTGTCAAATTACTGAATTCTTTTATTGTAACAAAAGAGTTGGTATTTTAGTTTTGTAGTACAGCAGTACATAAATAATTTGCTAAAATCTTTTATTTGTTTATAAAATAACTCACAAAAGCATAATTTAAATCAGAATGATATTTTTAAAAAATAATTTTAATCCACTTTGTTGGAAATTAGACTTTAAATGTACAATTTAAATTTCTCCTGTTTTACTTAGCCCACCTTCCTTTCTGCAGGAGAGGAATTGTATTACAAACTGAATATATTTATGTCATGCAAACATTAAACATAAAAGTCCCTCACTTACTACATACTGTGTATAAACAAAATTCCTTTAAGTGTATCTACAGCCTCCATTTATTAGAAGGTATTGAGCAAAAACAACTTCTGTAATATTTGGTTTGTTCTTATATGCATCCGATATAATATACATTGTTAATAAAGTAACACAGAATTAAAATAATCTTTGTAAACTTTATAGCTTGGTCAAATATACTTAAATTTCAAGAAAGTCCTTTAAGCAAACTATCTAAATAACCACATACACTTTCAGCTAGTCTTATTAAGTGGAAACAAAAATATTGAATAAAACCATAAAAGAAATCTTATAATTGAAGCAATATTTGACAATGATGGTGCCATTTAAAAGTATTTAATATGTGATATTAATTATTTTGTCACCAAAGCCCGGGTTGCTCAAAAATAAATACTTAGGTTCCCTTAAGGACATAAACTCAGCAGAGAGTAGTTCAACTATTCAGGAACTGAGTCGGCAGTCTGTGTCAAAATGTCACACCCTGAAATGAGCTCAGAATGTTAACAGAGAGAGATGGTCAATCGTTGTGATTTTCTGGCCATAAAATGACATTTAGAATGAGAGTTGACATTTAAGATTTCACAAATTGTATTTGACATGCAGAAATGTCTTCTACAATAATTTTATAGATCACACAATCAGATCAGAACTCCACAATTTCTTTCCTCTTTGATTTTGTAAGTTTTTCCATCCTAGGAGTCTGTCTCTCTCTTGGCATCTCCGGGTCTCTTTGTCTTTGTCTCTGTTTCCCCTCTCTCTGTCTGTCTGGTGTATTCAGTCTATTTTATGTATATGAGTGTTTTGTTTGCTTGTATGTTTGTAGTACTGGGAACCAAACCTAAGAATAGCAGGTGTTCTTACGTGTTGTGTCACCTCTCTTAACCTGGTCGGCTTCTTTTTTGAAGTTATATTATTTATTAGGGGGTAAGATGGAGGGACATGCATGGACCATAGTGTACATGTGGAAATCAGAGGATATCTTGTGAGAATAAGTTCTCGCCTTCTGCCATTTGGGTCACTGTGACAAACTCAAGTCTTCTAGCTTGGCAGAAAGTGCTTTTGTATACTCAGCAGTTGTAGCCCCTTCTCTTGTCTCCTCCCAATTCCACAATCCCTCCCTCTTCTTCCTCTGTGCCCTTCCCCTGGTCCACTGATAGGGAAGTTCTACGTCCTCTTCTGTCAGACCTTAGCCTATCCGTTCTCATCAGGACTGGCTGGAGAGATGCAGCGGCCTTCAAGGCTAGACCCACAACCAAAAATATTTGTATTTCTTAGTATTGATTTTAGAACTTTCTGTTTTCAAAATATAAGAAAGCTAATTTTCAGTAAAATCTATAATTATTCTTACCAGTTATATATAGAATAACACAACCTGATGTCATACATTATCAATTTAAATACATGTAAAAATTAACTAAAAGTTCTTGTGTTATAAATTGAAATTTGCCATGTAAATACCTCAATACAAGGTAAAATTTTTCTCCAGGTTAGTGAACATTTCCATTTAAGTTTCATTTGATAGTTATGACAGACAATTGGTTCCTATTATGGAATTAAAAAAAAAAACCTCATGTCCCCCAATTTGCTAAAGATTTAATGTGATTGGAATTTCATACAAGAATAGAATCTGTGGGTATATGGATGATTAATGACTATTGAGTCTCAGCCGAGAAAGTGGCTAACAACATATATTTATGACGTTGGAGTGTTACAGATGACCTGAAAAATATCTTGTCATGCATTGAATTAATATGACAGATTCCCTGAAAGTTATCTGTATGTTGTCTTCAGGTCATAACAACAAGCTTTAACAGATGTTAAGGCGGTAGGAAGGGGGAGAGGCAAAAATAGAAACCATTATTAAAAGCCATTAACTATCTGGAAAATATAGGTAGCCTGTCTGTTCTTTACATTGCATATTTTTCTCCCAGCTTTCAATCTAAGTCAAGAGGAAATTTGAAGATATGAAACAGTGATGTCAGTGTACTTTCCAGTTTCTGGAATAAAGGCTTTGCTCTCAGTTTCAGCCACATGTAAACATGATACTCTCTACAAACTATCTAGTTCACTTCTCGTCATCATTTCTTACACTCCTGAACCTTAACATCCTGCACCGAGGAACTTAATCTTGATGGAATAAAAGAGCAATAAAAATCAAATTAGAATTCAATATAATTTACGAATTAAAATTCAATATAATTTATCTCATTTTGTTGAAATTTGATGTCTCAACTTCCAATTACTTATCACATTTTATTTCTCCACGTTTGCAGACTTGCACTCATACTTTCAAGTCTTCTTTGATTTTTGTTTCAACTTTGTAAGCATTTTCAACAGAATTGAATAAAGTTGATGTCAATATGCTCTTAAAGACAAAATGATCTGTATTAATGACTTTAAGATAAATATAAACTCATTATTTTTTCATGTAAATCTTTAGCCTATCTCCCAACAGATCTTTCTTTTAAGCTTGGGTTAATGCCTAGATTAGGCATTATTTACAGACATTAAGTCAAATGTATTGCTATTGGGATATCATAGACTGATTTACAGTTTCAGTATAGATATAGCTGACAATACACTGTATGTTATTATAGGAAGTGTAGTTGAATTACACTAGTAAGGGTTAACAAAAATTGCTAATGTATGTAAAGATGAAAATGTATACAAGGAGAAACAGGAAGATTGCAAGTAATTAGCCAGTCCAAGGTTGATTTCCTTCCTGTACCAAACAATCTAGATGATTTCTAAAATCTCCACAGCAAATGTGAACAAATTATGAGGCAGGAAAAAAAAAACATAAGAAACATTTAGTCAAACACATCTGCTGGTGTACTGAAGCACAGAGTACCTTAAAGAAGTTGAGAGTGACTGTACGCTAGACACAATATTAAGGCTACCAGAATATCTGAGATGGCTCGAATAAGGTGGTTGGTTTCACATTAATAATTGATCAGAATATCACATATTTAAGTATGCATATGAAACAATATAGGTCAAAACATATCACTTCCTCAACTGAGAATAATGACTCTGAGCACGATTCATTACTATTTAAGTAATATACTACTCTAAGTTTACATATTTATTCCTAAATATCAGGAAATATCTGGCACTCTTAACATAGTAATTTACACTGTCATCTTAGAAGGATGGTCTTGGAAATAGAAAAATAATAAATAGCCTCTGTCATTGCTTGAATGTCAAGTGCCCTCTACAGGATCCTTGTTTAAATATTTTCCCCTTTGCTCTTGTAATTGTTATGAGAGGCACTGTATTCATTAGGGGTTTCCTTGTGGAAAGAAGATAACAGAATATAGGACGTTGAGGTGATAACCTTGCTCTGCTTTGGGCTCAATTTTTCTGCTTCCTGATTGCAGGTGTGGTGTGCCCAACAGCATGCCAATCAGACCATGACTCAATACTGGAATGGGCGCTACCCCCATAAACCATGAAACAAAGTAGGTCTACCTTTAACTAAGCTATTTAGGCAATATTTTCTGGTACATAAAATATAATAGTAACCGAAAGCAAAGTTGCCTTTAAAACAATTAGATAGACATTTAATTAAAATATTTTATTTTTAAAATAAATTTCCAGTGAAGAAAAAATAACTATCAGTCCAAAGGGGCAGGTTGTAAGAAATGTTAGTTTGAAGGAAAGAGAGTGACTGATATAATCATTACATATTTATTTAGGGAAGATAATGAAGTAAATTCTCATCTATAATGTTATTACAAGCAGCATTATAGACAAAATGTTAAAATCATGTCATTAAAGTAATTTCAATAGAAAAATAAGCATTTAAATTTAATTTACACAGTCACTAATTTTTGAAATCCTTCTTTAAAATACTTTTTATGTTTTTTATGATATTTTTATTATTACAGTTTATTCACTTTGTATCCCAGCTGTAGCCCTCTCCCTGGTCCCCACTCAAATCCCATTCTTCCTGCCTCTTCTCCTCCCATGCCTCTCCCCCAGGCCATTGATAACGGTGGTCCTCCTCCTCTTCCATCTGACCCTAGCTTATCAGGTCTCATCCAGACTGGGTATATTTTCTTCCTCTATGATCTGGTTAGGCTACACTCACCCAGGGGAAGGTGATCAAAGAGCCAGCCACTAGGTTCATGTCAGAGACAGTCCCCATTCCTCTTACTAGGGAACCCACTTGGAGGCTGAGCTGCCATGGGTTATATCTGTGCAGGGATTCTAGGTTATCTCCATGCATGGTCCTTGGCTGGTGTATCAGTTTCAGAAAAGACCCTTAGGCCCAGATATTTTAGTTCTGTTGCCCTCCTTGTGGAGCTCCTGATCCTTCCAGGTCCTTCTATAAGATTTCCTTTACTATGTCCAAAGTTTGGCTACAAGTCTTTTTTTTTTTTTTTTAAGATATATTTATTCATTATTTATACAGTATTCTGCCTGCATGCCAGAAGAGGGCACCAGATCTCATTATAGATGGTTGTGAGCCATCATGTGGTTGCTGGGAATTGAACTCAGGATTTCTGGATGAGCAGCCAGTGCTCTTAACCACTAAGCCATCTCTCCAGCTCCCGGCTATGAGTCTTAGCATCTGCTGTTATACCCTGCTGGGTAGAGTCTTTCAGAAGCCCTCTGTGGTAGGCTTCTTTCCTGTTCCCTATTTTCTCCAACTTCCAATATCTATCCCATTTGCTTTCTGAGTGAGGATTGAGCAACTTCTCTTGGGTCCTCCTTATTGTTTAGCTTCTTCAGAAGTGTAGATTTTAGTATGTTTGTTCTGTATTTTATGACTTATATCTACTTATAAATGAGTATATACCATGTATGTCTTTCTGGTTCTGGGTTACCTCACGGAGGATGATCTTTCTTAGTTCCCACAATTTGCCTGCAAATTTCAAGAGGTCCTTGAGTAGTACTTCATTGTGTAAATGTACCACAATTTCTGCATCCATTCCGCAGTTGAGGGACATCTGGGTTGTTTCAGATTCTGGCTATTACGAATAAAACTGCTACAAACATGGTTGAGCAAATATCCTCATTGTGTACGTGAGCATCTTTTGGATATATGCCTAGGAGTGATATAGCTGGATCTCGAGGAAGCACTATTCCTAATTGTCTGAGAAAGTGCCAGATTGATTTGCAAAGTGGTTGTACAAGTTTGCATTCCCACTAGCAAAGAAGGAGGGTTCTCCTTTCCCCACATCCTCACCAGCATGTGTTGTCACTTGCATTTTTGATCTTAACCATTCTAATGGGTATATGGTGAAATGTCAGGGTTGTTTTGATTTGCATTTCCCTGATGATTAAGGATGTTGAAGATTCTTTTAACTGTTTCTCTGCCATTCTGTATTCCTCTACAGAGAATTCTGTGTTTAGCACTGTATCCATTTTTTAAATTAGAGAACTTGATATTTTCGTGTTTAACTTTTTACACTGAAAAAAAGACAGCATCTTCAACAAATGGTGCTGGTTTGACTGGATGTCTACATGTAGAAAAATGCAAATAGATCCTTATATATCACAATGCACTACTCTTGAACACTGAGCAGTCTCTTTGACCTCTAACCATCTATTGTTTGTGTGTGTCTGTGTGTGAAGAATTTGTGTCTTAATGTTTGTGTAGGAAGAATATGTCTTTTCTTAATTTTTTCTAATTTTTTACAATTTATTCATTGTAGATCCAGATTTTATGCCCCTCCCAGTCCCTCCCTTCTTCTCTTCCCTTCTCCTCCCTCCCCTGTGAGCAGGGCCTGTCTCTGTTGGCTGCTCTTTGATCACTTGCCTCTGGCAATGCAGCCTTGTGCAGACACAGAAGATTATCTAGGTGTTCCTGATAAGACTTGATAAATTATGGGCAGATGGCAATATGTTCTTTACCTTCAAGTTTATACTTCAGTCCCTGCAACAGTAAACCCAAGCAATGGATTAGGGGCACTAAATTGAGAAAATGCTTTCACAAGATCGGCTTTAGGAATGTCTGAAGGACATTTTCTCTATTAGTGATTTTTAGGGGAGGGCCTAGCTCATTGTGGGTGGTGCTGCTTCTGGTGTGTGGCCTGGGTTCTATAAGAAAGCAGGCTGAACATGCCTTAAGGAAGAAGCCAGTCAGCAGCATTCTTTTAGGACCGCTGATTCAGTTGCTGCATCCAGGTTCCTGCCCTGCTTGAGTTCCTGTCCTGATTTCCTTTAATGATGAACCACAAAGTAAATAAAACTTTCCCATTTTGATCATGGCGTTTCATTACAACAATAATAACCCTAAATAAGATAGGGTTTAAACTTTAATTTTAATTAGCTGATATTCATTTTTAGAGCCAGATTTGAGTAGACAATCATGAATCACTACCGATGGTAAGTCAGGTCCAACTGAGTTTTAGGAGACTAAAGAAAGAACTTCTTGTGTCCCTTAATATTCATGCAGAACTTTTATTTTATTCTCTTCATTTACTTTTTCTATGTGTACATGTGAATATTCATGTATGTGTATCTTTGTGTATTTGTGTGTGTGTGTGTGTATTTGTATATGTATATGTGCATGTGTGGCTCTTGGTGTTAGTGCAGACCTGTTTGTGGAGTCCAGAAGGTGGTGTCCTTAGGTTCAATCTATCATTTAACACAATTTCTCTAAATGACATTAGGTTCATCCTACATCCTCTATAGCACTGAGATTAACTGGATCGCTTCACTGACTGAGATATTTCTTTATCCTCAGCAATACTATTTTGTAGGGAATGACTCACTCATCCAAGACACTCAAGCTACAGGCTATCACTCAAAATTCTTATGTCAGTAAAAACATGAAACATTTATTTTTATTTTTTATATTAATTACAATTTATTCATTTTGTATCCTAGCTGTTGCCTCCTCCCTCATTTCATCCCAATACCACCGTCCCTCCCTCATCTCCTCCCTGCCCCTCTCTAAATCCACTGATAGGGGAAATCCTCCTCCCTTTCCATCTGACTCTAGCTTACCAGGTATCCTCAGGACTGGCTGCTGCTCCCTCAGACCAGGAGGAAGAGGTCAAAGAGCCAGCCACTGAGTTGATGTCAGAGACAGTCCCTGCTCCCCATACTAGGGAACCTACTTGGACACTGAGCTACCATGGGCTACATCCGGGCAGGGGTTCTAGCTTGTATCCATGCATGGTCCTTGGTTGGAGAATCAGTCTCAGAAGAGACCCCTATGCTCAGATATATTTGGTCCTTGTATCACTTACATCCTCTCCAGATCTTACTAACTCCCCATTCTTTCATATGATTCCCTGTACTCTGCCCAAGGTTTGGTTATGAGTCTCAGCATGTGCTTTGATACACTGCTAGGTAGAGTCTTTCAGAGGCCCTTTATGGTAGGCTCCTATCCTGTTTCTTGTTTTCTCCTACTTCCAATGTCCATCCCATTTGTCTTTCTAAGTGAGAATTGATCAACTTATCCCAGAACCTCCTTCTTGTTTAGCTTCTTTAGGTGTACAGGTTTTAGTATGTTTATCCTATCTTATAGGTCTAGTATCCACTTATAAGTGAGTATATACCATGTGTGTCCTTCTGCTCCTGGGATACCTCACTCAGCATGATCTTTTCTAGATCCCACCATTTGCCTGCAAATTTCATGATTCCCTTGCTTTTAATTGCTGAATAGTATTCCACTGTGGAAATTAACCACAATTTCTGTATCCACTCCTCCATTGAGGGACATTTGCGTTGAGAAACATGAAATATTAAAATATTTTTATCGTATTTTATTCTCTAATAAATTTTCCAAACAGTGTTCACAAATAGGCATTTCTCAATAAAAATGTAAATTTTGAAGTTATTCTAAATTTTAACCCAGAGATTGTGTTCTTTTCATCAAAATGGTCTCATTTAGTACACACATTTTATTTTAGACATCCAGTGTTCCTTTCTATTCAAATCATTAGTCAGTATGGGAATTCTTATAGTGAACCTTTGTGTCATTATCCTGCAGTACACTTTACATGTTACTGTATAACCGCATCTCCTCTCTGAGCTTCAGTGTCCACATGACCCTGATAATATTGAAACTGCAGTTACTACTGAAGATAACCTTTGGAAGTGAATATATATTTATTGGAGTCTTAGTTTCTTTCTGCCCCCTTTCCTCCTTGAAATCATGACTTTAGAATAGTTTATAGAATATGGAAAAGTGATAGTTACATTTACAGAAAGTATGAGCATGAGATTAATTCTTTTCAATTATAACTTTTTCCAAAAGTTCTTACTACCAAACCATGGCATTTTACTGGAGTTACATGTAAATGAACAATGATATTATTTTGTGCTATATTTTTATGATTACTGTAAATGTGAAAATAATTATTAATTAATTTTTTTCTTTCCTTGCTTGTCTTGGACACTAGAAAAGCTTATTCATAGCAGTAGTTAACTTAACTCAAGGCTAGATGATTCAAGTTGAGATATCTTACATGAGTAATGGAATTTATTTCTTTAAATAAGAGGCTTTGATTAATTTCACTGACAAGCCATGTCTCAGTCACTGTATGATTTAATGTATGTATGAGTTTCTCTCTTTCCAAGTCAAGAAGGTAGGTGCTTACCTTGTTCATAAAAGTATGCGGGTGAAAATTTCATATCTGGGACATGTCACAAAAAGACTGTTCTTTCTCCACCTCCACAACCTTGAAGTTCTAATGACAGAGAAGATTACAGTATCTCTTTCCTTATGCAGCACTGTTTGATCCGAGTAATAGAAACATGATCTGAGCATAGTCAATCAAAGTACACTTCAGATTTTTCAGAGGACTAAGAATGTGTGAAATGTGTATTTCTGATTGAAATTATGGAAAGAATAAGGCCCCAGCTATCAGTGCAGCATGAGATGCTGAAATGAGAGAGGAGATGCTCAGAAAAGGAAAGAGATCTGAACTAGAGATACCATTGACAGCCCTGAAGAACCTGTTTAAACTCTCCACCCAGGTAAGATTCGCAAATGCGTTTTTTGCTATTTGATTTTCATCACTGATAATAGTTCTCACTGACACTTTTCCGTGCTAAAATTAGGCTTCATTACTTTCAAACTCAATATTAGTGCCAAAAAGGAAGTTTTTAACAACACTGATCAAATTCTACACAGAAATAGAATTTAACCACCACACAGCTGCCCTTTACCCTGACCCTCACAGGTGTGTTGTGAGAATGCCAGTTTGATATGGAACACAGCAGAGGTCAACCTAAATAACACCATGTTCTCACACCTAAATATGCTTCCCTTGTTTTTCACAAGTGAAGAAAACATCTACTCAAAGGGTGTTACTTTTTTAGATTGCTTTTAAACTTGATAGATAGCTGGTATAGGGAGACTAGAATACAACGGGAATAAAAGAACTATACACCAGAATGGGTACTTGTACATTTTAAGTCCTGGCTTTAACGTAACAATCCAATACTATAACAGAAAACAATAGTGAACAATCTTAAATAACGTAATAGCAATCAGGTATAAATTCACTTATATAAAAATAAACATTTAAAAAATAGATTGGCTAGGTAGAAGGCTCAGGGGTTAAGAGTACTTTCTGCTCATCCACAGACTCCAAGTTTAGTTCTGAATACTCATGCTGGGCCACTTAAAATTGCCTAGCCTGGGATTTCACCTTACACTCATCAGAATGGCTAAGATCAAACTCTCAAGGGACAACATATGTTGAAGTGGTTAGGGAGAAAGAAGAATCCTCCTCCATTGGTGGTGAGAATGTAAACTTGTACAACCACTTTGGAAATCAACCAGGAACTTTCTCAGACAATTAGGAATAGTGCTTCCTTAAGATCCAGCTATACCACTCCTAGGCATATATCCAAAAGATGCCCCACCATTTAACAAGAACAATTGCTCAACTACGCTCATAGCAGCTTTATTCATAATAGCCAGAATCTGGAAACAGCCTAGATGTCCCTCAAAGGAGGAATGGATGCAGTAATTGTGGTATACTTACACAATTGAATACTACTTAGCAATTAAAAACAAGGAAATCATGAAATTTGCAGGCAAATGGATGGAACTAGAAAAGATCATCTTGACTGAGGTAACCCAAAAGCAGAAAGACACATTTGGTATATATTCACTTCTAAGTAGATATTGGACATACATTTTAGGATAAACATACTAAAATCTATACTCCTAAAGAAGCTAAACCACAAGGAAGACCTTAAAGAAGGTGATTTAATCCTCATACAGAAGGGCAAACAAGTATAGACACGGGAAGAAGGAGAAGACAGGAGCAGATCAGGACTATGACACAGAGGGCATAAATTTTCTAAACCTTGGTAGATGTCTTGTTTCATTCTTTATGCTAATATTGTTGACATTCACTTTTCAATCCATCACCCAAACTTTTCCTGTAGAATGATTTAGAACTCTTATTTTATACTTTGAAAGAACATTCTACCCAAATAATCACACACCACTCTATGAGACATTCTCCTGAAAAAGAAAATGGGTGTGGTAAAAGCTAAAGTTTGTGACTTTAAGTCAGGCTCAAAAAATCAAAGAGGAAACATTTAATTAAGACTTGAGGTTGTTTGAAGAAAATAAAAAGAAGACAAAGTTAAATTTCCAGAAGCTTTTAGTCACTTCATTTCAAACCCATTAGAAAGAACTGAGGGCATAACTCAGTGAAAGCACTCTTGCTACACATCCATAAAGCTCTATATAGTTCTCTCACAGCTGAGAAACTAATCCCAAAAAAGAAACCTCGGAAGTATTTGCTGTGCTGTATTTTTAGGAATGCATCCAAATGGCACCATTTTCAACTGAGATTACAGTAAGATAAATATAAAAATTTTAATTATTTTTATTAATTATAGTTTATTCATTTCTATCTCCCCTGTAGCTCCCTCTCTCTTCCCCTTCCAACACCACCCTCTGTCCCTCCTCCCTACCATTACCCCTCACCCAGTCCACTGCTAAGGGAGGTCCTTCTCCCCCTCTCCCTGATCAGGTCTCATCTGGAGTGGCTACATTGTCTTCCTCTGTGGCCTCGTAAGCTACTCCCTGCTCAGGAGCAGATGATCAAAGAGCAGGCCAATCAGTTCCTGTCAGAGACAGTCTCTGTCCCCATTACAATGGAACCCAATTGGACACTGAACTGCCATGGGCTATCTCTGTGCAGGGGTTCCAGGCCTTCTCCATGAGTGGTTCTTGGCTGAAGTATCAGTCTCAGAAAAGACTACTGTGCCCAGACTTTTTGAATCTGTTGCTCTCCTTGTAGAGCTCCTGTCCTCTCCAGGTCTTACTATCTCCCCCTTCTTTCATATGATTCCCTGCCCTCTGCCCAAAGTTTGGCTATGAGTCTCAACATCTGCCTCAATACCCTGCATGGTAGAGTCTTTCAGAGGCCCTCTGTGGTAGGCTCCTGTCCTGTTCGTTGTTTTCTCCTCCTATGTCTATCCTCATTGCCTTTCTGAATGGAGACTGAACATCTTAGCCATAGTCCTCCTTCTTGATTAGCTTCCTTAGATGTACAGATTTTAGTACGTTTATCCTACATTATATGTCTAATATACACTTATGAGTGAGTATATGCAAAATTTTACAAAAACCGTGTACAGTTGTGATTGTTCAACATAATTACCTACTTCATTAAATTGGTAAGACACTTACCTGTATTAGGGAGCATGAGACCTTTGACAGTAGAGCCAAGTTAATGGAAGGTGGCAAAACAGCGTAAGGCATGGCCTCATACTTTGTGTCTTTGAAGGATCTATTTTTTCTTAGGTAACATTTCTTTAATAGGTCTCTGTTTGGCCTTTTGTTATAGTTCCTCCACTCTTGTGCTTCTGGATTCCTGTAAGTCAAGCACCTTTCATCTACCAAATCCTTCTCACCCTGATGGATGGAACCCTCTAATGTCTTGAACCTAAATACCTATTCACTCCCTGAAAGTGTCCATTCAGGTTTTGCAGTCACAATTATGGAAATAAAAATCTTTGCTATTAAATATTGATTTAGATTTATTATTAAATTATCAAATGTGATTGTCAAGATAATTCAAATAGTGGTATTTCCTGATATTGTATTGTATTGATATTTACTATGAAGATTTTTTTAATTTTTACATTTTTATTTTATATTAATCACGGGATATGTACTTTGTATCCCAGCCATAGCCCCCTCCCCCACTCACTCCCTATCCCACCCTTCCCTCCCTCATCTCTTTCCTGCCTCTTTCCAGGTCCACTGATAGGGGAGGACCTCCTCCCCTTCCATTTAACTCTAGCTTATCAGGTCTCTTCAGGAATGGCTGCAATGTCCTCTTCTGTGGCCTAGCAAGGCTGCTCCTCCCTCGGGGGGGGGGGGGAGCAGAGAGGTTGAAGAGCCAGCCATTGAGTTCATGTCCAAAATAGTCCCTGTTCCCCTTACTGGTGTACCCACTTAGTTATTGAGCTACCAATTGCTACATGCAAGCAGGGGTTCTAGGTTATAACCATACTTGGTACTTGGTTGGAGAAACAGTCTCATAAAAGACCCCTGTGCCCTGATATATTTGGTCCTTGCAGAGCTCCTGTCCTCTCCAGGTCATATTAACTCCCCCTTCTTTCATATGATTCCCTGCACTCTGCCAAAGTGTTGGTTATTTTTCTTAATATTTACTTTGATACACTGCTAGGTAGAGTATTTCAGAGGCCCTATGTGGTAGGCTCTTGTCCTGTTACTTGTTTTCTCCTACATCCAATGTCCATCCAATTTGACTTTCTAAGTGAGGATTAATCCTCTTAACCCAGGTCCTCTTTCTTGTTTATCATTTTTAGGTGTATAGATTTCAGTATGTTTATCCTATCTTATAGGTCTATATAAGTGAGTATATACCATGTGTGTCTTTCTGCTTCTGGGATAACTCACTCAGGATGATCATTTCCAGGTCCCACCATTTGCCTGCAAATTTCATGATTTCCTCATTTTTAATTGTTGAGTAGTATTCCATTGTGTAAAAGTACCATAAATTCTGTATCCATTCCTCAACTGAGGTCATCTGGGTTCTTTCCAGGTTCTGGCTATTACAAATAAAGCAGTGACAAACATAGTAGAGCAAATGTCCTTGTTGTGTACTTGAACATCTTTGGATATATTCCTAGGAGTGGTATAGCTGGATCTTGAGGAATCACTATTCTTAATTGTCTAAGGAAACACCAAATTGTTTTCCAGAGTGGTTGTACCAGCTTACGTTCCCACCAGCAATGGAGGATGGTTCCTCTTTCTCCACATCCTCTCCAGCATGTGTTGTCGCTTGAGTTTTTTTTTTTTACATTTTTATTTTGTATTAATCACAGGTTATATACTTTGTGTCCCAATCGAAGTCCCTCCCCCGCTCCCTCCCTATCCCACCCTTCCCTCCTTAGTCTCTTCCCTGCCTCTTTCCAGGTCCACTGATAGAGCACTTGAGTTTTTTGATCTTAGTCATTCTGATAGGTGTAAGGTGAAATCACAGGGTCATTTGATTTTCATCTCCCTGATGGCTAAGGATGTTGAGCACTTCTTTAAGTGTTTTTGTGCCATTCTATAGTCCTCTACAGAGAGTTCTCTGTTTAGCTCCATACCCCATTTTTTAATTGGATTACTTGATTTCTTGCTTTTTAACTTCTTGAGTTCTTTATACATACTGCATATTAGCCCTCTGTCAGATATAGGGTTGGTGAATATCCTTTCCCGGTCTGTAGGCTGTCATTTGGTTTTGATGACAGTGTGTTTTGCTTTACAGAAGCTTTTTAGTTTCATGAGGTACCATTTATTGATTGTTGATCTTAGAATCTGTGCTGTTGGTGTTCTATTCAGAAAGTAGTCTCCTGTACCAGTGAGTTCTAGGGTCTTCCCATTATTTCTTCTAACTGGTTTAGTGTGTCTGGTTTTAGGTTGAGGTCTTTGATCCACTTGGATTTTAGTTTTGTGCAGGGTGATAAATATGGATCTATTTTCATTTTTCTGCATGCAGATATCCATTTGGACCAGCACCATTTGTTGAAGATGCTGTCTTTTTTCCATTGAATGGTTTTGGCTTCTTTGTCAAAAATCAAGTTTGCATAGGTGTATGGGTTCATTTCTGGGTCTTCTATTTGGTTCCATTGATACACTGTTCTGTTTCTATGCCAATACCATGCAGTTTTTATTACTATTGCTCTGCAGTACAGCTTGAGGTCAGGGATAGAGATACCTCCAGATGATCTGTTGTTGTAGAGGATTGTTTTGGAGATTCTGGGTTTTTTGTTTCTCCATATGAAGTTGAGAATTTTTCTTTCAAGATCTGTGAAGAATTGTGTAGGTATTTTGGTGGGAATTGCATTGAATCTGTAGATTGCTTTTGGCAGGATGGCCATTTTCACTGTGTTAATCCTACCAATCCATGAACACGGGAGGCCTTTCCATTTTCTGATATCTTCTTCAATTTCTTTCTTCAGAGATTTGAAGATTTTTTCATACAGGTCTTTCACTTTCTTGATTAGAGTCACCCTAAGGTACTTTATGTTATTAGTGGCTGTTATGAAGGGTGTTGTTTCCCTAAGTTCCTTTGTCTTTTGTGTACAGGAGGGCTTCTGACTTTTTTGAGTTGATTTTGTATCCATCCACTTTACTGAAGGTGTTTATCAGTTGAAAGAGTTCTCTGGTGAATTTTTGGGGTCACCCATGTATATTATCATATCCTTTGCAAATAGTGATACTTTGATTCTTCCTTTCCAATTTGAATCCCTTTGATCTCCTTTAGTTGCCTTATTGTTCTAACTAGAACTTCAAGTTCTATGTTGAAGAGATATGGAGACAATGGGCAGCCTTGCCTTGTCCCTAATTTCAGTGGGATTGATTTAAGTTTCTCTCCATTGATTTTGATGTTAGCTATAGGCTTGCTGTATATTGCCTTTACTATGTTCAGGTATATGCCTTGTATCACTGATCTCTTCTAGATTTTAACCATGAATGGGTGTTGGATTTTTGTCAAATGCTTTTTCGGCATCTAGGGAGATGATCATGTGGTTTTGCTCCTTCAGTTTGTTTATATGTTGGATCACATTGATGGATTTCCATATATTGAACCACCCTTGCATGCCTGGGATGAAGCCTACTTGGTCATGGTGGATGATATCTTTTATGTGTTCTTGGATTTGGTTTGCAAGTATTTTATTGAGTATTTTTGAGTCAATGTTCATAAGAGAGAAAGGTCTGAAGTTCTGTTTTTTTGTTGGGTCTTGGTGTGGTTTAGGTATCAAGGTGACTGTGGCTTCATATAAACAATTCAGTAATTTTCCTTCTATTTCTATTTTGTGGAACATTTTATAGAGAATTGGTGTTAGTACTTCTTTGAAGGTCTGGTCGAATTCTGCACTAAAAACATCTGGTCCAGCGCTTTTTTTTTGGTAGGGAGGCTGTTGATGAATGCTTCTATTTCCTTGGGGGATATAGGTCTATTCAATCTTTCTATCTGATCTTGACTTAATTTAGAAAAGTGGAATCTCTCAAGAAAATTGTCCATTTCATTTAGATTTTCAAATTTTGTGGCATATAGGCTTCTGTAGTAAGACCTAATGATTGTTCAGATTTCCTCATTGTCTGTAGTTCTATCCCCCTTTTCATTTCTGATTTTTCTGATTTGGATTGTTTCTCTCTGCCTCTTTGTTAGTTTGGCTAGTAGCTTGTCTATCTTGTTGATTTTCTCAAAGAAACAGCTCTTGGTTTCACTGATTCTTTGAATTGTTTTATTTGTTTCTAATTGATTGATTTCAGCCCTGAGTTTGATTATTTCCAGCCGTCTGCTCCTCTTGGGTGTATCTGCTTCTTTTTTTCCTAGGGCTTTCAGTTTAGCCATTAAATTGCTTGTATGAGAGGTTTGAATTTCTTCTTAAAGGCACTTAGTGCAATGAACATTCCTCTTAGCACTGCCTTCATTTTTTCCCATAGGTTTGTGTATGTTGTGTTTTCATTTTTATTGAATTCTAGGAAGTCCTTAATTTCTTTCTTTAATTCTTCACTAACCAAGCTGTCCTTGAGTAGCAAGTTGTGCATTTTCCATGTATGTGCAGGCTTTTTGTTGTTTCTGTTGTTGTTGAGGTCCAGCTTTTTACCATGATGGTCAGATAGGATACAAGGAATTATTTCAATCTTCTTGTATCTTTTGAGGCTTGTTTTGTGACCAACTATGTGGTCTATTTTGAAGAAGGTTCCATGAGGTGCTGAAAAGAAGGTATACTCTTTTTATCTGTGGGGAAAGTTCTGTAGACATCTATTAGGTCTAGTTGATTTAGGGTCTCTGTGAGTGTCCTTGTTTCCCTGTTTTGCTTCTGACTGGATGATCTGTCCCTTGGTGAGGGTAGAGTGTTGAATTCTCCCACTATTAGGGTGTTGGGATCAATGTGTGATTTCAGCTTTAATAATGTTTCTTTTACAAATGTAGGTGGTCTTTTATTTGGAGCATAGCTATTCAAAATTGTGATGTCCTCCTGTTGTAATATTCCTTTGATCAGAAAGAAGTACCCCTCCTCATCTATCCTGATTAACTTTGGTTAAAAGTCTATTTAATTAGATATTCGGATTGCTACCCCAGCTTGTTTTCTGGGTCTATTTGCTTGGAAAATATTTTTCCAGCCCTTTACTTTGAGGTGGTATTTATCTTTGTTGCATATGTGTGTTTCTTGGATGCAGCAGAATGTTGGTTCCTGTTGCCGTAACAGTTCTGTTAGTCTGTGTCTTTTTATTGGAGAGTTGAGTCCATTGATTTTGATATATAATAATGACCAGTGGCTGTTAGATCCTTTTATTGTGGAGTTGGTGTTCTTACTATGATTCATTGCTTTTTTTGTTTCCCCCTTTTAGTTGGGAAGTTACCTCTATCCTATATTTTCTTAGGTTTATTTGTATTCATTGGATTGAAGTTTCCCTTCTAGTATCCTTCTGTAGGGCTGGATTACTATGTAGATATTGCTTAAATTTTGTTTTGTCATGGAATATTTTCTTTTCTCCCTCTATGTTGATTGAAAGCTTTGCTGCGTATAGTAATCTTGGTTGGCATCTGTGTTCCCTTAAAGACTACATGACATCTGCCCAGGCCCTTCTGGCTTTCATAGTTTCTGATCAGAAATCTGGTGTGATTCTGATTGGTCTACCTTCATATGTTACTTGGCCCTTTTCCCTTGCTGCTTTTAATATTTTTCTTTGCTTTGTAGGATAAATGTTTAGATTATGATGTGACCTGAGGTACTCCTTTTCTGGTCTAGTCTATTTGGAGTTCTGTAGGCTTCTTGTATGTTTATGGACATTTCTTTATTTAAGTTGGGAAAGTTTTCTTGTATGATTTTCTTAAAAATATTTTCTGGTCCTTGGAGCCTTGAGTCTTCTTTTTCATCTATTCCAATTATTCTTAGGTTTCGTCTTTTCATGGTGTCCTTGATTTCATGAATGTTTTGTGTTTGGAATTTTTCAGAGTTTGATTTTTCTTTGAGAGAAATACCAATTTCTGCAAGTATATCTTCAGCTCCTGAGATTCTCTCTTCCATCTCTGTATTCTATTGGTGATGCTTACCTTTATGGTTCCTGATCTTTTCTCTAAGTTCTCCAGTTCCAGCTTTTTCTCTGTTTGTATTTTCTTTATAAATTCTAATTCTGTTTTCATGCTTTGTATCATTTCCACCATCTGACTGAATGTGGCTCCTATTTTTTTGTTTGTTTCCTCTCTATATGACTTTAATTGTTCCTCTACGTGGGCAGTTAAACTTTTCTGAATTTCTTTGAGGGCCTTGTTCCTTTCCTCTTTCTGTTCCTCTTTTTGTTCCTCTAATATCTGCATAATCATAGCTTTAACATAGTTTTCCTGTGTCTCCGCTGAATTAAACTCTCCATTGCTTTTGGGTGTTTCTGGTGGGGTCATGGTGTCCTGATTTTTGTTGGGTGAGTTCTTAGGTTGACCTTTGGCCATTTATTATATATAGTCAAGGAGCTGTTTGTGCTTTGAGACTGAACTTTAGACTGGAACTGTCACTCTCAGGTGTCTGGAGTATTCTTCAAGAAGATCAGGGAATTCCAGTGGTTTGAGAGTGTATGTTGTCTCAGTTTAGCTCTGTTGTGGGATCTGTGTGCCTGGCTCTGTGGTTTGTGCTAGAAACTGTGCACACTGCAGTCTGGTTGCCACTGTAGTCTAGAAGCTTGGTTCCTCACTGTGTCAGAGGCTGAGTGTTCCAGTTTGAGATGGCAGCTGGGGGGCGCTGCTCTGGTCTGGAGGCTCCAGGCACTGGCCTTGGCTTGCTACTAAGAGCTCTCCTCTGGTTCTGAGACTTGGTACCTCCTTCTTCTGGGCCAGGGGCTGTGCACCATGGTCTGAGATGGTATCTGGGGGCTTCTCAGTCTGGCCCAGGTACTGTGTGACCCAGCCCAGAGTGGTGACTTGGGGCACCGAGGGGTGTGGACCCACAAGATGCAGCCCAAGGTATCTGGAGGGTTCTCAGTCTGGCCCGGATACTGTGTGACCCAGTCCAGAGTGGTGGCTTGGCACTGAGGGGTGTAAGTCCTCCAGGTGCAGCCCACGGCATCTGGGGGAAACTCAGTCTGGCCTGGAGACTGAGTGACCCACTCCGGAATGGTGGCTGCTGGTGCCCAGTGTGGCCACACTCAGATCAGGGCTGTGCACAGCAGGTCACTCAGAGTTTTTCCAGGGAATAGCTGGGTGTCCCTAGGACTTTTTCACTTGATTTCCTCACCATAGGAATTCCGCTCACCTGGCAATCACAAACGCTGGTGTTTTAGGTCCCAGAGTTCAGTCTCCTGGTTGCTGTGCAGACACTGCTGTCCTACTCCTCAGTCACAGTGTCCTCCTGGGGCTGCCATCTTGGATCCACCAAAGATTTATTTATGCTTAATGTAAATGAAAATTATACAGGTATAATTATAATTTCTTTCTCTTCGGAAAAAGTCTTCCTACCCAAGTGTCTGAAAATAAGTGATGGTGAATGTGAGTGTGTTTGTGTGGGGGATACATGTGTATATGATTTTTTCAATTTAAAAATTATGTATTCTTTTTCTGTGTTTATTTATTAGTTATCTAGTGCTTTATAGTTCTGGTGTACTTATCATATTTAAGTGGGGGTTGCATAACCTTCATATCTTTCTTAATGTCTTTGAAAATGTGTTAAAAATCTAATACATATCACCTTCAAATTTCAGTACTGTACATTCCCTTTACTAGAAAACAATTGGATTAACACGCGTGTATTAACAATGGTAATAACTGGAGAGCATGGTTAGAAATACTCAAGACAGCTTTTGGAAAATTAATACCATGAAAGGTGTTTCATAAACAAGGGAACTGGCTTAGACTGATCTTCACTTGCACAATTGCCAGTGCTAACTGACATTTACTAATGTGTAGTTAAATCCTAACTTAACTGGGATTATCAGCAATTTATTATTAGAGACCTTTTGCTGAGAATTTGCAAGCTTTCAGCAGTCTCCAGATTTCCATGGTAGTTGATCAGCTAGATTCCAAGGAGGAATCTACTGTTCATGGGAAGGACAAGTTCTTGTCGTTTTCCCATGTGCCAACTTCTCAGGATTCTTCATCATTTTGATTTCAATTCTTCAAACATATTTGCTTGAAGTCCTTTGAATTTTAACCTATATACTTTACAGAATTACACATGTACTCACTCTCCACCTTAAACACATCTAGTTCAGCATTACTTATATTAATAACACTTCATTTTAATGAAAAATAATGAGATTTTCACAATAAAATGTGACATTAACTTAATGTCACATTTGTAACTGCCTTTATATACTTCCATAAGCTTTATTCTATTTGCATAAACTTTACAAAATCTTCTTCTCTTTGCATGTGTACTGAATTATTTTTCTCTTAAAGATTTCAATGAATCTAGAATTTATTTGTTATATGTAATTGTTTGACTGTCTTCCATTAAGAAGCTGTATCTGTTCAGTTCAGTTAATTTTAAATTAGACTTTATGACTACAGTTTAAAATGTTCTTTCTTTTAACTAATTCGCAAATGAAAATATTAAGTATTGTATCTTTTATTCCCCTAGAACCATAAGTCAAAATAAACTCATATGGGTTGCCTTGATAATTATTTTTTATCACAGCAGAAAAGTAACTAATATGATTTCTGGATATGTGATTAATATATTTTAGGAGTTTTGCATTTCTAATATCAAGTGCATACAAACAATGAATCAATAGGCATCAAAGTTAACTGAAAATTTATAGTAATCTTATGGCCATGGGGAGTGCACAAGTGGTGATGGCAACAATAACAATGCCTTTGTACTTTTGATGAAAATACTAACAATGTTTCATTTTAGGTAGCAAATTATTTTCAAAGGTCTTAAAAATAGATGTCTCAATCTTATTTAATGGCTATTATTCCTATAAATTGAAAAGAAATGACTGAAGAAGGATATTTTGTATACATAGGGTATTTAACATTATTTTTAATGTATTTTTATTATTTATTCAATTCACATCCCGATATTAGGGCCCCTCCCTCATCTCCTCCTGGTACCACCCTTCCTCTCTCTTCTAATCCTCCTCTTTCTTTATATTTTCATGAAGGGGAACCATGTCACCTACCATCAAATCCCAGCCTATCGAGTCACATTAGGTCGGCTTGCATCCTCTTTCCTCTGTGGTCTGGCAATACACCCACACCACCAGAGGGAAATAATCAAACAACAGACAACAGAGGACATATCAGAGACAGTCTCTGCTCCCATTACTAGGAGACCCACATGAAGACTTAGCTGCCTAAGTGATATATCTTATCAGGAGATCTAGGTTCTCATCATACATCAGTCTCTGCAGTGCCCCCTGGGCCCAGAGTTGTTGGCTATGTTGGTCTTCTTATGGAGCTCCTGTCCACTCTTGCTCTTTATATTCTCCCATTCTTTCCTACAATACCCGATCTCATTTTTTACGGAAATATTATTGGTTAATTTGATTAGACAAAAAAAATGACACCTACTTGATTATGGCTATTTCTTTACTGAGGTCTTCCTAAATGAAGGCTATAAAGAGCATAAAGCAAAAATCCAGCTATACCACTCTTAGACATATATCCAAAAGATGCTCAAGTACACAACAAGGACATTTGTTCAACAATGTTCATAGCAGCTTTATTCATAATAGCCAGAATCTGGAAACAACCCAGATTCCCCTCAGTCGAGGAATGGATACAGAAATTGTGGTACTTTTACACAATAGAATACTACTCAGCAATTAAAAAAGAGGAAATCATGAAATTTGCAGGCAAATAGTGGGACCTGGAAACGATCATCCTGAGTGAGGTATCCAAAAAGTAGAAAAACACACATGGTATATACTCACTTACATAGAACTATAAGATAGGATAAGCATGCTGAAATCTATACACCTAAAGAAGATGAATAAGAAAGAGGACCCAGGGCAAGATGATCAATCCTCACTTAGAAGGACAATTGGGATGGGCATTGGATGTAGGAGAAAACAAGCAACAGGATAGTAGCCTACCACAGAGGGCCTCTGAAAGACTCTAAGTAGCAATGTATCAGAGCAGATACTAAGAATCACAACCAAGCCTTTGGCAGAGTGCAGGGAATCATATGAAAGAAGGGGGAGTTAGTAAGACTTTGCCAGGGCAAGAGCTCCATAAAGACCAAATAGATCAGGGCATAGGGGTCTTTTATGAGACTCTTTCTCCAACCAAGGAGTACGTATGGATATAGCCTAGAACTCCTGCTGGGATGTGGTCCATGGTAGCTCAGTATCCAACTGTGTACCCTAGTAAGGGGAACAGGGACTATTCTGTCATGAACTTAATAGCTAGCTCTTCGACCACCACCCCCCTTCTGGGAGGGGATAAGCTAGGGTCAGATGGAAGGGAAGGAGGTCTTCCTCCCCTATCAGTGGACTTGGAGGGGGTCAGGAAGGAGATGTGGGAGGGATGGGGAGAGTGGAAGAGAATGATGGAGGGGGCTACAGCTGGGATACAAAGTACACAACCTGTGATTAATATAAAAATAAATAAATTACTTTAAAAAAAAGAGCATAAAGCAGCCCTTGGGGTATGTGATTTATGAATATATTATCTATATAATATACACCTTATAAGGTTTATAAGATCAGTGAAATAAATTATTATTACTACTTAATAATTATGTTTACCTAAACTTAGTATTGTAATATTTATTGTAATCATGAAAAATTCCATGAAGCATTAGAATTCTTCTTAGAAGGGATTTGTGCAATGTCACATTCCAAACCCAATTTAGAAAATATCTTCACTTTTACATAGATCTACAGGAAATCTCAAAGCTATGTCTTTTAGAGCTTCATTGGTCACATGCATTTTAATTAATATAGCTTATGGAATACAATAATGAAAAGTTTAATTATGTGCTTAACGATCAACAGTAGGTGAGATATTTCTTCAGTAGCTTGACATTGTAAAAATGATTGCAATTATAATTACTAGCATTATATAGTCTCTTTGGGAAGAGAATGGCTCTACAGTAGGTGATCTTCATCCTAATTTTTTACTATTTTGTTTTATTGGGCAGAGGACAATGCATTTATCTATGTAGCTTGTTCCTTGAATTGATAGGGCATTCCTGGAGAGACTAAAATCACATCTTATTAATATTTCTTATTTCCAGCTAAGGGTCAGGGCAGTTTCTAAGAGCTAAAATTCAATAAGGAGTTCAATAATTTTTCTTTCAAATAAGATAAAATGCTAAGTGTGAGCACTGGGTGTTATTGAATGAAGAACAATTTCTCCCTTCTTACAATTAAACATTCTACCAAAGAGACACAAGAATGGCATAGGTTCAGTTAAGTTAGAATTGCAAATGTGCTTTTCATCCTGCCCTCTACAGAATATGAGTTTAAGGCTATTCCACAAAGAAAAAGATCCCCAAATATTCCAATTATTATATGCTGCAACTCTCTGGAATATTTACATTAAAGCTCTCTGTTCTGTCAGTTCAGAACTCTGGACAGCCTAGAATTTCCTGTCCATTTTGAACACAGAGTATTGACTGCTGCTTAGATGTAGCCCATGGGCAGCTCAGTCTCCAAGAGGATTCCAAGTAAGGGGAATAAGAGCTGTCTCTGACATGAACTTGGTTGCCTGCTCTTTTATCACTCACCCCCGGTAAAAAGCCCTTGCCAATCCATAAAGAAAGAGAATTCACACAGTCCAGATGGGACTCTCCCTTTAATTGCACTAAGGAAAGGGGATTGGGGGGGGGGGGTGAGAGGAAAGGAGGATGGGACCAGGAGGAGATGAGGGAGGGGAATACAATTAGGATATAAAATGAATAAACTGTTAAGAAAATAAAGAAACTTTTAGTATTTGAGAATTTAATACACCACTAATTGTTATACATAAAATTACAATTCCTATCACTCTTTCCTTCCTTTCTCCAGACTCCCCTATAAAATTCATGAGTTCTTCTATACACCACATTCAAAAGTACAATGTACCTAGTGTATTTTGTATTGTCTGTATGTGATGGGATTAATGATGAACATTTTCACTTTTTCTCTAAAGAAAAACAAACAAAAAAACAATACCTGTAAGTAACCATTGATTATTTTAACCCTTTACCTACAGGTTAAAACCTCTTGAGTTTTAATTTACTTGTTGCCAAGGTCACTGCTATGCTCATGTTAAGTTCTTCTTTAAACAACTGTATTTTGTTGAGAAATGATGAGTGCAACATTTCTATCTTGTCCCAAAGAAAACAACCTCACAGCAGTTGTCCTCATCTTGTGACATAGTTTTTCCATCCCATCTTCTAGAGGTTCGTTAATTTGTACACGTTAGGGAATCTGTTGTGCAATACATGATGCCCTTCTTTTCCTTCTGCTTACGTTTACATGTGCAAGAACCTGAATTTGATCACAAGACATACACAGTAGAGTCTGGCTTGGTGGGTAGTTTGTAGTCAAGATTATGACGAAGCAGAGACAGGCTGGTTTCTGGAGCTCCTTTTTCAGTTAACCTACCATACTTATGTGAGCCGTACAAATAAAAAAAATGCTATCTTAAACTAAAAGTTTGGTAAAGCACACACCTATGAACTGACACCAGAGTTGTTCTTCTGAATTCATGTGACATATAGGTATATGTACCTGTGCTATATAAATGGTGCATACACACAAATTTTATAACGTCTCATAAACAATTCCATCCAAACATACCTGCATAAAAACCTCTCTTATGCATTTATGTATAATAAGAATATTTGAAGAAAATTACTA
Source organism: Pachyuromys duprasi (assembly GCA_028658305.1). NCBI lineage: Eukaryota > Metazoa > Chordata > Mammalia > Rodentia > Muridae > Pachyuromys > Pachyuromys duprasi. Next base: position 67,314,055 of record CM053765.1, on the reverse strand, counting down.
TACATTGCTAACAGCCTCTTTCTTCACAACAATGTAAGGAAGTAATAACACTGTGATCTACTTTACCATTTGTAAAAAGATCTCTATTTCACAAGATCTTTACAAACCAGCACCTAAAAGAAACTGTGTGTGCCATAATGATCCTTATAAAGTGCTGGTTCTTAAATGATGGTTTTCCTAAAGTTGAAGTGAAGAGTGTGAAACTCCTCCTCTTAACCTGAAAGCATCAGATTCTCCCAGAGTATTTCAGTTTCTTTTCTTGGATAGATTAAGAAGGTACTGGCTTCCGAGGGAATAAGAAGTAAGTTCTTCATTTTTAGGCTCATTACAATGTTCAGGGAAGTCATAGCTGCACTTTTTATACAGTCTAAATTAATTTTGTCCCTATTGCATTGGAGAGCTAAATAAAATCATCCCTATTTTTAGAATATCTATAGAAATATATCATACCTTTAGCATATACGCACTAGTTTTAAAAGTATCTATTACTTGTACTTAAACTATTGTCGTATCCAATATATTTCACCTAAGAAAAAATACACTGTGGAATTATTCTCTGCAATCTTTATGATAGTGACAGATTTTATGGATTAGTATTTATTAGACACCTAAGAATACTTGGACTTGGCTGAACACAATAGTTTAGGTCATTGTAGACAGGAAATAAAACATAAAATGAAAGTTTATATGACACAATAAATTCACATAAAACTGTAAAGAGTATTTGGCACATTCTGGGAATGGGACAAGAAGATAAAAATTTAGAAAATAGAAGGAAATATACTGGTAATATTTTGAAAGATAACTAGCTTGCAGATTAAATGAACTTTCCAGAACATAGTACTATCTTACTTGAATCTTTCTTAAGATAACATAGCATGTTAGAGAATTAGTGAGAGACTAAGAGAAAAGAAAACTGGAAGAAGAACATGAAAACAGTATTGAACAGTCTGAGATTCCTATATTGGAAAAAATTGGACTCATTAATTAGAAAACATGGGACTATGGGCTTTTATAAAAGGTATTTTATATAAGCTTAGTAGTCAATATACTCAAAATAAGCATAACATGTAAGAAAATGTAACAGGTAAAGAGTTAGTGTATGAATATACTAAATATGTAGCGTATTAGTCTGGGTTCTTTAGAATAACCGAACTTAAGGAATGAATCTCTTTATATGCAAAGAAAGGAGGATTTGAAGATGCTTTAAGGCTGTAGTCCAGCTAATGCCACAATGGCTACCTATGACAGTGAGGTTCAAGAATCCAGCAGTTGTTCATTCCATGAGGCTAGAAGTCTGTGTTGGAGTTCAAAATATACTATATTGTCAAATAAGTAAGCTCTCATGCCAGTGAATGAACACACTTACTAGCAAGGTGAAAGCAAGCATGCAAAGAACAAAATATTTCTTCTTCATGGCTTTATATGGACTCCCACAGAAGGTTTGTCTACCGTCAAAGATCTGGCTTAAAGATGTGTCTTCCCAAAGATTTGGTTGTGAGTCTTAATATCTGCTTTGATACATTACTAGGTAGACTCTTTCAGAGGCCCTCTGTGGTAGGATCCTGTCCTGTTGCTTCTTTACTCCTACATCCGATGTCCACCCCATTTGTCTAAGTGAAGATTGATAATCTTAACCCGGGTCCTCTTTCTTGCCTATCTTCTTTAGGTGTATAGATTTCAGTATGTTTTTCCTATCTTATAGGTCTGTATAAGTGAGTATATACCATGTGGTTCTTTCTGCTTTTGGGGTACCTCACTCAGGATGTTTCCAGGTCCCACCATTTGCTTGCAAATTTCATGATTTCCTCATTTTTAATTGCTAAGTAGTATTCCATTGTGTAAAAGTACCATAATTTCTGTATCCATTCCTCGATTGAGGGACATCTGGGTTGTTTCCAAGTTCTGGCTATTACAAATTAAGCTGCTACAAACATGGTTGAGCAAACGTCCCTGTTGTGTACTTGAGTATCTTTTAGATACATGCCTAAGAGTGGTATAGCTGGGTCTTGAGGAATCACTATTCCTAATTGTCTAAGGAAGCCCCAAATTGATTTCCAGAGTGGCTGTACAAGTTTGAATTCCCACCAGCAATGGAGGAGGAATCCTGTTTCTCTACAATCTCTCCAGCATGTGTTGTCACTTGAGTTTTTGATCTTAGCCATTCTTGTGGGTGTAAGGTGAAATCTCCAGGTCCTTTTGATTTGCATCTCCCTGATGGCTAAGGATGTTGAGCATCTCTTTAAGTGTTTTTCTGCCATTCTACAATTTTCTACAGAGAGTTCTCTGTTTAGCTCTATACCCCATTTTTTAATTGGATTACTTGATTTGGCAGGGTGCAGGGAATCATATGAAAGAAGGGGGAGTTAGTAAGACTTGGCCAGGACAAGAGCTCCACAAAGACCAAATAGATCAGGGCACAGGGGTCTTTTATGAGACTGTTTCTCCAGCTAAGGACCATGTACAGATATAACCTAGAACCCCTGCTCAGATATAGCCAATGGTAGCTCAGTATCCAACTGGTTACCCTAGTAAGGGGAATGGGGAATATTTCTCTCATGAACTCAATGGCTGGCTCTTTGACCCTCCTCCCTTGCTAGACCCCAGAAGAGGACATTGCAGCCAGCCCTGAAGAGACCTGATAAGCTAGGGTCAGATGGAAGAGGAGGAGGTCCTCCCCTATCAGTGGACTTGGAAAGGGGCAGGGAGGAGATGAGGGAGGGATGGGGAGAGTGGGAGGGAATGAGGGATGGGGCTAAGGCTGGGATACAGAGTACATAACCTGTGATTAAAATAAAAATAAATAAATCATTAAAAAAAAAGATGTGTCTTCCCATCTCAAAGATCCAGGTGTAGTCAAGTTGTTCGCAAATAATACCTATCTAATATCCTCTTAGAGATGTGAAACATCAAGTAAATTTAAAAGTATTCTGTACAGCAGAAAAGCCGTACTCAGTACATGAGTGATAACACTCACATATAGATCCCAATTGTAATGATACTGTGCTGAAGAATGATGACAAACCACTTGCCCTAATGTACTGAATAATGTGTGTGAGCTATATTCTACACAAAGAAGTCTCCATAAATGTTGAATTTTCAATGAGAAATGTCCTCCATAGTCTTCTGGTAAGTACCTTCTTAGAACAATGAAAACACATTGTCCTACTCAGTGTCAGTTTATGCTTGTGTAGACGTGTTGAATTCCCACAGCCTCGGTTTAAGCCCTAGAGAAATCAACTCTAGCCCATAGTGCACTTTTAATGTCATAGCTATAATATATCCAAGGAAAATAAATTGCCATATTAGGAGCACAATTGGCCTTAAAAAGTATAAAATAATCTTCCCTATGGGCTTCCTTATTGTTTAGCTTCTTTCGGTCTGTATATTTTGCTATGTTTTTTTTCTATATAATATGACTAATAGCCACTTATAAATGAGTATATTCCACGTATGTCTCTCTGTTTCTAGGACATCTCACTCTGGAAGGAGTAAAAGAGAAGAAACAGGACTGGAGCCCACCACAGATGTCCTCTAAATGACTCTAACCGGCAGGGGATTGAAGCAGATGCCAAACTTTGAACAGAGCACAGGGAGTCTAATGGAAGTAGGAGGATACAAAAGAACACAGAGGGGCCAGGACTTCTCCTATCTTTGGACTAAGGAAGAGGAATGGAAGAGGATGAGATGGAGGCAGGGTAACGCAGAAAGGAGATGAGGAACGGTGCTAAAACTGGGACACAAAGCAAATAAATTGTAAACTAATATCAACAATAATTATAATTAAAAACAAAACAAGCAAACAAAAAATATAAAGAAAAAGCTTCACTCTAGGTTTAAGCTTTGAATATGAATCTGATGAGTCAGTGTAGGCACAGATAGGACTGTTTTCTGAGGGTGGGGAAAAGCTTTTGCGTTTTTATTCTTAGTTTCCTGCTGATGGTACTGTTGGTGGAAGCTTTCAGGAGGTAAACAACTGCTGAAGAACAGTATACCAGCTACACTCGGAGGTTTAACAGCTTTCATTTTTTTATTATCTAGTTTTGGAGAGTCAGTGCAGTGTACCAGGCCAGGCTCATGTTCGTCCTAGAAGCCAGTTCCAAAATCCTCGAACTATACATTTAACACTCATATATTCTCCTAGAATCAGGTGAAATCACAGCATTTGTGATATTGAGGCACTCTTGAATCTATTGGGATACTTTGTCTGAGAAACAAAAATAAAAACAAAAAAAACTGAGATAAACATAATTATTCATCTTTTAGAGATGAAACTAAAGCTGAGAAATGATGTGTTAAAATTCATGAACTACTTACTAAGCAAGCAAGAGATCAACTATTATTCACATTAACTTATAAATGTCCTGTTACAATATATCTGTTGACAAAAGTTTTTTTTTTTTCAAAGTGCAGGGAAAGAAATATTTTCTCACTCACCTGTTTGTGCTTTTGCCTTCTAATACCACAATGAATTTATTCTTCCTCATTTTTACACAAGAGCTCTACTGTTTGTTTTATTTTGCTTATTCACCGTCATTCACTTTCAAAAACACATTTTATTTTTAAAGGAACTATTTAGTGCACTTTACTTATAGATAATGTTTACCTTCTGTAGATGAACACAACTGACTCAATATAAAATGTTTGTATTTGGTTATTAGTATGAATGTCATAATTTAAGTAAAAAGATATATGCATTTAAAATGAATTTTACATAAGTACTGTAGTTATTAAAATCTGTTATTCCAGCTTTTCCCAGGCGGCTGCCGAAGATGGCGGAGGGGCAGGTTCTAGTGCTGGATGGCCGGGGCCATCTCCTGGGCCGCCTGGCGGCCATTGTGGCCAAGCAAGTACTCCTGGGCCGCAAGGTGGTGGTTGTACGCTGTGAGGGCATCAACATTTCTGGAAACTTCTACAGAAACAAATTAAAATATTTGGCCTTTCTCCGGAAGCGGATGAACACCAACCCCTCTCGTGGCCCCTATCACTTCAGAGCCCCGAGCCGCATTTTTTGGCGCACTGTGCGAGGCATGCTGCCCCACAAGACCAAGAGAGGCCAGGCTGCCCTGGAACGCCTCAAGGTGTTGGATGGAATCCCTCCACCTTATGACAAGAAAAAGCGGATGGTGGTCCCTGCCGCCCTCAAGGTTGTGCGGCTGAAGCCTACCAGAAAGTTTGCTTACCTGGGGCGTCTGGCTCATGAGGTCGGGTGGAAGTACCAGGCGGTGACAGCCACTCTTGAGGAGAAGCGGAAGGAGAAGGCCAAGATCCACTATCGAAAGAAGAAGCAGCTTTTGAGGCTGCGGAAACAAGCAGAGAAGAATGTGGAGAAGAAAATCAGCAAGTTCACAGAGGTCCTCAAGACCAATGGACTCCTGGTGTGAGACCAATAAAGACTGTTTGTGCCTCAAAATAAATAAATAAATAAATAAATAAATAAATAAATAAATAAATAAATAAAATCTGTTATTCCATTATTTATGTAAAATATTATATTCTCATGGACTTTTATTGGTTGGTAATAGTCACAGATTAGTGTATGTATGCAAAATAGTCTTAATTAAAGCTATTTTGGTGCATTCAATTCCTATACTTATTTATTTTGAGTAAGTTCCTATTTTATCAATTAATAAAGAGAAGCTCAGTGCTTATAGAAATCCCATCATGCTTATTTCAAGTTAAGGTGAGGTCATTTATTTTGGAACAATGTCTAACACAACTGAATAAGATCAAGTCTATGTTTTTTGTTACCTGCTACTCTAACATCATATATATATCAATGTTTATCATCATATTATTTAAAACTGCCTGTATTTGTGAATTCATATAATGTATATGTTAGGAAAATTTATGCATTGTGGCATAGAAAATGATCATATTAACTATATATGTGTTCCTACTTCACAAAGACTAGTGGCTGGGTACAATATTGGATGAGGAAATGAATTGATTTTCCTAAGACATCATTGATAAATACACGAGCCAACTTTGTAAATATATATATATATATATATATATATTTGGATGAGAAAAAAAATTATTTGATTTCTTAGACTGATGACAATTTGTCTTGGTTACATTGGAATGTGGGTTTAGAATGAATTGAAAAAGACAAGACTCTCAAAACTCCTAAAAGTGTATCCATTACTAATGCTTTATCCTCACTGAATCCAAGGTAACCATAGTATTCTTGTTAATGAAGACTGCACAAAGCCAATTTTGTCTCTGTACTTACATCCTGCAAGATAGTTATACAGGGAATAACATCTAAGTCTATGTTCAAATTGGCTTATGGTGAAGAGAGAAGAGAGTTTATTGGGATAAGTGCTAATGATCATGATAGTAGATAAAAGATGTTATCAAAACACAAATGGGCAGTTTGATTATGTGATTATACATTTATTTATCAGGATATGAATGCCAGTACGATGAAGACCACTACAATTACTAAATATTTTGATATAATTTGTGATATAAAAACTCAGACACAATCATAGCAATCATGAATTGTTACCATTACAAGGCAAAGAATACATTTGATTGAGATTCAGTATGAAAGAGAGTAATTTTTATCTTCAGTCAAACTTTTAAGACACAGAGTATAAGCCAAGGAACAATAGGTCATTACCACTCTTTTAGAAAAATGTTCCTTCAGTATTCTTGAGTCATCAAGCCACTTATAAACATAAACAATACCTTCATCTACTCTATTCTTGATCCTAACCCAAAGGCCAAGAAACCAAACTTCTACTATCTATTTTATATGCACAGTTTTGCTTAAATTTGTGAATTAAATTTTGTGAAAATCGAGCACTGTAAAAGGTGGAAGAAACTACTGAATTCTCACAATGGAGGCAATATAAAAACTTCAGTAAAGGAGGATTTTAGTTCAACCTAGAATTGAGAAATAATTATAAAGAAAATTAAAATACGTGAAATTAGTTCAAACGATACAATTGTTATAATGTATGATTAGTGAAGTGTACTTAGAAAACACCTGGATGAAAACAGAAACAGTTGATATTAAAAAGGAAGTGTGGATGCACATTGCAGAGGCTTATGATCATGTGTAAATGATACAATTTCACTTAGTGTTGTGTGTAACAAAAAGTATCTTGTTGCAACAAGTCCAATAAGTTTTAGGTACTCTATTGTATAAATAACCAGCAGAGAAAAATGTTTGTGAAGACACATGTTATTGCAATTATAAATGGCATCAGGGAATTTATGTGAAACTAAGGAAGATGTTCTTACACTTCTGTACTAGTCAGTCTGCTCACACATAGAATTGCACGCTGCCACAGAAAAGAACACAGTGTACACGTGAATTATTTGCAGTTGATGGGGCAGATAATCTTTTAGGCTTTTGGAGTCATTGCTCTGTTGTACCCACTTGCTATTGCCATGAAAACAGAAAAGTAGTTAATGTTAAAATCAATGAATATGTTTTGTTTCCAAATAAATTACAACTGTTGTATTTGGCTTATAAATATTCACTGATTATTCCTAATTTTGTACAAAAATAAATATTATGAAAGATTACTTTTTCTGTTATAACAAAAATATCAAAAATTTTAAAAAAGAAAGAAAAGAGAGGGAAAAAAAACAAAGTAAAGAAAACTGTGAAACAGGAAGGGTGGTGGCTCATGGCTTTAATGCTGCACTCCAGGAGGTAGAGGCAGGTGAGTAACTGTGAGCTTGAGGCTCACAAAGGGAGTCCAGAAAAGCTAAGACTATACAGAGAAACTCGGTCTCAAAAAACGAAAAATAGCAAACAAACAAACAAAAAACCCAAAACAGAAAAAAATAAGACAAAACAAATAAAACTGTTAAAACTGTAGATTCACTTTTAACACCGTGTAAATTTGGGAGTTATCACAAACATTTACTTTGTGGCTTGACTAAGGTTTCAGTACTAACTGATTTGTTATTAATACTGCAATCCAACAGCCTGGTAAGTTAAATGAGGGGGTTACTTTGGCTCATAGTTCTAATCTATTTTTGACAACGTACATCTGTTAATGGCCTTCTTGCTGTTGCAGTCTTGAGTCTGGAGAGGTGTAAGCCAAATGCTACCCCACCTTTTTGTTGTAGTGCCATCATGAGGTTAGTTTGTGTTTTTGTCTTGTTCCTATTGTTACAGCCTGTCTGATTACCTTAATTCTAGAAATGCTCTAAATATTCCATTTTAAAATACCATTAGTATCTTTAGTTTCCAACTCTTACAACTTTGTGCTAGCTTTTCTTATTCAACATGAGTTTTCAGAAGGAAGGAACGATATTTAAACCACACAGCCCCAACAAAGACATTTACTTTTTCAAGGCTAATCATTTTAATTAATTTATTATTTATTACAATTTATTCACTTTGTATCTCCACTACAGCCCCCTCCTTGGTCTCCTCCAAGTTCCACACACTTCTCTGCCTAAGCCCTTTCCCTAGGTCTCTGATAGAAGTGCACCTCCTCCCCTTCTATCTGATCCTAGCTTATCAGGTCTTATCAAGGGCTGGCTGCATCATCTTCCTCTGTGGCCTAGCAAGGCTACACCCACCAGGAGGAGGTGATTAAAGAGCCTGCTACTGAGTTCATGTCAGAGATAGTTCCTGTACTGCTTGCTAGGGAACCCACTTGGACACTGAGAAGCCTGTGGGCTTCCTTTGAACATAGGGTCTAGGTTGTCTCCATGCATGGTCCTTAGTTGGAGTAAAGTCTCTGCAGGGCCCCCTAGGCCCAGGTATTATGGCTCTGTTGTTCTCCTTGTGGAGTTCCTATCCTCTCCAGGTCTTTCTGTCTCTCTCTTCTTCCATAAGGATTCTGACACTCTGCCCAAAGTTTGGCAGTGAGTCTCAGTATCTCCTTTGATACCCTGGTGGGTAGAGTCTTCCAGACGTCCTCTGTGGAAGGTTCCTGTCCTGTTTTCGTCTTCTCCTAATTCTGATGTCTATCCTGTTTGCTCTTCTGAATGAAGGTTAAGCGTCTTTCCTTGTTGTTTAGCCTTTTTCAGAGTATAGATTTAAGTTTGTTTAGCCTACATTATATGTCTAATATCCACTTATAAGTGTATATATATATATACCATGTGTATCTTTCTCCTTCTGGGTTACCTCACTCAGGATGATCTTTTCTTTTTATTTTTTAATGTTATTATCATTTATTACACTTTGTTCTATTTTATATCCCCAAATTATAATAATCTTTCAGATACTGAAGGTAAAGGCTAGAGCTTTTTAGAAGAGGATAATTCTTTGTTCCTCATAACTTTAGTAGAAGGTACTATAAATCAAGCAACTGAAAACAAGAGTTTATTATGATTCACAATTTTAAGCGAAAGTCTAAGTTTAAGTAGACTGAATGGTGGTTCATGATAAGAAGATTTGATCTGTACTTGTTTCAATACTTTTGATAGTCCCAGGCAATTTAGGGATTATATGTAGTAATATTTTCTTTATTTCTCTTTGCATCATTTTATATTCATATCACCACATGCAAATTTCCTGTAATTTTTTAAAAACAATGAAGAAGGCAGACATTACATTAGAACACAACCCAATGACCCTTTTCTCCTCCATTTGTATTTATTCTTTGAGGAGTCAATGCAGTCTATATATTAGCATAGCCTTTCTCATTCATCATCTTCTTCCAAATCCTTCTCCAATTTTCTTTTTTTAAATTTTTATTTCTTATATTAATTACAGTTTATTCACTTTGTATCCCAGTTGTAGCCCCCTCCCTGATTCCCTTCCAATCCCACCCTTCCTCCATCTTCTCCTTCCATGCCCCTCTACAGGTCGATTTATAATTTTCTACCAAACTAACTTCATGTATTTTTTTTCTTTAAAACAAGAACAAAAACAAAAGCAAAATGAAAAGTTTCCTGAAGAACATAAAATCTGATTTGTGCTATCTACTCCTGAGGGTGGGGCTATGGTTTCCTGGACTGTGGTTCACATACCCAGTTTCATTCTATTGAAGAAAACCATTTTGCTTTCTGATAACCTTTTAGAAATAGCTTCTTGGCTAGAAGTGGGATATTGTGTTGATGTCTCATTATCAATGCCAGGATACTGTCTCAGACACTGTGAGCTCCTACTGGATTTGGCCTGCTATGCCTAGAAAAGGCTGTTTCCTTAGAATTATCTACCACCATATCTTGCTCTTATCTTTAAGCCCACATTTCTGAAAAGCTCACCAAACTTTTAGAAGATGGGTGTGATAAAAACATATTATTACTTGAGTATTGTGTATATATACCACAATTACTGTAACCATTCCTTAGTTGAGGGACATCTAGGTTGTTTCCAGATTCTGACTATTACAAATACAGCTGCTATGAACATGTTTGAGCAAATGTCCTTGTTGTATAGTTGAGCATATTTCAGATATACGCCTAGGACTGGTATAGCTGGATATTGAGGTAATACATTCCTAATTGTCTGAGAAAGCACCAGATTTATTTTCAAAGTAGTTGTACAAGTTTACATTCCCACCAGCAATGGAGGAGTTTTCCCCATTCTCAACATCCTCTCCAGCACCTGCTGTCACTTGAGTTTTTGATCTTAGCCATTCTGATTGTTTTAATGTGAAATCTCAGGGTTGTTTTGATTTGCATTTCCCTGATGGCTAAGGACATTGAGCATTTCTTTAAGTGATTATCTGCCGTTCGATATTCTTCTGATGAGAATTCTCTGTTTAACTCTGTACCCCATTTTTTAATTGGATTACTTAGTTTGCTGGTGTTTAATTTTTTGAGTTCTTTATACATTCTGGATCTTAGCCCTCTTCCAGATATAAGGTGTGTAAAGACCCTTTCCCAATCTGTAGGCTGTCATTTTGTTCTGATGAGACTGTCTTTTTCCTTTACAGAAGCTTTTCAATTTCATAAGGTCTAATTTATTGATTGTTGATCTGAGAGCCTGTGCTGTTGGTGCTCTGTTCAAGAAGTTGTCTCCTGTGTCAATTAGTTCAAGGATACTTCCACTTTTTCTTCCAACAGATTTAGTGTGTCTGGTTTTATGTTGAGATCTATGATCCACTTGGACACCGAAGGGAACATGATCAATCTTCATTCAGAAGAATAACCATGATAGACTTTCAAAACAGGAGAAGACAGGGAATAGGACAGGAACCTACCTCCCAGGCTCTGAAATACTCTAGTGTTTGAGGTATTGAAGCAGAGGCTGAGATTCACAGCAAAACTTTGGGCAGAATGCATGGAATTTTATGAAAGAAGAGAGAGATAGAAAGACTTGGAGAGGACAAGAGCTCCAAACAGAGACCAACAGAGCCAAAAACAGAAACAACAAACCAACAAACAAAAAATACTGGCCCTTGGTGCCCTGAAAAGAATAATACCCCCACCAAGGGCAATGCATCGAGAGGACCTAAAATCCTGGCTCAGATGCAGCCTTAGACTCAGTCTCCACATAGGGTTCCTAGTAAGGGGAGCAAGAGATTTCTCTGGCATAAACTCAGTGGCAGACTATCTGATCACCTTTTTCCTGGGGGTGCAGACTTTCAGGCCACAGAGAAAGACAATGCAGCCAGTCCTGATGAGACCTGATATGGTAGGGTCAAATAGAAGGGGAGAAGGACCTACCCTATGGGTGGACTAGGGGAGTGTCATAGCAGGAGAAGAGGGACAGAGGATGGGATTGGAAATAGACGAGGGAGGAGGACAAATTCAGAATTCAAATTGAATAAATTGTAATAAATGATAATAATAATAATAATAATAATGAAAAAACATATTAGTTAGGGATAAGCACCTTAAAGTCTCTCATTCTGTGTATATTGTCCATTTGTGAGGTTCCATGTTAGTTAACATCTGCTGCAAGAGAACATTTCTCTGCTGAAGATTGACTGGGGCATTAAACTACAGATATAATAGTATTTCCTTAGGATTCATTGTATCACTATTCTCCTTTAGCAGAACATTATCAATAGTTTTCCCCTGGGCCTATGATATATATTTCTCAAATTCTTGGCCTAAGAAATAATATCGAGTATAGATTTCCACTTATAGAGCTGGCCTCAAATAAAGTCTAAAAGTGATTAGTTACTCAAATATTCATGCTATTATTGTATGAATGAGCATTTATTTTAGGCAGGTAATTATGTAGCTCACAGGACTTATAGATGGGTGATATTAATAATCCTTTTCTTCTCCAGTAGTGTGTATGTCACCTTAAAGATCCATAGATGACAGCCATTAAGTTAAGCTTTAAGTTGAATTAAGCTTTAAGTTAAGTAGCAGCTATATTTTCCCATGTTCTGGATTGTATGCATGTAATATCTTTAAGTGTAAGGTCTTACTCCCCAGTTGTGGAGAGTAACCATTAGCATTAACAGTTGTCTGTAACATTCACAGGGTTTGCAGGACCCTACTGGACAAGAACTTAAAAAGATGTACCCTATGTCAGGCATTGATAGGTATATTTGGTAGCATATTATGTCTTAATGGGGGCATTGTCTCCATCATTATGTGGTTGTTCTATTTAAACCTCTTTCATATATGTATATACATTACATATATTTTATAATATCAGATTTTAACGTGTCTCTTCAAAAGTCCTTTAGTGTTAGTTTTCTAACCTCATATTCCCTCCTCTATTAGGCTTTCCTATCACCCATTCCCTTTAGACATATTCAAATTATTTCTTTATCTCTCTGTAACACTTCCTTAGTTTGTGTTTTATTGCTGTGAAGAGACAACTCTCACAGACCAAGACCAAGGCAACTCTAAAAAAGTATATATATATAATATATATATATATATATATATATATATATATATATATATATTGGGGCTGGCTTATAGTTCAGAGGTTTAGGCCATTATCATCAAAGTGAGAAATGTGGTATCATCCAGGCAGACATGGTGCTGGAGAAGGAGCTGAGATTTCTACATCTTCATCTGAAGGCAGTAGAAAGAAGCTGCCACATTAGATCCAGCTTGAGCATATCTGAGACCTCAAAGCCTGCCTCCACTGATGCACTTTCTCCAATTCCACACCTACTCCAAAAGACTGCACATCCTAGTAGTGCTACCTCCTAAGAACCAAGGCTTCAAACACAAGTCTATGGAAGACATTCATATTCAATCCACCACAACCTCTGTAGTTCATTCATATGTTAGCTTCATGAATCTCATGGTTACTTTGTTTTTAAATCAGATCACATTTTCACCTGTTTGTGATTAGGATTTCAGGATATATTTCTTAATGCATGCAATTCAACTGCAATGATTTGTTTTAGTTACAAAATGAATTCATGTATTTAAAATACAATGTAAAGTAATTAAAAATAATTAGAAAATGGAACAAAATTAAGCTTTCATAATTGAACAAAACCTGAGTGATTGAGGCCTAAGATGTACTAGTATGGCAAATAACTAATTAAAATGTGATCAAGACAAAGTCACAGTTATGGGAATCCATATTTTCAACAGAAGAATATGGAAAGATGGCATAAATTACAATGTATTCCAGTATCTGATGATGGAAAATTGTCCTGAAAAATGTCTATGGGTTGGCAACACAATGATAAGCCCACCAAACACAGTGAAAATTATTATGTGTCTTTTTCATTCCAAATATACATCCAGTAAATTACAACCATTGTCCATATAGTGCACAATTACAGAAATCCAAGTAGTAGTGAATTCACCATGGGACCATAAAATAATATGTTCTTTGGATATGAAAAAATAAAGTTGGACTTTTTCAATTATAAAATAAAATTAAATAGTCTATTTGATGTTAGAAATTTGTTTTCCTAATTGGTTAGAGTGTTCCATGTTTTAAGCAAAACGATACTTGAAGAAATATAAAATATAAAATACAAATGGGTTTTTGGTAACATAGCAAAATATTTTTATTTTCATATAGAATATTCTATAAATATGTATTTCCTAAATAATTATTTCTATGTTTATAAAACCAAATCATTTGAAAGCCAAAGCTAATATAGTTTTCAACTTTAATATATTATTCCTTAAACAAAGAAAAATAGATGAAATCAGCCTACCATTATGTTATCGTGAAAATAGTAGATAGAAATTTAGTAAGTTGTGACTTCACTCTTATTCCCTGTATGAGAACCTCTTCAAGTTTAGGAGCCAAATCAAATGCCAAACTTCTGGGCGTTTTAAAATTTTAATTACTTATGTTCTATATATTTCTTTATCATTTTCTTTACAGAAAGATTAAGACAAGGTTTCAGGGTGAACATTGTTGAGGGTTGCGGCAGAGCACGTCTGGCTCACAGGGCAGATTTATAATCAAGCATATCAAGGAGAATAATCAAGCATCAGACAGAATTCTTCCTGTGGGGGAAAGTGAATGATTAAAAAAAGTTCCTGAAAAACAGCCTGAATCAGTCTAACTATTAAGACTGCTATTTTATTTGAACCCTTTTATTAATTTCTGAAGTACTTTGGCAATGTTCATTTAACAATGAAGACTTAGAGTAACAATGATTATATAAAATTAACGCTAAGGGTATGAACTGTGACGTGTAGGCTGTACTAATAATGTGATAAATTCACCTAATATATGCAACAGATTTAATGTAAACAACCTACCAAGAGAGATAGAGATATGCAAATATTTGCATGAAAATTAATGACATTCTCTATAGGATAATGATTAAAGTAGGGGAAAATGTGTATAAACCTTTCAACAATGATATATTAAATCAAAAACAAAGCTGTCAAAAAACATATTCCCAGGAAAGGTAGAAGATGATTACAAGTTCCCAGAAAGGCCAAGTGAACAAAATAAATTTTATTTCGTTATTTAGTTGCTGTGAACAGAGTCTTCCTAGTAGAACAGGAAATTGCCTTTCTGCTTGTAAATGCTACCTTCATTTTATTTATTTGAAGCAGCTGCTGGGAAACAATGGAATTTGGTACCGAATGGAAGATAACAGATTTTTATTGACCGAGAATTTATTTGCATACACCAGAAACACACACACAAGGAAAATTGGTGAATAGAAAAAGATTGAATAAATGAACTATGTGTATAGACTAGAGAGGTCCTAGGATGCTCAATTTTAGGTGTGACACTCGGCTATATCAGTACTAACACATTGCTAATAGAAGAATTAAATTTAATTCTGAATTTTCAAGTCAGATGAATAATTTGGTTGAACTGTTTTTTGTTTGTTTGTGGTGGGTTTTTTTTGTTTGTTTGGTTTGTTTGTTTTTCTCTTATTACTCCAAAGGACAAACTACACTTTCTACATCCTGTGATCCATGTGACTGATTACTTGTTTAACAAATTCCCATGGATAGGTCAGTTTTGGTGGGGTTCCCCTAGCAAGGGGAGAAGGGGCCATGTTCAGCATGAATTTGGTTGCCTGCTCTTTGATCACCTGCGAGGTGGCGAGGTGGCCTCACTAGGCTACAGAGAAAGGGGACCCAGACAGTCTTGATGAGACCTGATAGGCTAGGGTCAGATTGGAAAGGAGGAGGACCTCCCCTATCACTGGACTACCTGAGGGTCATCTGGGAGGGGGGAAGAGGGAGGAAGAGTGGGACTGGGAGGAGATGACAGAGGGGATACAGCCAGAATACAAAGTGAATAAATTGTAATGAATAATAATAAGAAGAAACAAATTCACCTTTCCATGTGGCATCCAATGCAAAGACAAGCCTGTGCCACTTTGATCGTTCCCAGACAATAGACAATATTTCAATGCTTAAGTAAAACAGATTTAATTGCTAAACAAGATTTCAAGGAACTGAACTTCATTTTAATCACAAACAAGCTGCAAGGCAATTTTCAATTACAGCAAGCTTTTTTATTTTTCTCCAGCTGTGTGTCCCTGCTGATTCCCAAAATTACATGTAAGTTGTCCCAGATTTTCAAGTGGTGTACCTAAGGAGGTTTTTCTTTTGTCGGCTGATGAAGTATCTGTGATTTGAACTTAAAGAAATTGGCATTTATAAGATTCATTACCCCACCCTGTAAATTTCAGGACATGATGATGGAGCATAATGATAGTTGCAGATATCCCCAGTGACAGCCTTGAGCCTAATTAGGCTGCTGCTGCAAGACCTCACCTCTGCAGCAGGAACATCAAAGATAATGTGAGAGCTAAGCCTTAGAAAAAGGAATCTGTTGGGTTTTAAACAATCAGGTCAATAACGGATTGTATGTTCAAAGTTCTACAAAGTCCCTGCTTGTAGGAAAGTTTGCAGCTGTTTGTATCCCTAACAATTGTTTTCATACAAAGCCTGAGTGTTGGCAGAATTGAAATGAATGTATTCACATTTGGAGAGCTCAAAGAAAATCTGGCGCTTACTGAAACCATGTATCATTCTTTTTAAAAAATAAGAGAGCAGTGCTAACTCCATACAGGAAGGAAAAGCAGTACTTATGTCATACTTAGTTCTGCTTCCTTTACGAATCTAATTTCTGTTGCTGTACCACTTCCACGTCCTGCTATTTGTTTTAATGGCCACTCACTAAAGAAATGTCATTGTCAGTTCTTATTTGAAAGGTACTTTCTTTTGTACTTTTGTAAAGTACTGACAGAAAAACACAAAGGTGAAAGCGGTGTCAAGAGAAGGTGTGAAAATCAAGAATGCAAGAAAGACAAAATACATAAAAGATTTCAAGTAGAAACAAAAATTATGTTAGACCACTCGAAGTGCATTATTTCCTAATTTTTCTGAACAAAAATGGGGTTTCAGTGACTCACTATAAAACTGAAAATAATGTAAATGCATAAAAAGAAACAAAAAATCCAACTAAGCTTCAAATATAGGAATTACTTCAAGTTTTTGTAGACTGAAAATGAGAGGTTGGCGTATCACTGTAAAATAAGTTGAGTACCAGCACACTGTTAAAGACACACACACACAAGTGTGAAAGGCAATGATTAAGTTATAGTACCTCCATACAGTGCAGGAGTTGGAACACAAAGGAATAGCACCTTTACCAGGGAAATCCTGGAGTGTTTTAATGGCTCTGTGGGTGTTGACTGTTTGATTTAGTGAGTCTCTAGGTGTTTACTATGAGTTGGAGGAAAAGATTAAAAATTGAAGGGTTTAAAGGACAATGAACTGGAAAAGTATGTTGGGAAATTGGGAAAATGCAAACTGAATTATATTAGGCATAACAGTAACTTGAAATTAAGAATCAAAAATCATAATTATTTTCCTCTTAAGCTGTTGCGAACAAATGTTATAAATTATGGAACAATTGAAAACATAAAAACATTGTAAGGCATGCATGAATTTTCACAAGGCATCAGTTTATTATATAAGAGAAACACAAGAAATACTTTTTCTGCAACAGGTATTTCACTTTGAGTTTTCCTAGTTATTATTAATATTTCAGTTCCAGTAGATATAGCAACTATGTAAAACTTACATCCTAAACACATATTTTAATGTTGTGTGAACATTTATGCATTCTAAGAAATGAACCATAAAACAGCCTTACTAATTTTTAGTCCGTGCTGGAATGCTTGTGAATCTTAATTAATACCAAATATTCCAATCATACAAATATTCATGTGTTTATTTTAATTTATACAGGACTGTCAATTTTTCAGAAAAAGAATTTTTAGCATATAGTTTGTGTATTTGACACCTATGCATATCATAGTCATGTATTTCATTGTCTTCGTAAGGTCTGTTTTCAGCCATTATTTATAATAATACATGATAGAAGTGTATGGGAAATCATGCCTTTGACATAGATTTATGGCCTCCAAATACAACCCTCAATATCTAGGTGTATTATTGACCATGTGTATGTTGTAAGTTGATATGTAGTTAAGGTTAAGGTGTGAAAACACAAGGCAATGCCCATTGGTACAGAGATAATAATTCTCCACACACATTTGATTGTCATTTCATTGTTGTTTTATAACCAACTGTATGCACTTAGAGTTGTGCAATTAGAGTTGATTGCATGCATATGTGCATCAGACAACTAGGATGGAGGTGACCGTCCAGAAGCCTCAATTCTAAGGAACTTGAATATCCTACTATCTCTATTCAACAACCCTAGGACTCTTCAGCTAGTGTCAGCTATACAAAAGCCTCTCCCCACATATGCTTGAAGGATAATTGGGTTGACCTTGTATAAGTTTTTAAAGCTAACTACAGATTCTATGATTTCATCTATGCAGTATTCACATCTCACTGAGGAGACAACATTGCATAGGAATCCACTTAGTTTTCAGGTTCTTTACATCTTGCCTGCCCACTCTATTGTGATGGTCACAGAACCTTGTAGTGGACAATGATGACATAGCTGTCTCATATATAGCTGAACACTCAGAGGCATTTATTCTCAGCATGTGGAACAGTTAAGTCTTTCTAATAACTGTTGAATACTATACAAGAAAATTTATCTGGCTCTCAATCTTTTAGTTCCATGGAATATTCTTAAGAAAATTATGGTTGCTTTTTTGTTCTAGGTCCATTCATGTTTCTTTTGTCTTTAAAACAACCTCTGAAAGACTACCTAGGATTGTATCAAAGGAGGTACTGAGACTCATAAATAAACTTTGGGTAGAGTGCAGGGAATCTAAGGAAAGAAGGGGAGGATAGAAATACCTGGAGGGGACAGGAGTTCCATAAATATAGCCACAGAACCAAAAAATCTGAGTACAGGGGTCTTTTCTGAGAGTAATACTCCAACCAAGGACCATATAACCTAGAACTTCTGCTCAGATGTAGCCCATGGCAGTTTAATGTCCAAGTGGGTTCCATAGTAAGGGGAACAGGGACTGTATCTGACATGAACTCAGAGGTTAGCTCTTTGACTGCTTCCCCCACCCCCACCCCCGATGGGAGAGCAGCTTTGCCATGTCACAGAGGAGGACAATGTAGCCAGTTGTGATGAGACCAGAAAAGATAGGGTCAGATGGAAGGGAGGAGGACCTCCCCTGTCCCTGGACTTGGAGTGGAACATAGGAAAAGATAAGGAATGGAGGGTGATGTTTGGAGGGGAGAATAGTGGGGAGTACAACTGGGATACAAAGTGAATAAACTGATATATATATATATTTATATATATACATATATGTATATATACATATATATATATAAATATGTACCACAATTCACAGTTCCATAATATAGTTCAGTTCTGAACCATGTTTAAACTCATTATAATGAAAAATATTGTAACCAACAATGTGATCCATACAATAGAGTTCGTGGACCATTTTTTTTTTCTTTTCTAAAAATTAAACTTTAATATAACCTTACTAGTGTTGAGTATCTATTTTATGGTAAATATCACTAAGTAATTATGCACGTGGCTACTCATCCAAAATAACATTCAAAAGAAGATAACTTAATGTTTTAATGAAATAATTGTACTTCAACTGGATTGCAAATTCTTTTATTAGAAATGTATTTTTCTTCCTTTTCTTCCTTTCAACTTCTTAAATATCTAATTTCTAAAAGTCTAACAGAAAGTTTGTTACAATATAAATAGAAAAGTTAATTTTGTGACTTTATGTATATGAAATCAATCTCAGAAGAATGAGTTTAGCTTACCAATTTACTCTATTTTACAAATTCACATTTTACTAAGAGAACTATTCTATCAATGAATATTTTAGTAGTGCATGATAATAACTGCCAGTTCAATACTTATTTCTGGCATTAAAATACTCATTAGAGACAAACTGAATAATGAATAACCCAAGTTGTAAAATAAGTTCTGATAGATCACAGTACTTTATAAAGTGGTTAATAAATGCTAGTTTTGAGTACTTTATTCATATCATTCCTATTCTGACAATATAAAAAGTAGAAAAACTAAGTATAAATAAAAATAAAGAAGGGAATGGGGGAGGGGGCTATGCCTGGGATTCAAAGTACCTAACCTGTGATTGAGATAAAAATAAATAAATTAAAAAAATGATTAAAGGAGAAAAAAATAAAGAAAAATAAAAGAAATCAAACTATAGTAAAAACTCTGTTATAATGGGTTTTATATTTTAATAAAAAATCCCAATACATATTTAAATTCTCAATATGTAGATATGTCTATTTAAGAGACATATCAAGAGAAACTATCCATTCTTTGATTAAAAGTAGAGTGATTACCCAACACACAGGCGGCAGAGGCAGTCGGCTATCTGTGAATTCGAGGCCAGCCTTGTCTACAGA
The DNA here is from genome assembly GCA_028658305.1 of Pachyuromys duprasi. Taxonomy (NCBI): domain Eukaryota; kingdom Metazoa; phylum Chordata; class Mammalia; order Rodentia; family Muridae; genus Pachyuromys; species Pachyuromys duprasi. The sequence continues at coordinate 67,293,907 of CM053765.1, read as the reverse complement.
ATGAGTTCAGGACAACCAAGGCTACATAGCAAAACCCTGTCTCAAAACACCAAAAAAAAAAAAAAAAAGATTTAGGTTAGATGGAAATATTAAAGTAGCCAATTTTATCATAGCATATTATACTAACAAACTAATTTGTCCTTAATATATTGATAAAGTTGTAGCACTTAAAATATTAGTAACATAAAGGAAACAATTATATTGGTGAGGATATTAAATAGCCCCCAAAATTCTACCCTTTAGGATCCTGGGAATTAAACTCAGTTGGTGAGGTTTAGGCTCAAGAGCCTTTACCTTAATAGCCATCTCATTAGCCTTCAATGGGTTTCATTAGCTGTTATGGTTTAATTAGAAGTGTCTTTAGAAATGGTTACGTTGAAGTCATAGACATGGAGTTGTGGATTATGAAGTTGCTGATTTCTTTAATGGATTAATCCGTTGGTAAGCACATAGCTGATAATGATTCTAGAAGATTCATTGTCATAGAGAGTGGATGACTGGAAGCATGCATTTGAGGAGTATAACTTATCTCTATATGTGTATCTCTCTGTGTATCTCACTCTATACCTCTTTCTACTAATTTTCATGGAATTAGAGGCATTCCTGTGTATTTCCCTACCTTGAAGGTTTTGTCTTGCCTCAGGACTAAGAGCAAGGAGCCATATGAATATGGACTTAACCTTTGAGGACCACAATTAAAAGAAATCCTTTGGTCCTTCTAAATTATGTCAAGAATTGGGATAGCAACAAATAGAGACAAAATAACACAAATTAGTAATGGAAAATAAAATTTTGACCTCTGTGAGCTTTATGAGTCTTGCACTATTTACAATGCTTATCTGGCATTTCAAATTTATTACAAAACAATTATTTGCATGTGAGAGAAACACAAGAGAAAAAATATTTCTGTCATAAATGAGTACCATGTCTACATGTGTTCTTAAGGAAATAAAGAAGGAAACACTGAAGTTCAAGCTTTACAGGCATTTGTGAAGCAACATTTTGGGACATCTTAACTTGCAGTCATTAATTCTGGTTTATTCCATAATTTAGGTTATGTTCTTGAAAAGACAAATCAATATCAATGCTGATTCTTATCAACTTGAAAATTGTGTTGATTAATCTTCTTTCAAAACATGTTCAGGGACATATAGAATGTGATATTTTATCATATGAAGATTAATAATGAAAACAATATTCATCTAACAAAGAATTGTTAATAATGTATTTTACCCTTGATAGTTAATGAGTGGGCACATTTTCAGTTACTCACACAAATGGAAATTTTAATGGGAATTACAATATATTAGATTTAAGCACAGATCACATTAACAGGATTATAGACTCCAATGATCCCTTTGTGATGACAAAAAGTGAATAAATTGAAGTCACACCTTAAAAATAATCAGCTTTCTACAATTTCTATTTATTATAATTAGGTAAAAGTAGGTATACATTGTTTTCAAAGCAAATTTTGTTTTACTTTTAAAATTATTCATTGCTTGACCCCCCCCCCCCCCAGAGGAGCCTACCCTGATTTAGGTCTCTAGTCTGACATAGAGATACTGAGTTTCTCTTTTCTCTACAAACCTTCTGTTCTCTCTTTTTTTCTCTCCCAGGTCCGACCTCCAGCCTCTTAACTCTCTATGCTCCCTCTCCTACCTTGTTCTCTCTTTTCACCTACTACCACTGTCTATTCTATCTACCGTTCCAAGTGAGATTTATGCATCCTCCTTGGATTTCCTTGTTATTTATCACCTTTTGGTCTGTGCTTTGAAGTACGTTCATCCTGTATCATATGGCTAACTTCCACTTATAAGTGAGTACATACCATGTGCATCTTTCTGGGTTTGGGTTTGGATCATCAACCAAGGATCATGCATGAACTGGACCTAGGCCTTCTAAAAAGATGTAGCAGGACAGTTTTAAGAGTCATGTGGGTCATATGGTAAGAGAAGCGGAGACTGTGTGGGACTGGTACTCACTTGCTAGCATTTTATTACTTCCCCGTGGTGGGACTGCCTTTCCAGGCCACAGGGGAAGAGGATATGCTCAGTCCTGATGCAACTTGACGCGCTGGAATGGATGGTAAAGGGAGCGCCACTTTTCGGAGGAACTGGCAAAGGGTAGGTGGAGATGGGAGAGGAGGAGGGATGGGACTACAACCAAGATATAAAGTGAATAAAAATCAATAAATTAAAAAATACAAAAATAAGTTGTACATTGTTTTCTTATATTCTTCTTTCTGTAAACATGTTCATTTTTATGTTTATATACAGTACATAGAGCTATTGTAGTGCTTTGGAATGGGAGTGACACAAGAGGCTTCCATATTCCAATGTTTGGTCACCAGTTGGTTGGGACTATTTGAGAATGCTTAGGAGGTATGGAGTGGGAGTAAGTGTGCCATTGAGGCCTGGCCGCAGGGTCACAGAAGATCCTGATTTCCCCAGTTCTCTCTGTCAAATTTGCACCTGTGAATCAGGATGAACGTTCTGATCATTGCTCCAGCGCCAGGCCAAACTTCCTGCTGCCTCTCTCCCTTCCTTTATACTCATGTATAATAATTTATAGAACTCTAAGCTCAAAATGACTACTTTCTTCTCTATGTCGCCTTCATCATGGTGTCTTATTAAAGCAATAAAATGTAACTAAGACAGATATCAAAATTAGGAAAAGTGTCATTAAATCAAATATACAAGTAAATGCTAATATGATTTTACACATCTATTCTTATAAACATGTGCATATGCATGTTAAAAGAAAGTAAGTTTTACAATAATGTTAATTAAAGTAATATTTTGTGTGATGGGTGTATTATGAATAACCTCAAATTTGCAAACTCTATAGTATAATGGAAAATGACATGACTTAAAGTTTGATGATCAGACAGATCATCAGACAGATTATTGTCAAAAACAGTTAGAGTAAATATAAAAGAAGCTAGTGGATTGATACACACCAGTTAAAATCATGAATTTATGTAATCTGCTATCTCTTCTTGGAAGTTGGTATGAGCAGTGAACCATAAATTATATAACAATAGATCATATTAGTATTCACAATACACCATTTTGTGGTAGAAAAAGTAAGAAGGTAATGTATATGTGAGAACAATGACAAGGAGGTGGGGCAATAAGAAAGTATTAACAGCTACTTCAGAGTCTCAGTTCCATATTTGGTCGTGATCTATTTGGCAGTATAGAACTAAAATAGAATTATAACTGACAACTCATATCTTCTTGGTAGTTTTACTTTGATGAGTATTTCCTTACGTTTTAATCTGCACAATTTATAGTCTATAGTTCAGAAAAGTAGAGTTATTCTAACCTATTCCATGTGCTCTGTGCCTGAACAAAATTAAAACAATAGGAAGGTAGATACTTATAATACATATGGATATGTGCATATAAAAATTCATAAAGAAATTAAAATACTAAAACTGGAATAACACATATCTTACTGTGTTTTGCTTGGTATTATTGGAGAGTTTTTCACTCAGTAGCCTGGGCTAGCCTGTGTCTAGTAACTCATGCATGCTTCCCTTGAACTCACTCTTACCCTCCTGCCTCTATTTCATCAGTCTTGGCATTACAAGCATGAATCACTATGGCTGGATCAGAGCATTTGCCATATATTCACTGTCTTTTGAGCTTTTGGAAAGAACTTTATATCCTTTGCAAAGTTTAAGCTTCAGCTTGGTAAAACTTTACACTTGCTTGCTATCATTTTCTCGTTACCATGTGGTCATACAAATAAATAAATAAAATGTTGACCTTTATCTTTGTCATCTATTCTAGTCATATTCAAAACCCAGAAATTTTTGTAAGAATTTTGCTTTTGTAAGGAGTATGGTATACCAGACATTATTGAGAAATATTACTATATTCAATATAGTCTTCATGCCTGAAATGGATAACTTGTAGAAAAAAGAAAGCCAAAAGCAGAATGAGACTTTTCATTATGTACAAGCACAAAATGATGAGGAAATTGTTAGTCATATAAGGGCTAGAGATGCCTGATATTTTGCCAGTGCAGTCACCTAGAAACAAGGAATGTGTTTGTGCACAATGTCCAGATTCATGAGCTCATCACATTCTCAGTACATAAAAAGTGACCAACTGAGGAAATTGTGCAGTAATTATGTTTATAAAGCCTAACATTTGGAAGGTGCTTATGTCTTTGGAATCTCTTAATTCTTTTCTTGAAAAACCTAAGTTCCAAAGCATAAGTAATAGACACAAAGTAAAAAAAAAGTTAGCAATAATCAGGCTCATGACAACATTAGAGATTCATTCCCATTCCAACTCTTATTTGACTTTCATGGCATTATCATCCATTGAGTAGAATTAAACTTTTGGGTCTGATGATAAAAAAAAAAAATCAACAACTTTGCATATGTACTTCATTTACAGATTTGCCTGTCAGATTTAAAACTTTAAATTATTGCACACAATCCAATATACTTCATAAAATTTAAAAGGCTGACTCAATAATAGAGTGAACAATAGTAATTAATTTTAGTTTATCTGGTCTTTCTAAAGTACCATTTGTTGAATGAGAAGCTGTTTGAATGACAGTCAAACTGTCTTTGCAGAACTTCTTATCCACACTATTTGGAGTTTTGCATTTCTTAATGGTGCTGCCATGCTTTTACTTTGGAAAATCTTGTATTTCCATAGTGATGGGAATGTTATTTTACATTTACTTAATAATGTGTATTTAATAGAGTAACAAATTAGAATATAATTTTACATATAGAAGAAATGAAGTCATGATATCTGTGCATAAATATTCCTAAATGATAGAAATAGTATTCCTGTGAGTATAAAATGAAAAGAGTGTTCAGGGATGGCTGAACATTTAAAAATGTATCCTGCTCCTGAGGAAGAGTTGGGTTGATTTTTCTAGTACTTTTGTCTGCTTTCTACAATGAGATCCCTCACCTAAGATCTTTTTGTACTTCTGCACTCATGCTCAGTCCCTTACAAACAACACAGCACACAGATATACAGAATTAAATATAAAATACATCTTTTGTAATACAAAAAGATTTCTTTTTTTACAACTTGCAACAATGCTCTTCACATACTATATATATGTATATGTTTGTGTATCTCTATATATTATGGAGAGAGATCATTTCAGTAAATAAAACAATAAATCTGTTTTTTAATCATTCACTCAATGACTACTCTATTATTCTCAAGAGATAAATCATATTAGGCTAAATGTAGATTGTTTGAAACATTAATGTTCCTGAGATCTCAAAGAAGATGATCAAAACCTACAACAATAAAGATTTATGTATTATACACACTCATGATACATATGATGTAAAATATGATGAAGTGATCCTACTGATAAATGACAGAGACACACTTCAGTGATTACGATGTTAACTATCTAAATCCACAGCATATTTCATAGTATGCACAGATATCAAAATTCAAAAGCATTGTACCAGCACTATGTAAGGTGTCGCTGTGAAAATATGTTCGCCATCATTTAGGTGACCTGAATTCAATACCCAAATCTGATGTAATGGAAAGTAGAGCCAATATTAAACACTGTCCTCAAACTACAACATGAACAAATTAATATGCATATGCAAACGTGTGTCTGAGTGTGTGTACAATAAATAAATAGTAAATAAACGCAAAATCAAAAGAATAAAACAGAGAGTAAGTATTAGATTTTTTTTTTAAATGGGCTATTTTCTCACCACTATGAGTGCCTACATGGGAAGTAAACAAATCAACAACAACAGACATGCCATTGTGAACAGGGGTCAAACACAGATAGGAGGAGCTCAGGAGGAAAAACAGACTTGCCCAGTTAAGAGATATTGGTATCCACTATCAAATTGTCATCTTTGAAAACATATGTAAAAGTAACATTATAGAGACTGAGCATTGCATTTCGGAATATGTATGTGTATATGACTATGTGTGTATTTATGTTTAAAAATATATACATATGCATGCAAGTAAATAATTAATGAAAAAGGAAATCATGAATTTGAATGAAAAGAACAAGGAAGGGTATGTCAGAGGATCTGTAGGGAGGTAAAGAAAAGGGAAAATGATATAATTCTAATATAATCTAAAAATTGAAGAAACAGTTAAAAATAATAATGAGAAATTATAAATGAATGTAGCCATTGTCAGGAGCCAGCAGTCGCCATTAGGAGATGGCGCCGGTTTCTGGGTTCTTCCTGGACATGGCAGTGGTAAACAACTCCTGTGGGCATGTGCATAGCCCGCCAGGGGTTATGCTAATGAGGGTTTGAGACACGGACCAATCATGGAAGTACACGCCCTCTTAAGTCCTATTTAAGCAGCGTCAGTCCGGAGCCTTTTGCCACTAGCTGCACAGCTGAATAGCATGATGTATTCCCAATAAAGCGCGTGCTTCAGAAGAATCCTGTTGTAGTGTCTTTCTTGCTGGCGAGGTGGGCGCAACAAGCCATTATTTTGGAACAATCATTTCCTCAAATGTTTTCTATTTCATATCCTAAATTTTGAATTTTGAAATGAGTAACACTGAAATAAAAATTATTAGTTATGTGCTCATAACATAGGAACTAATATCACTAGGTTTACAAGCTTTATCACTTATGAATGTAATTTTGAAGTGCTTTGCAGAACTGCAATAAAAATATGACTATTGTAACTACAAGTAATTAATAAGCTATAGACCATTTAATTAGGAGATTAGTTTACTGTGCATCATTTATATATTTCTAAGTAGCATCCTAAAGCATTTCAACCTTGCTCTGATGTACATACAAAACCCCGATTTTCAGAAATAGAAGCCCTATCACTATTGGAACTGCTAAAATATTAAAAAAGCACTATAAATATGTAAGGGATAGTCCCTTCAAGATACTTATTGATGGGTTTTGTTCAGAACAACCATCTCAGTGTTGGATTTTCATCTAAATTTATGTGTAAGCTTTTCTGAGTTCAAAAGAATGCTAATATCGTAATTGATTTACCATTAAAGCATTCCTCAGTTAAAGTTTTCGTGGATAGCTGTTGGTTTACATGAGTTGCTTCATAATCTAAATTTCATGAAACAAAACGAAACCAAAAAAAAAAAATCTTCAAAGCAAAGAAACTAAGACAACTCCAAATACGTTGTATGTTGCTTTTTTTTTTTACTTTTTTATTTTTATTTTTTCCCCTTTTAAAATTTTTATTATTAGTTACATTTTATTAACTCTGTATCACAGATGAATCCTGCTCCCTCATTCCTTCCCAATCCCACCCTCCATCCCTCATCTACTCCCTGCCACTTTCCAAGTCCACTGATAGGGGAGGACTTCCTCCCCTTTCATCTGACCCTGGTTTATCAGGTCTCCTCAGGACTGGCTGCAAAGTCTTCCTCTGTAGCCTAGTAGGGCTGCTCCTCCTTTGCAGGGTGGGGAGGTCAAAAAGCCCGCCATTGAGTTCATGTCAAAAATAGTCCCTGTTCTGCTTACTAGGGTACCCACTTGGATATTGAGTTACCATGGGCTACATCCAAGCAGGGGTTCTAGGTTATATCCATACATGGTCCTTGGTTGGAGAGACAATATAAGACCTTTGTGCCCAGATACATATGGTCCTTGTGGAACTCCTATCTTCTCCAGAGCATTTTAACTCCCCCTTCTTTCATATGATTCCCTGCACTCTGCCTAAGGTTTGGTTATGAGTCTCAGTTTCTGCTTTGATACACTGCTAGGTAGAGTCTTTCAGAGGCCCTCTGTGGTAGGCTCCTGTCCTGTTACTTGTTTTCTCCTACATCCAATGCCCATTCCATTTGTCTTTCTAAGTGAGGATTGATCATCTTACCCCAGGTCCTCTTTCTTGTTTATCTTCTTTAGGAGTATAGCTTTTTACTGTTGAATATTTTAATTTTTTCCCATTTAAAAGCATATTTTAGGTACATTTCTTTATTTCAGTAGTAAATTGTTTTCTGGAATTGCTTTTCATGTTTATTTCAACTTATGTCATGTAATTTTGAGATGATTCGTGCAACTGTAATAAAAATATGACTAATGTAACTAAAAGTAATTAATTAACCAATCCAAGCCGTAGTCAAAGGTGGGACATGTATAAAATACATTGTTGTATGGAAATACTTATAATGTTTTTCAAACATTAAAAAGGAACATTGAATACTGAACAGACACATAATTAATCTCATTAACTTCTTTGTTATTCAATTGGCACAATTTATATATATATATATGGATCTGTTTTACATAGTTGGGAAAAAGTATCCATTTATTTATCCATGTTTTTAAACATTCAATAACTAATATTTACTTAATAATTTATTGAAAGCAGATGCTGAGACTCATAGCCAAACTTTGGACAGAGTGCAGGTTATCTTATGAAAGAAGGGAGGGAATAGTAAGAGCAGGAGGAGTAGGAGCTCCACAAGGAGAGCAACAGAACCAAAAATTCTCGGCACAGGGGTCTTTTCTGAGACTGTTCCTCCAACCAAGGGCCATTCATGGAGATAACCTAGAACCCCTGCTCAGAGATAGCCCATGGCAGCTAAGTCTCCAAGTGGCTACCCTAGTAAGAGCAACAGGGACTTCTCTGACATGAACTCAGTGGCTAGCTCTTTAATCACCTGTTGGTGGACTTGGAGGGGGCGGGGAGGAGGGAGATGAGGGAGGGAGTGGGAGGGTAGGAGGGAATGAGGGAGGGGGCTACACCTGGGATTCAAAGTACCTAACCTGTGATTGAGATAAAAATAAATAAATTAAAAAAAAAGAATAAAAAAAAAGAAAGTTAAAGCTAAAAAAAAAAATCACCTCCCCCTGAGGGGGGAACAGCTTTACCAGGCCACAGAGGAAGTGAGACCTGATAAGGTAGGGTCAGATGGAAGGGGAGGAGGACCTCCCCTATCAGTGGACTTGGAGAGGGGCATGGGAGGATCTGAGAGAGGAAGGGTGTGATTGGGAGGGTTTGAGGAAGGGGGCTAAAGCTGGGATAAATATGAATAAAATGTAATTAATACAAAAAATAAAAATTAAATTAAATTAAAAAACAAACAAAAAGAATTTATTGAAAACATCCATAAGAACAGAAGAAATGGCATGATAGGAATAAGTTAGCTTTATATCCCAAATACTATTAGAAAGCTAAAAAGTTATCATTATTATGAGTAACTTTTGCTTTAAAGTCTTATCCCAAATCAGTCTTACAGCTGAGGCTATTAACCCACAGCTTTAATATTACTAAATATCTTAGCCATTTCATATCAAACAAAATTTTTACTTGAAAGGTTCCAGGAACTTCAAAAATTCAGTCTGAAGTTTGGCATGGCAGTTTGTTTATGTGAAATGAGTACTAAGGATGATTTAACAGAAATATTGTTGGGATTTCAAGGCTGGCTTGAGCTACATCTAAAAATAAAGAGAGCTCATCTAAAAAAAAAGTATAAGTTCCTGAAATAGTTGAAATGAAAAGCTTTTTCTTATTCATTTTTAATGATTATGTATAGTTTTAAATAGTACCATCATTTTCAGTTACTTGAAGTATATAGAATATAGTATATAGTAAATTTAGAATATAGTATATAGTAAATTTAAATTTTTCTTCTCTGGAAATTATAATATCAAGTGTGCAAAACAGGGAAATATTCTCAAATTCACCTCATATGTAGTGTCTGAAATAGTTTATGCAAAAAGAAAGAATGGTAAGCTGTGAAGGTTTGTAGAGTTGGAAAGAATGAAGACACAGGAGTCAGGAGATGATCAGTTAAATAGTGGACCTATGTGAACTAGCTGAATATATCTAAAGCAGTTGTAAACCTTAGGAGCCTTAGTATGTTTCTACAAACAGTTCAACAGTGTGGCATGAAGACTGAAGAGACCATAAGAGTGTTTTAAGTCAATGGTAATGGTTGCACTATTGGATTAACTAGGAAAATTTATAAGAAAAATAAGTAACAAAATCAGCAGTATCTCATAAATGCATTAAAGACTTTATTAACATTTGGCTGTTTACTCCTCCAAGGGTAGTCTTAATCAGACCGTGAACACATCTGTAATTTTATGACACTTTAGTATTCCATGGCTGTGGGTTGATTTTGGTCATTTCACTGATTTCTCATAGACCAGTTTTGAGAGAAGCTTAACTTTAACACACCTCATAAACTTTCTTTCTAGAGGGCAATACAAACTTCTGAGATTTCTGCAGATCTCTGTTTTATGGAAGAAAGACTAACACTAATTATAGTAGAAACCAACAATTTAGTATGATAATATTAACTCACTAGGTTAAATATGTAAATTATTGTAAGAACTCTACCTAAATTAATCTGAATTATGATTCTTTTTACATTAAATTTAGTGACTTCTAAGAATTATAGCTAAACCATCATCTGTTTTGAAACTATACTGTCATGGTACATGGTATGGAGTAAGATCTACTTCAGATGATGTTCCACCACATTTGTCAACAGCTGGGATTATTGAGCTCCATATATATGAACAATTGTACCAATTTTCTATAACCTGGGGAAGTCTCTCATCTTTACTTGTTAGGAAACTGTGTAAGCTGTTTTCATTAAAAGCCTCTTTGGTGCATTAAAAATCTATTGAATATGATCCAATGACAAATCATTTCTTATTTGTAACAAATGATGAACAGAATGTTATGTTTATGTAAACTTCATTCTGAACAAGATTACTGGATCCATGAGGTACTCTAAACTCGTAAAAACAAAGTATTATGTATTATGTATTTTCTCAATTTGCATATTACTAATGACTGTAAACAAGGATGTTTAAAATTTAGTTACCAGCATTTTAAGAAATGTGTGTGATGTATTTGAATAGGGGTATGTTCATGACAAATTGTGTGCATGCCATATTGCCATGTAGAGTTCTAATAGCAATTATGGAAATGTGTTATTGTCTTTCCACTGAGGTTTCCATGAGTTGAACTTGGGTCATTTTGTATACTCAACAAGTACTTTTACCTGCTGAACTATCTCACTGGAACTCAGAAAAGAGTTTGAAATTGCCTAGTCAGACCAGTACTAAGATTATTGAGTTTGTCTCAATAACTGCATCTGTGTAATCTGTGTAACCTGTATCTATTTTGTCTATACTTATGTTGACAAACATGGAAAAGCCTTTATAGCAAATGTTTAAATTAAATTATAGACAGTGTTATAAGCCTGATAATTTGAGCCCTTTTATGTCAATTTCATGACACTTTATGGAAAAAATCATTATAATAATAAAATACCAGAGCAACTAATAAATGATAAGGTTTAATTGTGGTTTCTCCTTCAGGAAATTAGAGCCCATGATGGCTGCTGGAACTGAGAACAAACAACTTTTTTATTAATTTTTTCTATAAAGTATAGTTTATTCACTTTGTATCCCAGCTGTAGCCCCCTCCTTTGTTCCCTCCCAATTCCACAATCCTTCCCACATCTCCCATGCCCTCCTTCAACTCCACTGATAGAAGAGGTCCTCCTCCCCTTCTGATCCTAGCTTATCAGATCTCATCATGACTGGCTGCATTGTTCTCTGTGGCCTGGCAAGCCTGCTCCTCCTGTCAGGGGGGAGAGGGTCAAAAAGCCAGACACTGAGTTCATGTCAGAGACAGCCCCTATACCCCTTACTAGGAAACCCATTTGGACACTGGTCTGCCATGGGCTACATCTGTGCAGGGGATCTAGGTTATCTCCATGAATGGACCTTGAAAACAAACATCTTTATCCATAAGTAGGAGGTAGAGAGGTAACTAAAAATGATACTGGTCTATTTCAACCTCAAAATCTACACATTGGTTACTCAGTCTCCAAGTGGGTTCCCTAGTAAGGGGTACAGGGGATTTCTCTGACATAAACTCAGTGGTCAGCTCTTTGATCACCTCCCCCTGGGGGTGCAGCCTTGCCAGGACATAGAAGGAGATGGTGCAGCCAGCTTTGGTGAAAGCTGATAAGCTAGGGTCAGATAGAAGGGGAGGAAGACCTCCCTCATAAGGGGTCTACAGAAAGGGCATAGGGGGAGAAGATGGAGGGTGGGTGGGACTGAGAAGAGATGAGGGAAGGGGTGCAAGGGGGATACAAAGTGAATAAATTTTAATAAATAAATATATAAATAAAATTGAGTTTAAAAAAACCCTGCCCCCAGAGCACAGATATTCATACAGATGAGCCTGTGCTGCACAATCTCACTCAAATTATTATACATTTCGAGTCACAGATGTGAAACACTGTAGGGTAACTTTCTTTGTATTAATAACTATCTACTTGTCTATATTTCTTCTTTGAGATGAAGTCATGATTTGAAAGTGAGTTTGTGAAATTTTAGTTCCATGTTTGACCATGTGATGATTTTTCTTGTTACAGTCTGAAATGTAATTTTCTTATTTAAAGGTAATATTAATGCTTTATTTACATTTCATATTTCCTTTTAAACTATTTTTGCATAAATGCATGGAAGTTAAATAACTATTTTTATATGCTCATGTAAATAAATATCTTAATTAGAGTAAAGTATGATGCTCTGTTAAATCAAGTCATACCCAGTAATTTAAATTGAAATAGAACTAAATAATCAATTATTTGTTAAATTAACTAAAATATTTATTCCTGAAGCACCTTGAGTACTTTTTCCTTTTTTTTTTTTTACAATTATTTCAAGTTATTACTGGTTTTGAAGTATATATTTTTTTTCTTAAAGAGAGGTTATAACTAAGTGGCATTAACACTCCTAAAAAAATCTTTTTATAGACTTTAAACACTCCCAGATGTCAATCATTCCTTTGACATCTGACATCCTTAAAAGAATTGAAGTATTTCACATTTTACCATAAGCAAAGGAAAAGAAGTTGCTGAGTATACAGCTTTAAGCTAACCCACTATATGCAGAGTTTCAACAAAACACTGGCTCAAATTGTGTTGTCTTTGCAAGGTTATTTCTCTGGAACTTTTTTTTTCTGGGGAAAATCTTATGTACTCTATATAATAAACTGAATGCAAAATTCAACTTTATAGTGAATAAGAATATTATTATGTATCTGAACTTAGAGACCAAGAAGAACAATGAAATCAACACATTCTTGAACAGAATCAACCCTACAAGGAAAGATTTGTTCACCAGAGGCTGATGGCATGCAACAGTACTGACCTTAGGCATAGGTGAGGAAATGTTAAACAGAAATTTCATTAAAATTCTTCTTATATCTCAAATACTCTTTTGTTTTCCCAGTGTCAAAAATCAATGTATATGGACTTTTTTCTTTTTAAATTTAAATTTATTTTTTGCTATTTTTTAGTTTTCACAATTTATTCATTTTTTTTATCCCAATTGTAGCCTCCTCCCTCATCTCTTCCAGCTTCTACCTTCCTTAACCCGCCCCATACTCTTCCCCTAGCCTACTGAAAGAGGGAGCTCCCCTCTTAGGCCACCTGAGTTAGAGGAGCAGGGGCTGCCTCTCTCATGAACTCAGGTGTCTGCTCTTTTTTCACTTGTCCCTGGCAATGAAGCCTTGCTAGGCCATGGAGGAAGAGGCTCCAGGCTGTCCTAATATATAAGAAACTTAAAAATAGGCATACTTATTCACACCTTTAATCCTAACACACAGGAGACAGAGGCAAACAGATATTTGATTCCATGGCTAGCCTGGTCTACAGATTGAGTCTCAGGATATCAAGGAGTGTACAGAGAAACCCTATCTCAATGAAAATAAAAACAAAGTCAAAAGAAAAAGAAAAATTAACACTAAAATAAATTTAATAAATTGAGTCATGGTAGAATGTATACACACACTCTTAAGAGAGCAGTATTTGAATTCCCTGAATACAATTTAAAATTAAGATCAGTGCCTTATTTGCTTTGACAAATGAACTTAAAGAAGAATAAACCATATTTTAGCTCCCAGTTCAACATTAACCTTTCAGAGCAAGACAGTCAAGACAGCAGAAACTTGGAGCAGCTGGTCATAGCACCCCCACAATGGGAATACAGAAAGGGAGAAATGCAATGCACTGCTCAGTTCTCTTCCTCCATTTGCGAAGCCTAGTATTTCAACAGAGAGAGAAATGGTGCCATCAATTAATGGAGTCAGGATGACTCACAGAACTACAAACAGGCTCAACTCTGAAGTGTGGATGATTCTGTAAACTTGACAATTAGCATCATCCAACAAAGGGAGTCACGTTAGTATTATCATAGAGTATCCCTGTGTTTTAAAAACAGACTTGAGAACCTAATATATGCAGGTCAGCTTTCGTAAAGAAGGTGACGAAAGAGCTGGTTTATGCACATGAGCAGGCTTGTTCTCACTACTGGTTACAATAACCCTGGAGTTCACATCTTCTACACTGAAAGAGTACAATAGATGTGGGTGACAGTCTAAAAACTACTTTTTAAAAAACCTTTTACAAAGAAGATGGAGAGAAAAGACTAATTATTTATCATTCTACATATACATATCCAGTTAATCTTTGTGTCAGTGTGTATGAGTAATGAAAATTGAATGCAGGGCCTCACACATACTAAGCTTTGTTTCTGACAGTAATCTCTAGTTCAGATCTGTTCAGTGTGCATTTGTAAAGTTAAAAAGCTCCCACCAATGTTTCCAATCATTTCCATTTGCTTTAAAATGCCTTATTATTGTTTTTTTAGCATAGATAACTTAGTAGAGCTACATAAGAAAAAATGTTTGCTTATATTGTTACTGCTAATCTCACGTGACTGGGACTGTGGATCTGGTTAGTGGGAATTAAAGATCTGCTGTAGTAAACAAGAGACCAGAATCATTAAGTGAAGCCTTTGCTTTGGTGGGACTTATATTGAGGGTCAGATGGGACAGAAGACAGCTACGATTAGAGTATATTGTTTAGATTGTGATAATAATAAGAGATCTTTTGGACGAACAAGAAGGGAAAGATTGGGGTTGATTCAGTGATGTGTTTGTATTTTAAATTGAGAAAATGACATTTGTGCTGTTTGTTTTTGTCACCTTGACACATACCTAGACACATCTAGAAGAAAATTTTTTTTTTTATTATTTTTGGTGTACATTTATGTTTTTCCTCCATGTATGTCTGTGTGGGGTGTCAGCTATCCTGTAACTGAGATTACAGACAGTTGTGAGCTGCCATACGGGTGCTGGAAGTTGAACCTGGATCCTTTGGAAGAATAGTCAGTGCTGTTAACCACTGAGCCACCTCTCCAGCTGAGAAGAATTATTATTATTATTAATTATAATTTATTTACTTTGTATCCCTGCTGTGTCTCCTTCTTTTATCTCTTCCTAGTCCTCCCTCCTTTCCCTGCCTCCTCCTATGCCCCTCCCCTAGTCCACAGATAGGGAAGGTCCTCCTTCCCTTCCATCTGACCTTAGCCTATCAGGTCTCATCAGGACTGGCTGCATTGTCTTGCTCTGTGGCCTAGCAAAGCTGCTCCCCCAGGGGAAGGTGATCAAGGAAATGAAAACTCAGTTTATATCAGAGACAGCTCCTGTTCACCTGACTAGGAAACCCACTTGGAGACTGAGCTGCTATGGACTACATCTGAGTAGGAGTTCTAGGTTATCTCCATGAATGGTTCTTGGTTGGATAATCAGTCTCAGAAAAGACCCCTGTGCTCAGATTTTTTGGTTCTTTTGCTCTCCTTGTGGAGATCCTGTCCCCTCTGGGTCTTTCTATCTCCACCTTCTTTCAAAAGGTTCCCTTCACTCTGCCCAAAGTTTGGATATGACTTTCAGCCTGTTTGGTACCCTGATCAGTTGAGAAACTTCCTCCATGTTCTTGACCTGTAGGTAGTTTTTAGAACATTTCTTGATTAATGATTGCCTGGAGATCTATCTTCCAGGGGATGGTCCCATACCATATTGTCTTTTGTGATAGACACAGCAGACTGAGTAAGCTATGGGGCAGAAGCTATAAG
Source organism: Pachyuromys duprasi (assembly GCA_028658305.1). Taxonomy (NCBI): domain Eukaryota; kingdom Metazoa; phylum Chordata; class Mammalia; order Rodentia; family Muridae; genus Pachyuromys; species Pachyuromys duprasi. The sequence continues at coordinate 67,277,988 of CM053765.1, read as the reverse complement.
CAGCAGTCATCTAGGACCTCTATTTCAGTATTTACATTCAGGTCCCTGCCAGTGTATTTTGACTAACTTTGATACAGTCTTCTAATGATCTAAAAGCAAAGCATACACTTACAGCAAAATTTTGGTTTTATGGCATATGTTATTTCATGAACCAAAGCTCGACGTGTAATAGTAATTGGGAAGTGATTTATTGTCTGCTCTTTTGCTAAGCACATAAATGCGTACTTTCAAAGCAATGGTTAAATTATTTCAGTGCAACTATGAGATAAATGATGACTAAAGTTGCAGGTAGTTATATTTTTCAGATTTTCCTTTAAAAGAACACGCAACTTAAATCAGTACACATATGTTTTATTAACAATACCGTAATCATTCAATACATATATATTTGATGGTGAAGATAATCAAGAAATATAGTGATATATTATGTACATATGTTTACAAAGTGCAAAGATAAAATGGAAAAATTGGATACCTATAATATTTAATAGGATTTGTCTTTGAGGAGAGAAGAGTAGACCAACAGAAAGAATGAACGAAGCAAACATATTTGCAGAGGAAAATAATGCACATATATTTCAAACATGCATATTTAAGAAATAATTAATATAATAAAACATTCAAATAATATTCAACATCTAATTTAAACTTTAATGAAACACCATCTCCTGTTATCAAATGGGAAAAACAAGAAATCTCGAAAATGTTGACCACTGGCAAACATAATAAATAATAATTTCCACATACTAAGAATTTTTATAAATCTTGTGGAAAACAATATAGATTCATTTAGAAAACTTAAAGCATTTCTACTTGCATATGTAGGTTAAAAATGTAGTGTAATTGAGCAGCCAATTGATGTAGGATGTGGCCACTTAAATTCAAATTTGAGCAAAAATATTAAAAAATTCAATATGTGAAGAAATTACACCACTTATAGCCACTTACTAGTTGTAACTACATTTGGAAAGTATATATGGAAACATTTCTATTATCTAAACCCTCTTATGCTTCTGAGATCAAACATTTAAAATATTGTTTGTGATAGGTATCAAATGGAAACTATTCAAAGATTCAGCAACTCACAACAAATAGCATAATATTAGTAAATTCACACAACCTGGGGATACATGAGAGTACATAGGTATTAGATTGGCATTCTTATTAGGATTCCATTTATAGAAAGGTCAAACAAATGAAAGAAATTGTGTTATTTATGGTATTTCCACAGATTGGTAGAATCTCATATAAAATCTGATGGAAATATTATGTTTAGTTATTCATACAAACATTGGAGACAGGAAAGAGAAAAATCTGGAAGAAAAGAGAGCAGATGAAAGAAAGAGAGAGAGAAAGAAAGAAAGTGATCAAGGAAAAGGAGAGAAAGGAGTGAGGAGTGAGGGAAAAAAGGAAGTGGAAGGGAGATACAGAACGGTATTACTGAAAAGCAGAGAGATCAATTCATACTTAACTGTCCAAGCTCATGGCTGTAAGATATGAAAGATAAAAATGGGGGGAAAGATTTCCTTATGATAGACATAGCATGCTGGCAGAACTATTGATAAATTCACATGAATATATTCACCAAAAATTTGTGTATGTTAGGCTGAAAGCACAGAAATTGCTGTGAAGTTAATAAAAAAAAAACACATATGAGGATGATGAGCTGAGCTATGACTTTAAGTGAAAGCCTTAAGACATAGATTATACTAACAAGTAAGAAAAATAGAGAAACCACAAAAATAAAAGGCACATGCCTTTCAAAGGCTTGGATAGCCTAATCTAAGAATTTAAGTCTGTACATGAAGGCCACTAATGCAACAAGTCTCCCATTAATAAATGGTGTAAATATAGCTGAGTCTATACATTTTCTGAAGGGAAAATATTAAATATTCTTGTCAAGTTCATAACATTACCTATTATTATTATTAAATTATTTAAATGTATGCATACTATATTGAATTATTTTAATGATAGAAAATATTTTTAAAATATACTTATTTTTGTATTTTATTTTAAAGAAGTCTAAAAGTTCATATATTAATGAGGAACCACTTGAGTTTCAGAGAAGCTTCTGATTACAGTGAATGTCAGTGAATTTAGATTTTCACTGAACCAGGTGCTGAGACTGAGAATAAGTATCTGATGATGACCGGCGATAAAAAAAAGAAAGAAAGAAAGAAAAATTATGTCACTCATTTTAAGTCTCAGCAAACATTGTGGAAAATGAATATGAAAGTATATGAGTGATAATATAGGGATAAGATCTGCCAAATGCTATCTTCAAATTAATGACACACCTAATGCTATCACAAACACATAGCAGCTGAATTCATCCAGTGAGTACACACAGAATTGTCTGTCATCAGTCAGGCAAGGACAGGGGAGTGTTGTAATTCCCTCAGTTAAGTACTCATTGATGACTCCATCAAAATTCAACTGAATCCAGTCTGATAGTCTCATGATATGATTAAAATAAAAGTGCCAAAGGCAAACCACACATCACAAATTTGGAATAGCAATTGGTATAACTGGTGTTTATGCTGTGAACTCTTTGATAGGGGTGGAACATACATAAGAAGGAGGAAGCAGGGCAATGAGAGAATGTTAAACTCTTGTAAGTAGTTGTCAAAGAAGAAAATTTATTAATACCCTGAAATAAAATGAACATCTTTTAAAATTATTCCAGGCACAGGGGTCTCTGAAAGACTCTACCCATCAGAGTATCAAAGGAGATGCTGAGACTCATAACCAAACTTTGGGCAGAGTGCAGGGAACTTTATGGTAGAAGGGGGAGATAGATCTAGAGACCAGAGCTCCACAAGGAGACCAACAGACCTGGGCCCTGGCAGAGAGCGATACTCCAACCAATGACCATGCATGGAGAGGACCTAGACCTCCTGCTCAGATGAAGCCCATGGGCTGCTCAGTTTTCACTTAGGTTCCCTCGAAAGAGAATCAGGGACTCTAACATGAACTCAATGGCTAGCTCTTTGATCAACTTTCCCTGGGTGGGTGGGGTACAGCCTTGCCAGGCCACAGAGGAAGATAATGCAGCCAGTCCTGATAGACCTAATAGGCTAGGGTCAGATTGAAGGGATGTCCTCCCCTATCAGTGGACAATGGGAGGGGCATGGGGAGAGAAGAGAGAGGGAGGGTGGAGCTAGGAGGAGACGAGGTAGGGCTACCGCTGGGATACAAAGTAAATAGTTTGTAATAAATAATAATTAATTATTAATTGAAAATATAAAATTATTCCAGAATCACAAATAAGGAAGCTAAATAAACCAACCAACCAACAAAAAATATTTTATAATTTATGAATAGAGAACCATTTGTGGTTTGGGCATTTATACACATTGAGTAGTAAAGGCAAACAAAACATTTATTCTCTTAAACTTCTATAATATCTTAATAGTAAAGAAAGTCAAAATCCTTCCATTCTAGCTCTTGAAAAAATATATTCTTTTCTACATTTTTATGTAGTGAGAGAGAGCCTGCAAAAGCATACATGTGTGCCCTAGCACGCATGTGGAGGTCAAAGGGTGATCTGCAAGACTGTCCTCTCTGTAGAATACTGTGAATGGAGATCATTTCCTGAGTCTGGGAAGCACGCTACTTGGCTTTCTTTGCCGTCCTGCTGCTCCTGTGGTAGCTTTCTGAAAGCAGCAGCACATTGTTGTTGGTATTAACCACTGCACAGTGGTGCATTGTTTTCATTTACCATCTTCTCTCCTGTTTAATCTGTTACATCCGGGAACCAACATTTTATTCTCAGCTTCAATCACCCAGATTTCCATTGTTCTTGGTAAGGCCCCTTCTCTGCTTTCTCTAGTCTAGTGCTTGCCAATTAAAAAAAAAAAAGACTCATTTTCTGATTGCTCTCTGCAGCAATTATCACTGTTTTAAGTGGCAAACCTACAGAATGCTTATAATTGCTTTCTTATAATTACATCTTTTATTATATTCTACAAAAGCAAAAATATTATGTAGCTCTGCCAATAATTCTTTCACCCATGTATTGACTATTTGAAAAAAATGTGAATAAACAAATGTATTGATGAAATTAAAGTAGACTCTTCCAGTTTTCCTTAGGTTATGGCTGTATACATAAAAGTGTAAAGTTTTTATATTAAATTTTAGTACAGACAAAAACACAAATATGAATGAGACAACTAGGTCAAGTTCATGCTTTAAACTTAGTATATGGGATTAATCATTTATTACATTTTTCTATTTTCTTTACATGTCCAGGCATGGGTCCATCACTTCTTTAGAATTAGGCTATTTTTGCCTTAATTCTTTAATCATGAAATAAATAGATTTTATAAACATTCAAACACTTCTGGTAAGTCAAATTTAAATTTCCATGAAAAGTCTTCTGAAAAAGAAATAGTGTACATTTTTTCTAGATAGAAGAAAATGAAATGCATCTAGCGGTGGATCTATCCTATAGTTTGCAAAATTCAATTTCAAAATGAAAAGATGCTAATCTTAGAATCTTTGTCTTTTTTCTTCTTTATATTTTCTGGCCAACACATGTTAATTGTTGTGATAAACCCCAGTCATTAAAGGTTTACACAATTAAATGTGAGGATTAAACATTCACCAATTCCCAGACTTAGAAATTAATCCAGGATGAGCACAAATTGAATTTGCCATATACAAGCTTCCCACTCTCCCAGATGTTCTGAGGAATCTCTGCAAACTCAGGGATTACCACTGACATATTGATTTGGTGGAACTCATTCAGCTAAGGATGTCAGAATGAATATGTATATTTAGGGGAGTTAGACAAAAGGAAAAAATCTGTAAATTCACCTTGAAATTTCTTATGGTCCATTGATTTTATTCTTTTTAGAGCAGAGGTTTTGAGGTAATGCCCTTTGACTTTGATTTTATATAAAATGATAGCTTTGTCTACTTTTCATTGGTACTATATAGAAATAAAATTTAGAGAAAACAAAACCTTTTTCAGATCTATAGCTAAGGTAATTAAAAACCATTTACATTCTTGTAAAAGTCTGAAGAAATTAGGCTTGGAAGAATATAATTCCCTGCAAGGATAGTCTCAGTTTGGACAAGTTCTAAAACAGTGTGATGCTGAAGAACTTTAAGGTCACCCTGACTAATGAGAAAGTCAATTATATTATGTAAATAGGAAACAGCTGAGAAAGAATAATCAATTGTATTTGATTTTGTAAATTAAGAATGTCTAGGTTTTCCCTTAGACATCAGTCATGATAAAAAAAAAAAAAGCCAAATGGTGCCTTGCAGTTCTCTAAAGAGGGAATCATACCAACAGTAGACAGATTCAACACAAATTTTGTATGTAAGAGTTCTTCCTAAACCTATCACATCAAGTTCCTGGTCCTTTAATATAGATTGTGGTTTGCCTGCCAGCCAGCCTGCCTGCCTGTCTGTTTTCGGTCAGCAACAGAAGCAACAACTTCAAAAACAAACAAAAGAAACACACACAATGTCACACACACACATGCACAAGCAGACACACACAGAGACACACACACACACACACACACACTTTCCTATGTTCTTAGAGATGTTCTTTATCACAGGTCTGTCAGAACTAATGGGCTGTGCCTTTACAATAATCTCAATGTGCAAAATTCATTGAAGTATTCATAATTCATGGTCAATTTCTAAAAATTTTTAAATGACCTTCTTTTAAATTACGATAAGTCACAGAAAGAAAATGTGGATTTTGTGTTGCTATTTTTTCCTGAGACTTCAATGTATTTCCCATAGTATTAACGGTAAGAACAGAATCTTGGGATTACTGAGTTGAAAGAGGATGAAAAGATGGAAGAGTGTATTTCCATATGATACTAGGTGTTCAAAGTGCTTTATAAACATGTGTCACTGCTTCACTACTGAACTATTAACAGTAGACCTAACCTACATCTCAAAATCCAAAGGAAGTTTATTTCAGTTTCCTCTAACTGCAGCCTTTTTTTTTATCACGGCTGACTTTGTTTACTTATGCATTTCTAAAATTGGTTATAGTATTATTCTTAAATTTATTAGTTGTTATTAAGGTATATAGATGGATTTTGGATTTAGAATAGCATCATATTTAAAGCTATATTTTGGAGATTATAAGAGGAATTTGCATTAAAATGGACAGGCACAAAGCTCAAATTGTAAAATGTTTGTCTTACAAAACATAAGGGCCTGAATTTAGCTCAAGAACTCAAAACAAACAAACTGCAGCAGCAATGACATCAAAGAGTAAATAAAGAAGACAAATTTCTTGTAGCCTAACCTACTTAGCATAGCAAAGCAAGTTCCCTGATGATGTTTGACAGCTGTCCTAATATGTGGGTGCAGATTATTTTCAAATTTAAAGGATAATTTTATATAATTCCTTTTAGCAAAATAATTACAGTATGTCCACATCTGGGACCTGTGATATTCCTAATCATGAATTTTTGGTCATAATTTCAGTATTAGGTATGCCATTTCTTTTCTTGAGTAAGCCTTAAATTCTGTCATAAAATGGTTGCTACCTCCACAGCATTCATTTTGTATTGTACCCATGGATATAGCTTGGCATACCTGTCATTATTGTATTTTCATAAGAGGAACCTGCATTAAGCCATTAATAACTTTTTCACCCTCAGTAGCCCTCATGGCACCTCCCAGGACGATGAGAGCTAACCAACAGAAAAGAACATTCCTTTTGTCAGGAATGACTTGATTCCTCCATGTCCTATAACCAATGTCCTCATCAGAGAAATTTCTTTGTGGATGGTGGTAGCTCTATATGGAATATCAAACTTGGTTAAAGTTCAGAGAATAATTGAATGAGGGTGCTCAGCCACAAATGGCACATCTGTCTCACATCTCCTTCCCAGTGTGTTCTAGGAAGTTGTAGCAGAAAGACTACATGATCATGGATATCAGGACTAAATAGTGTCTGTAATGACAGTGCTACTGCATTCAGGAACTCAGAAGAGCTGTGCTTGCTTACACAAGACCTGTGGAACAAACAAAACCTGCAAGCCAGTCAACATTTAGCATAAATAGGAAAGAGTTCATTATTCCCCACTTATACCTCAGGAGTTATAGACAGTTGATGGCTTCTGTAGTAAGGGGAGTCTGTTTTCTTCAAGGATATAGATCCGAGCAAGTCAACCATACTCAGTATGGAGAGCACAGTTTGAATTGGATGGCTAATTACATACAAAAAAAGAAAAAGTGTACAGGAAATTTGGAGTATGGTTCAGAGGTGACTACAGATTTAGAAGATGTAAAAAGTTAGGGTTGTGTACTTGAAAAGACATTTGTTCAACCATGTTTGTAGCAGCTTTATTCATAATAGCCAGAACCTGGAAACAACCCAGATGTCCATGAATGGAGGAATGGATACAGAAATCATGGTACTTTTACACAATGGAATACTACTCAGCAATTAAAAACAAGGAAATAGTGAATTTTCCAGGCAGATGGTGGGATCTAGAAAAAAATCATCCTGAGTGAGGTATCCTAGGAGCAGAAAGACATATATGGTATATACTCACTTATAAGTGGTATAGACCTATACCACTAGACCTATACTAGACCTATAAGATAGGATAAACATACTAAAATCTGTACACCTAAAAACGATAAACAAGAAGGAGGACCCAGGGTGAGATGATCAATCCTTACTTAGAAAGACAAAGGAGATGGACATTGGAAGTAGAAGAAAACAAGTAACAGGACAACAGCCTACCACAGAGGGCATCTGAAAGACTCTACCTAGCAGTGTATCAAAGTAGATACTAAGACTCATAACCAAACACTGGGCAGAGTGCAGGGAATCATATGAAAGAAGGGGGAGTTAGTATGACCTAAAGAGGATAAGAGCCCCTCAAGGACTAAATATATCAGTGCACAGGGGTATTCTATGAGACTGTTTCTCCAACCGAAGACCATGCAAGGATATAACCTAAAACCCCTGCTCAGATTTAGCCCATGGTAGTTCAGTTCCCTAGTAAGGGGGAAAGGATTATTTCTGACATGAACTCAAAGACTGGCTCTTCTAACTCCACCCCCACCTTCACCCTGACCCCGAGGAGGAACAGCCCTGCTAGGCCACAGAGAAGAACTTTGCAGCCAGTCCTGAAGATACTTGATAAGCTAGGCCAAATGGAAGGGGAGGAGGTCCTCCTCCCCTATCAGTGGACTTGAAAGGGGGCAGGGAAGAGATGATGGAGGGAGGGTGGAATTGGGAGGAAAAGAGGGAGGGAGCTACGGCTGGGATACATGTGAATGACCTGTGATTAAAATAAAATAAAATAATAAAATAAAAGTTAGGGTCAAGATTAAAGGAGAGGATTTGATGGTCATATGATCAAAATTCAATATATAAAATTCTCAAAAAATTTAAAAAACATTTTTAAAAATAATATGGACAGCACCTAAAGAATGCCACTCAAGGTTTTCCTTTGGCTTCTGTATATATACTCGTCCATGAATATACGTGTTGCACACAAACATAGATATGGATACATACATTTGCACACTCACATATGCAAACATGCAAAAGGCAGAGGTTTTTCATCAATCCACGTTATAATAGCTCAAGGACATTAGTATTGTCATTTGAGGAAATATGACCCTTAATGCCTATGTGTTTAAATTATTTTGAGATTTTGTTTGCACTGTTTATAGCAATTTTCCCTTTTATAAAACTATCCATCTAGAAGGGAATCTCCTTAGTACATGGGATGTTCTACAAAGAGGCAAAACATTGTAGGCTGCAGAAAAAGAGTAACCACAGGAAGTAAAGCATTCAAAAGCTTTGTGATTTTCTGGAACTGAATAGATTCTCTAGGTCCTCCCTCCCCAAGCAGCTGGGAACAACAAGGACAGATGAAAGATACTCTCAGGCAATTTGACCTTTATTGAAGAATCTCCCAGCAGCCAAACACCTGAAAGAATTAGAGACCCACTGAAGCAACCAAAAGGATAAAACAACAGCCATAGACCAGGCTCAATACAACAGAGTATCCTGAAAGACAGTCTTGAGCACCCAGCAAGTCTTGCAGCACCATCATTTTCAGGTTTCATGAGCCATCACACAGGTGGGAGTTGACTTTGATGATACAATTGTATTTGATCCATTACTGTTTTTGTAATGCCTCAGCTATATTCCTATAAGAAACTCCAATAAAAGACATTGAGTCTGTTGGACTTTGGTGGTTTCTTTGCTTCGATATGATTTTTGGTTCCCCATTCAGAAACAGTATAAAACGTGTGCTCAACAGCATTTATAGTAATTTTTCTAATTGTTCTTTAAGCTTGTTTATTTGTTGTTGTTGTGTTTGTGTATGTCTGTGTGTATACAAATGCATTCCATGTGCTGATACCAGAGTGCACTAGATTGGCTTCTTGGAAATGTGGAAATTAAAGTATAAGTCAGAGGAGTCAATTTCCTCTTTCCTTCAAGTAGGTCTTAGCAAGCAGACTGAGGTACTTTGGCGTGGTGACAAGTGCCTTTTTCTGCTAAGCTATCTCACTGGTAACTCCAATATATCTTACCAGTTTCTTTATTAAATTTGAAACATGAATTTTTAGTGACTTGTATTTATCTTCTTTTATGATCAAGCTATTTACTTCCTTTTATGAAAAAAATGTGCTACAATAGTTTGATATACATGAAAACTCCTTACTTTTTCATTTTGTTTGTAATTTTCTCTATAGAATTATGTTCTGACTGCCTAGAAAATTGCAACTTAAAAAATTCACACTGCCAAAATAAGAACACCTTATGAAATAAACAAATATAGGCATTTAACAAAAATGTAACTTCATCTATTATTACTTGAAGTGCCTCTGCATTTACCATTAAGACATACTTATTCTGCATAACCTCTCTTTTGTGTGTGTGTGTGTGTGTGTATGTTTTTATTAGTTACATTTTATTAACTCTGTATCCCAGGTGAATCCTGCTCCCTCATTCCCTCCCAATCCCACCCTCCCTCGTCTACTCCCTGCCCCTTTCCAAGTCTACTGATACAGGAGGACCTCCTCCCCTTTCATCTGACCCTAGTTTATCAGGTCTCCTCAGGACTGGCTATATAACCTCTCTTATTTGCGTTTTTATAATGGGGATCATTTGCTAGTTCATTTGACCTGCAGAGTTTCCCATAGGGCAGATTTTGCTGAGCTTCATTGCACAGCACAGCACAGTTGCCCCTCTGTCCTCTGTGTCTCTTGAAATTCAGCAGCAAGTCATAGGGCAGGGTAGAGACTCTGTGTCACTTTCAAAGTGCTATAGGAACCAGGGCTGGTCCTGCCCACTTGCTTCCTCTGTGCTAAGCATCACACTAGTACTAGGACAACTGTAGATATTAATTCATACCATCTACTGTATTTATTCTTTACATTATTTCAAGTCACAGTATTAGATAGTTACCATGGTTACTGTTGGGAATTATTGTTTTGCTTTCATAAGAATTTATGAAATATCAAAGCTACAATCCCTGGACTCTATGATGTGACAAAGAATAGTTGATTGTTCCCTAAGAATTTCCCATCCACATTGAAAAGGAACTTTTATATGAAAAACTAAATTTATCACAATCGGTTAATATGAATGGAACATTTCAGACACATGAGTAAAAGTAGGAGAAAGTTAAAAATCCTTCAGGCCAAGAGACAAAAAAAGAAAAAGGAAAAAAAAAAAGAAAACTTGCATGTTTTTTTGAAAACAGTGAAAAACAATTCTATAAGGAATAAGAAGAACAGGAAAGGAAAAGGAGAGGAAAGGTTGATCTGAATACTGTTCCACATATACAAGTGTGTGAAAACCACTTTCCCTCCATCTATAAACAAGCAGGACAAAAGCAGCTGATGGCAAATCATGACAAGTCACGCTTTTATAATACAAGTAAGTGTTAATTCTAAAACCAATATTGGGCAGCATATTCTAGAACTTTCTTTTCTTGCATAACTGACAGGGAAATATCCCCAGTCATAAACAATAGATAAAGGAAACTTCAGTGCCATTTTGTTATAATCTATGACCACTGTGTGACTGGGATTTATTTATTATTATTTTTCCTCTTTTACTCTTTTTTAAAGGCCAATTGTCAGTGGATTTATTGGCGCTGTAGGGCCTGGGTAATAAAATGTCATTGCCTGGTGACCCTTTTGACATTTATGTCATGCCAAATCAAACTAGAGTTTTATTAAACCTTTCATGCTCACTGATTTTAGTTTATTAATTTATTCCTTTCTGTAATTTCAATATTTACAAAAGACACCTATTCAATAACGTTTCTTGATCCATAGCTAAACTTTTCTTTTTTATTAAAAAAAAAGTTTTTCTGAGTTCCTGCATTTTATTATCTAGGCTCAGGTGACAAATCACACGAAGTCCCAGTTTCATGAAGGTTTTCTATTTCATATAATTTTGGTGGTATAGAATGACTTTCTGTTACTCTTAAGATGCTCAGCCATTCAGCTTCAGAGAGTTCACTAAGCACCAACAGCCACTCTGCTGTTTTCTGAATATGCAATTGTTTAAAAATGGCCTCCCACAACAAGAACATGCTGTCATGGCTAGTGGATGTGGCACATACACCTAAACGGGGGCGCTTCTCCTCCTCTCTCCTCTTCTCCTTGCCCGTTCTCTCCCCTCCTTACCTCCTTCCTTCCCTCTTTTCTCCATCTCTTCTATCCTTCTCTACTCCCACCCCTTTTCTCCTCTTTGTCTTCCTCCTTTATCCTCTCCTGTTTTCTGGTATTCTTGAACTACACTTACGTAATTGCAGTTACATGAGAAATATTTTAAATCAACTCCAATCCAAAAGAATTGCATGAAAAAAATAATGTAGAAACTGAAAATTTTTTGGATTGTATACTGTTCTTTGTAACGTGATGAAGTCTCACCTTTGTGTTCTGTCCTGCCCAGAATGGGAAAGATGCTCTTGTCCAGTTTCCTCATGCTGTGTGTTTATTCATCATTTGATAACTGAATAATTGTCTTAGTTATAAAACTGTCTGTTAAAACTTCACCATGTTTCTATTTCAATGTTTAACAACACTAAACCGAAGAATAATATGTTTGGAAACGAGTGTGCAGTAAATAAGAACTGTGTGGATCTTTATTAAATGAAAAGATGGAAACTCTTAGTTTACAAAGGAAATAAAAAGGAGTTACTTTCAGGTTGCTAAGTTCTGTGGCTCTCTCTTGTTCCTGGGGTCTTTTTCCACTGGTCCCTCAGTAGTAAGGGACCTGAGCAGAAGTGACAAACTGGTCATTTGATGCCCCATGAGCATTGAGAGAAATAACCTTCTAGGACCACTGTGGGAAGGTAGGTCAATTTCATATGGGGTGAATTTTGGGGAGGGGGTGGCTGTTAGTTCACAGATCTTGATGCACTAGCCCACACCCAGGTTGCTGAGGTACCTGTGGTATCATCATTGCTCATTATAGGGGCCCAGGATAAAAGGACACGTGCCTCTTACCTCTCTCTTGCTCTCTTGCCCTAGCTGTTTCAGTCTTTCTCCCCTTTGTCAGAGCACACCCTACCCCCATTCTGTTTCTCTCTTTCTCTCTCTTTCTCTCTGTCTCTGAGTCTCTCTGTATCTGTTGGTCTGTGTCTCTCTTTCTCTGACCCCTTGGCTCACTCAGGCCCTAACTCTAGTCTGCTTCCCTTCCTATACTTCCCTTCCCCTTAATAAATATCTCATATAAAATCTGTTGTGTACAGGACATCATTTTAAAATAACATTGGTGCTGATGACACAGTGGGCAATTCCATAGGGACACCATTCTCTTTCCTGCCTATGCACAGCAGCAATACCTCCTCCTCACTCTTGCTACCAGAACCTGCACTTTCTCTCCACCTAAATAACAGTAGGGATATCCAGGGCAGGCAAAGGTCATTGGACTAAGGGCTAAGGTACTCAAATGCCTCATTTGCATGAGGATGCATTCAGGAATCCCAGGGAACTTGCTGAATGTGTTCTTATAGGGAGAAAGGTAGTTGAACTTGTAATGTCTACAAGGCATTCTTCATGTAGGGTGTGTGGAGATCTGGGCTCTCTCCAAGGCAGAAAAAAGAAAGCCTCACCAACAAAGGGAGTCCTCCATTTTTCACCGAGATAAGGCTTTCTGGTAATAACAGACTGCAACCTTAGCAGCAGGGTCTCCTGACAAAGTTCTACAACACAAGACGAGGGTAGACCACTTACAAGTTACAATAGGAGACACTTAAAGCACATTCACACACATTGTGCTAAAAGGAATTATGATAATAATTACCCTTCATTACATCTGTTTTAAATTGTTTAACTGTATCTAGTGGTGTAGTTTGATGATGCTGGTTCTCCTCCAGCATGCAAAGCCCATTCCTGAATTATAAAAGCAGTCTCATGAAGATGAAGCTTTCAGGGCCGTAGCAACTTAGCTTAATATATCCAATCTCTGTTTTTCAAGTACCTAGTGCCTTCAGTACATAGGGTCTTGCAGTCAAGTCCTGTAGGTTAACCAGCAGCATTATTAATACACTGTGATGTTTAAGATATTTTTATCTGTACCTAATTATGATGATACTATAAAAACATTGCAGGATTAACAACAAATGCATAAATGCTCCTTGTGCAATGTTAGTTCTAAACAGCCTGACCATATTATAACTTAGGGATATTTATATCTTTGTCAAATGTCATTTGGAATTAAGTGCAAAGAATATAGAAGGCATAGACACCTGCAAAACTACTGTGTATGCGTATGCATAATCAGATGCTTTTTCTAGGAGGTAAAAATAATAACATTTTTTGATTTTTAAATGTCATCATTAACAATATATTTACTTAAATTTATAAGCTCATACATGAAGTACAAATAAAATCTCAACTTTCATAGTAAGTTTACTCTTTAAACTCATTTTCTTTCCTTATTTTATGCTTAAGAGAATGAACAGAGAGAATGAGGAAGAAACGTGCCTTTACCTCTTTCCTCAGTTATCAAGGAGAATATAGTGCCCACAGATCTGTGGAGTGCTGAGCCATCAGAATTTGGTCTTTTATGCAGGCTCAGTTACATAAGCCAGTATAACCTAAGCTCCCATAGAATTAGCCTGCCTTTCAGAAGCCGCATATTTCTCTATACAGAGTAGTGGATTAAGGACGAGGCTGCTCTGGCCTTCATCCTGGATTTGTCATTCTTGCTTTTTGTGTGATCCAGGTCAGATCACAGGGCCTGTCTGCTTGAACATTCACAGCTGCAAGAAACAGCTGCGCTTCTGAAAGTTATACACACCACATGAACACTTTAAAATAAACGCCAGCCTCCATACTTAACATGAAAGCAAACACTGCTTGTGCAAGTTACTTATCATTTCCAGACTGCTTTTTTAACTTCATAAACTTTATTTTAAAAACTACTTGAAAAAAAACAAGGATACAACACAGTTAACCAAACCCAAAGCCTATGCATCTCAAACAACTTCTATCCAGTTTAAATAGCAGTTCCGAAGCTGTGTAGCTTCAAATTGGATTTTACTTGCAGCATTGCTCTTCTCCACCATCAAACTGAAGAAATCCATGACAGAATTAAAACTAGAAAAAAAAAAAACAATTTGCTTTATAGCTTTCTTTCTAATACATTCCCATTGCCTGCATTTAGTCCTTTCTCACTTTGGAATATTTAGCCTATTTGTGTGTGTCTTATCATATTATTCATCTTTTAACTTATTCTTTACTCATACAATACATTTTGACCACACTTTCCCTTCCTTACACTCCTCACAGTCTCCTCCCACCCCAACTCACCTCTCCCAAATGTTTACTCTTTTGTTTCTCTTCAAAATAAACAGGTCTCCCAGGGGTATCAACAGAACGAAGCATAATAGTTACAGTAATATTAGGCACAAACCTTCATATCAAGGCTAGATAAGGCAATCTAGCAGAAGGAAAAGCATCCCAAGAGCAGACAAAAAGAGCCAGAGACATCCACACCTACCAACACCCACCATTATGAGCCCCACAAAAACACCATCATATCCTTGCACAGATCAATGCAGGCTAGGTGATTTCCACTTCGGTCTGTTTTTGATGAACTAAACTAAGTGTCAAGTGGTGAGACAACAAATGTGTTTCCTATAAACAGTATTGAACTTATTGTTACGAAATATTTTAGTAGAGGAAGTGTAGCTTTATTGATTGCTATTAATTTTGCCACATAAAAAGTTAACCCATTAAATATGAGGTGATACAGTTTTTTTTTCATCTTCAAAAACAAGTGGCATTGTAGAATTTTATATGTAACTTTACAGTGTTCTTAAAATGGGAATTTTAAAAGAAAAAAATGAAATAAAATGCTATTCTAATAGGAGCCTATGATACAAACATCTGATCAAATTAGTTAATGATGGACAACGTTGGGCAGCCTTTGTTCCTTCCTCAATTAAACATGTTTATAATTTTTACACTATTCTTTTCTATGTGGCATAAATATCACCATGTATTTAAAAGAAATAGTTAGGACATAATTTTGCAATTATAGGTATTATATGTCTGATATCTCTGAATATCTTTGTTTTTGTCGGGATGAATATGCATTTAAGTAGTGTAGCAAAGATTTCTGCAATTTCAGTTTTGCATGTCTTTTAAATACCATCCTTATCACAATATTTCTGGATTGTTATTACTACTTTAAAGAATCATTTTAAAGATATACTCTGCTATTAAACTTGTCAATAAAATGCAAACCAGTTAATAGGAATAATTTCTAAATTTCCAACCATTTTCTAAGACTACAGTACCCAAAGGCTACCTTTCTTCTTTCTTCTATGTAACCATCTACCTAGTATTATAGTGTAATAGGCCTAACAAGCACACAAATATACATTCCTACAATTCAACTAGACTTTGGATTTTGGTTCGTTTCATTCTTCTTAGTACATGTTTTCCTTACAACTCCTTTTCTACTTTACCAATTACCTCACACATTTTCTTCCAGCACGCCAACTTGACCTTGCAAGGGTTGTTCTTTCACCCTTCTCTATCATGGCCTTGTTTGGAAGGAGAACACTGTTTAATCATCATAATTTCATTCTACACTTAGTAGCTAGTTAATATATAGGAATGAGTTGATTGTGAGGCATTAGTGTAATTACTGCTTTCAAGCTCAGGAAATGGCCACAGACAATTACCATACCCAAAACAGCTGTACGACATCCTAGTAAACGGATTATGTGGTGAGTAAAAGTTGACTGAACTACTCATAATTTGATAATTTTTACTGAAAATCTTTTAAATACATCTGGATTATTTATAATCAGTTTATTACAAACTTATAAATGCATTACTAATAATTTACTGTCAGTGTTATGTCAATCAGTAATCACCTTTTAATATAATCTTGCTATCTGTGGGGTTGGGTTCCTTGAATTGTATTTAAGGTCCTCTCTCTAATGACAGACAGCTAAGGAAGATACATGGTCCATATCAGGCTGTTACTGACTCAGAAGTCTTAGGGGGGATTGTGGTTAATAACAGACTCTGGAGGAGCTCAAGACAAAATATGTGCAAAGATTTCTTCGTTCAGCTCAATAAAAATTTAGACATTTTATTAGTTCTTATGTTTCATTTCTTAGGATTAATAACACTGCCCATTAAAAGAACCTTGAACATGTTATCCTTACATAGGAAATAAGTTATAAATGAAGGAAATAACAGATTTTAACTCTTTGCCAGCTCTGTTACAGAATACAATAAATATTAACAAACCAACAACTCTATGGATAGGACTTGCTACATTAATATTTAGTTACACCAGGCTACCAGAACTTTAGAACATGACTCAAATTCCTAAACATCTAGATTTTACTCACTAAGGATCAGTAAGAGTACATGGTGGCTGCCAGTCATTTTTCACTTTTGACTAGGAAGCTATGCTGTGAAGGATTCTTCATGTTGGTGGTTAAATTATTTTTCCCAATGGCTGCAAAAGTATCATTGTATTGTCTGAGAATGCTCTCAGATCCTTGGCATTACTCTTGGGTAACTGATAGGTGCTGCTATCAGAGCAAGGCAGACAATCCATGTAATAATCAGGAGACTTCTGATTCTATTTCTTACATCTAGTAAACATTCTCCTATTAGTTCACCGGCATAGAATAATTCCCTTTCCAATTTAATCTACACCAACTGAAAAGAGTCATAAAGAACACTACACCCACAGTCCATTTACAGTATAGGGCAATGTTATTACAAGAGTGACATTCTGTTCTCATCATGTGTCAGCCAATCAACAGGAGGGTTTTTCCACAATCTATGCACCGCAGCAATGGAAATACAATGGTGATGTAGGATGTTCAAAGTCAGTTTGCCACGTTGTAAAGTTTTATCACAGCGATAGTACAAGATGTCAGAGAAAATCCATAAACCATACTTAGTGATAGAGTTTTATTAAATTTTTATCTCATGCATAAATTCAAATATTCATCTACTTAGAAATCTGAAGTTTATTATAATAATAATCCCTTAAATTGTCAAAGAGCAACTGAAAGTACAGGCAATTTTGATGACATTTAATTAAATACAGCAAAGAAAGGTGTTTTTTGTTTCCTTCAGAAGAAACGCATACCACGTATATCTAAATTTAATTTAAAAATATAACTCTTATGAAGCCGAACTTAAAATTTCAGCAGGAAGGTTATTTTATCAAATCATCTGAGTCATTAATGAAATGTCATTAAGTCCTGAACATCTCCATTCCTTGCTCTCATATAATTCACTTCCATTCTAAGATCCTAAAGATGGCATTGAGGATAACAGTTACAGTTAGTAAGACCTGGAGAGGACAGGAGCTCCACAAGGACAAAATATATCAGGGCACAGGGGTCCTCTATGAGACTGTTTCTTCAACCAAGGACCATGTATGGATATAACCTAGAACCCCTGCTCGGATGTAGCCCATGGTAGCTCAGTATCCAAAAGGGTTTGCCTAGGAAGGGGAACAGGAACTATTTCTGACATGAACTCAATGACTGGCTCCTTTACTGCCCGCCCCGAGGGAGGAGCAGCCTTGTTAGGCCACAGAGGAGGACATTGCAGCCAGTCCTGAAGATACCTGATAAGCTAGGGTCAGATGGAAGGGGAGGAGGAGCTCCCTCAGCAGTGGACTTGGAAAGGGACAGGGAGGAGTTGAGGGAGGGAGGGTGAGATTGGGAGAGAATGAAGGAGGGGACTACAACTGGGATACAAAGTAAACAACTGTGATTAATATTATTAAAAACCCAGTTATATTAAAGGGCCTCTTTTTACCTCAATATTTATAAGGTATAACAGAAGTAAATGAATTTGAAAATTTATAGTGTGTGACCATTTGTGTGTCTGTAAAGCAAGTAACAGTTAACTTAGTGTGTTGTGTACCTGAAAATCCATAGGATCAATGTCTAATTTCTAAGGACAAGAGGAAATTCTCAATAAATATTTTGGGATTTCAACTTCTAGTATTTCCTATTAACTGATACTTGAACAATATTATATATACTCTTTTCTTTCCCAGTACTCCAAGCCATGTGATACTAATGACATTTTTTTAAATCTTTCTTAAAGTATCCACCTTAAAGAAATAACTTCATTACAATTGGAATTCTAGCAATGCCCAGGAGGAAATATGTTTTGTAAGAGCTTTATAAAAGTTTGGGGAAAGGTTTATAAGCAGAGTAAGTTAGATGTTTATTGTGTAGGTCTTTGTTGATTGCCATCTTGACAAGGTTTAGAATGACTGTCCAGACAAAACTCTAGGCATGAATGTGAAGAAAGGTCCAGATCAGTATAGTTGAGATGGAAGATCTGCCCAAGTTGAGTGGTGATGAACTATGGTTTGTGGATCCTTCAGGGAAGGCAAAGAAGAAATCAAGCTGAGAATTCATTGTTCCCAGCTTTCTGACTATGGGGCAACATAACTAGCTTTCTCAAGCTCCTCTGCCCTGACTTGCCTGCCCTGCAGAATCCACAGTGAATCTTCTTCCTTTTAATTGCTTTTGTCAGGCTTTTCAGCACTGTGTGTAAAAAATAAACAATAAAATCATGGTGGTGTTTATAATAGATCCAGACATAGCTTTGATCACATTAATCTTTAAAATAAGTAATATGCTATGCTTTGTTTAATTGAAGTATTGTAATGTCAATTATGTTAAGAAGCTAAATATGGCAAACCTTTGTCCTGGATAACTATTTAGGGACTTTATCACTGGGAGGGAGGAATTCACTTTCCCTTAGCAGTCATTAGCTCCCTGTCCAAAGTGTTTCATTCTATTTAAACTGCTATTCTGTAATTATACAGAAAAACACCAATTCTCATTTTTAAAGTATATTAAATAGTTAAAAATAAACAATGCTAAAAAGAAATTAAGTATGAATGAATGAAACATTCTGTCCACATGTCACCCAAAGTTGCATAAATTCTAACCAAGTAGTACGTGGTGAAAAGAAATAGAGTGACTAAGCACAGACGGTAAATAGCTAGCATATGACATTTATGAAGCACTTCTTAAAAGGACTGTGTAAATAAGGTTTGGTGTGTACTTCATTAGTCTACAAATGATCAGATTCTACCGCTAATGGAGCTGAATAAGTATGTTCACTTAGGAAAGTCCTTTTATTTATTTGTTTTTCTATAACCTTGAGAATTTACCTCTTATTAGTAATTTACTTACCACTCAGTATTATCTTTTCAGCACATGAGAATTGCTTAAAAAATTACTCTCACAGTTTCCCAGTTCCTTAAATAAAATTCCAGATTATTTTGTAGTTATCAGTGACTTTTGGATTGTTTTCCATTTTGCATTTGATTTATGCAGAACTCTCCAGAGCATGTTCCTCTGAATACCCCACACAAAGGAACACTCCACATACATAAGACTGAGTATTTGATTCTAGATGAAATGCCATGCTACATTAGCAATTTTACAAGCAGAGGTATAAGTGGGAAAACTCAACAGATGTTCCTGAAGTCTCTAAACCAAGGTGTTCACAGTATTTGAAACACTTGGTTACCTCTTGTGAAAGATCTGATGTGGCACGGTTACTAAAAAAATTCTGAGTATAACACTACATCATGAGTTTTGCTGCTTTTACCTTGGTTAAGAGTCAAAAAACCCAAATATATCCAGGGAGCTTGAGAGAGAGATAAAGTTTTATCATTCAAGCTATGTGTCAACTCTAACTCTCCTCACACATTCAGACCTATATTCCATAATTATTGAACACATTCCCTGTGCAAGGTTCTTTTGCATTGGGTGACGTATTCAAGAGAAGTAAGCTCTGCGTTTCAGACCTTCAAGCATTCACGCCTCAGCTAAGAAGAAACAATTTACTTAGCTTACAAGGTATAAGCATGTGAACACCTCTCATAAGGCTCACTGTATTTGAGGTATGTATCACCTATGCATATATTTTTTCATTTAAATTTGAAATGTTATATATAGAATCATGTTTTAGGAATTAATTGGACCTTTAGTGAACCATAATTAAATAAGTTTAAAAATACTGCCTTTAGAGACATATTTGCATAATAACGAAGTCATACAAACCATTGTAAAAATCTGAATATCTCCTTTTACATTATAACACAAATATTTAACATATATTACCTTCTTGCTTATATATTTCTTCTTCTCTTGCGTTCAAGGTTATAAACCTAATATTAGTAGAATTGTCAAGTTGTTTTATTAATCAAAATTAATCCAAGAAAACAAGACTCACGAAACATTCAATTGAAGTCTAAACGATTACTTTTCTTTCATTGCAAAATTAATTATTTAAAATTTATTTTTAATCATTTAAAAATCATCCCACTAGATATGATAGTGATATCATTCCTAATTTGAATGAAAATCAATTTTATATCAATCTTCACTAGTTGTTAATAGGCAATACATTTAAACTAGGACTCACAGTCCATAAAGGAAAGTTTTGAAATATAGAAAGAGAGAGGAAAAAAAAAGAACACTCACATGGGATTTGCAATTAAGAGATTAGTGAAATTATTAGGTTTAAATATAATTTGTGTTTGTGTGTATATGTGTGTGTTTGAGTGAATGCTGTTTTTGTTTTTTGTTATTCTTTTCAGTAAACTGCATAATGGAAGCAAATGTATCAGTGAAAGGATTATTGCATTATACATTTACTAGGCTTTTAGAATCTGGAGTTCCCTTTGCATGGAATTAAAAAAAAAGGAGTGGGGGAGAGGGGTGGAAATCCTAATTTCACAAAGAGATTCTGACCAAATCATGGTGATCTGTGGAAAGGATTGCTTGCCAATTGGAGAAACAGTTTGCAACAAATTGCACAATCAATATATTTGTTACAGAGGGTTGTTTGAACTATACTCAATACTGAGCCACCTGTAATAGATAAAGTATATTGGGGAAAAAAGAATGAAAAATAAACTGCACATCACTGATGAATTGAAATAGAAAGATCCAAACATGGAAAAACTACAGAAAAACACTTCTATAAATTTTATCATTTTAACTCTACATAGAAACTTAGTGTAAGAGAAGATTGATTGTGAAGACTCTGTAGTGTGTGGCTCTACTTAATATTTTTAATTAGGATGATTAAAAATAATTTACTTCCAGAGGGAGAGGATCCAGGTAGTCCTGAAGAGACTTGATAAGCTAAGGTCAGAGGGCAGGGGAGGAGGACCTCTTTCAGCAGTCTAAGAGAAGAGGATGGAAGAGATGAGGAAGGCAGCTACAATCGGGATACAAAATGAAGAAATTGTAATAAAAAACAAATAAAAATTAATTAATCAATAATTTAACTTTTTAAGGGAAAAACAATTTACTTCATACAAATAATATGATAAAATTATTTCAAATTTCTCTTTGCCAGATACTTTCAAGTATCTACTTTGCACTAGTTATTACAAGATGTTACAAAACTTTTTAATTTATGTGGCAATGCAAGAACTAATCCTTAAAACGAAGACTAATGATGGAAATTTCTTGTAAGTATTTAAATGTAGTTTCATCTTAGAATCTTGTCACAATATCATAATGCTCCTAATACAAAAACGTTTATAGACAATGTTTTTCTTCATCTTTCTGACCATGATTTATGCATATAATGGAAAGCCTAAAATTTTTAGACTGTTGTAAAAAGGACACAGTAAAGGTTACCAATAATGAGGAAAGAGACCATCATTCTTAGGTAATTGAAACTAGAATCCCTAACACTGTTAGCAAAGGAGATGATATCATTATCACTGAATTCCTGAAAAAAAAAAAAAAAGGTAAAATGTGTATGTCACTTGCCAGTGCTGCAACTTTTTTTTAAGAGCATAAGTCACTGGTCTCTAGAAGAGCTTAATTAAATTTTGGAGGTTTACTTTAGGTTTGAAAGAAATTGGCTTACTAAGTTCTTGTATGCAAAGCTGCATTTGACTCACAGATCCTAATTTTACAAGTCAACAAGGTATGAGAATGGGATGGAATGCTTTGTGAAACAAACACCCTTTGAAGATTTCTTTTTTCTTTCTTTCTTTTCTTTTTTTAATCTTGCTTTCCTATACCAACTTTCTTTCTGGAGTACATTCAAGGTCAGCATAATTGTGGATGTCACAGAGCCTTCAAAACGGCTGTCAAAAACCTAGTAAAAATGATAGCGTGAGACAGAGCTGCTCAATGTCAGTGCCTATTGCTTAAAAACACATTTCACTGTAACTACATTCCCATCAGGTTGCTAACAACTATGATTATGGTTGCATTGTCAAAGAGTTGGAACACCTATAATGTTTCTATGTCTTATTTTAAGTCTGTCAAGGCCCTCAATAAAATGTGACTGGCAAAACTGTACAGTTCCAACCACCACAACAAAAATAAGCATGCTGTTTACTAGAAATACAGCTTCCCTTCTAGTACTACTGTCAATATCAACGTCCTCACTTGCCGTTTTGAGTTGTGTGTGGTGACTGCAGCTCCAATGCCGGAGGTTATGTTTTTCTACAGAAGCTTGGCTCTTCTTATTCCTAAACTTAAATATTCTTATGATACTTTTAATGAAGTGTTGAAGTCACCTGAGATATAATCATACTCAGAAAACGGCCCCGGCTAGTCTTATGCCAATTTCCTCAGGAAAAAAAAAAAAAAAACTAAGTGGGAATGTTGGCAGCTTGTTTTTGAAAATTATGTTTTGTACATTTGCAAGAAACAGAGATTTTCCTTTTTTAAATTAAATTTTATTCATTTATATTAATTACAGTTTTTTTTTCACTTTGTATCCTAGCTGTAGCCCTCTCAGTCATTCCCTCCCAATCCTACCCTCTGTCCCTCATCTCCTCCCATGCCCCTCTCCAAGTCCACTGAGAGGGGAGGTCCTCCTCCCCTTACAACTGACCCTAGCTTATCAGGTCTCATCAGGACTGGCTGCATTGTCCTCCTCTGTGGCCTGGTAAGGCTGCTCCCCCTCAGGGGGAGGTGGTCAAAGAGCCAGCCACTGAGTCCCTATTCCCCTTATTAGGGTATCCATTTAGAGAGTGAGCTCATGGGCTACATCTGAGTAGGGGTTGTAGGTTATATCCATAAATGGTCCTTGGTTGGAGTATCAGTACTAGAAAAGATCCCTGTGCCCAGATTTTTTGGTTCTGTTGCTCTCCTTGTGGATTGCCTGTCCTCTCCAGGTCTTACTATCTTCCCCCTTCTTTCATAAGATTCCCTGCACTCTGCCTAAAGTTTGGTTATGAGTCTCAGCATCTGCTTTGATATACTGCTGGGTATTGTCTGTCAAAGGCCCTCTGTGGTAGGCTCCTGTCCTATTTCCTATTTTCTCCTTCTTCCAATGTCCATCCCATTTGTCTTTCTGAGTGAGGATTGATCAACTTACCCAGGGGACCTGCTTCTTGGTTAGCTTCTTTAGGTATACAGATTTTAGTATGTTTATCCTATATTCTATATCTAATATCCATTTATAAGTGAGTGTATACCCTGTGTGTCTTTCTGCTTCTGGATAGCTCATTCAGGATGATCTTTTATAGATCCCACCATTTGCCTTCAAATTTCATGATTTCCTTGTTTTTAATTGCTGAGTAGTGTTCCATTGTGTAAATGTACCATAATTTTTGTATCCATTCCTCCATTGAGGGATATCTGGTCGTTTCCAGGTTCTCCTTTTAAAGCAGAAATAATTATTTGCTAGTCAAGAAATTCTTATCCTGAATGGTTTCTGATTTTTGAAACTTTAGCCTGTAAAGCTCATTAGTCTCAACCAATCTTAAGTATTGAATGGAGTACTTGCAAGGTCCGGTATCTCAGAGCTACAGAGGAGGCCATTCTTAGAAGACTAATCTTATAGAATCATTTGATTAAAGAAAATCTAATAAAAAAGCAAAAAAAAAAAAAGAAAAATAGTATTTAACTGCAGAGTGGTGTGGAGTATGTAAATATGTTTTTCAGCTGCTGGATATTGTGAGAAGATGAAGTGGAGTTTGTAGCAGAAAAAAGGTGGTGAAATAGGAAGATAGACCTGAAGACTGATATTAAAGTGAATGCCAGAAGATATTAGGAAGAGAAGCAGTTTGTGTGTTCTTCTCTTAGGAAGCTCATTTCTCCAGATCCCAGCATTTTTTAGTTGCTTCAGGTCTTTGTTTAGCATTTAGGCCCTTTGAACTTTCCCCAGACTAATTTAGCATGTCTTTTGATGTAATCGTTGTTCATGTTTATGGCGTCTTGTTGGTGAGAATTTTCGTGTAGCTTCTGACATTCTTAGAATATATCAATTGTTTATCCAGTCCTGAATTGCCACCCCTGAAAAAAGCATATACTGTGAAACTCCATTTCAGAGACTGAAGAGGGGACAATTGTGTAGTTATATTATAACCTCATAAGACAAAATGCATTTTTTAAATGAGAAGAAAGAATTCTAAACAGGAGAACATGTGTATAAAAGATTTATAATGTGCAAATGCGTGAACCATGTTGAAGATTAAAAGTTAATACAATTTTTCAGATACCATGTCACACAGCTTTCTAAATTAACTCAGCAAACAGATATGCTGCATCAGTTTTTACTTAGTGTCCTTTAATAAAATATTACATAGCTGCTCAATGATATTGATGCATTATGAACTGGTCTTTTTGTATTTTAAAAACAAATCAAGTACAGCATTGTATATTAAATCATGCTGAAGAACATTGTTTAACACAGGATAGTAACAAAAACTAATACTTACATATTCGCCCTTTTATACAACTGTTTAGATAACTGATGATAGGTGTTTCTTTTCCTACGGATCTAGTTCTCTCACCAATGAAGTGTTAACATTGTCAGCATTTTCTAGATCAGAATTGCAATTCTTCTAGGTAACAGTTCTTCTAGACAACATTAATAACTTTTAGGTTTAGGATCGTTAGTAGATACCACTGTGCCCATTTCATCTATGTGGCTTTGGAGATCAAATTCAAGTACTTGTGTTTTCAAATAAACACTTTATTGGCTGAGCTGTTTCTCTATCCCATAAAAGTGTATGTGTCATGAAGAAGGACTTGAAGATTTAGATAGCAGAGTTTAATTATATAAGGTTAAAATGTTTAACATGAAGTATTAAAAAAACATAATGCTTATTAGTTATAAAACTCTGTTTTTTTTAATTTTATCCATGAAAACTATTAACACACATTCTCATGCTTCATAATCCTGACTGCTGAAGACAGTAAAATAATGATTTCTTAGGGCATGGCCTCTTTGTGAAAGATTTCTGGTCAAGTTATGCAATTTATTTTGCTATATTCCATAGTTCATGTGTCAGAATTAGACACCCAACATCACAGAGACGCAGAATAGAAGGTTTCATTACATAGTTGGTTGACTCGGGGTCTTAGTCATTTTTCCTGTTCCACATTTCCTCCTGTATGCATAATCTATAGATCAAAACAGTTATTTTATAGGGAATGGTAAATATCTATATGTCTACTCCAAATAATAATTAGAGGCCTGTCTTTTGAATTTACTTTTATGAGTGTTTGCTCCAATTTTTAATATATACCAAAACAGGAAACAAACAGAGAGAAGGGAGGTGGTATTTGTCACTGACAGAGTTATAAATGGTACACTGTTATATGTTTAATACATGTACATAAATTTACATGTATTATATAGCGTAAGAATGTATGGTTGTTGGTATTGAGCATACCATATTGTAAATATGTGTGTCCTAGGGATGAGAAGATTTATTTTTGTTTGATATTAAAAAAATATGTTAGGAATGCAAGAGTCAGTGACTGCAATTTAGGTTGTTACATGTCATTAAGTCTGTTTGCCTGGTGAAAGAACTGAAAAGTCTATTATTTGAAATACTCTATATAACAGAAAGTATTTCAGTTGTGCTTCAACTATTTCTAGTAGAAAATCTTTATTCTATTTTGAAGGCTTTAAATTAAGCTTTTTATTACAGATTTTCACCTGCTGTTTATTTGAGACATTTCCTTCCTATATTCAACAACTAGGTAAGCTCAATAAGGGAATAGTTTGAACAAATGAAACTCTATATGTTATGGATCTTGCTGACAGTATGGGTTCAGGCTTGAGGGCACTGATCTATTAAATCACATGTTATGATCAAAGTGTTATTTGCAGGAAAGTATGATAGGAGTCCCTGTTCATAAAAGCAACCTTGTGCAATACTTGCATAGGTCATAGATAATTAAAAGTGTTAATGCCAAAAAGATTGCCTATTAAAAAATTAATCAATATATTTATTAATTCACTTTGTATCACAATCATAGGTCCTTCTTCCTCTTCTTCAGTTCCCATCTTCCCTCCCACTTCCCACCAGCCTCATTCCCCTACTCCTCAAATAAGGGGACCTTTTGCTATCCACTCAGACCGAGAGGACTTAGTGCAACTTCTTCCCCTGTGGCTTGGCCAGGCAACTCTGCAACAGAGAACTGATTCAAAAGTATATCCAAAAGTTGCTCAAGTACACAACAAAGACATTTGCTCAACCATTTTTATAGCAGCTTTATTTGTAATAGCCAGAACTTGGAAACAACCCAGATGTCCATCAACGGAGGAATGGATACAGAAATCGTGGTATTTTTACATAATGGAATACTACACAGCAATTAAAAATGAGGAAATCATGAAATTTGCAGGCAAATGGTGAGATCTAGAAAAGGTCATTCTGAGTGAGGTATCCCAAAAGCAGAAAGACACACGCGGTATATACTCACTTATATAGACCTATAAGATAGAATAAACATACTGAAAACTATACACCTAAAGAAGATAAACAAGAAAGAGGACCCGGGGTAAGATGATCAATTCTCACTTAGAAAGACAAACAGGATGGGCATTGGATGTAGGAGAAAACAAGTAACAAGACAGGAGCCTACCACAGAGGGCCTCTGAAAGACTCTACCTAGCAGTGAATCAAAGCAGAAACTGAGACTCATAACCGAACCTTTGGTAGAGAGCAGGGAATCATATGAAAAAAGGGGAAGTTCATATGATCTGGAAAGGACAGGAGCTCTACAAGGACCAAATATATCTGGGCACAGGGGTCTTATATGAGACTGTTTTTCCAACCGAGGATCATGTATGACTATAATCTAGAACCTCTGTTCAGATGTAACCCATGGTAGCTCAGTATCTAAGTAGTTACCTTAGCAAGGGGAACAGGGACTATTTCTGGTATGAACTCAATGGCAGGCTCCTTGACCTCCCCACCCTGGAAGGGAGGAGCAGCCCCACTAGGCCACAGAGGAGAACTTTGCAGCCAGTCCTGAAGATGCCTGATAAACAAGGGTCAGCTGAAAGGAGAGGAGGTCCTCCCCTATCAGTGCACTTGGAAAGGGGCAAGGAGTATATGAGGGAGGGTGGGATTAGGAGGGAATGAGGGAGTGGGATACAGCTGGGATACAGAGTTAATAAAATATAACTAATAATAAAAATAAAAGTAAATGATAAAAAATAGAAAAGCATAAAAGACCCCTGTGCCCTGATCTATTTGGTATTTGTGGAGCTCCTGTCCTTTCCACGTCTTACTAACCCCCTCTTCTTTCATATGATTCCCTTCACTCTGTGGAAGGTTTGGTTATGACTCTTAATATCTGCTTTGATACACTGCTAGGTAGTCTTTCAGAGGCCCTCTGTGGTAGGCTCCTGTCCTGTTGCTTGTTTTCGCCTACATTCAATGTTCATCCCATTTGTCTAAGTGAGGATTAATCCTCTTACCCCATGTCCTCTTTCTTGTTTATCCTTTAGGTGTGTAGATTTCGGTATGTTTATCCTATTTTATAGGTCTATATAAGTGAGTATATGCCATGTATGTCTTTCTGCTTTTGGGATACCTCACTTAGGATGATCGTTTCTAGGTCCCACCATTTGCCTGCAAAACCTCTGCTCGGATGTAGCCCATGGTAGCTCAGTATCCAAATGAGTAGCCTATTAAAGGGAACAGGGACTATCTTTGACATGAACTCAATGGCAGGCTCTTTGATCTCCCCCCTCCCTCAGGGAGGAGCAACCCTGCCAGGCCACAGAGTACTTTGCAGCTCAGTCCTGAAGATACCTGATAAACCAGGGTCAGATGAAAGGGGAGGAGGTCCTCCCCTATCAGCGGACTTGGAAAGGGGCAGGGAGGATATGAAGGAGGGAGGGTGCTATTGGGAGGGAATGAGGGAGTGGGATACAGCTGGGATGTAAAGTTAATAAACTGTAACTAATATTTAAAAAAAATTTAAGTGAAAAAAAAGAAAAGAAAAAAAGAAAAGCAGCTAACAGGCCTACATCCTGACAGAGAAATCTCATCTCAGCTTCCCTTCTTGTTCCCAGCTCTCTCACCTCTTACTCCTGTTCTCACCACATCTGATCTCAGGGCTTGCTCCTTCTCCAATTGCATCTCCTGCCCAGTACTCTCTCTTCATCTGCTTCTGCTGTCTATTCTATTTCCCCTTATGAGTGACATCCTGACACCTCCTTGTTACTTAGCTTCTTTGGGTCTGTGGATTGTAGTATGGTTATCAGGTGTTATAGGTCTAATATCTGCTTATAAGTGAGTACCTGCCATGTGTATTGTTCTGAATCTTGATTACCTCTCTTAGGATGATCTTTTCTAGTTCCAATTATTTACCTGCAAGTTTCATGATTTCTTTGTTTTTAACAGCTGTGTAGTATTCCACTGTATAAATGTACCACAATTTCTGTATCCACTCTTTGGTTGACAGACATTTAGGTTCTTTCCAGTTTCTCAGTATTATGAATAAAGCTGCTGTGAACATATTTGAGCAAATTTCCTTGTTGTATGGTGGACCATCTTTTGGGTATATGTCCAGGAGTGGTATAGCTGGGTCTTGAGGTAGAGCTATTCCCAATTTTCTGAGAAAACAGCATATTGATTTCCAGAGAGTTCGTACAAGTTTGCACTTCCAGCAGCAATGGAGGGGTGTTTCCCTTTCTCTACATCTTCACTAGCATGTATTGTCACTTGAGTTTTTAATCTTAGCCATTCTGACTAGTGTAAGATGGAATCAGAGTCATTTGAATTTGTATTTCTCTGATGGCTAAGGACACTGAGCATTTCTGTAAGTGCCTCCTGGACATGTGTGGCCAATGGGCAGCTTCATCTTTATATGGGGTGCCTGGTGAAGAAAAGGGAGGTGTTTCTAACATGATTTCCTGCTTTTGGACCATTTCTCCCTGGCAGCACTACCTTGCCTGGCTTCAGGGGATGAGTATATGCTCAGTCCTGATGTGACCTGGGGAGGGTTGACATCTGGGGAGGTAGGCCCCCCTGTTTCTTGGGGAAAAGAGAAAAAGAAAGGGGAGAAGAAGGGAAGAGAGTTGGGAGGAGAAGAGAGAGTAGGCATCCTTAGAATGTAAAGTAAATAAGGTGAAATGAAAACATTAAAAAAAGAACAACAACAAAGATATAAAGAAAAGCAGGTAAGAGAGTACATGTCAGAGACAGCCCCCTCTCTCCTTTTTTTGGCCCACATGTTGCCCAAGCCACCTCTAATATATGTATATGTAAGAGACGTAGGCCAGTTCCATGCATGGTCTTTGGTTGGTGCTCCATAAGTCACTCTGAGCCCAGGTTAATTGGCTCTGTGGGTCTTCCAACCAATGCCAGGCCCAAACTGTGACTCACACAATGGGAGAAAGTCAACGCCTGACACTATTAACAATAATCTGCTGTGCTTGCACATAGGAGACTTGCATATCTGTCCTCTGAGAGGCTCCATCCAACAGCAGATTGAAACCGATGGTGAGACTCACAGCCAAACAAACATTGGAGAGAGTGCAGGGAGTCTTGTGGAAGGATGAGAGAAGAATTGAAAAACCACAAAAGCTAACCTTTTATGGCACATTGCAGTAGCTATATGATTCCAGCAATTATTTGTCCCTTCTACAAAAGCACAGAAACACTAGGCTAGAAGTCTATGCAAAAATGTGTGTGTAATAACAAATAGCACATATTTAAATCAAAGTCCCGTTACAGTTGATCAACATAATTAAACATGTAATTATGTAATTACTGTTCTTCCAAATCCCAAGTCTCAGTATAACGCATATGTCATAAAAGAGAATTCAATAATAAAAGATCTGGTCTTTGAGGGTGTGTTTGAAGGAGATGACATCTATTGTTGTTTTAATGATTACATAATTCAGAAATATAAATGTATTTCTAATCATCCAATGATCTATGATTTTTATCTTTGTATATATACAATGTGTTTATAGATTAAATAAATCTATGCAGCATGGTGAAAATTCATTATTAATTATTGTTCATTGCTCTTGAAGTATATTGAATAAGCATATTGTTTCACTGGGGAGATAAAAATAAACAAGCATGTTATTACTCCATATGGTTGAAGCTGTTACAAACAGTGTAAGAAATATAAGTAAGAAATAAAGATGTCAGAGATGGATATGACGCTACCAATTTTAACTAACGTGATCTGGGAAAAAGAACTATAAAATTGCTCTGTGAGAGGTGTAGAACTCATGAAAACACCTACTTGAAAGACAGAAGCAGTGAAGGAATAGTACGGGAGCCTACCACAGATGTTCTCTAAAAGTCTCCATCCTGCAGAGGATTGGAGCAGATGTAGACACTCACAGCCAAACTTTGGACAGAGAACAGGGCTTATGAAAGAATGGGGACATGGAAGGACACAGAGGGGACAGGAGCTCTACAAGGTGAAGAACAAAGACAAAATAGCTGAACCCAGGGGTTACTGCAGAGACTGATGCATCAACGGAAGACCATGCATACTGACGATCTAGACCTCTGCTCAGATATAGCCCATAGGCAATTCAGTCTCCACGTGGGACCCTAGTAAAGGGAGAGGAGACAGTCTCAGACTTGATCACTTGCCTTGATCATTTCTCCCTGGTGGGGTGACTTAGCCGTCCCCACAGAGGAAGAGGATCCAGACAATCCTGATGGGACCTGATAGACTAGGGTCAAATAGTAGAGAAGGAGAACTTCCAATATAAGTAGACTAGGGGAGAGGTACAGAGGAGGAAGTGGGAGGGAGGATGGGACAGGGAGGAGACCAGGGAGGGAGCTACAACTGGGATACAGAGTGAATAAATTGTAAAATAATAATAATAATTGCATATATATTAAAGACATACCAGATACAAATAGAATTAGAATTTTTATGGAATGTTACAGGAGCCTCATGGAAGTTAGTATCTTTATTGGGGAGGGTAAAATAATTGAAAAATTGACTTCAGAGAATTAGTAGATACAGGGCTATGTCAAGTTGTAAAAATGAAATGAAATTCACTTGACATATTCTGAATAGAAATAAAAGCTTCTTATTGAAAATTTGACACCATCACTCAGACTACTTTGTTGAGTACTGATAAGAATTTATTAAAGTAAATGCTACTATAAAGAAAGCTTAGCTATCTCTAAATCCTCTTCATGAAAAAAGCACCAGTCTGTATTAGATAAATCTATAAGAAGGTGGACTATACTTCTGCTTTAATTCAATAGATATGTATACAATACATAGAGTATGGACTATAGATCTTCAAGTATTATCAACTCAGTTGTACACACTTTAGAATGTTACATTTCCAAATGATGACTTAGAAGGTAAGGATTGTTACATACTGTGTAAAATGTGAAGTGTAAAGTATTATTTTTTACAGGGTGGCATATTTCATCATATCATACATATGTTATACATATACTGTTTATAGTATAATATGATATATTTTACATGCATACATACATACATATTCACATATGGATACATGCCTTGAGAAGTGATGTCTGGACTAATGATACCACAACAGAAATTAAAGTGTTTGGCTGTCATTTCAAAAAGAATGCTCATTTAGACTGGTTGAAAAAGAAATTCTGAAGTTGTCTGGATTTGCCAAAAATAAAAACATGTTTTTAGCAAACAAATATTAATAGATAAGATATGTGACAAAAACCGAATACTTAAATGAGATTATAGAAAAGAGAATAGGTTTGGAGAGGAGAATGGGCTTTGCCTGCGAGTAAACTGCACCTTTAGCCTTGTTAGCTCACAGTCACCTCTGTTTTCTTTCTGACAACATCATTTAACAACAACAAATCAAATATTTCTGATAGGCTTGTTTGACAGGAGATATACGTAGTTGCCATGAGACCTGTCTGCAGCTGCTGCTCTCCTGGAGCGCACAGTTGTGTGTGCTGAGTCCTTTGAATTCGTGCTCCAATGAATCTTTAAAACCTTTCTTCTGCATAGCCTGATTAAAGGCGTGCGTCTCCTCTGTTCAATTGACTGCTGATGCTGAAGAATCCCACACATCACAAATATTCACTCCTGCAGAAATATCTTTTTAAGGAAAAAATACTGGCAAAACATAAACATTTGTAACAGACTTCATTTTGTCAGCCTTCAAGAATTTTATCAACAATATCCAACCACCTCTGTCTACTTATTTTGCCTTGAACATATTCGATTTGTCAATCAAAATGAAAGTCTTTAAAAAGCTTCTACTCACTGAATTAATCTCTGGATATTTCTTTTCTATGTTCCTACTCTGCCTGTACACACTCTCTAATCTTCTAATCTACAGTCTGGCTGCCTTTTAAAGTTTCTATATGATCTTCCAAGTATATATTATCAATTACATTTTAAGAATTATTTAAGGAAGTCAATTCGTTTGTTGCTTTTGCTTTGGATCCATTTTAGGAAATGTCACAGTGCTTCATTTCCATTACTATAGCAAAATGCCAAAGATAAACAGTTTATATGGGGGAAAAAAAGCTGACTTTACTCAGTCCGTGGTTCCATTCTTGGATCATCTGGTTCTGTTGCTTGTGGGTCTAGGTGACTCCAGGAATTATGCTGGAATTGTGTCAGGAGAGCAGTGTGCATAAGAACTATCTATTTCATAGCAACCTGGAACAAAGAGAAAATAAAATGGCAAGGATCCCAATATAGCCTTGAAAACCCCACCACCATCACCTTCTGTCTACTACATCATCTGTCCACTACATCACACTTCCTAACAGTTCCACCTCAGCACCAAAGGATGATGACCACGCTTTTGGAAGACATTTAAGGTTTTTACTATGTGTTAGAAAAAATTGGCATAACTCCTTATGTTATTTGTATATTAAGTTGGGAAATCATAGTTAATAGAAAAAAAATGTTTCAAATACTAACTTTCTCTTCCATTGTTTCTTTTCCTTATGTTAATGTTATCAATTCTCCCTATTGGCATTCATTGCAGGAGTAACTAAGCCTAAAGAGCTTCTGAATGAACATTATTTTTATCTTCTGGCAAAATAGTCTCCTTTATATAGTGAGTAATTTGACATTTTAAAGAATAGCAAATATTCAGATTCCCTCTACCGCTTCAAAAAACTTCTTAAATTATTTTTCTTGTGTACAAATGTGCAGTTGGATTGTGAAATATCCTATCACTAAATAGTATTTTGAAATTCAGGTAGTGAAACATCCCTGGAATTATTTAAAACATAACTAATTTCTGGCCTAATTTTGATTTTTTTTGTTCCTTTAAGCTTAAGTAGTTGAAACATTGAAACACCTTGAAATGACTTGTTTTTTTTCAACTAGTTTGAAGGTCTAAGCATTAGGAGACATTATTTTAGAAAAAAAAGATCAAGGTCATCTTTAGAAGAAACAAAATATTTAGAGAAATTATATATTTAAATAAAATAACAAAATTGTTAAAGATGCATAAATAGGCAAAGTTTATATCTATGGCAACATGAATAGTTGTGCACCCACATAAAAATAGTGTGTATGGGTTTTCATTCAAGATTCTTTGGTAGAATAGGTATGTGATGTCTGGATGAAGGCAATTAGACTTTAATGAACACATCATTCTGGAGACTGAAGGAGAATCTACTGCAGTACAACTCGCACAGTAGTGGTCAGAGAAACTGTACCTCCCAGAACTTGCAGTAGTTTGGAATGAATTAAATGTATGGCTTTAAGTGCACAGCTGCTAATCATTTCATTTTTCCTAGACTGAAATGGAAAAGGAAGTGGTAAAGTCTTAGTTTGCTAAGAATGATGACATGAGATCATTTATGACACTGACTGAGGAACTGCACTGTATGATGGGAAGAGACCTACTTCACAATATTCTGACTTAGATATTTGACTTCTGTATCAGTCTCTAACTAGCATTCTTCTTAGCATAAGCAAGATTAATTATTGATTTAATTAGATCTCATGTTTCCTATTACAATTACTTATAATATTTATTCTTCTATTTTGCCTTTCTCTTCATGATTGGAAGTGTTATTTATATGTTTATCATAGCAATACTATGATAAGTTATTTCACCATGAGAAGGTTTAACAGCCTCTCATTCAAAATAATTTTAAAGTATAGTCATGTGTTTGATAGAGTATCTGTCTCAGAGGAGGTAAGTACAACAGGAAAATGATTATGTGATGTTTAGTTGTTTGTCTGTTTCAGATTGTTTTTTCTTTACTTTAAAATGTTTGACAGTGTCTCCTTTTCTTCTTTAATTGTGGATTTCTTGACATTTTCATTGAAATTTCAGAAATGGTATTGATTTGTAGGCTTACTACTTTTTGTCAAATATTTTATAAGTGTTTTAACTGAACTATAAAATATAAAATGTATCATTTATACATGTTAATGTGGAATGATATTTCTGTTACATTATATGATGTCTAAATCAACTATCCACAGAGGTGGATAGATTAACTGTCCACCTCTGTGGCCTAGCAAGGCTGCTCCTCCCTTGAGTGGGGGAGGTCAAAGAGCCACTTACTGATTTCATGTCTGAAATAGTCCCTGTTCCCCTTTCCAGCAACCCACTTGGATACTGAGCTGCCATGGGCTACCTCCAAGCAGGGGTTCTAGGTTTTATCCATACATGGTCCTTAGTTGGAGAAACAGTCCCATAAAAGACCCCTGTGTCTAGACATATTAAGTCCTTGTGGAGAGCCTGTCCTCTCCAGGTCATGCTAAGCCCCTCTTCTTTTATATGATTCCCTGCACTCTGCCGAAGGTTTGATTATGAGTGTCAGCATCTGCTTTGATCCACTGCTAGGTAGAGTCTTTCAGAAGCCCTCTGTGGTAGGTTCCTATTCTGTTGCTTGTTTTCTCCTACTTCCAATGTCCATCCCCTTTGTCTTTCTAAGTGAGGATTGATCATCTTATCTCAGGTCCTCTTTCTTGTTTATCTTTTTAGGGGTACAGATTTTAGTATATTTATCCTATCTTATAGGTCTAGTAACCTATAAGTGAGTATATACTGGGTATAAGTGAGTATATACTGGGTATGTCTTTCTGCTTCTGGGATACCTCACTCAGGATGATCTTTTCTAGATCTCACCATTTGCCTGCAAAGTTCATGATTTTCTTGCTTTTAATTACTGAGGTGGACATTGCAGCCAGTCCTGAAGAAACCTGATAAGCTAGGGTCAGATGGAAGGGGAGGAGACCTTCCCTATTAGTGGACTTGGAAAGGGGCATGGAGATGAGGGAGAGAGGGTGGGATTCGGAGGGAATGAGGGAGCAGGCTACATCTGGGATACGTTGTAAATAAACTATAACTAATATTTAAAAATAAAATAACAGTAAAAAAGATGAACTGTGAAAAATGAATATATGACTTTGTTTTTGATCTTTGGAATCTCTCTGCTAGTAGATATTCTGTAATAAACAAAGAAATGCAGCATGAGAGACAACAAATGGATGTAGAATTCAACTGTCTTACTGAGTTTTTATTTTGTTCATTATTTTAAGCAGAGCTAATATTCTGAATCTTCTAGTTTTAAAATTTGTATTAACAACCAAGAAAGGGACTTCCATGGGGGATTTGTCTGCAGTCCTATCGCCTGGTGTGATAAGGCATGGGTGTTAAAATAAAAGTCAGGCTACCATGGGCTTCATAGCAAGATCTATGCTGAAAACACCCCTGTAAGTTTTGTAAATCCACACTAACATTGATAATATAGTTTTGACAAGATGACTGACCAAAAAATTAAAAATGTACAAAATTTAAAAGTAATCCAAACAGAGTTAAAGTTTAACTATTAATTTTTGGATGGAATTAGCAATTCTTCATATTAACTTCAAAGATTTTTCTGTAAAACTGTAAAAGTCACATAATTCTGAAGTTTCCATAGATTATTTCTCTTGTGATGGTTAACATTATGCTTAAAGTTTAAACTCTCTTGAGAAATAAAAAGTAAAAAGGCCTTTAGCATGTAATCCAGCTTGTCCAGGCATTACCCTGTTGCTCTACTTCTCATTTTCCCAAAACCTTGAAGATTATTCCTAAAATTGAATGATCTGGTAAAATGTACTGTTCTTGCAAGACAGGAGAACATAAAACTACCCCATACTTCTACTGTTGTAATCAAGCTTGCTCACTCCGCTCAAAGACATGCACAAGACAAGTGCAAGGCATTTATGTTAAGATAAGCCTTTGCTTACACTACACAGGATATATGCAATCTAGTAGGGTTTGTCTTTATTAATGCTGGGCTAGGGGCTGCATGTTAAGAGAGTTCTCAGGTTCAGTGCTGGAACCAATAAGTCTAGAACCCCTGCTCAGATGTAGCCCATAGCAGCTCAGTGTCCAAGTGGAGGGACTGTCTCTGACATGAACTCAGTGATGGCTCTTTGACCCCCCCCCCAAACACACCCTGAGGGAGGAGCAGCCTTGCCAGGACACAGAGTTGAACATTGCAGCCACTCCTGATCAGACCTGATAATCTAGGGTCAGATGGAAGGGGAGATGGACCTCCCTTATCAGTGGACTTGGGGAAGGGCATGGGAGGAGATGAGAGAAGGAGGGTGGGATTGGGGGGGGGATGAAGGAGGGGTTACAGCTAGGATGCACAGCGAATAAAATGTAATTAATGTAAAAGAATAAAAATTTAATTAAAAAAAGAAGAAAGGGGCACGGAGTAGACAAGGGAGGGAAGGTGGGATTGGGAGGGAATGAGGGAGTGAGATTCACCTGGGATACAGAGTTAATAAAATGTAATTAATAATAAAAATAAAAATGAAAAAATTATTAAAAAAGAATAAAATGTCTTCTTATTATATCATATTCATTATCAGATTGCTGAATTTCTGGAAGCCCAGACCTATAATACCCTCACCACTTCATGATTAACCTCAGGTAAGTGCAAGCACTCAAATATTCTTTTACAGAGCTTGGAATTATACACAATTCACACATTTGCATACATAAACTAAATTGGATAGGATTTGCATATTTACAATATTCAAATAACATTTCTTTGCTTTTAAGAGGATTTATTTTTCCTTGAACATGATAATTTTGGAATTAGCTGTCCATGAGTCCTAACTAATTTATCCACTGTAGTGTGAAGATCCCAGGTATGAATTTGTTATATTTATATTTCGGATTCTTTTAAAATTGTGCTCATGCAGCCATGATCACTTGTGTCCTTTCAGAGAAACCACAATTCAACTTTAACATCAACAAAAAATTCCTAGGGTGAATTCCTGATCATAAATTATTCTTGAACTGAAATAATTTTATCTCCCATATTTTGTCTTAGGAGTTTCATATGTGGAAATTTGTGTGTAATATATTCAATAATTTACTTCGATAATAATAATGTGATAATTATAATTTAAATGCTATTAAGAGAAATCACAATCATTACTTTATAATTCATTGAACTTTATCATAGCTGTATTTTTTTTTGTTTGGACTTGAAGTGACTTTAAATTTCTTTTCTTTCAATTTGAAGAATTTTATTAAGAATGGCTTGTAAGTCAAATGTAATGAAAGATCATAACTACACAATATTTACTATATAATATTTATTACAATCAGGACTCCATTATAAAATGGAAAGAGGTGGTGACACTTGAGATTTAAATTTCATGTTCTTAATAGTAGTGTGTTGGTTACAAACACTTTGGTTGCAATTTTTTCCATTTAATGTGATTTTATTTGCTAAGTAGAGGTTGCTAACTAAGTAGCAATGTATATCTTACATGACTTCAGTTTCTGTAGAGGAATTTTAATCCATCAACATGGCTACTTCGGCAAGGGATTACATCCAAAGACTTAGATCTCTGTGATCCAGCAGGAATACAGATAGGCCCTTAGCATATAGCTTTAATCCCTTTGGCTGTCATTACAGACACTGCTTTAACAGAAACCTTCAATTGTCTAATTGAAGGATAGAAAAAGTGATAAATCAGAGAAAGGTTTGACAGAATAAGTCAGAGGTAGTCTATGCCCAACTCCAGACAGGAAAAAGAAGCTACTTAAGAGTTACACAGAAAGAGCATGGAGGAGTTCCTAGAGACAGTGGAGTTCCAGTAGAGTGGAGTGTGTGAGACATTATATCAGCATTTGGAAGTACAGTACAGTTTGATGAAGTTCAGTTGAGTGCAGTTTAATTGAGTGCAGTTGAGTTTCTGCAGTTCAGTTCATGGAGTTCAGAGGCAGTTTTTCCAAGCAGGGCAATTCAACGAGAAGGCAAGAGAAGCCACTTTAAATCACTCAGCTTGGAAAGGAGTGTTGAGCCAGAACAGCTGAGTTGAACCAGCTAGCTAGGGAATAGAAAGAATGAGAAAGGGTGAGCTTATTCAACTATAAGTCTCAGAGGCCGAAAACCTTCTAGGCCCTGATGGATGCTGGCACCTGAAGCCTTCAAAGTCTGGTATTGCAGAAGATTTGATTGTAAATAGGCTAGAAGCTTCTAAGCCTAGGCCTAGAGACAGTTGTTTAGAAACACTCTGTGCTAAGCCTAAACCGTGTATTACTATAGCTTGAATATGGCTGTCATCACATCCACTTCAGTCTCCATATCTATTCCCTCCCCCACACCACTTCCAGGATCTCAGCTGGAGTCACACCCATATCCTCTCAGGAGCATATCCTGTTGCAGGCCTCAAACTTGACTACGGGATGACCCCCTTCTTATCCTAGCTTTCTCACAAACGAACCCAATCTGCTCCCTACCCTTGTTTTCCTCCCCATTCCATCTTCTGCCCAGATTCCTTTCTTCATCCACTTCTGCTGTCTACTCTATTTCCATTCCCAGTGACAGTCTTGTGCCCTCCCTTGAGCCCACCATGTTACTTGATGTGCTGAGGCAGGTTGATATGGGTGGAAAGGGAGAGGGAAAGAGATAAGGGGAGGAGGCAGGGAGGAGAGAAAGAGGACACCTTTGAGAGGTAAAGTAAATAAACTGAAATAAAATTTTAAAAACTTCAATGAGTTCCAGGTGTTGCCTCTCTCCCATAGAGTGTGTCTCAGGTTGGGCTAGGTATCGTTTGCACATTCCCTCAATCTCGCCTCTACATCCCTGGACACCCTGTAGGCAGGGTAAATTCAGGGTGGAATTTTTATGGGTGGGTGGGTGTTTCTCCTCCCTCCTCCAGGAATTCTGTTTGGTTAGAGGGTGGCCTCTCCATTCTCCATGACTCCTGCCACCCGGAGGCTCAGCTAGAGTAACCCCCATATCATCACAGGGTCTGCTTTGTGGGTCTGCAGATTATGTGAGAGATGCCCCTGTCCATGGTTTCTCTTCTCTCTGCAAGCCCTCTGTCCTGTGGCCTCCACTTTCCCCTCAGTGTCTCCTCTCTTATCCTGTTCCTTTCCTTCATCATCTTTCACTGACTACTCTACTTCTCCTTCTGAGTGAGATTAGAACATCTTCCTTTGGGCCCTCCTTATTAGTTAGCTTCTTTCAATCTGTGAATTGTAGTATGGTTATCTTGTACTATATACCTAATATCTGCTTATAAGTGAGCATATACCATGCATTTCTTTCTGGGTCTGGGTTACCTCACCGAAGATGAACTTTCCTAGTTCCACCCAATTTCCTGCAAATTTTATGACTTCCTTACGTTTAATAGCTGAGTGATATTTCATTGTGTAAATTTTATAGTATTGTACAGTTTTTATTATCAGCACCACCTAACAGGAAGAAACTTTGTACTAAAATTTTAGAGTGAGACTAGGGGTGTCTATAAAATTATGATTCACCAATGAATTGATTCTTAGAATTGGCTTATTTAAGATGTCAATTTTTTAGTGAAAATAAAGTATATTGAAAAGCTATGTAAATAAATGAGAGTCTTGCTATTTCTCAGACATATTATTACTTGGTGCTGATGTTCTTTGTTTGTTTGTTTGTTTGTTTTGATTTTGCAGGCCAAATTTAAATGAAAGAATGATGGGAGAGACTGTATATGTTCACATCCTCCAGTGAGGATGTGATATTAGTAATCATAAAAAACAGAGACTTACTAGCTAAACACTAGGCAATGACCGCCTGATTGGGATTGTATTAAGAGGAAGAGTAGAAACCAATATTCACTTAATTATATTTAATATTCATTTAATCATAACTAAGAATTAAATGGAGTTGTTATATTTTAGAATATTCTGTGGTTGGTTTACTTTATATTGTTTATTTGTGTCTTGGTCAAATTTTAAGGCAATTAAGATACACATTATTGTTTTCATTTAACAAAGCCATTACTTAGACCTGATGTACTTAAGTGTTATAGTATTGAATATCATTATATGTTGACATAATTTTATGAAATTGAGGAAAGAATAATTAATGGAGTTATAGATAAATAAAGCATTCTATGTCAGCAGCTATAGCAGTGCAAAACTTGAAATTCTTAGTATTTTAAAGAAGGTATTATAAATGGCTGGCATTTACTTTCTCCTTAAAAATTGCATTGTTTTATAATTAAAATACTCTGATAATAGGATTTCACACTGCTTTGTATTAAAAATAAAACTATATGAAAATGGATATAATATAAAATACCATCATATTACTGTTCTCTAAGTATACACGAATGGAAAGCTAAGACATATTTCTTTAATTAAAATATTAAAGAACAACACTGTGAACTTTAATAAAAACAATCTATTTCATGTAAAATGTGTTCTACTTACTTGACTTTCAATTCAGTTCTGAAACAAAATATATACAGCAGTCATTAAAGAATATTTATTCTTTTTTCTTTATTATTATTATTAAAATTTATTCACTTTGTATCCTGGCTGTAATGCCCTCCCTCATCTCCTCCCCATGTTCCCTGCCTTATTATTCCCTCCCCATGTCCTTCCCCTAGTCCACTGAGAAGGGAGTCTTCCTCTCATAATATCTGACTCTGTATTTTATCAAATTTCATGGGTTTTAAAAACCCATCGAGTAATTCTGAACTGGGTGTGGTGGTGCATGCCTTTGATCCCAGCACTCAGGGATAGAGGCAGGCAGATCACTGTGAGTTCAAGGCTAGCCTGGTCCACAAAATAAGTCCAGAACAGGGTAGCTAAGACTACACAGAGAAACCTTGTCTCTCTCTATATATATTGAGACATTATATATTTATAATTCTGAGATACACGCAGTGAAAAGTAGTACCCTATAAGTGTTTACCAAAATTAATTTGGTAAATTACAATTAAGATTCTATTTCAATTTGTAAATAACCATAAGGTTGTGATGCTCTGTGCATTTTGTTCTCATGTCCTACATAAGTCATAATTATACACATCAAGATTTTGTTCCTTTCACTCGACTTACTTCAAAACAATGCATAATGAATAAAGGAGATTCCTCAATTGTTAAAAGTGTATGTCTCTCGAGCCTGGTGACCTGAGTTTGATCCTTTTAACCCATGGAGGAAAAAGAGAATTTAATTAGATTATGAAATTTTTTTTCTATGACCTGTACTTTCACGCTATGTTTTTTAAGGCTAGGAAACTCCTGACATAATGATTATAGAATTAAAATTTCACTTTCTAGAATTTAAATTTGAATAAAAACATGGA
Organism: Pachyuromys duprasi; assembly: GCA_028658305.1. Taxonomy (NCBI): domain Eukaryota; kingdom Metazoa; phylum Chordata; class Mammalia; order Rodentia; family Muridae; genus Pachyuromys; species Pachyuromys duprasi. The sequence goes on along the minus strand of CM053765.1, from coordinate 67,235,689 downwards.
AATAAGGGAAAATAATAGTCTTTAACTCTCACCAAATTATGTAGGTAAAGGAGGGATACTTTTCAACACAGTAAATGGAGGTATATGGTGAGGTTAACATCACTGTCACATTCAGCTTTGCTGTGGGAGACATGGTCACTAAAAAGAGAGCAGAGAACAGGATCCATACTCTCTCCATTTATATTCACCAGACATTAAGAAAATAAAATAATATGGAGCAAAATGAATGAAATTGCCTTTGCTTGCTGATATCATGTTATAACGATAGAAAAAATGTAAAGATTATGAACAGAAAACCACTTAAGTTAACAAATGATTACTAATGACATTATACCCATAAGTCAATATGTCTCAAAACAGTCATCTAAGAAGCAAATAGAGTATATAGGTGTGTGTACCTATACACACAGAGACAGAGAGACACACATATAAAGAAACTTTAATCCATCAATATGACTGCTCTGGCAAGGGATCACATCTAAAGAATCTAGGTCTATTTGGTTAGGCTGGAATGCAATCACGCCTTGGATTGCAGTATGATCTGGCTGGAATACAGACACTCCCTTCTTACATACCTTTAATCCCCGTCAATGAAAATAAAATGAGTTTATAGAAGGGAGCAGTCATGTTTGAAAGTGATATCTAATTGAGAAGATTTGAAAGAATGAGTCAGATAGGATACACTCAACATTTAGTAAAACACACAAGAAGAGGCTACTTAAGAAGACTGTGCAGTTGCAGCCAGCCCTGAGCTGGGTTTGGATGGAAGGGAAGGAGGTCCTCCCCTGTTGGTGGACTTGGAGGGGGCAGGGAGGAGGGAGATGAGGGAGGGAGTGGGAGGGTGGGAGGGAATGAGGGAGGAGGCTACACCTGGGATGCAAAGTACCTAACCTGTGATTGATATAAAAATAAATAAATTAATAAAAAAAGAAGACTGTGCAGAAAAGAGGGGAGTTGAGTTAGATTCCGTTCATTTGAGTGCAGTTTAGATTCTGCAGTCACTTCAATCAGCACAGTTCATTTTGAAAAGTTCAGATGCAGACTTTTCCAAGCAGTTCAATACAGTAAGAAGCTGAGTGAAGCCAGTTTGAATCAGTCACCTTGCAAAGGAGTTTGAGCCAGAACAGCAGAAATGTACCATAGGTTTTTAAATGTTGCCGCCTTACCAGGCATCAATGGAAGACATTTCAGTCCTGATGAGACCTGATAGCTTAGGGTCAAATAGAAGGGGAGGAGGACTTCCTCTACCAGTGTACTAGGGAAAGGGTGGGCATAGAGGGAGAAGAGGGATGGAGGGTGGGATTGGGAGGAGATGAGTGAGGGGGCCACAACCAGAATACAAATTGAATAAATAGTAATAAATGATAATAAAAATTAAAACAATCAATTTTTTAAATTTTTATTAAAATCTTTATTATTTACATTTTATTCACCTTATATAACCCTGTAGTTCCTTCCCTCCTCCCATCACAATCCCTCCCTTCCTCCAGCTTCTGCACCCATGTCCCTCCCCAAACCCACTGATAGGGGAGGTCCTCTTTTCCCTCCTTCTTGTTCTAGTCTATTAGTTCTCACCAGGAGTGGCTGCATTCTCTTCCTCTGTGGCCTGGCAAGGCTGCTCCCCAGGGTGAAAACAATCAAAATTTTAATCAAATGTGATATAATGGTGATATTAATGTCATTGTCAGGTACATTTATATTGGTTGTACATAGAAAGTTATAAATTAGTTGTGGTATGGAAGTCTGATGAGGACAGCTAAAAAAGTCCTGATGAATTGAATATATTGAAAGAGAGAAAATAAAAAATATAGACATGCATTTAATGTAGTAAGATGTAATTTTTATGATTTTTTGCTCATTTATTTCATTTAATTGTATGCTTATTACATTATACTTGGGACTGTTTCATGTGTAAATACTTATAAAGAAAATTAGGTCAAACTTTAAAAAAAATGTATGTGTAATATTACATTTTCTGCTTTAGCCATTTAGTGTTCTTTTCTGTTCTTACCAAGAAGAGAATAATATCTAAAACATATAACTTCCATAGTTGTAAATATTTGTTGTTTTGACTCATTGACTTTTAAAATAAAATCCAAAATGCTAAGCAGAGAATCAAAGGCTTATGTTTTGACTTTTTCAAACATCAGAACTAAATTAGCATCCAGGGCAGAATGGGCCTACTGCATGTAATTATAGAATCATGTATGTTCAGATGTTATTCTTTATGATACATTATTTGTTCTTCTCTTCAGAATTTTGTTCTGTACAATTAAAATCTCTTGCTTATTCAAAAAGTGCTTCTCATGACCTGTAAAAAACACATTAGATATAAATCTATATTTATAATCTATATTTAGGTATATATATATACAGCTTCATCTTCATGATTTTTGGTGATGAGCAATAATTTACAAATAAATGTGTAAACATATCAGATATTGATGATAAATTACAAGGCATAGCAAGATGCCTTACAAATATTTAACAATATAAAAATTGCATTATGGAGGTTGTAGTATAGCTTAGCATTTCACGGACTTAGTGTTTGTAATGCCCTAATTCAGTGTCCAGCACAAACATTTTTAAAAAGTAAAAATATATCTGGCAAAAAATGTTGCTTGAGACTTGATGGTGATGGAATAGCAAAATCAAACATTACTAGTGATGAAATTTAGCACTTCGAAGATTGACTAGAAACATTAGAAAAACAGGAAGCCAGAGTATTAGGGAAAAATGTGGCTGGAAGACTATCACCATGTTGAAATAAAACCAAAAAGCAGAACAGAATTGTGCAAGAGCTTGTAGATTATACCAAAGATGTTCTTTAAGCTTATGTGAAATGTTTCCATATGTTGAGAGCAAATATATGCTATAATCCCACATAAATGTTTCAACTATAATTTGGGAGGTTGCTTGGAGAATAGATGAGCTGTGGATGTGGACTATCTAACGCTGGCAGACTCATTAGGAGGTTATTACCTAATTCAGCAAAAATGATGATGAGTTAAACTAGGAGATGTGACAGAATGAAAAAAGCAGGATGAAAATTGTTTAAATAGAATCTCATGATTCATTCAATAGGGTTATTTCCTATGAGACATGTACTATAAACTTTTACAGTTCTTGAATATTATCTATTATATACATATAATAAATTAAAAACATCATAGTGTTAGAAATAGATATTGTCACTAAAATTTTTATTTTTCTTAACCTATACACTTCAATTTTTTATAAGTTGGTTTAAGGACTAAATTTGTTCTTTGACAATTCAAAGCATGAAGTCACTTTCCCACATTCATGACTTTGTTTTCATTTGTTTTGTGTTCCACGGGTCTTTTTTATTTTAAACTTTATCGCAGGCTGAGTTTTAATCAGTCACATGCAGATTAGAATATATATTTAATTTTAAAATTTTTATTTTATATTAATCGCAGGTTATATACTTTATATCCCAGCTGAAGCCCCCTCCCGCATTCCCTCCTCATCCCATCCTTCCCTCCCTCATCTCCTCCCTGCCCCTTTCCAAGTCCACTGATAGGGGAGGACCTCCTCCCCTTCCATCTAACTCTGGCTTATCAGGTCTCTTCAGGAATGGCTGCAATGTCCTGTTCTATGGCCTATCAAGGCTGCTCCTCCCTTGGGGGGCGGGGAGGTTGAAGAGCCAGCCATTGGGTTCATGTCCAAAATAGTCCCTGATCCCCTTACTAGTGTACCCATTTGGGTATTGATCTACCATTTGCTTCATACAAACAGGCATTCTAGGTTATAACCACATATGGTCCTTGGTTGGAGAAACAGTCTCATAAAAGACCCCTGTGCCCTGATATATTTGGTCCTTGCAGAGCTCGTGTTCTCTCCAGGTCATACTAACTCCCCTTTCTTTCATATGATTCCCTGCACTCTGCCAAAGGGTTGGTTATATTTCTTTTTTTTTATTTTATTAATTTATTTTTTTGTTATCAATCACAGGTTAGGTACTTTGCCTCCCAAGAGTAGCCCCCTTCCTCATTCCTTCCCACCCTCCCCAACCCTCCCCCATCTCCTCCCCGCCCCTTCCAAGTCCACCAACAGGGGAGGACCTCCTCCCCTTCCATCCAACCCCAGCTCATCCTGTCCCCTCAGGGCTGGCTGCAACTGCACGTCCTCCCCTGGGATCTAGCCAGTCTGTCACTCCCCGGCATGTATGGGGGAGGGTCAAAGAGTCAGCCATCAAGTTCATGACTGAAACAGTCCCTGTTTCCCTCACTAGGGTCTTCAGTCCAACACCAAGCTATCATGGGCCCCATCTGAGCAGGGGTTCCAGGCCACATCCACACGTGGTCCTAGCTTGTAGAAACGGTCTCATACAATACCCCTGTGCCCTGCTCAAATAGGTTTTGTGGAGCTCTTGTTCTCTCCAAGTCTCACCAACCTCCTCCATTTCTATCGTCACTTCTCACCCTCTGCCAAAGGCTTGATTGTGAGTCTTAATATCTGCTCTGATACATCGCTACGATGACCCCCCCTCCCCCAGAGGTCCTTCTTGGCATGCTCCTGTCCTGTTGCTTGTTTTCTCCTCCACTCAATGTCGATTCCATTTGTTCATACAAACAAGCATTGATCATACCAACATGGGTCCTGCTTCCTGTATATCCTCCCTAGGTGTGTCGATTTCCGTGTGACCTTCCTATCCTATAGATCTATATAAGTGCATATATACCATATGTTTCTTTCTGCTTTTGGGATACCTCACTCAGGATGATCGTTACCAGGTACCACCATTTGCCTGAGAATTTCGTGATTTCCTCCTTTTTAATTGCTGAGTAGTATTCCATTGTTTAAAAGTACCACAATTTCTGTATCCATTCCTCAACTGAGGGACATCTGGGTTGTTTCCAGGTTCTGGCTATTACAAATAAAGCATCCACGAACATAGTTGAGCAAATGTCCTTGTTGTGTACTTGAGCATTTTTTGGATATATGCCTAAGAGTAGTATAGCTGGGTCTTGAGGAATCACTATTCCTAATTGTCTAAGAAAGTGCCAAATTGATTTCCAGAGTGGTTGTACAAGTTTGCATTCCCACCAGCAATGGAGGAGGGTTCCTCTTTCTCCACAACCTACAGCATGCGTTGTCACTAGAGTTTTTGATCTTAGCCAATCTGGTGGGTGTAAGGTGAAATCTCAGAGTCCTTTTGATTTGCATCTCCCTGATGGCTAAGGAGGTTGAGCATTTCTTTAAGTGTTTTTCTGCCATTCTATAATCCTCTACAGTCAGTTCTCTTTGTAGCTCCATACCCCATTTTTAATTGGATTACTTGGTTTCTTGC